>OZ010788.1:243286950-244533789 GCA_963932465.1 Maratus speciosus | reverse complement strand
AGAGGGGGAAGAGTAATGGATGAAAAATCCTGGAAAACAGAACTTTTCCCTATTCTCCGAAGAAAATGACATTTGCTCGATTGTGTTGCTTATGGGCTCTAAATAGAATCAGTAGTGTCTTAACGAATGGGCCAAAGGGCGCTTAACCCTTTATGCCCCGACAATAATTTAAAGTCATTAAAACAACTTGTTATAAATTTAATACATCATTTAATAGTAATACTGTTTAGAATGTGTTGTAGATACAGTAGAACCCCGGTAATCCAAAATTCCGTTTAATCCGAACCGATTTTATTTTCGAACTGGATACTTGAACAGATTAACCGAAAAGATTAAGTTACGAAATTTCCCGAATAACAAAAAATGGCAGTAAAGCATGTTTTGTATTCTTTAATCAGCTTGAATCGATTAAAAAAATACTGAATAATGTAAAAATACAACATATGTACACTAATATAGGATGTAAAAGTGCAGAGTAGTAGAAAAGTACGAGAAGGTCTGTCTACTCCGAAAAAAAGCGCGAATATTAGTTTGTTTGCCAATCTCTATAAAATTATTATTATTTTTTTTTTTTAATGCAAAAAGCATTCAGTTCAAATTATAAAAATTTATTTTTAGTTTCAACAATTTGACTTCGCAAATTATCTACAGAAATGTTTTTTTTCTTTCCTTCCGGTCGACGCGGTAGATTCGCGATTTCGAACAGTTTGTAATGGGTTGTTAAGTAATTCCTAATTCTGAAGTTCTATTGGAGTGATTAAACAAGGGATACTATGTTTTCCCCTGGAAGACGCGCCGGATTATCCAGAATGTATGATTAGAGGATGTTTATTATATTACTGAGCACTTATAACTTGCATTTTTTTAGTACGCATCTTTTTCTTTTCTATTTTTATCGGAATTTCGGATAATCCGAATTTTTTGTAATCCGAACAGGCACCGGTCCCAATTGGTTCGGATTAGCGGGGTTTAACTGTACTTTACTTTATCTTGTTCGAAAAGTATTGTTGATTGCACAACACAAAAATATTTTTAAAAGGATCATTTCTTTTTTTCCAACTTTTCAACTTTCTTGACGTTGAAAGATTGTGGGGTTAAAAGTTCCAGTTAGGAAACATTTCTCTTTTTCTATTGTAAGAGCATTATATTTGCACATTTCCTAAATCTATAAAATACTAAACAAACTATTTTAAATAAATGATTTGAGTGGAGTTATAAATATTGCAAAAAGTCCCTGTAAATTCAAATATAATTAATTGATTTTAATTGCCAAAATTTTTCTAAAATTTATTAAATGATTGTGTAAATCTTCTAATATAGTTTTTTACGTAGTTTCAAAAATTCACGAAAAATGCTTTTGAAGATGAAAATTTCATGAATTCATAATTTGGGATTAGAGATTACAATCCCGGGATTTCGGGATGACTTAAATTCAATCCCAGGATTACGAAAATTAGAATTTCTCTAATATCAACAATTTTTACTATAGCTAAATATGATAATCTTATAAAAAAGATAATTAAAGCAGAAATACAGTCTAACTTACATATGAAAATACACCAAATTAAAAATTTATGACTTTAATTAATAATAAAAAAGTATGGAATAAATTATTACAATTAAAAATTAAATATGCCGTTGATGTTTGACAATGTAACAAAGAATATGAAATGTCTATGTTTCACCTTCTAGATAATTTCTTTTATTTCCTGTTAAACAAATTTTTGAATGGCTTAATATTTACAATATTAAAAAATAATTAATATCACTAATTAAATGTTGAATTATTCTCAAAACCACGTAATTAAAGATTACAATTCTAGGATATCGCAAACTCAAGATTTTCCCTAGCATGAAGCTTTTTTTCTTGAAATGAAAGAAATTACCACACACACATACAATAGTAAAAAATTACATACATGTATAGTTTAAATTTCTAAATAGAGATAGTTGTTAAAATTCGAAAACGCTGCATAATATAAAAAGTTAATTTCATACCACGAGAAAAAAAAGATTAGTTTGAATAGTTCACTGTTTCGTAACTAATCGGTTATCTTTGAAAATATGATTTCTATTTTCCGCTTTTTAGAAAGTAACGTATCTCCTATATGCCATCTTGACTTGTGGAAGGAAGAGAGATTGTATTAAATTCTTTCTGAACTTCAGTACCATCTTTCGTAGATAAATGTGTATGCAACCCCTTAGTGGACCCATCTAATATTTTAAGCATTGCGCTACATCTTTATGTTTCATTATCTTTCCTATGAGCTACAAAATCTTTTTCATTAGACATCTTTAAAGCAAAATAAGCATAAAAGCACAAAAAAAGAAGTTAGCACATAATTAATGACTATGATACACAAATGCGACGCTTATCAGTAAATTCTAATTCGAAAATGACTTTCGAAGTGAAAGATATTTTCTACACACGCAGCGAAATCGAAATAAAGAAATGATTTCATTTTTTTTTTACTAATAGCTATGTGGATTACATCTATTTCCAAGTCAAAAGGTTTCCACGTTAAAAGATTTAATCGCTTAGAGATATGTGTAAAAAATATTTATCTATTCTTTTTCTATGATACATAAATTTCATAAAAATCAATTGATTTTTTTTTCCAAAAGCGAAAGTCTATAAATATATGTGGCCTGTGGCAACAGTCTGTAAGAGACGACGGCAGCGCCACGAGTCGGCGTAGAAGAATACCTTTTTAGAATATTCGACAGACGCGGGAAAAGAAGGTAAAAGAGTGGTTGCAAAACACCGAGCTCTCAACGACGTTTAGACGCATTAAGACGAATGAGTGTTTAATTTCATTAATGTTCTACTTAATTGTAATTGTATATAGTGTAAATAGTTCATTTAATATATTTAATTCTTAAAGTTAGCAAGTGTTATTATTCGAGTATGAGTCTCCTTTACCCCGTCACATGAGGGCTTGAGCCGGGATGGATTGGATTTTTTTTTTTCTTCAATTCTCTACCCTAGACAAGTCAAGTATCATTTTTATATCGACGCCAAAATTCTTTCAGAAAGTAAGCCGGAGCTGTAAACTTATAAAGATCATGTCGTGTGTGAAGAATACAATTTTTTTTTCTACAGCCTTGGCAACTGGCCAACTCTTCAGTTGTTTTGAAATAACTGCAGCAATATATTATTCCAAACTGGAAATCGATTCATCTTTTTTCAAAGACAGAAATTAGTGGGTGAGTACTGTTTGCTGTTTTTGTTTTTTCTTTTCATCATGATTTTAAATGACATTCCAGTCATCGCTTTTGCATTGAAAAACGAAAAGACGAATCGAATAAAATTATTCCATAAACTTTTGTTTTCATCTGAAGGCGATCGTTTAAATCGATCGCGAATAAGAACATTTACGGGATTTCCATTCTGTGAAACCGATGATGAATTTACGAGTAAAGTAGAGGAAACCGCTAAAAATTTTTCTTTACTTGAACTTATAACTATTGCCACTATTTTACGCATCGAAATAGATGGCACAGAAACTGAGTTATCTAAACGCATAATTTCATTTTTAACTAATTTGGAATCCCTCCAAAAACATATTGAAACTAATGTTGATACAGATGGCGAATCGGAAGAAATTTTCAACAATTCGCCAGTGCCAAACGATAAGTCGAATATTAAAATTTCTGAATTTACCAATAAATGTGCTATTAATGCTTCAAACATTGCTCAGGATTCTATGTTTATGCCGTCAGTAAATTTTCGCGATGTTGAATCGCTGGTACCTACATTCAATGGAGAGAAGTATGAAAATGTTCATTTATGGTTGCAAAAATTCGAATCCTTTTCTTCCTCTTTTAATTTAGGCGAAATGCAAAAATTCATTTTTGCGCAAAGAGCGCTCGGAGGCATTGCTTCTTTATTCGCTAAGAGTGAAAGCAACATTCGTTCTTTTCCTGACTTGAAACATGCCTTAGTTACCGAATTTGGTTCGCAGATTAATTCGGCTGAAATACACGAAATGCTTAGTCATCGGCATATTAGACAAAAGGAATCTTTTTTTGAGTATTTCTTAATTATGAAAGAAATGGCTGGACGGGCCAATATTGATGATCAGTCACTTATACGTTACATAATCAATGGCATTCCTGATTCTCCTCAAAATAAGTGTATACTTTACGATTGTTCTGATTTGCATGAATTTAAACAAAAGTTGAAACTTTACGAAGAGATTACACACCACTCAAAAAATGATTCTGGTAAAAATATAAATCATTGTCAAAATATGAACTCGAAACAGAACTTTGGCAAATTTGTTCACGAGAATTTCCTAAATTTAAACCAAAACATGCGGATGCTGAAAAGCCAGCATTTCATTCTAATAATTCAAGAAATCAAAACACTAAAATCTGTTTTAATTGTGGGGAAAAAGACCACATTTCTAAGTATTGTTCTCACAAGAACAAGGGATTTAGATGTTTTAGATGTAATTCTTTTGGGCATAAAGCCTCTGATAATAAGTGTTCTGCTGAGGCACGTAACCCTAAAATACAAGTGAATAATTTGGATTCCGAGAAAAATTCTCGACAAGAAATGCATAAATTAGTTAAAATTTCGGGTGTCGAAATTGGTGCTCTTATCGATACAGGTAGTAATCTTACTTTGCTTCGTGAAGATAAATATTCACAGATGATACGAATTGAATATTTCCAACTGAGCGAAAAAATGCCCAGGCCGGGAATCGAACCCAGATCCTTGGCTTA
Organism: Maratus speciosus; assembly: GCA_963932465.1. Classification (NCBI taxonomy): domain Eukaryota; kingdom Metazoa; phylum Arthropoda; class Arachnida; order Araneae; family Salticidae; genus Maratus; species Maratus speciosus. The sequence continues at coordinate 244,529,058 of OZ010788.1, read as the reverse complement.
CAAGGCCAATGCTTTTCCATTTAAGCTAACTGGGCCGACAACCAGCCAGCATATTTCGCTCAGATAACCTTATTGGTAGTAACATCTGGTCTGTCATGTAGACAGCTCAACAGAATAAACCGCAGGTAAAGGAACTCCATATAAACGATGGATACGTAGATGAACTATTAATTTAACACAATCAAACTGATTGGTAAAGTTATCATACGAATTGAATATTTCCAACTGAGCGAAAAAATGCCCAGGCATCGCTCAGTTGGAAATATTCAATTCGTATGATAACTTTACCAATCAGTTTGATTGTGTTAAATTAATAGTTCATCTACGTATCCATCGTTTATATGGAGTTCCTTTACCTGCGGTTTATTCTGTTGAGCTGTCTACATGACAGACCAGATGTTACTACCAATAAGGTTATCTGAGCGAAATATGCTGGCTGGTTGTCGGCCCAGTTAGCTTAAATGGAAAAGCATTGGCCTTGTAAGCCAAGGATCTGGGTTCGATTCCCGGCCTGGGCATTTTTTCGCTCAGTTGGAAATATTCAATTCGTATGATAACTTTACCAATCAGTTTGATTGTGTTAAATTAATAGTTCATTCACAGATGAATTTGCCTACGTTAACACCGGTCGGTTTAACATTAACTGGTTTTTGTAGTGGTAGTACCACACCACTTGGCTCGTTTCAGGGTGATATAAATATAGATGATAACATTTTTTCAACAAATATTTATATAATTAGTAAACATCATATGAATGTTCCTCTTATTATTGGTACTGATATAATTACGCAAGGTACTTTGCTTTATAATAAAAATGGTATTTCCCTTAGTAAACCAACATCTGATGATAATTTGTTTGTATACTTAGTTAATTCAATTGAAGATCCTCTTGATGTAGATTTAAGTCATATTCGTAACAAAACATGCCAACAAGAAGTACATAATCTGATCCGTAATTACAAACCTGTTAAAACACATACTACTGATTTAAAAATGTCCATTATATTAAAAGATGATATCCCTGTTTCGCAACGACCACGTCGAATGTCATTACAGGAAAAACAAATTGTGTCTGCTCAAATTGAGCAGTGGATCGAAGAAGGGATCATTAAACCATCCTGTAGCGATTATGCTAGCCCGATAGTTCTTGTACGAAAGAAAGATGGTTCTACGCGTTTATGTGTCGATTACAGAAAGTTAAACAAGAAAATTATTAAAGATAATTACCCTCTACCCCTTATCGATGATGTTTTAGATCAATTACAAAATGCCAAAGTCTTTACATCAATTGATCTAAAAAATGTTTTTTTTCATGTGGATATTGATCCTAACTGTACTAAGTACACTGCTTTTATCACTCATAATGGACAATGGGAATTTTTGAAGGCCCCATTTGGATTAAACATTAGCCCAGCTGCTTTCAATAGATATTTAGCTTGTCTTTTTCGTCACTTGTTAGCTGACGCCACATTAATTTTATACATGGATGATTTTATCATACCAGCAGAGACCGAAGAAGAAGGTCTTGTAAAATTGAAACGAGTCCTACAAGTGGCATCAAATTATGGTTTAAACATTAATTTCAAAAAATGTCAATTTCTTGTCCGTAAAGTTGAATTCTTAGGACACGTTATTGAAAATAACACAATCTCACCATCGCCCTCGAAAATTAAAGCAGTGCAGAATTTTCCAGAACCCAAAAATATTAAACATTTACAATCTTTTTTAGGTTTAGCTAGTTATTTTCGCAAGTACATCTCTGGATATGCAACAATTGCGAAACCACTGACTGACCTCCTTAGAAATTCGTCAATATTTCATTTTGGCCCAGAACAACAAGCTGCATTTGCCACTCTGAAACAGCTGCTTACTAAAGAACCAGTGCTCCAACTTTTTGTTCCTGGTTCCGAATTAGAAATACATACAGACGCGTCTAAGTATGGTTTTGGCGCAGTTCTTTTACAAAAATCAACCGACGGTAAATTTCACCCAGTGTTATACATGAGTAAGAAAACATCCCCCCAAGAAGAGAAATTACACAGTTATGAATTGGAAGTTCTCGCGGTCATTGAGGCACTAAAAAAAATTAGAGTTTATTTGCATGGAACTAAATTTAAACTTGTCACTGATTGTGAGGCCTTTCAAAAAACTATGGATAAAGCTGAACTTAGCGCAAAAATTGCAAGGTGGGCTCTTTTTCTCCAAGATTTTGATTTTGTTGTCGCTCATAGACCTGCTAAACAAATGCAACACGTTGATGCTCTCAGTCGATATCCAGTAATGTTAATAACACATAATGAAATTACGCAAAAAATTATCGCAGCCCAAGCAACTGATGATTTTATAAATAGCATGAAACAAGCGGTTGAACATTCCCCAATTGATGATTTTTTCTTAAAAAATAGTGTATTATATAAACTTCTCCAGGGCCATGAATTATTAGTTGTCCCTCAAGCCATGTATACTCAAATAATTCAAGACGAGCATTCCAAAGGCCATTTTTCGGTACAAAAAACTGAGGATCTCATTAAAAGAGATTATTACATTCCCAATCTCCATAAGTTAGTGCAGATTGTCATTGCGAATTGTGTACCATGCATTTTGTCCTCTAAGAAGTCAGGAAAGCCCGAAGGATTCCTTCATCCAATCCCTAAAGGCGATACTCCCCTTGACACGTATCACGTCGATTTTCTAGGACCACTACCTTCCACGAATAAAAACTATAATCATCTTCTTACCGTTATAGACGCATTCACAAAGTTTGTGTGGATTTATCCTGTTAAATCAACGTCTGCCCGTGATGCTTTAGACAAGTTAAAACTCCAACAGACGGTGTACGGCAATCCACGCCGCATTATTTCCGATAAAGGTCCTGCTTTTACATCAGCTGATTTTCAAACCTTTTGTGAACAAGAACAAATAGAGCATGTTCCAATTGCTACTAGGGTGCCACGTGGAAATGGGCAAATTGAAAGATTTCATTCCACTTTAATTCCGGTTCTCACAAAACTATCCTTAGACGATCCTACCAAATGGTACAAACATGTCCCCGCTGTTCAAAAAATCATCAACAGTACCAAATCAGACACCACTAAATTTTCCCCTTTTGAATTAATGGTTGGTGTTAAAATGAAAACTAAGGATGACATTCGCATAAAACAACTGTTAGAAGAAGAACATACCAATTTAGTAATGCATGACAAAAACGAGCTGTGAGAGATCGCTAAAAATAACATTCTCCAACACCAACAACAAAGTAAGCGCCAATATGATAAACGTCGAAAACCACCAAGAATATATCAAATTGGTGATTTGGTCGCGATCCAGCGTACTCAATTCGGACCTGGACTGAAACTTAGAATAAAATATTTTGGCCCTTACAAGGTTGCATCTGTCAAAGCTAACGACAGATATGAAGTGGAAAAGGTTGAACACCATGAGGGTCAAAACAGAACATCCACTGCAGTCGATATGATGAAGCCGTGGTCAACCACGTAAAATTTGACATTCAAAGTGTTTTTCTTCTTCTTTTCTTCCTTTTCGTTATTGTACATATTGTGTGGTTCTTCAAGAATATGAGAAAAAAAAATTCAAGAATTCGTCTTTCTACAAAATATTTTCTTTTGTGTGTTTCTTCTTTTTTTCATCACCTGTGTTTACATCAAGAATAATTTTAACAAAAAGTTAAAATTTTGTTTGTGAAATATGTGTTTGTGAAATATTGTGATTCAACTATCCCCGAGATGTCATTTTTTTGTTTTCTTCAATGCTGCTGCTGAAAAGTGTGTTCTGTAAAGTATTGTGGGTTTTTTTTTTCTGTGAACTACAAAGACATTTTTTTTACTTTTTTGTGCTTTGCATAAAGAACATTAGAACTGTGGACAGCTCCATTTTTTTTTTTTTTTTTTTTTTTTTTTGTTATATGAACATTCTGTGACTTTATTTGATTACAGACTCTATTTTTTTTTTTTTTTTTTTTTTTTTTTTTTTTTTTTCTGCATGAAGTTTTATTTTTTTTAAAAAAAAAAAAAAGGAAGAAGACGATTAGAAGATGCCGATTTGTATTTTTTTTTCTTTCTGTTTTTCAGACGTACCACTTTAAGACGTATATAGGTGGGTATATATATATTTTTATTTATTTAAGACGAGTACCATTTAAGACGGGTACGATTTAAGACGAGTACCATTTAAGACGGGTACGATTTAAGACGAGTACCATTTAAGACCGGTACTATTTAAGACGAGTACCATTTAAGACGAGATGGAAGACGAAATGCCAACCGGCATTGACGACGATTTTCATTTTTTCTCTCTTTATTTTTTTTTTCTGTTTTATTCTGTGTAATTTTTTTTAAAGATATGGTATTTTTTTTTAAGTTTGTGTTTAAGTGTATGGTGCGCACGAGGTCGTGCGTATCAGGATGGACGAGTGTGACCTGTGGCAACAGTCTGTAAGAGACGACGGCAGCGCCACGAGTCAGCGTAGAAGAATACCTTTTTAGAACATTCGACAGACGCGGGAAAAGAAGGTAAAAGAGTGGTTGCAAAACACCGAGCTCTCAACGACGTTTAGACGCATTAAGACGAATGAGTGTTTAATTTCATTAATGTTCTACTTAATTGTAATTGTATATAGTGTAAATAGTTCATTTAATATATTTAATTCTTAAAGTTAGCAAGTGTTATTATTCGAGTATGAGTCTCCTTTTCCCCGTCACATATATGTAACGATTTTCGGGAGCGTTCCGGACTTGTACAGGGGTAGTCGCGGCCGGTTCACTTCGCGGCATGGTGTCCGTACAGCCGTCTTTAATATGTAAGGACATCTAGGAGTTGAGTTGACAGAACTAGTGGAATAAATAACTGGGACTCGGCAACCGCTTGATGGACCGAACTCATTTATTTAGCCACTCATCGTACAGTATAATTCGCGAGTTCGGCCGGGGGTCCCTCGAGCCACTTATGTCGCTGACTTTAGGAGCTACATTGACATGAGTTTTGCCGGCATCTCAAAATGGCAAGATCTGTCGTTTTTGGCGCGGGTTTTAGCTAATATCTTGGGGTTTAACATATTTTCCAGCAGAGGGCACAGTTGTGAATTTGGGAGGAACATTTCTTTAATTGGTTGGTTAGCTTTTGATTGATTGTCCAGGCTCAGATGCAAGACCTGGGCTTGGCCGGCCCGGGAATCGGCTAACCACAACTGAATGAGAATATTCCGTACGTCAGCATTTTTACTCTTAAAGATCGTCCGAAAATGATATCTGAAAGTAATAAGATGTATTGCTGGGAAACAAAGTTACAAGGGGAGAAACTGGTTTTAGACATAGATTTAAAGTTAGAAGAAAAAGACTTGTGATTTTAATTTAAATTTTTGGAATTTTAAAGGGTTTTTATCCTTTCATATCCCCCCCTCCAAGAAGAGGTCCACCCGGAATTGTCTGCAAATCCGGGGGGACTTGCACGGAGAATGGTGAATACAAAAACAGATAAGTGCGACATTACAGATTAGGGTTAAAGTTAAATCTAAAGGTAAATTTAAATTAAATGTAACGTTAAAGTTAAATTTGCTAAGACGTGAGGGTTGAATTTTGCTGCTGGAAAACATATTTAAAATTTAAATTTTGAAGTATAAACTTTAAGGAAAAAATTTAAGATTTTAAGTTTTAATGCAAAAATATCTAAGTTTGGGATATGGCTCTTGGGACAACCTGACCGAACTTTACATAATACTTGAAAAATTTAATGACATAAAATATAAGAGTACCATTAAATATAAAAAAAAAAACTGAAAAACATAAATAATAATAATAATACGTGATACTATATGGGAAAACACAGTAATAATAATAAATTTTAATGTAGTGACCATAATTTTCTTGCGTGGAAGTCCTCTGGTCAGTAAGTTTGTGCTTTTTTATTTAAAGTCTTTGAGCACAAATTAAAAATGTAACGATTTCGGGAGCGTTCCGGAACCTATAGAGGGAGTCGCGGGCCGTTCATTTTCCGGCATGGTGTCCGTACAGCCGTCTTTAATATGTAAGGACATCTAGGAGTTGACAGAACTACTGGAATAAATTACTGGGACTCGGGAACCGCTTGATGGACCGAACTCATTTATTTAGCCACTCATCTTACATCTAATTCGCGAGTTCAGCCGGGGGTCCCTCGAGCCACATGTCGCTGACTTTAGGAGCTACATTGACATGAGTTTTGCCGGCATCTCAAAATGGCAAGATCTGTCGTTTTTGGCGCGGGTTTTAGCTAATATCTTGGGGTTTAACATATTTTCCAGCAGAGAGCACAGTTGTGAATTTGGGAGGAACATTTCTTTAATTGGTTGGTTAGCTTTTGATTGATTGTCCAGGCTCAGATGCAAGACCTGGGCTTGGCCGGCCCGGGAATCGGCTAACCACAACTGAATGAGAATATTCCGTACGTCAGCATTTTTACTCTTAAGGGTGAATTCGAAAAAAATATTTTTCCACCCTCAACAGCTCGAAATTTTCTGAGACATTTTCAGGCTCATTTTTAAAAGTAAAAACATGAAACTTGCTGGGGTGATTTCTGAAGACATGGTTAACATGCCGTGGGATTTCATTTTCAGCTCAATTAATTAGAATTTGATTTTTAAACAATTATTTTCTCAGTATGACCATTTTTTTCATTCCCAGATCGCCCGTTTCGGAAAACTCGGTTCAAAACGCCAACTTTGACAGCGTTTTTTACAGTATTTTCTGCATTTATCAAAAAATTAAGAAGCACCGCACATTATATAGTTTCTAAATAAGAGAATTTCCAAGTTTGATGCGTTTGAGAGCAAAAATGAATTTCAAAATGAATCAGAAAAGAAGCAGTTTGGATCGGAATACACCCTTAAAGATCGTCCGAAAATGATATCTGAAAGTAATAAGATGTATTGCTGGGAAACAAAGTTACAAGGGGAGAAACTGGTTTTAGACATAGATTTAAAGTTAGAAGAAAAAGACTTCTGATTTTATTTAAATTTTTGGAATTTTAAAGGGTTTTTATCCTTTCATATATATATTTTTTAATTCCAGCTGAATATTGTTCCATTTAAAAAAAAAAAGGCAATCCCGAAAATCCCGTGATTTTATCCCGGAAAAATAAAGCGGCATCCCGGGACTGTAATCCGTATTTGGGGTATCAAGGGTTAAAGTTCAGGTTAGCAAAGACTTGATTATAAAATAGTTTTTATTATTTTTTTGTCTCTTACTTTTGAAATTGAAAAAATCTACATATTTATAATGTTCAGGTGGTATTTAACAAACTGTTATAACTTAAACTCAAGTTTATTTTATTTTATTTTTAACTGTATAAAGCTATTTCCAGAATTATGTTTTGAACTTTTCTATCATATATTCCACATCATACATTTAGAGATAATTTTGTTTAATGCTAATTATTACACAGGGTCAACTTTTTCTTAAAAGGGGCTCATTTTCAATAATATTTTGATTCAAAGGTTTAAAAAAAAATGTCTGGAGAGCAAGGAGTGAAATAGGGGTTAAAGGTTTTCGGAAACCCTAACTTCCTTAAAAAATAAAAAAGTTTCAGCCTCTTTGGGGACTTTTGCGGGCTTAGAAAATAAATGAGTGAACATAGGCACAGAAGAGTTCCCATTATCCAATATTGCAGAAACGTGTCATATCGGAACACGGAAATCGCCGGATGATTGGGAGTATATATTTGTCATATATATGTCGGATAAACTATAGTAAACTTCTGATTATCCGACTCTTACTGCACATTGACGGACCTCGATTAACCGAATATGTCCCATAACCAGGTGTCAGAGAATCGTAAGTCTACTTTAAATGGGTGTATGGACACTCCCCCCCCCCCCAAAAAAAAAATAAATAAAAATAAATAAATAAAAAATAATCGTTCTCTACGGCTCCAAATATGGCCTTAGATAGCCTCGAACAGAATAGATTATTGTTTTTTTTATTATTTACAAATCATAATTTTAAAAAATCTTACCCATGCTATGGTATTTTAAATTTTAATTATATGTCGCAAAAATAAGGCCCATATATTTCTTTATTCAAAGCACTACGTAAATATAAAAAGATTCGTTGAAAAGTATTTTTAGCTTGTTTTGTTATCCTTAATTGGTAAATCATCCGATGTATTTCGAATTGATATAAAAAGCATAAAATAATGCCGGTGTTGGACATTTTATTAAAAAATTAAATCACTTGCTATATAAGAATATAATAATGTTCCTTTGAAATTTTAGTTACAAATAAATTTTAACTAAGCATTTTTATTCTGAAAAACATTTGCACATAAAAGTTTTTACGTTTTAACATGAAAATGTAGTCATATGTACTGATTTTCTTCATTTTAATCTCTTAATGATTATATTTTATTAATATTATGAAAAGCGTCGTTGGAAAATATTTTTATTTCTCGTCTTAAATTGGGATATTTTCTGAAGTAGTGTTTTGAATTAATAAAAAAGAATAAACTTACCGCCCTTAGTATTTTACTTTCAAATTAATTAAATGAAATTATAGTCATTTTATTTATTTATTTATTTATTTATTTTTATTTATTTATTTATTTATTTATTTGTAAAAAGAAATCCTTTATTAAATAAATGTAATATGCATTTTAAATGTTAAAAAAATTCTTTAAATGCAAATTTAGAACATTATACAATCATATATATTGATCTTTTCAATTTTAAACGTTTAATATGGTGACGTTTCCTTGAAAGAAAAGTAAAATATTAATTTAATCATAGTTAGACATCAGTTTAACATTCCCTTTGTAGCAGGTTAATATTTATTATGGAAATCTATATTTTAGTAATTTTCGAAGAATAAACTAAAAATATTACAATTCTATAAAATGAAAGTTATAGTGGCGAATACATTATTCACTACCCACAAAAGTAGATAATAATAATAATAATAATCATAAATAATTATAATAATAATCATAAGTATTTAAAGATTTTTTCAAATATAGCGGGTCTTCTGATGTCGAAATTTTGATAAGAGAGCAAAATAAAATAATTGGATATTCGACACATCGATATTATTAAAGATTATGCTAAACAAAACAGATGTCAAAACACCGTATAAATCAACGAAGCTGATAATATAACAATCCTTTTATGTATTGCAATCTCATATGTGATTGCAATGAAAAATGACGCCTAGTGAATTATGCATATGTTATTACTTTCTTCTATCTTTACAAGAAGAAAGTATTGGATTCATGAAAATTTTCGAATTCCGGTTTTCGACGGACTTACACGTTTTAGGGGTCACAGAACCCGAAAAACATGTTTTTACAAAATGTCTGTCTGAGAGTCTGTGAATCTGTGAGTCTGCATGTGAGTTTGTCTGTCTGTGTGTGACACAAATTTTGTGGGCCCTGTATCTCAAGAACTAATGACCGGAATTTAATAAAAATTAATATTCAGTTAGTCCGGGATATAAATTGGTGCTAATTAGTTTTTGGTGTAAATCGCTCAACAGGTGGCGCTGCTGTACAGCATTTTTCACGAATGCCACAATAGCTCAATCTCCAGAACTAATGCACGGATTTTCATCAAACTTCAGATTCAGTTAATCCTTGACAGAAATTGACGTTTTACACATTTTGGGGTAAATCGCTCAACAGGTGGCGCTGCTATGCTGCCTTTTTTGAGATTTTCGCAATAGCTCTATCTCAAGAACTAATGCTTTTATTTTCAAGAAACTTCAGATTCATGTATACCTTGATGTAAATTATACTGTTTATGTTTTGGTGCACATCGCTCAACAGGTGGCGCTGATATGCTGTGTTTCCTCCGTGCATCATAATTGATAGTGAGAGGGCGCTGCAAGCGCTCTGGACTGAAAGGAGCGCGGGCGAAAATTCCCCGCCAGATGAGTAGATGAAGTTGAGTAAGATGTGTTCTTATGACGTAAGAGCAGTGTACCAACCACTGCCAGTCCCTTTTGAATATTTTGTTGTAAATAATAAATGTTTTTGTTATGTGTTGTAAATGTGGACAATCCCTCGAGTATACAATATACTTCATTTAGTATTTTTAAGCAATTTCTACAGTCCATTTTGCAGCTATCGCCGACAAAGTTTTTGGCCCTTCGAGCCGCAGCGCTGATTTAGAACACTGTTATAGAATCAACGCCCTTGGATTACTCGAATTTCCTTGTTATAGAATTTATAGATATAATGTCTGTTGCTACTCCAGCGATTTAAGGAACCGTGGTCCTGAATCGAAAACGAGGAAATATACGCGGTCAAGTTACGAGAATATCAAATCCATTGAAAACGAAACTCGGCCCTAAAGAACTGGATCTGAAATTAAATTCTCTTCAAATGTTAAAAAAAGAAGACTGATGAATTGAGGAACGAAGCCTACTCTATAATATCTGATGAGGATTTAGGGGATTTAGAAAATTCCTTGACCGAAATCGAAGAACAGTTAGAAGCTATCGAAGTAAGTCTTCTTGATTTAATAAAGCCTAGCATTTCTAATGTTGAAAGCCAAAATATTAGTAATGATAGAAGCAGTTCTAATGAGACAAAAATCAAATTGCCGTCAATTAATCTACCCCAATTTTCGGGTCGTTACACAGAGTGGATGAATTTTAAGTTACAATTCACCACTTTAATTGATAATAACGTTGAGCTAAATGATGCGCAAAAGCTGTATTATTTACAATCAGCCTTAACTGGCCCTGTGAAACAATTACAAAATATTGATGATTCTTATACTTCATTATTCGAATCTTTAAAAAAACGATTTGAAAACAAAAGATTATTGGTGAATAGTCACATTTCAGAGTTATTGAGTAATAACAAAATAAAAATTGAAAACGCGAAAGAAATACGCAATCTGGTAGATAATTTATTGAACCACTTAAGAGCCTTGAAACAGTTAGGACTGGAACATAACAATGTATCGGAATCCATTCTCATGTATTTTGTTTTACAAAGAATTGACGATGAGTCAAGAAAAGCTTTTGAAATGTCTCTTAACTGTAATGAATTGCCTGAATGGAATGTTTTTATTGATTTTTTATTGAAAAGAGCTCAAGCTTTAGAAAATGTACAAAAAACCCACATCGTTACGAAACCTAGGTTTGAAATCACCACTAAGCAAAAAAGTTTTGTTTTACAGAATGATAAACTTAACTGCGCATTTTGTAAACAACCACATTTCATTTTTCGATGTCAAAAATATTTAGGTTTATCGGTTCAAGAAAGATTGAATCAAATACGAAAATTACAGTTATGCTATAATTGTTTATCTAATCACACCGTTAACCGGTGTAATAAATTAAATTATAGGTGCAAAACATGTTTTTCTAATCACCATACCACACTTCATGGAGCTAGTTTTTCGAAATCTTATGAAAATAAACAAAGTAATTATATTCTGAATCAACCTCAGATCAAAAATGAAGAAAAAGTAAATACTAATTCAGGGGAAATTATTTCAAATGCGAAGACCTTGAGCTGTCAAAATAATTATGATCAAAGTTCTGACTCTGGCGCCAGCTATAACGCGTTAATTTCGACAGCTGTAGTTTATTTGAAAGGAAATAATAATTATTTTTTTTCCTTTTGTTGCAATATTAAATACAGCCAGTAACATATCTCTAGTTACTTTTTCTGCAGCAGACATTCTGGGACTAGAGAAACATAAAGTAAAATCAGTGATTTCCGGATTTAATGATGCAATCTGTAAAATTAAAAACAGAATACATGTCGAAATTTCAAACAAAGATAGAACATTTAAAAAATTCTCTAACACGTTTTTAGTTCCTAAGATAACAGATTTAACCCCTACGTGTACCGCAGAGATTTCAAATCTGCACCTACCACAGAATTTAGTGTATGCTAACTCAAGATGTTTTGAACCTCAGCGAATTCAGGTGTTACTTGGGGGCAGATGTATATTATGAATTGTTATTAGTTGGTCAAATAAAAATTCCTGACACTTCTATAATTTTACAAAACTCTCAGTTAGGATGGATTGCAGGTGGAGTTATACATGATAAAAATGAAACTAAATATAATTGCCATTTATTAGAAAATCAAGATGAGTTAAATTTGAAGGCCTTTTGGGATTTAGAGACATTAGGAATTAGGGATGATCCAGGTAATGTAAAAAATGAAGATATTCTAGAGGGGTTTCGGGAAAAAGTGCGGTTTACAAATAACAGATATGAAATCTGTCTCCCATGGAAACGGAATTGGGGACAATTAGACAATAATTACAAGATAGCTGAAACACGGCTCGCTACTCTTGTAAAAAGAATGAAACGCGACAAAAGTTTATATGAAAATTATCGTAAAATTTTAGATGAATACTTAGAAATGAAAATTATTGAAACTGTTCCTAAGTCAGAAGAAAATTCTAACCCGATTTTTTATTTATCCCACCATACGGTATTCAAAGAAGACAGTGTATACACGAAATGTCGCATTGTTTTTGATGCGAGTTCCCATGAAGCAGGACAGTTATCACTAAATGACTGTTTGGACGCAGGCAGCAACCTAAATCCGAACATTTTCCATTTATTGATTTTTTTTAGATTAAATAAAATTGCTGTTTTGGCCGACATAGAGAGGGCATTTTTACAAATTTCGATCAGCAAAAAAGACAGGGACGTTTTAAGATTTCTGTTTATAGATGACTTTCCTGTCAACGGTAATGAGTTTAAAGTTATTATGTACCGATTCTTACGCCTAACATTTGGTTTGGACTCAAGCCCATTTTTATTATCAGCCACCATAAAACAACATCTTAATAAATTTAAGAAAGAATATCCGGTAGCAACTGAAATGCTCAACAGTTGTATTTACGTGGATGATCTGATAGTCGGTACTGACACTGTACAAGATGCACTGAACATTTCACAACAATCACACAGAATTATGAAGGAAGCTAATATGACGTTCCGAAAATGGATATCGAACAAGGAATTAGTAATGGAATCGTGGGAGAAGAACGGGTTTAGTACTTTACCTCAGGCCTTTGAGGAAAATAAAACACATAAGGTATTAGGACTGTTGTGGCAACCTAAACAGGACATGTTGATGATGGAAATCGATAATTTATTAGAATTTTTGTGCAAGGCAAAAAATACGAAGAGGTTCGTTCTGCAAGTAGCAGGCAGAATTTTTGACCCCTTGGGTCTCATATCGCCATTTACTATAAGAATTAAACGGTTGTTTCAAGAACTATGGAGTAGAAATCTAACATGGGATGGAGAATTACCCCCCGATATTTCAAATCTGTGGGAACAATGGTGTTCCGAGTTACCCTAATTAGCACAACTAAAGATTCCTAGAAATGTGTTACAGTTCCCTGAAGACTCTGAATATAAATTAATACTGCACACCTTTGTCGATGCCAGTCCCAGGGCATACGGTGCTGTCATATATCTACAAACATATTCCAAGACCCAATCTTCCATTAATTTGCTTACATCAAAAAGCAGAGTGGCACCCTTGAAAAAGGTATCATTACCCAGGCTAAAACTCTTAGGTGCGTTACTAGCAGCGCGTTTAACTTGTGAGGTGAAGAAGGTGCTAGATCGCAAGGGACCATCTTCTATGTTCCTATGGACAGACTCGCAGATTGCTCTTTATTGGATCAAGGGGATCTGCAAATAGGTGGAAATCATTCGTGTCTAACCGTGTAAAAGAGATCCAATCGCTGACAGGCCCATCCAGGTGGTTTCACTGTGCAGGGTCCGAGAATCCTGCAGACCTGCTGACAAGAGGTGAAAAATCTGAAAGTCTTATTCAGAATCATAAATGGTGGACTGGTCCAGAGTTTCTGAAGGACTCATTAGATATATGTAACAACGAACAATTATTAGTAGTTCCAGATCAGGAGACCTATTTAAAAGAACTAAAAAGAGACTCCGCAAACATTACTCATGACTTTACCACCTTGCAGTGATGGAACAGTGTAGCAGCAGAGAATCAATTGACACCGCAAAATTTTATTAGTATTCTTCATTTAACTTCAGGACGGAATTTCTCAGTTTTTTGAAGGCTAAGAAAACTATAAAAATTTAGTGGTGACAATCGCTCAATTGTTGCGCCACTGTTCCATCACTGACCTTGTCTATTTCCAATGACATTTCCATGATTGAACATATTTTTTCGACTACTAATAATTTTGTGAAATTAATACGCATAATTAGTTTTATTTTTAGATTTATTTTTAATTGTCGTAATCCCCAGAAAAGAAGAAGTGGAGCTTTAAACTTGAGGAGGTGAGGCAAGCCGAAGTATTTTTAATTCGGTCAGCACAAAAGGGTGAGTTTCGAGAAGAAATAAAATGTCTCGAAAAAGGTAAGCCTGTTCCACACAAAAGTAGATTATCTTCTTTAAATGCATTCCTATGAGATGAAGGGTTAATTAGAGTTGGCGGCCGTTTATCGCATGCCGATTTACCGCTTAACTCTAAATTTCCAATTGTGTTGCCTGCCAATCATAAGTTAACGGAAATTATCCTAAATTATTTCCATTTGAAGTATTTTCATTTAGGCCCACAAGCCTTGCTTTTCCATGTTAGACAGAAGTTTTGGCCACTTAATGGCAGGAATAATTGCCGGAAAATTGTACACAAATGTGTAACATGTTTCAAAAATAAGCCTGTTGTCAGCTCCCAGTTGATGGCCGATCTGCCAAGGGAACGTGACACCAAATTTTGTATTTTCGGTGACAGGTCTGGATTACTGTGGACCCTTTTCTATTAAATTTAAAAATCAAAGGGAGGGCGTATTGAATAAGGTTTATGTAGTAGTGTATATATGTTTATGCACCAAAGCAATACACCTGGACTTTGTTTCAGATCTCACAACTCAAGCTTTTATAGCTAGTCTAAAACGTTTCTTTGGCAGAAGAGGGAAATGTGCAAAAATCCTATCTGATAATGCAAAAATGTTCATCGGAGCTGACATCGAGTTGAAAAAATTGCATAAACTGGTTAGTTTCCCAGATGAGGAGTTGTGTAACTTTTTAACTCAGGAAAGTATCAAATGGGAATTTATTCCTCCCAAATCTCTGAATTTTGGTGGCATCTGGGAGGCAGCAGTAAAATCGTTCAAGCTTCATTTGAAAAGGGTAATAGGTGATCAAAAATTAACGTTAGAAGAATCAATCGTTCTAACAATACTAGCGGAAATTGAGGGAGTTTTGAACTCTCGCCCCCTTACCCCACTATCCCCAGATTTTGAAAATTTTGAAACTTTGACACCATCACATTTTCTTATCGGTAGGCCAATCAATTCGATCCCCGAACCTCAACTATACGAGATTAATGAAAATCGATTGGCCAAATTCCAGAGAATCACCAAATTTAGCCAACAAATTTGGAAAATTTGGAAACGCGACTATTTGAATAATCTCCAACAGAGGGGGAAATGGAAATTTAAAAAAGATGATGTACAGAAAGGAACTTTGGTACTAATAAAGCAGGAAAATTTACGTTCCACCAAATGGTTGGTTGGTAGAATAGTTGAAGTTTTTAAGGGAAGGGATAATATAATTCGAACGGTGAATTTACGCTTGTCAGATGGGCGAATTTTTAAAAGAAACGTCAGAGATGTTTGTATATTACCAGTTGAGTAACAAATTTCCTTTCTTTCCTTAAGTAAACTCTAAAATATATTATTTCTGTATTTAATCTAGTGTTATAGTGAATTTATTCTTGTATTATTATTGTGTATGTAAGTTGTTATATCTTATAATTTTTTCTTGTATGATAATTTTTGCAAATTTATATGTTAATGTATATTGAAACTTGCATTTCAATCCCCGGGGGAGTGTTTCCTCCGTGCATCGTAATTGATAGTGAGAGGGCGCTGCAAACGCTCTGGACTGAAAGGAGCGCGGGCGAAAATTCCCCGCCAGATGAGTAGATGAGTAGATGAAGTTGAGTAAGATCTGTTTCTTAAGACGTAAACGCAGTGTACCAACCACTGCCAGTCCCTTTTGAATATTTTTTTGTAAATAATAAATGTTTTTGTTATGTGTTGTAAATGTGGACAATCCCTCGAGTATACAACACACTTCATTTAGTATTTTTAAGCAATTTCTACAGTCCATTTTGCAGCTATCGCCGACATGCTGCATTTTTCAGAATTTCTACTATAGCTCTATCTCGATAACTAATGCACGAATTTTCATCAAACTTCAGATTCAGGTATACCTTGATATCTGTTAGTGCTGTTTATGTTTCGATGCAAATTCGCTCTATAGGTGGCGCTGTATGGTACATTTTTCACAATTTCCGCTATAGCTCTATCTCAAGAACTAATGTACGAATTTTCATCAAACTTCAAATTTAGATATAATTTGATATGAATGGGTGCTAAATTGATGTAATTTCTTGTATTATTTAAATGATTTAATTGACGTGATTTATATAGAAGAAAGTTTTGTGAGGGCCACAACATACTAGTTATTTTTATTCATGTATCACCTTTAATCTTCGTATTCGTATACAGTTCAATAATGCTTAGAATACAGAAACAGATACCAGAACCAATTTTCGATTGAAAAATCCGCCTTTGACAATTTTATTTTCTATTCTGCATGAAAACAGATTTTCTCAAAAAACTTTCTGCCTATAAATCCAAATAAAACATGACCATTTTTTTAACACTTTCCAACAAAGTTGAAAAGTGTTTATGCATTCGGTTTGTCTGTCCATCAGTCCGTCTGTCCACGCTCTAACTCCCGTAAATTTACTCGGATTTTCTTTAGGGTCACCAAAGCATGTTTGGTATTGTATAGGAAGTATATGGGATTAATAGTTCTTTTACAGGGGCACTCAAAAGAATTCTGTTATATTATAGTCAATGGAGAAAAATTGTTTGTAGTGTATTTTAATGGCATTACTCTATTTCAAATGTATTGGAATTGATATAAATCACTGAAATTCACTACAAGATGATTACTATACAATTGGACAATTCAGTATATACAGGGATCTTCAAAGAATTCGGATAATTTTTCGATCGTAGATGGTAATAGCTGAATTTGTTTCTTCAAATGTGTTATGCGTTTCCATATGGTTGAATTAGGCATAATACAGGGTAAGTCAAAATGAATATAGCGATTACAAACGGCTATAACTATTTAATGGAAAAGAATTTATCAATAAGATTAAGACAGAATGTAGACGAAACTTCAATATTTCTTTACGTAACGCAAGTGCAGTGAAGCAGAAGCCTACGCATGCGCGATTTGAAACTTTGCAACGACAAGAAACCTGTTCATTGCGGCCGTCTCATTAGTAAAAATGGCCAATTATGACGGTACAAATGGACGATTTTTTTCTGTGGTGTTATTTCAAAGACAGGGTGCCTCCCATGCCCAAAACAATTGAAGAACTGGAAGTACACATTTGTAATGCGCTTGCGTCGGTGACTGAACAAATGCTTCCGAATGCATGGCGTGAAATGGACTGCCGCCTAGATGTTGTTCGTGTGACCAAGAGAAGTCACATAGAACATCTATGACGTATGCATAGGCGTAACCAGCCTTTTTAACGGGGGGGAGCCCAGACATTTTAACCTGAACATGTTGGATACAAACAGTATCTTATATAGTAAAACCTGCTAAAACGGAACCCCACAAAACCGATCGAATTTCCGTTTTAGACAGGTTTTCATCTTAGAAGGTATAATTGTGTGGTATTTCTTTTAAAAAGGGCTCAAACGCGATTTTTATTTGCGTAAGGGGGGATGAAAAGGGGTTCAAAACATCAAAACTAAATCTAATGGTAAAAAAAAAAAAAAAAAAAAAAAAAAAAAAAATGTATTTAAATCTTCTAGCAACAGTGACATAAGACAGTGACTAAGTGTGGTCACACTTTTGGCACACTAACTTCTTAAAGATTAAAAAAAGGCCTTTAATCATGCTGGAAACTTCTATAGGCACAGGGACGCTGCATGAGATCTAAAATTATTTCAGTCAAAGTCTTGTAGGTGAAATTTTGCCGGATGATAAATCTCAGATAGTACATGCGGTATACCAGTACATACGTACGAAAGTTTTGCAGAATGTGACTCCGTAACTTCTTAGGGATCACCGGAGAGACCCAAGAAATTTTGGAGGAAAGTCTATATAAATAATTATTATAATTTTAATATTTATTAATAATTCATGTTTTTACCTCAGAATGTGTCGAATATATTAGGTAAAGCAGGTCATGATAATATACACTAAATTTTATCAAGGTAATAAAAATTATACTATCATGATGCATCTGTAATAATAACACTGAACGCGTGCGTTGAACACTGAAAAAACAATGCAACCCTCACAGTCGCAAGATTTGACAGGAAAGTACCTGTATGGCTGAAGAAATGCATATAGAAGACAATTTCTGAAATTAAAAAAAAAAAAAAAAAAAAAAAAAAAAATATGCGATTTTTTTCGCATTTTTCAAATTAGTAAAAAATAATCCGATTTCAATATTTTATCCAGTAAACTTTGTCTTCTTTTCAATAAACACTTTACGAGATTCTTACAGCGATTTTTCAATTTGTAACACTTTTTTAATGTTATTTTTAGAGGGTTTTTTTCGCATTTCCAGGTGATTTTTTTTAAATATTCCTATAAAGGAATCCGGTTTAAATCTTTTACCAAATTAGTTAATTTCGTTCCGAGCGGTTTTTTAAGCTTTTTCGAATTTTTAACGCGGTTTTTAGCGGGGTTTTTCGTTCTTTGAGGCGATTATTTGACTTTTTCTGAAACATAAACTTTCCGGTAATTTTTGCAATTGCCGTGATTAAATTCAGTTTGGAAAAATGTCAAATCAGTTCTTATAAGAAGGCTGAAAATTTAATTTCGCTCGAAATAAAAAAATCACAATAATTCTGGATTCGTTTATTTCGAGACAGAAGTGGTCGTAGCTTGCTCGGGAGTACGTTGCCGAAGGCAGTCCCCGCCCCCCCCCCCCAACAATCCTAGATTTGTTTCATTCTATGTTCGTTAAAAAAAAAAAAAAATAAAAAATAAACAGCGAAACTCCACTAGTAATGAAATTTTCTTTGACGGCCAGGGTTTTAAATAACGCGCGTGATCGCACGATTTGTGAACAGTAAAGAAAAGTCCCGCATAATAAAAAATGCTGTGCAATAGTTCTCCCCTCCAAATTCTTTCACAGACCTGTGATTCTTTAGTGAGTATTTTAATTTTTTTTTTTTTTTTTTTTGCGAATTTTATTTTTTTATGGAATTTCTTAAAATAAATTCGTGACTCGGTCCTGGAAAAATTTCAGAACTTCTTCAAACGATCGTGGAAAAATATCGTGAATTTCGATAAATGAGTGCAGAAAGAAATCGTGAATTTCGCCAAAAGATTGCGCAAAAAAAATCACGAACTTCGATAAAGGATTGACGAAAAAAACTTGCAAATTTCGTCAAAAGGTCGCGAAAAAGAGTAGAGAATTTTGTTAATTTGTACGACGTTGTTAATTTGTACGAGAATTTTGTTAATTTGTACGACGTTGTTAATTTGTACGAGAATTTTGTTAATTTGTTAATTGTTAGCGAGAATTTTCCCGATCGATTGCGCAAAACTATCGCGAATTTCGACAAATAACCCCTGTAAAAAAATTTGCTTCGTCAATCAGTCGCAATAGAAAACAAATTTCGTCAAAAGATTCCAGTAAAAACGAGAATTTCGTCAAAGGATCGCAGAAAAAAAACGCGAATTTCATCATAAGATATTGCGGAAAGAAAAAGCTAATTTCATCAAAAGATCGTGGAAAGAATACGCGAATTTCATCGAAGGATCCTGCTAAAGAAATGCCAATTTCGTCAAAATATCGCGGTAAAAAATGCAGATTTCGTCAAAAGATCGCGGTAAAAAACATGAATTTTGTCAAAGGTTAGCGGTGAAAAGTGCGGATTTTGACAAAAAATAGAAAGTAGAAAGACGTGAATTTCGTCAAACGATTTTGGGAAAAATTTGTAAATATTATGAAATGATCGCTGAATAAAATCGACAAAAAATACTGCACTGGGCTAAAAGATTGAAACTGGGTCTTTTTCCTAGTTTCAAAAGAACGTTGGAAAACGAGAAGAAACTCCAAAAATCGTATAAAACTTTTCAAAGGAAAAAAAATACTATATTGACGTGAAAGACTGCAACCATATTCCTTTTACGAATGTCAAAAAATGGTCGCGAAACACGAAATTCAATCAACCAACCGACCTCCAGATTAATTTGAATTTGATGTGCTATTATTTCTCATTTTCAAAGGAGGCAAGGTCTGTGCACCACGGTCCCCCCCCCCTTTCCCCCGGCTAATCGCATTTTGGAATTATTGTTTCACATCTGCAATCCCTTTCAAATCTTTTTGCTTCTTTCTAGACTTTAGACTACGAAAGCAAAGAGACAAATACTTTCTGTTTCTATCCTCGTCAAGAACTTGCGTTAATTTCTCATGAAATTGCAGAAACATGCAATAGAAAGAACGGTGTTAAAAAAAAAATCTCTCACAAACAAAAGACGTCAAAGTGGGATTATAAAACCACCTTTTTGACTTACTATGATTAATACAGATTCTTGTAAATATTCTACTTTTAAAAAGATAAACAACATAAATTAAATTAAAAAGAACGCGTGTTTCTTCTTTTATCACAGTTCAAAATTTAGGCTGTTAGTTTTCTGAACTTAACTAATTTGTTAAATTAATTGAACTCTGCTTTCACTTTTTCTTCTTCTTTTTCCTTTTGTAGATTTCGATTTTTTTTTATAATCGTGCTTGAGTCTGCGCAAGCGGGGGGGTGCCCGGGCACCCAGGGCACCCCCCCTGGTTACGCCTATGCGTATGTATACAAAATTTTGAAGTTCCGTCTACATTCTGTGTTAATCTTATCGATAAATACTTTTCCATTAAATAGTTATAGCCGTTTGTAATCGCTATATTCATTTTGACTTACCCTGTATTTTAACTTATTAAATGGTGCAGTTTTGTATCCTTATTCTGAATTTGTTGAAAAGTGTTTCATAATCTATGCTTGACGCATGATTGTTTCTTTCTTGTTTACTTTGTTTAAAGTTTAAGTTACCACAAAAAACTATTTAATAACTCGTAATTATAATTTTTTAATGCTTGTAAAATTTATATCAGGTTGTTCGATAATTTTATAATAGAAGTTAAGTTTTTAAAAATTCAGCATTATTTGTTCTTAATCAGAGGCGTCGCGATGGGGGTTATGGGGGGGAGCCTCCTCCTCCAATATATGTGAACTTGGGAAATTTGAGCTTAGAGTTGCGAAATTCTAGATTTTGGAAACACTTTTTCTTTTTTAAAAATAATTGTGAAAAAAAAAAGAATTTTTTATTGTTTTGCCGACTACCATTCTGAGTTCTGTAGCAGTCAAACTAGTTAAATTATCAAAAGAAATACAAAATGCAGCCAGATTCAATTTGTCATTGTATTTCTTTGTGCTACGAAAATATAATATTTATCAGACCTGAATTTCCATACTGTTCTCCATCAATAATGTCTGTAATCTATTTCCTCCAAAACTTTGTTCCTTTTTCAAAAATGTCAAAATATCATCAGGCTATTTTCATATGAAGTACGATTATGACTCCTACACAAACACAATAGAAGACAAAACTTTCATTAAATGAACCAATAATTATAATTTTTATGTTTTTAGTTTCAGTATTTTTTTTAGAAAGAAATTTTTTAAGTATAAGTATCATTAAACACACATTGCACATATCATTTCAGTTGGAAAATAGAGCAATTTGTTTCAAGCTGGGAAATTTTTGAATTCTCCCCCCCCCCCTCCGAAAAAATATCTGTAGATACGCCCCTGTTCTTAATATTCCGTTTTAAATATTTTATAACGGAAAAATATAGTTTCATCCACTTAAAAAATAATTCATGCATGAGAGGATTAAAAAATGTAAAGATAAACAAAAGTAATGTGTACAAAATATTGTTCATTCTACTTAACGCAAGAAATCGTTGGAAACAGAGTTATATGCACTTAAAAACATAATTTTATGAACTCTCTCAAGCAATATTTTTTTATGAGTTTTGATGACCTCTTCAATTATTTGTATCATTTTATTATTTTTTTTTCTTTTTAAGCTTACATTAAATCGGGATATGTATGAAACGTTTTTCAATTGTAGGGTAAAACATGTCGAAAATAAGCAGTGAAAATACCACCGTCATATATCACCAACCCGAGAATTAAATATTTTGCAATCGTAATTCATAGTCAGCGTGGAAGGCCAGGGCGGAGTTCCTTGGGTGTTTTCCCGTAGATAATAAAATAAATAGTATTCTTCTTCAAATAGTTTATTAGATGACATATAGAGGACCACAATTCTATCAATGACTCAATTACCCATATTCGGGTCGTGTCACGTTTTAAAAATAGACTTAAAGGTGTTAAACGATTAGAAGCAACATTGCGAAAAGCAGCTCTCCCGGTGACATAGAGTTTTTAAGCAAGACAAAAATCGTTTAAATCTTCTTTCTCAAGTCAGTGTAAGCTGTATAAATATTAAAAGAATACGGAAAGGTACACTGATTTGTTCTACGCTGGAGCCAATCCAAAGTAAGTTATGGGGGACGAGAGGAGAGGTCGCGCTAAGCAATAGGGCGAAAACAAGGAAAGAGGCGGGGAAGAGCGTGACGTAAAGACAGAACTCTTTACTTAAAGCGGAACTTTAAAAGGGGAAAAAAACTAGAAGCGCCAAACACTCGCAATGACTCATGGGATATGCAATGACTCGAATAATGAATCGAATAATATTCTAATAAAAGATAAAATGGTATTAATAAACATTCGAAAGAAATAAGAATTTAATGTCTCAAAATATGGAAGAATAAAATAAATTAGTAGGTTTTTTTACAAAGAAGTGCAGCTATCAGCAGATTAAGGTTTTTAGAATAAGTAATAAAAGAAGGCGCTGAATTAAAGACATTGGGATTAAAATATAAAGGCTATTTAAGATATTATAAAAAACAGGTAGAAAAGGTAGATATTATTTTAAAAAAAATTATTATTACATATATAAGCAATGGGAAAAGAGCTTTTCTAGTGTGATTTGCATTGTTTTTTTTTATCCACTATAGCTACCAAAATATCAATTGAGGTTCAGTCTAAAGAGAGGATACATACGGGTCCGTGTGAAAGACGGGACAAAGAGGGCAGCCGCCCGGCCGCTGAAGTTGAGGGGGCGCCAAATTTTTACTGCCAACTTCGTTTTTTTCTGTAAGAACTTTACTAATTACGCCTAAAGACTATTTATTCACGAACTATTAATTCGGGAGAAGATCCCCCTAGGGTCTTCTGGACTTTCCCACGCTAAGAGGAATCTCATAAACTCATAGTTCATCTCTGAACAAAGCTATGATGCCGTCGAGTCTGCAAATATGAATGGAACTGGCAGTACAATTTCGTTCCGGCGCTAACTTAACATTCCATTGAATTTCACAGAGAGCAGGTGTTTCAGCCGTCCAGTAAGTGAGCGGTGGCAACGGCTGAGGGGGAGAAAAGACGATTTCTCCTAGGGCGGCGAGCTTCAGCCTTCGAGAAATAGGCGGTGGCATCGGCTAAGAGGGAAAAAGACGAGTTTTCCCTAGGACCGGGGGTTTTCAGCCTTGGAGAGAAGCGAGGTGGCAACGCGGGAGGAAGGGAGAAGGATTTTGAGAAGTGAGAGAGCGAGGACGCTGGCGAGGAGGTCTTGCTGGATCTAGTGGTGAATGAGCGAAGCGAGGAGATGAGATAGATGGTCGTCCGACCAGTCTTTTCTCCGATTGAAGCACTATATCTGTGGAAGCAGTCCGTTGATGGAACTTTTTATCCTGTAAAAATGACGAGAACCCAAACCAATATTGTTTAACTTGTAAATATTCATAATTTAATCGAGACTAAATAAAGGACTTAGATTTTGATAACTTACGCTACCATAGACTCTTGCCCAGTGATATCTAAGTCCCTACAGTGGTGGCAGCGGTGGGATTAAGAACTGGTGAAAATAAATTATCACAGTTCGTCAAAAAACAGGAAGGGCCGCAACCAGGCCGCAAGATAGAAGGACTCGTGATCACCAGACCAGAGTCTTCGGCAAATCCAGCAGGGATTCCAGAGCCAAGGCAATCCGACGCCGTGCAAGAGGTTCCGGAGAGCTGAAATCGACAGACGGAGATTAGAAAGGAGACCTTGATCCCCAGACCAGAGTCTTCGGCAAATCCAGCAGGGATTTCAGAGCCAAGGCATTCCGACGCCGTGCAAGAGACGTAAGACGTTCCGGAGATCCGAAATCGACAGACGAAGGGTAGAAAGGAGACCTTGATCCCCAGAGCAGAGTCTTCGGCGAATCCAGCAAGGATTCCAGACCCAAGGCAATTCGACGCCGTGCAAGAGACGAGAGACACCCGAATCCAGGGAAGTCGAGCCCACCGGATGGTTTAGCCTACAGATGACCGGAGCTGTACCAGTCTAAGACGGAAGTCAGAAGAGCAGTCAACAATATCTCAGGTTAGCACTCTTTATTTGATTCATTACAGAGGTTTAATCGAAATAGTATAGTTAATAACAAACATGTTTTCTTTTAATCATTGTATATTTAATAGAGTTTAGGAAGTAAGGAATTTGATAATAACATTTTGTGAAATTTTTCCAACTGGATTCTAAGAAATTTAAGTAAATATTAATTTTCTAAAGTTCCTTAAAACTGTTTTAAATAAGTATTACTTGTACTAAAGGTTAATAATTCAGTGAGGATAATTTAAATTGCTTATGAGAGGTGGCGCATCGTTGGATGCACTGAATGCAAATAATTTAAATTTTCTTTTGTATGTGAATTTTATTCAGAATGTATGTTTTCAAAATTTAAGAGACCTTTTTGAGCAATTGACTTAAAAGAAATGATACCAAAAAATATATAAAGTCATATATGAAAACTTGGTTGGTTAATGATAAGGCTGTCTATCATAATAATATTATTGAAATTGTTGTGATATTTTTATGTCGCGAGAGTTTGTGATTATTCACAACAAGGGAAATATTTAGAGGCTTCGAAGTTGATAATTGCATGATTGGCATAGCCTTTTTTATAACTGTTAATTAGTAGGAAACATGTCAGTGTTTGCGGGTAAGAAAAAGTGCGATCTAAAAGAGTTACCTATTGAATTCGGCGCGAGCATAGAAGAGTCGGATAATATAGCCAAAATTATTAAAAAACTCGAAGAAGCAGAGGACTATGACGAAACTTTAGCACTAGCCCAGCTAAAAATCTTAGAGAAAGATAGGGTTGAGAGAGAAAATGAAGAAAGGTTAGAACGAGAGCGGAATAAGGCCTTTGAGAGGGAATAAGGCTTTGGAGCGGGAGCATGAATTGGCGAGAATTAGGTTAGAACGGGAACCAGATGAGTTTAGTTTAGCTTCTGGCCAAAATGAGAGAGAGCCGAAAATATCTTTAAAATCAGTCCTGCCCAAATTCGACTCCGATAAGTCCGAAATATCAATCTATCTCAGTTTATTCGAAAGACAAGCGCAGAAAGCCCAAATCGGGAAAAGTCAATGGGTTACGCATTTACTAGGATTGTTACCGACGGAATTGGGGGAGCTTATCTTGCGAGAACCACCCGCGTATTCCGACGATTTTGATCATGTAAAAAAGATGTTACTAGAAAGGTTCCAGCTTTCGGCAGAAGACTTTCGACTAAAATTTGTTACGACACAAAAGCCCGAAAACAAAACGTGGAAAGATTACGTATATGAGGCTTCCAATTACTTTGATCAATGGGTAAGTGGTTTAGGAGTGGGAAATTTCGACCAACTGAGAGAGCTAATAATCACAGATCAGTTAAAAAGAAAGGTTAATCCGGAAACGAAGCATCATTTCATTGATGTTTGGGGAACGATAATCACTCCATTTGAGTTGGCAAAGAAATTAGATGCGTATGATTCGGCTAGGAAAACTTTGAAACGGCTAGGGCCCTCGAAACTACAAAACCTTTCCCAACCTCTAGAGCGAAATAAATTCGCGGGGCAATCAAAAACGGAAAGTAGATCGGAAGAGAGTAGAACTAATTGGAGGGATAAAGACAACTTGAAAAATCAAGATGCAATATTCAATAAAAAGAAAGAGATTATATGTTTTTTGTGTAGGAAAACCGGCCATTACAAGTATTCTTGCCCGGAGCTAAAAAAGGCTGAAAAGACCGAAGCAGTTTACCATATCGCGGGCCTACAAGACTTAGAAAGTGCGTTTGAACCCTACGTCAGTCGCGGGTTAATTAATGGGAAAGAAATGACTATTCTACGCGATAGCGGAAGCAATTTGGACTTAATATCGGCTCACGATGTACATGAGGACCGATTTACGGGTGAAAGTGTATATGTTAAACAAGCATTAGATAATAAACTTCGGTGTTTACCTATTGTAGAAATAGAAATTAATCTGGGTACCGGTGATATTATAAGGACAAAGGCGGCCGCAGTAGATAAAGAAACGGACATGGTTCATTATTTGTTAGGGAACAAAACGCAGCAATTAACTGACAGGCGGAGACGATACCCGCGTTCAATCATCGCAGTTCGCACTGGGCCACGAGCACACCCCGGAAACGCGGATACGAAAAGCGAAACTAAATCGCAGAGCTCGTCCATTCCCCCTACCGTAACGGAGAGCGAAAATGAAAAACCAGCCGGTTCACCTAAGCCGATGGACCAGCCAATTCTCCGCGCCGAGGTAGAAAGAGGAATTTTTAAGTGCGACCCCCCGAGGTCAGGGAGTAACCCACAAGAGGGAATCTTTGTCGAAGAGAAAAGGAGAATTTTTCTACCTGTAGTCGAGAGCGCACAGTCCGTACCGAATTTGAATCCCGTTAATGAACAGGTTTTGAACTTGACTGAGAGAGGCGATTTAGCTGGAAGGGTGGGAAGAGTCGAGACTTTAAAATTCAACACCCCAGACGCAGTGGAAGAAATAGGAGCCAGTTTAGCAACGGAGAAAAAGCAAGAGACTTTTCTACATCTAAGCGAGACCGTACCGCGGGATGAAAACTTGACCCTAGGAAACAAAGAAAATGTGAGTGATGCGCAAGAGAATGTCAAGTTCGATTGTGTTAAGCAGAGAGCGGACGAGGTGAAATCACATTTTGAAATGAACGAGGGGTTGGGGATTAGGAAAATAAAAGATCCCAGGGAATCTGACCAAGAACAAATGGTAATCCCGTTGAAAGTCAAAGGAGATATGTTATCCTTAGGTAAGGAGAGTGCAGGCAGACTTCTAAGTACGAAGAAGTCAGGTTATAAATTCTTGAATCGTTATTGTTGGCCAAAAACCGTAAACGAAATTAAAAAGTTATACGAGAGATGGAAAAGAGATGAACGTTCTAAAGGTTTAAAATTCATACCTAGATTGGATTTAATTAGACGTATCAGGCAATTTCGGGAATTATTAGTGGAAATGGGGACGAAAACTCGTGAGGTTAAGAAGAAGAGGGGTGTCTTCCAGATTGATCCGGGAGAAAACTATTCGAGTACGCACGACTTAGATTTAGGCGCTAGAAGGCAAGACAATTTGAATTATGATTCTCCTAAGATATTTGGTTTGTTGTATGTAAACAACGCGAAAAGGGTTTCCGATTATTGGAGTAATCATATGGGACAGAGAGGAGTTGCATTAAACCGCATCAGAGGAGTAAAAATGAAAGTAAAACTATCTAGCAGAAAATCAGCGCAGAGTACCAGTAAATATTGGGTAAGGTTGATCCGAAACAACGCCGTGAATAGTCCAAGATTGATCCACTGGTCATTGATGCGGCAACCTTATCATTATACAATCAGGCACCGTCAGGGGAAAGAAATAGTGCATGTTGATTGCTTAAGTAGGGTTGAATAAATTTAGGGAAATTGTATATAATTCTCAAAAAAAGTGCTTGCATCATAAGGTATAAATAATTTTCATTTTGTATATATTGTTGTAATTGTCATAATAATGTTCCTGGAAAAGAATGTAAATTTATATGTGATTAGTACAAAAGAAAAAAACGAATGGTTAACCTCTGTGGTGAACGAATTTTGAGTGTAACACTGACTTCACTATAGATTTTCCAGCTACGTGAAAAATCTCTCTTGGAGGGGGATTGCTGTAAGAACTTTACTAATTACTCCTAAAGACTATTTATTCACGAACTATTGATTCGGGAGAAGATCCCCCTAGGGTCTTCTGGACTTTCCCACGCTAAGAGGAATCTCATAAACTCATAGTTCATCTCTGAACAAAGCTATGATGCCGTCGAGTCTGCAAATATGAATGGAACTGGCAGTACAATTTCGTTCCGGCGCTAACTTAACATTCCATTGAATTGCACAGAGAGCAGGTGTTTCAGCCGTCCAGTAAGTGAGCGGTGGCAACGGCTGAGGGGGAGAAAAGACGATTTCTCCTAGGGCAGCGAGCTTCAGCCTTCGAGAAATAGGCGGTGGCATCGGCTAAGAGGGAAAAAGACGAGTTTTCTCTAGGACCGGGGGTTTTCAGCCTTGGAGAGAAGCGAGGTGGCAACGCAGGAGGAAGGGAGAAGGATTTTGAGAAGTGAGAGAGCGAGGACGCTGGCGAGGAGGTCTTGCTGGACCTAGTGGTGAATGAGCGAAGCGAGGAGATGAGATAGATGGTCGTCCGACCAGTCTTTTCTCCGATTGAAGCACTATATCTGTGGAAACAGCCCGTTGATGGAACTTTTTATCCCGTAAAAATGACGAGAACCCAAACCAATATTGTTTAACTTGTAAATATTCATAATTTAATCGAGACTAAATAAAGGACTTAGATTTTGATAACTTACGCTACCATAGACTCTTGTCCAGTGATATCTAAGTCCCTACATTTCTTTTTTTGTAAAAAAAAATTATATATCAGGAATTTTCCCCCAATGAAATTACGAAAATATTTTTTGCATCGTTCATTATTCCACACCCATAAACATTAGTCCCTGATATAAATTGGTGCTGATTAGTTTATGGTGTAAATCGCTCAACAGGTGGCGCTGCTATGCAGCCTTTTTCGCGATTTCTGCAATAGCTCAATATCCCGAACTAATGCACGGATTTTCATCAAACTTCAGATTCAGTTAGTCCTTGACATTAATTGAAGTTTTCTACATTTTGGTGTAAATCGCTCAACAGGTGGCGCTGCTATACTGCATTTTTTACGAATTCCGTAATAACTCTATCTCCACAACTAATGCTTGGATTTTCATCAAACTTCAGATTCAAGTATACTTTGATATGAATTAGTGCTGTTTGTGTTTTGGTGCAAATCGCTCAACAGGTGGCGCTGCTATGTTGCACTTTTCAGAATTTCCATTATAGCTGTATCTCGAGAACTAATGCAATAATTTTCACCAAACTTCAGAATCAGTTAATCCTTGACATGAATTGACATTTTGACCATTTTGGTGTAAATCGCTCAATAGGTGGCGCGTATATGCTGTTTTTTGTGATTTCCACAATAGCTCTATCTCAAGAACTAATGCTTGGATTTTCAACGAACTTCAGATACATGTATACCTGGATATCAATGGTTGCTGTTTATGTATTGGTGTAAATCACTCAACAGGTGGCGCTGCTATGCTACATTTTTCAGAATTTCCGCTATAGCTCTATCTCAAGAACTAAGGCACGAATTTTTATCAAACTTCAAATTCAGATACACTTTGACATGAGCTGGTGCTAAATTGATGTAATTTCTTGTACTATTTAAATGATTTAATTGACGTGATTTATATAGAAGAAAGTTTTGTGATGGCCACAACATACTAGTTTAATTCTGATTGCAGAGTATTATGTACAATGTTGTTTGTCATATTTTCCGAAAAGAACTTTTTTTTATATTTAAGAACTCTGCAAATTATAAGCAAAAAACTTGGCAAAATTTGGGACTGTTTTTATAAAAACCTTAATTTTTCTACGAGTATACATGCTATCCTCATAAAAATGAACACAGTATATTACAATAAGCCACTTATTAATAATCTCGAGTTTGAACGCTTTTGCTACATTAGTTTTTACAGGGTTATCCAAAAGATATTCGTTCTTTTTCAATTTGTTGACGGTCCCCTATGGGGTTTCGGGAAAAAATCTTCGCGGAAATATATGACCAATACTATACTGTTTACACACCTGCAGTTTCAGGTTAATTCCTCATGCATTTTTCTTGATATTTAACTAAATGTCTAAAATCGCAAGTGACCGGTTACTTTTGGCCATATAGTGTAGTAGCCGTAAAAAAAAAAAAAAAAAAAAAAAAAAAAAAAACAGAGGGTATACGCTAAATTCATGAATGTCACGCCTAGAGTATACGCTATAGTTCTATTTGAGAAACAGAGGGTATACGAAGCTTCTTAAAAAAATCCAGAAGGTATACGGCGTATACCTCCGTATACCCTCCACTACACACCTGCTGACAGCTCACCTGCTAAACTTTTCTCTGTAGAAGGGTATTTTCCTTTTGTATTTCCGTTAAAACTGTATTGGATGTGATTTGCCTTATATGTGCCCAAATAATTTTTGAAAGGAGCATCCTTTTTCGGTGTAATGAATTTCAAACTGTCAACTAATGATTTGTACTTTATTGATAGCTCACCTGCTAAACTTTTCCCGGTCGAAGGGTATTTTCCTTTTGCATTTCCGTTAAAACTGTGTTGGATGTGATTTCCGTTATATGTGCTCAAATAATTTTTGAAAGGAGCACCCTTTTTCGGTGTAATGGATTTCAAACTGTCAACTAATGATTTGTACTTTACTGATAGCTCACCTGCTAAACTTTCCCCTGTAGAAGGGTATTTTCCTTTTGCATTTCCGTTAAAACTGTGTTGGATGTGATTTCCCTTATATGTGCCCAAATAATTTTTGAAAGGAGCACCCTTTTTCGATATAATGGATTTCAAACTGTCAACTAATGATTTGTACTTTACTGATAGCTCACCTGCTAAACTTTCCCCTGTAGAAGCGTATTTTCCTTTTGCATTTCCGTTAAAACTGTGTTGGATGTGATTTCCCTTATATGTGCTCAAATAATTTTTGAAAGGAGCACCCTTTTTCGGTGTAATGGATTTCAAACTTTCAACTAATGATTCGTACTTTACTGATAGCTCACCTCACCTGCTAAACTTTCCCCTGTAGAAGGGTATTTTCCTTTTGCATTTCCGTATTGCTCAAAATGAAAACAAACGCGCAGGTTTAGTAACACACACTCAAGGTCACTAAATCACTACAATTTTCCCGCTCTCTATCCATGCTAGTAATAACACATCGCCGGCAAACACCTGCCATGGATGGCAGTGCACATAGGTACGTGCTGGTACACGCGTGCTCTGGATGCCGTGAAGTTGTTTACGTTACCGAATGTTTGGCAATGAGCCCAAGTATGTTACTTTCAACAAAGGCATTATTCGTTTCGATTTAGATCAAGACATCAGATAATAAGGAAAAAACTTAAACAAGAATGTTTTTTTAACCACTTAAATCTTTGCTCTGTCACATTTGATAAATAAGAATCTCAAATTGCCCGGGAGAAATATTAAGTGAAAAAAGTTTTCTTTTGATAGTAGTTTATAGTTTGGCCAGGTGTACCGATTTTCAGGGGTTAAGAGACCCGTCCCGCGGAACCACTGCGCTGGATGCCAAAAGCCCCGATTTTTTCTGGTGCACAAATTCTTTCAAATTTTTTTAGTAACATGCTATTTGTAAGTGTGGATTGCATGGAATTTAATAACTTTTTGGAAACAATAGTAACCACGTAAAAAAAGAACCTGTCTATATCGGAAATTTTTCATGGTCCCACAATAAGGAATACCATCGCAATTTTTATACTAAGACGAAACCTGTCTAAAACGGAACTTTTTCCGGTCTCCAGTGATTCTGTTTTCGAAACATACAATGTATTTTGTTCAGTAAAACTTATGAAAACGGAACCTGTTTATAACGGATACGCGTCTTAAACGGGAAAATTTCATATGCCCTTTGGAAAAAAATACCATCCAGTTATAATAGACAGGGCGGTGGCTGCACAAACCATTATCTCACCGAGTTCGTGAAATTTTAGGATTAGTGAAAACTTGACTAGCATATTAAAATTCAACTGGTCTGCCAAGTCATACCTTGGTGGATACTACCTCTAGACCCGATTTTAATGAGTGACTGATAAGTTTACCATTGTGTTTTCCTGCTCCCAGTTCTCCATATTTTCTTACCTTCGGGTTCAGGAAAACACAACGGTAAACCTACCAGTGAACCACTAAAAGCGGGTCTGCAGTTAGTTTCCACCAAGATATGACTTGGCAGACCAGTTGTATTTTAATATGCTAATCAAGTTTAAACTAATCCTGAAATTTCAGCCATGAACTCTATGAAGTAATGATGCTGCCCGGTCTATAATGGTCAATCAGAAACTTATACAAAACAGAATTCTGTTTTGGTTCCTGGCGATTTCACTTTCACAGTTTTACCGTACAAGATACTGCGATTATTTAATATTCTAAAATCTACTAAGATGGAATCTCAAATGACCTAAGAAAAAGTTCCGTTTTAGACAAACTTCAGAAGTATTCAGCTATAATAAGAATTGTATGGTATTGTGTCCGCAGGGGTCATGATTCTTTTACGTTTAAGACAGGATACCGTTATAGACTAGTTCCATTTCTTTTTTGTGTACTAGTAGTAAAGGGTGTACATAAATGAATATCCCAACTTTACAGGGCTGTTAAAAGAAAAAAGAAAAAGTACAACCTTGTTGATAATCGGGGGGGGGGGGGGCTCATCAAACATCAGGTGTTTGTTTCACCTCTACCAACTGACGTTGACGAACTTAGGACACGCATACACACATATCTGCAGCCATTCAAAGAGTCACACCGGACATACTGAGAAAAGTATGGGATGAGTTATCGTATCGGGTCGATATCGTTCGTATTTCTGGAGGGACTCGCATCGAACACTTATAACTGTGTTGAATTTAAACTTTCTACTGTTATTTTTGATTTCCGATTAACAACAAGGTTGTACATTTTTTTTTCTTTTAACAGCCCTGTAAAGTTAGGATATTCAATTACGTACACCCTTTATAATAGTACATTGCACCTTACCAATTAAGGAATGACTACAAGTTATAGCAAACGAAAACCTGATGGAAACTCATACTTCTTACGGTCAAAATAATAAGAAATGGATCCGGAGGAATGACAATAATCCTGATATGTTTGTTACATAAAAAGCAGTATAAAACAATATGTAGTTTTGAATATAGTAGCTGCAAACTAATTTTTAATAACAGATTGCATCATGCATACTAAATACTTCAATTTTAGGTGAGAGAAAGGATTCCCAAGCAAAATTTTCATATATTTTTTGTTATAGTTTGATCAATGTGTGTTTAATGTAATAAGAATGTTAGATATTATCATACGAAAAATATATTTAAACTTTTTACTTTTTAAATCTCGATTTTTTATTTGGAGGGGGGGGGGGGGATTTGACCTCTCTAAATAAATAAATAAATAAATAAATAAGCAAATAATAAAAGCATGTATTTACACGTTTGATCAATATTAGTTTAACTCTACAAGAGTTATTATGATTGTCACACAACTACTATATTTAAGCATTTTTTAACACTTTTCAACATAGTTGAAAAGTGATGAATTCGGTTTGTCTGTCGGTCGACACTCTAACTCGCGTAAATGTACTCATTGTCATTCAATTCATACATGTTAATGATGTACACCATGGCATGTTCGGTATAGAATATGAAGCGTTAATAGTCCATTTGCAGGGGCATTCAAAAGGATTCCGTTATATTATGGTCAATGGGGAAAACTCTTTTGCAGTGTATTTTACTCGCATTACGCTATTTCCAATGGATTGAAATTGAAATAAATCTCTGAGTTTAACTACAAGATGATTACTATACTATAGAATAGGGCGTTCATAGCATTTATCGTTCATTTACAGGGACACGCAATAGAAATCTGTTACAACTGTCTTTGAGTAATAATTTCTGGAAGTGCGTTTTTAATTTCTGTATGCGCTTTTAAATGTAACTAATTTTTTACATCATACTCGTTGTGTAAAAAAATTCTATATCTTGTATACAGGGCTGCACTAAAGAATTCACGCACCACTCTCCTCATCATCGGCTGAACGGGAATTTTCAAATGTAATTTATAGATACAAATCTACTATATATCATACAGGGTTGGTGAAGGAATCCGGATAATTTTCCGACTGCAGATAGAAATTGATGAAATTGAGTTTTCAAATGTGTTATGCGTTTCCAAGAGGTTCAATTTGACATCCTATTTCACCTTATTAAACGGCGAGGCTTTGTTACATTACTCTGAATGGGTTGGAAAATATTTCATAATCTATGTTTGACGCATGTTTTTTTCTTTCTTGTTTAAAACTCACATATACTTTGTAATTTTCAATATTTTTTCGCTATTTGCTTGTCGGAAGTATGAGTATTTATATGAAAAGTTAAGCCCCCTCCTTCAAAAAATGCACATTGTCAACGTTTATAGCATTTAAAGCTGTATTTTAGAATGGCTTGTGATTTTATTAAAAGCTGATTATGATTAAGGTTTTCAACTTTAAAACTATTTTCAACAGTGCAGTTTATGAAATCAGCAAAGACAGGATGCAAATAAACATAGGTAAAATTCAATAGATTAATGCATGGCAATCTGACGTTAGTAAGTTTGTTTTTTTTTTTTCTTATAGATATCACGAATATTATCTAAATGCTGATTCTTCTGGAGAAAAAAAAGGGGGGGGAATGAAA
The DNA here is from genome assembly GCA_963932465.1 of Maratus speciosus. Taxonomy (NCBI): domain Eukaryota; kingdom Metazoa; phylum Arthropoda; class Arachnida; order Araneae; family Salticidae; genus Maratus; species Maratus speciosus. The sequence goes on along the minus strand of OZ010788.1, from coordinate 244,494,207 downwards.
AAACATAATGTTTATTAGTATTCGGCGACTTTATTATTCATCTGAAGGAATGTGTTAGTCTTCCCTTTTAGTTTAAATGACTATATCGTTTATAACGTCTACCTTTTTACTTTCTTCTATCTGTACAAGAAGAAAGTATTGGATTCACGAAACATTTCAACTTCCGGTTTTCAATGGATTTACACGTTTTAAAAGGTCTTGAATACGATTTGATGGTTTTTAGAAAATGTCTCTCTGTCACTACTTGAGTCTGTCTGTCTATATGTGACAAACATTTTGTTGGCGCTCTATCTCAAGAACTAATGAACGAAATTTCACAAAATTTTAGATTAGGTTAGACCTTGATATAAATTGGTGCTGATTAGCTTTTGGTGTATATCTACCAACAGCTAGCTTTTATGCTGCATTTTTCACGATTTCTTCAATGGCTCTATCTCAAGAACGAATTTTAATTTACCTCCAGATTGAGTTAGACGTTGACACAAGTTGTTGTTGATTAGGTTTTCGTGTCAACCGCTCAATACGTGGCGCTGCTACGCTGCTTTTCGCATGATTTACACGATTTTAATGATAGTCATATCTCAAGAACTAATGCACGGAATTTCATATCTTTAGAATCCTCATGATGGGCATAGATTGCCATTTAATTTTGGCACTGTGCTGGCGAATTTTGAAGTATTAAAATGTATGAGATGGAGGAAAATTTTGGGATTGGTATATTCGACTAGTTTCTTTTCATCAGTATATTTTCGAATATTTTCTTTTCTAAATATGTCTTGGGAAAATCATAAAATTTAGATTAATCATAATAAAAATAATTGATAAAAGAGGCGTTTGACAATAAACGCAAATAAGGATTTGGAACTTTAAAGCTCATTTTTCCAAAATGATAGTTGTGTCCTTAGTCCTTACCACCTTTTTCATCTAAGCTCTTCAATTGTTAAAATTGTAGAACTTTTTTTTTCTCGACATAACCCGAAGGGACATTTTGCTTCCGATTGTATGTGATAATCGGGATAAATCACTCTGAAACCATACGGTTATCAATCTTATATCTGAAGTTCAAAATGTTCTGTTTCAAAAAACTGTAACATTAAAACGATGAACGTAATAGTAATAAAATTCCTTCTCGTTAATTTTCCTTTATAGGGGCGTTTTTTTTATTTTTAAGCTTGGCGCATTTTGAGCAGTGTTTAGAAAGTGAGATTTAATTAATTGATATAGCCAAATTAATTAAACAGCTATGAAAAGAAACTTAAAGAACTTATATGCTTTTTTATACATGTATTTATAGATATATAGAAACACTTTATTTATATATATTTAATTATTGTTTTTACATACAATTGACTTCTATTTGTATATAAAAATAAATAAATGGCTTGATTATATTAAATTGTAAAAGTATTGAACAAATTGCTTGTGTATATGAAACAGCGAATAGGTTGACAGAAAATATGCATGAAAATTTTCCTTCTTCCGCCAAGGCCATTTTCTCTATCTTCACAAGGCCTTTATACTGGAAAAATACCACATTTTCTTTATATGTAACTGTTTTCAAAGGAAAATAAATACATTGAAAATGCTGGTTTGTTTGAGTTGTTTTAACATAGTTTACTTACTCAATAAATTATTTATTTTTAATAACAGGATCATAGATAAAAAAAAGGGAGAAAGAAATAAAAGAAAAGAAAATACTTGAATAGTTAAATAAGGATAATAAAGTTAGCCAGTTTTTAATGAGTTTGCCTCTCATCCTACTTGATCACTGATTCTGTTTGTCCAACTATCCACTTATCAGTCAGTCTGTCTGCCCACGTACATCGTACTACCCATCCCTTATCTGTTTATCTATCTATGCTTTTATTTATCATGTGCAACACTTCGGATCACTAACGCCCGTGGTTAAAATTTAAACAAAAACAAACAAAATTGCACACAAATTTTTCGAATTTCGCTTCGGTATTACTTTATGTTTTGCATCCGCTTTCCCAATCGTTAGATACAATGTGACTAATCTTTAGCTATATCAATATAGCTGTCATTTTTTGCAGATTATTACCCAATCTAGAAAAAATATGAATGCATGACGTTTTCATCAGAAGCATTTTAAAATATACTGATATAGATATTGATATATCATGATATAGATACTGATCAGCTATATGGTAATCGTCAACAAATACATACGCACTAAAATAAGTAAATAAATATTTTTCAGAATTTTCTTTATTTTTTAAAATTTTAATTATTCAATTTTAGTTCTCACTCATGTGTTAAAAATATTTGAATGATTCGAAAAAAATTAATCCCGCTCGCCCGAATTAAATTAAAAAATAATTTGTGGACGTCAAGCCAGGTTTCGCGGTAGAACACGGAATCTGGGATTCCAGCAATAATTCTAAAAATTCCACTAAAAAGTTTTTCAACTGCTCGCTATTCTCGCACCTGAGTCTACTGACCATGAATATAATTGAGGTCGCAAAAGACTCGCGCCGTATAAAAACAAGGAAGAAAAAAAATCATGCGTTCGGCATAGATTATGAAACACTTTCCAACGCATTCAGAATAGTGTAACAAAACTGCACTGTTTAAAAAATTATAATATTAAGTCTAATTCAGCCATATGGAAACGCATAACACATTTCAAAACCCAATTTCAGCTGTTCTCATCTACAATCGGAAAATTATCTGAATTATTTCAGCAGCTCTGTATATGATTTATAGATTTGTATCTATTAACTACATGCATGCCAAAATTTTGTTCACTTAAGAAATACATATACTTCAATTGAAAATTCCCCTTTAGCAAGTTCCTCTAATAACGAGAATGGTACCTGAATACTTTTGTGCAACCCTGTATATGGGGTATAGAATTAATATATAACGAGTAACGTGCAAAAGATTATCTAAATTTAAAAGCGCATACCAAATTTGAAACTGCACACTCCATCAATTATTACTCAAAGACAGTTCTGTAACCGATTTCTTTTGTGTGTCCCTGTAAATGAATAAAAAATGCTATGAATGCCATATTCTAACGTGATCGTAGTGAAATTTAGTGATTTATATCAGTTTAAATACATTTTAAACAGCGTAATGTCATTAAAATACTCTGCAAACGTTTTTTCACCATGTACCATAATTTAATGGAATTCTTTTGGGTAGCCCTGTAAATTAAATATTAATCCCACATACTTCATATGCAATACCAAACAGTTTTAGGTGACCCTAAATATAAATTATCAATTGCATGAAAATCCGAGTATATTTACGGGAGTTAGAGCGTGGACATACGGACAGACGGCCAGACAAACCGAATGCATAAACACTTTTCAACTTTGTTGGAAAATGTTGAAAATCACACACGCACACACACACACAAAAAAAAAGTTTTTTGACAATCGGTCAGGAATTTCGGCAACTTGATCCATTTGAAGAGAGTACGTTTAAGGGGGCATAGGACGAGGACCTAACATTAAAAAATCTCCATTATTTCTTGACTTGTAATAATTTATATACAGTGAAAATAATTGAAGGTCCGCAGATATTAAAACTTTAAAATGCGTTTTCTTAGATTAGTAAATTTTGAGTTTGCGTGCATTGCTACTCTGTTACTTTCAAACTATTTAGCTACAACTTTAAAAATTTAACCAAATGTGCATTTCTTTACAGTCTACATGCTAAAATAAAAAAAATTGTCATATTTTGGTTATTTATTTTTTTGCACTTGAAAAATACAAGAATTGTTTTGAAATTGTTGAATTTTTTTTTTTTAATTTTGTGTTAAAATTAAATTTTAAACAAATCTTTTGTGTATATTTGGGTTTTATGTTAGAGATAGGCATTTTATGATTTTATTTTGTTCAAAAATTGTTTTCTATATGTATAATTTAGAGTTTTATCATGCGCACAACACTTACGGATTTAGATTCACGCATTAGTGAGATGAATTTTGAATTCTGAAATGTAAATATTAATTTTGTGTATACAAAATTTATTTTTCCTGTGTAATATAGTGAAAAAATATATACTTTAGGCTGATAGGGGAAAAAATGATTTTAATTGCATATTATTTGAGTTCTGATCTTTGAAAGTGGCGAAGTTCTTGATCGTTTCGACAAACTCAAAAGGCCCTATACCACCTTAAGGTGGTTCCCAAAGTCCGTGCTCAACAACAGGAAACTTTCTGACACATTTTCTGGCTCATTTTTAAACGTAAAGACATAAAATAGGCAAGCTTTACTATTGAAGAGAATTGGAATCGAAAAACATTTTCCATTTTTTGATAAATAAGTTACTTATCCCGTTATAAGCAATTCTTGTCGTGTGGCGAGAAGTTTTTCCCCTTTCTAGCGCTGCTAGGTCGGCATTCGGTTCAAATCGCTCACTTTGACAGTATTTTCTGAAAGATTTACTACCTTTACCAAAAAATGGAAAATGCCATTCGATTACACAGTTTCTCAAATAGAGCGCCTGCCAATTTCATGCGTTTCCGAATAGAAATGTGTCAGGAGTAGCTTCTTTGGATTTGAGAACAGCTTTAAGGGGACTCGGTACAAAAAAAAAATTATTTTGTTATTATAACCTATATTATATTTTTTAGGTTCATGTTTGAATAAAGCATAGTCATAATAGATCATAAAAAGTGTTAAATTCTCAATATAGCAATAACTTTTTAAAAAAAAATTGATTAAAAAAAACAATTTTAAAATTCCTTCTTCTTTTTCATTTTTCATGTTTGGAAATACAGTAGAACCTCGATTTTCCGAAGCAATTGGGACCTACCCTCTTTCGGAAATTCGAAATTTTCGGATAACCGAGAATGGTTGAATTTTAAGACTAACGGCAAATATATGCGTTATTTCTTATTATGGCAACAAGTGCTTAATAAAAATAAATCAATAACAAAATAGAAACAAGACTGAATTACCTGAATTTTAATTTTGAAATTAAGTACCTTTTACATATTTCAAAAGAGTTTGAAACAAAGTTTTGTCTGTTGCAGTTTCGATTGCCTTTGCTTTGCAGCTCTATCACGGGGGTTTTTAATACTATTGCTTCACCATTATCACAGTTTTCTGCATAAAACTTTTTATCGTTGCAACATCTCTCTTCATAAGCATTCTTGAGCTTTTTGTGTAATACTCAAACCCGATTTTACACGGTTTATGATTCTAATTTTTTTTTCTTCTATCCTTAAAGTAATGCGTTTTCTTTTTGTACGCATGATAAAAAATGAAAATTTTTATTTTAGTAAAAATCTCAAGTTTAATTCTAAGAAATTCTAAGAAAAGGGATCCAAAATATTTATCTGTACTCGTGGTTCGGAAAGTATTGCTTGCACACAAGGAATGTGGTAGTTAAAAAAAAAAAAAAAAAAAAAAAAAAAAAAAAAAAGCTTTAAAAATCGATTTCGGTTAATCGTGAGTTTCGGTTAAAAGAGTTTCCGATAAAAGAGGTTCTACTGTAGATTTTTTTTAATCCTTTATTCAGAGTACTTTTTTCTATAAATCTCTAAGTATCGGATTTTTCATTAGTCCATTAGATCAGCAGAATAAAAATAATTAATGAATGTATATGGGAAAAATGCCGGAAGATAACATGTTTTTAAGTTCTTTCTTTTTTTTCTTTTCTTTTCTTTTTCTTTTCTTTTTTCTTTTTTAAATTACAAACATATCAAAAATTTCATACTCAGTTATCACACACAGCGTCTAAAGATACTTAAAAAAATTTCAGACAATTTGTTTAATTATTGTAGAAGCCTTAGCATTTCGATTAAAATGAAAATATAGAAAATTGCGAACTGAGATAAATGAGTTTAAACATTTCACTTGCACATAAATGATAATAAATTTCATCTTTATGACTTAAGTATATCTCCTTTATTATTTATCCATATGGACAGAATGTTCTAAGAATACTAAGGAACATTTTACACTAAAAATCTGAAATTGGACATTTTTTTTTCACTTTTTATCAAAATGACAGGTACTGGCCATTAATTGGATTTATTTAGTTTTTAAGTGCAGATAATTTCTTAACTAACGATTGGTTTAAAATTTATAAAACAATTTTAAACAATATGTGATTAAAGAATATCCAGTCAAGTCATACATGATGAGACATAGTAGTGGAAATTTAGTAGCTGAAACACTTTGTTGTTGATATAAGAAAAAAAAAATTAAAATAAGGTAAGAAAACAAAGATTATTCACTTACTTACTGTATTAGTATAACTTTAAAGTTTTGAGAACTTTTTTAACTTTAAAGGTTTTTTTTTTTCTATTTACAGAATAAAAAAGTGCTGTTCCCACATAAATTTCAAAATTCTTAATTAAAATTTTAATTAGGGTGGGAAAATCCCACCATAATTTTTTTTTTTTTTCCCCAGCGCGAATCCTGATCATGTAACGCTATGTTTCTTAAGATTAGGTCAATACCCGCAAGTATATATTCTTGCTAGTGAAAAACAAAAATAAATGTATTTATATCCAAACTATTAATTTAACAATAAATTTTTAACATACCAATCCTCCCCCCCCCCTCCCCCCGGCATAATGCATTCCACAGTCAACAATACGTTGGAAAAACGAACTACTTGTTATTCAACTTGAAGTTTTTCAGAAGGGAAAAGAGAGGAGGATGTGGATGATAATTAGAACAACAGTGGCATGTATTATATACTTCTTTCTTTCTCACTTCATGCAGGACCTTGACCAGCTTTTAAACCTGGCTCAAGAGGTGAAACCATTGTACGCAACAAACTCCAAGACGTAATTGTGATCCTTACAACTCTTTTTATTTATAGCGATGAAAGGGATTCGAAAAAGAGTTTTTTCATTCATTGTTTTGATGGAATGTTAGAAAGGAATTTTTTTTATTTTTTATTTTAGTTTCATTTCTATTTATTTCTGTTCATACGCATCTGAAAAGGTATTTTCGAAAGAGTGAAAGTATGCTTTTTACTTTCTTCTTTCTAAAGAAAAAAAATATTGTAATCGAGATTTTTTTCGACTTCCGGTTTTCGACGGATTTACACGTTTTAGGGGTCAGGCATCCCGAAAGCATTTATACAAAATGTCTATCTGTCCGTGTGTATTATATGTATGTCCGCTTTGTATCAACGTAAAATGTATGAACATAGAATTGAACCAAATTTCATGTATATGTTTTTGGCTATATGGCAAGCAGGCCCTCCTTGAATTTGGGAATATTCTGCTGAAAAGGGCGCGTTGTAATAGTGATTTTTGTGCCATTTTCATTATTCTACCATCGAAAAGTGTATGAACTTATGAATAAAATTGCAAATTTCATACGTATGTTTCCTCTTATGAAAAGCAGGTTCCAAGTAAATTTGGAAATATTCTGCCGGAAGGAGTTGCGCCATAATAGCGATTTTTGTGTAATTTTTTGTATTTTTTGTAGTTTTGTTGTGCAGCGACGAAAACTTCGCATCCTGTTAACCTTTAACTGATGTCACAGAAATTGTCACATAACTAGTGTGAAGTGGTCTGTGAGACCGCTCCATCGAAAGATGAATAAAAGGCACGATTAACTCATAGGATGGTGTTTTTGTACTAAACTTTTTGTACAGGACTGTTATAATTAAAAGTCACCTATTCAAAAGTCTCTGGTGATAGTGCTAAATTCCAAATGGAACAAAATTTCGGTAGTGTTTGTAGTTAAACTGAAATTTGCAAGTTAAACTATGAAAATTGAAAAAAAAATCGCTGTCTGAGAGATCGGTAACATCAGTTAAAGGTTAAGCTGGGAATTCGCAAGCCGCTGAAGTACAAGAGATTAGCGAAAAATATTGATTTTATTAAATATCATGATCGAGATTTACTTGTTTTTACTCAGGTTAGTAAAATGAAGCAAAAACTTGAGATGAAAAATCAAAGTTTTTATAGTATGGAAGTAATAACACTGAAGGATTAACATGTGAAACAACTTTTTGAAATATTAACATGCATGAGAAAGTAGAAAGTTTTAGGATTGGCACGTCTGACTAGCTTATACAATGTATAGAAGTCCATAAAAGACTAAAAAAAGCGAGAAGAATAAGAAAACCAAATAAAGCTTCAAAGACCCAGGTTCGAACCCGGTCTGGATACTTTTTCACTTAGTTAGTTTTACGCCTTTTTAGGAATGTAAATAAAAATTCATGTAATTCCATATAAAACAACGTTTTGATAAAAAAATTAATTTGTACTGAAAAATCTGTCAAACAGATTCAAAACAAAATAAAGTAAATAAGCAAGCTATAAAAGATAAACTATTCAAGATTTTCGTTCATGAATGAGAAAAATAGCAAATATGCAAATAAAATGTTTAATTTTATTGGAATTTTTCACATAAAAAAATATAGTTACAATAAAATAAAACAACAAAAGAATACAGAACTATGACACCACTTCTTATTTTTCAGTCATTAATGGACAGTAAAACTAAATAAATATAATGTAAACACATTGAAAAAATTGCTTAAAAAAGCTGTCGAATACATAATTTCAAAACAAAATAACGAAGAGTACCTAGAAATATGAAAATGCTTCCAGATTTATAATCATGAATGAACAAAAACTGCTCCTATAATCAAATAAATATATTGAAAGTATTTTTAATTTTTTGTAACATTTCATTATTGATTAAAAAATAATTAAATAAATAATTTAAAAGGAAATAAAGAAAAGAAAATGGAAATGTGTAAAGCCTTTAACATTTTTTCGCTAGAAAGCCTTTTTTTAGACGATGCTAACTCTTCAAAAATACTTAATGTATATATATATATTAGGCTTCTTTCTCAATAAGAGTACAAATTCCAATAATTTTGATTAGTATATTCATTTGCACACGCGCGCATATCTTCTTGCATGTTGTATAACTTATTTTTTAAATAACTTTGGATGTGTTAGAGCTATCAAATACATAACACATTTTCTGTTCCTATACTTTTTTTTATTGTTAATTAATCCATCGAATATATTTGTAAATGTTTACATATATTCTATCGTGTATAACTCGCTAACATTTTTAGAAATTCAACTGCTATCACAGAATCTTTTAATTGCTCAATATTCCACCCAATTTTGTTGACATCTGTTTTTTTTAAGTGTACCCTACACTCAATTAGTATAGAATTAAATTTTACCAAATAAATATGCCACAATTATTGATTATTACATGAGTTTTATTGATGTCGTAGTTTATTAAGCAGCTTTTATTACGTAAAAATAAAAAGGTCACGCATTCAATTTTAATAAATTGACTTGTTACTATTTCTAAAGGATTTTCATCAGAAATTATTCCGAAAGTAAATTATACTTAATAATTTGATTTCTTTCTATATTGTGTACACTGCAATGTGTTTATTGTAAATATTTGCGTACCCTCCCCCCCCCCCACCTGCTGCTTGTTAACTTAGTATTCTATTATGTTTGGATTCCGTGAATTCAATCTGTAGTAACTATACGATAAAATTTCCTGTTGGTTATTTAAAAAATAATATTTATGAATTAATAGTATTCTGGTTTAAATAAGTTAATTTTAAAAATAATTTTTCATATGTAGTAATATTCTAACCGAAAATTTAAAAAAAAAAGTAAAAGTAAAAAATACATAGAAAATAAAAAGAAAAATATGACGCAATTTTGAAATAAGTGGTCTAGTACAACATAGTCTTAACAAAAGTAACATTTTAATTTAAATATTTTTTATTATTTATTTTTTTTTTTTTTTTGGGGGGGGGGGGGGGGTTAAAAATAGTCTAGAGTCTAGAGTTTTTATACTACAAGGACACAAATACCACATGTAAATACGACAATTCAATTAAAAGATTCAACTTGTTTGTGGTTGCCATGTTCTTTTTTAAGATTTGTTACATTTAAATTTATTTAGAATACTAGAATATAGCCCGTCAGAATGACGTGTTTGCATTTTCAAAAAAATTATATAGCATTGCATTATAAAAAGAATTGTGAAGTAATAAATTTTGTCTTGTCTGGCTTATAGGGTCAGGTGGGGTAAAGTAAAAACAGCTCATTTTTCATTGAAATTTAATTGGCAAGAAAATTATTAATTGAATTGGTAAAATACTGATATAAAGTATGCAAATGAACTTCACTCACAAAATTTGAAGAAATATTTCACAAAAACATTCAAATTAGTACTAATAATGCTATTTTAAAACATATTGTCAATTAACTATTTTATCTTATGGTATGGGGTAAAATAAAAGACAATTCCAACAGAAAGTTTATTTGTTTTTATTAATTGACAAAATATTAATTATATAACTTAAATTTTAAAAAGTTGAACAGAGAAAATCCCGATTTTTTTTAAAACATGCATAAAAGAAACCTGTAATAAATTTTGCATTGACATAAATTAATGTAATAAATTTTGCATTGATAATATATACACATATATATATGTAATACACGGCATTACATATTTCTGATATTCTAATTTCATTTTATAAGAAATATTCATTTTTCCCCCAATGTCTTCAGAATTCAAAAAACATTTTTAAAAGAAAATTTCTTTTTTTTAAACTACCGACAGATGGCGCAACAGAGCATATAAACGTTTGTTTTAATATTTTAAAAGTTCAAGATGAATGAATCAATTGTTTGTTTGCTTTCATAGAGGGATAGATAAAGCTACCAATCTGATTTTAACTGAAGTTATCGCAGCAGAATATTAGCTAATTGAATGTAATCTCTTAAATGTTAATTTATTTTGCATAATCTGTCTAAAAATGTAACTTTTGTGAATAGTGGAAAAGAAAGCACGCTTTACTCAACGTTTTAAGATTGAAAATCAAATCAACATTAACTCGTGATGCCACATGTACAACACAAATTCCAAATCCAGAAGCAATTGAATGACTCTTTGAACGAATCATTAAAAAATACGGTCGACATCCGATTTTGCTCTTAAAATATTTGTAAAACCATAATAAAGCCTTTAAATAATTTGAAATACGTTTGTTTTTAGAAAGGAAACGTTAATCCGGTACAAAATAATTCACGGGAATGAATCACAGAATATAGCTATATTCACTGAACACCATGAAGCGTTCTCATTGGTCAGAAAATAGATAGCCTTGAAAAACAGAGGTAATTTTTCGCGATATTTTAAACCGTGTATACTGAATTCAAACTGTAAATAAATGTAAACAAAAGTGAAAAACGTATTTCAAAATATTAATATGCTTTTGCAAAATATTTTAAGAGCATTTAATGGATAGCTGAAAGAGTCATTCATTTGTTTTTGGATTTGTAATTTGTGCTTATGAATGGCAACGGCAATCGCTTGTATACATCGGAACCCTGTTGTTGGTATCTGTTTATTTTTAAATTAGACCTTAAAGCGTTATAATTGTATACTTTTTGAAGGTTTGAGAAAAATTAAAGAAGAATATGTTACACGACGAATAGGTAGACAGATGAAATAAGGCAGTCGGCAAATACGGTATCGGAATGCTTAAGCCTAACGTGGCCGCGTTTGGATTATCAGGAAACGGATGAGTTCAACCCCGGAAGCGTTATACACTTAGTGTCATTCTATGTATAATTCTCTGTGTCGGAGGAGAGGAATTTCTCGAAAAATCAATCTATTAGTTTAAGATCTATTTCAAAATTTGCCAAATATGAGTGGTTCACATTTCTGCATTTGCCAAAATTTATATTGCCTATATTGCTATCACTGTCAATACAAATCAAACGATATCTCATTTGGTGGAATATAGTAGTTTTATTTACAACATAAATACAATGTACAGCATATATAGGTTTTAATAGGTCAAAAGGACAATAAATAAATATCTAAATAATTCCAATCAAGATTTACACAGGATTGTGATTTTATTGTTCTAACTACATACGAGTGCTAATGATATCAAATATCATTCAAAAAAATTTTTAGAACAATAACTTGTATAAACATATTAATAATTTATTTCAGTCAACATGTTTTATAATTTTATACACATGCACCTGATTCTACTGATCCAATTATGACCAGGTGTAAGGACTAGTCCAGAGATGATAATCATTATTCAATCCTTTTAAAAGATTAGTTCATATAAAATCACTAATGTTTTATTTCAATCAGTATATTTTAGGATTTAACAGATTCTAAAAGATTTTGTCTATTAAATTCTTCTTCGGCGCACGTGTATTTGCTCAAATTAAAAACAAAATAAGCTTTGAAAATAAAAAAGAAGATAGCTGTCATTTTCTTCTTCTTTTTTTCTGGTCTTTTAAATAGTTTTGTTTTTAGTTATATAACTAAGCAGCTAAAATTGTTTTGCTGACGCAGATGTTTTGTTTGTCTTTGCTCACTTCACGTGTAATCCTTATTTATTTGCTTACCTTTTCTTTTTAACCGACTTCAGAAAAGGAGGAGTTTATCAGTTCGATGCGTATGTGTATATATTTTTACTTTCTTCTATCTTTACAAGCAGAAAGTATAGGATTCGTGAAAATTTTCGAATTCCTGTTTTCGACGGATTTATACGTTTTAGGGGTCAGAGATCCCGAAAAACATGTTTTTACAAAATGTCTCTCTGTGAGTCTGTCTGTGAGTCAGTCTGTCTGGTTGTGACACAAATTTTTTGAGCGCTCTATCTCAAGAACTAATAATAAAAATTTATATTCAGGTAGTTCCTGATATAAATTGGTGCTGATTAATTTTTGGTACAAATCGCTCAACAGGTGGCGCTGCTATGCTGCATTTTTTATTATTTCCGTGATGGCTCTATCTCAAGAACTAATGAACGGATTTTTATGAAACTTCAGATTCAGTTAGTCCTTGATATGAGTTGGTGTTTACTACGTTTTGGTGTAAATCGCCCAACAGGTGGCGCTAATATACAGCAATTTGCACGATTTCTGCAATGGTTCTATCTCAAGAAATAACGCGTGGATTTTCATCAAACTTCAGATTAAGTTAGTTCTTGATATGAGCTGACTATCTTTTGGTGTAAATCGCCCAGGTGGCGCTGCTCTGTTTCATTTTTCCTGATTGCCGTAATAGTTTTATCTCAAGAAGTAATGCACGAATTTTAATCAAACTTCAGATTCAGTTACCAAGTTGATTTAAGTTGTTGCTTATTAGGTTTTGGTATATATTGCCCAACAGGTGTCGCTGCTATGCAGATTTTTTTTACAATTTCCGCCATAGTTCTACTCAAAAACTGATGTACAGATTTTCACGAAACTTTAGATTCAGTTATAAGTTGTTGCTGATTAGATTTTGGTGTAATTTATCTAACCGGTGGCGCTGCTATGCTGCTTTTTTCAGAAAGTATTAACATGTATCAGATAGAAGAAAGTTTTGGGATTGCCACATACGACTAGTTTTATGTATGTTCACTGATTACCCCGAAAATACGCGACCGAGTCGTGTAATTTTTTTTTTTTTTAATTGAAAGAGGATACTCTGGAATTAGCCCCATTTAAATTGTATCAAAATTGGTTCGGTACTTTTTTAAAAATTAAAAAACCTCAATAAAATCAATATTTTTCCTATCGCTGAATTAGCTGGAGAATGATTAGAAGCGCTGATTAGCTGTTCGTCTCTGCATAAGCAGCCGGTGTACAACACATCTACGAAATCTCGGCCTTTTTATTAATTTTCGAAAAATCAAGTAATTAGCGTATTGAAGTCGTTTTTGCTGGTTTTTTTTTTTTTGGTTAAAATGTTTATATTATTCTTTTACATAGTTTTAATTTTCAGAGATGACTTGAAGTTAGGAACCTGATTAGCTTTCATTTTTATTTATCTAGGGAAAGATGAGATAACATAAGACGGGCAAAAAGAAAAAAAAAAATATATATATATATACAGTAGAACCTCGATTATCCGAAGTAATTGGGACCGACCATCTTTCGGAAAATCGAAATTTTCGGATAATCTTCGGATATGCTTTCGGATATGCTTCAATTTTAAGATTAAAGAGAAATATATGCAATATTTCTTATTATGGTTACAAGTGCTTAATAAAGATAAAGCAATAGCAAAATAGAAACAAGAATAGATTACCTGAATTTTAATTTTGAAATTAAGTATCTTTTACATATATGACAAGTGTTTGAAAAATATTTTGTTTGTCGCAGTTTAAATTGCATTTGCTTTGAAACTCTATTACGGACTTTTTTAATGTCATTAGTTCACCAGTATCACAGTCTTTCTCCAGCGATGCCAAACCTTTTGCAAAATATTGAAAAGCTTCAGAATTGCTATTTTTTTCGTTTTCTTCGTTCCACTAGCTCAAGTTAAATTCAAAGGAACTCTAAGAAAGGGGATCAAAAATATTTATATGTACTCGTAGTTCGGAAAGGATCGCTTGCACACAAGGAATATGGTAAAAAAAAAAAAAAAAAAAAAACTTTAAAAATGGATTTGCACACAAGGAATGTGATAGTAGAAAAAAAAAAAAAGCTTTAAAAATGGATTTCAGTTAAAAGAGTTTTGGATAAAAGAGGTTCTACTGTATATTTAAAAAAAAAAAATGCTATTTTTTTATATAACAAAATTTTACAGTTTAAAATGGTTTAAAATTTAGATAAAGATTGATATGTAAGATTTTGACTAATAAGATGTTAATTCATATTTTACTTTGTAAATTATGAAAAATTTCTTAGGTGCGTACTTGTAGCAATGTTTTTTATTCATACGAGCTGAAAATTTCCTGAAACTGACTTTACCTCGGCCAATTTGATTGAGGGAAAAAAAAAATAAAGAATGTCTCTTTTTGTCCTATTTTTCCTGGTAATATTGCCTGGGTAATAAGAGACAGGAGTCTCTAATTGTCTTTTAATATCTCTTCATGTAACTTTTCAGTATTAGTCTCTTATTTCGATCTATGCATATCTGCCAACTTTTACGTCTTTTTATTATCACTAAAATTTAGCAGATATTTTTTATTTGTTTAATCGCAGACTTCAGCGATTAAATAAGGCAAAATTTACTATTAAATTCTGGTGGTATGAAGAAAACTCAAATGTTGGTAGCTATGGTCTAATTTTTACTGGTGTATGCTTAATGTGCGTGTATTTGTATTTACTATCAATGTATTCATCTATATAACACCAATAAAGAAAAACCGTTGCGTATTTCAAGAAACATTTTTTTTCAGCTTCTGTTAATCAAAAATGAGTTATCATTTTTTTAATCGATCACACTGTGTTAAAAGATATATTTTTTTTTTGGGTTGAAAAGAAATAAACCCATAGTTAAAATGAAGTAAAATTGAAGTTAATATTTGAAAATCTTTTTTTCTAAACCGCAAATGCCTTATTAAAAATAAGTAAATAAATAAATAAATAATAATGATCTTGTGCTGCTTATTAATTATGGGGAATTTTCTTGACATATTTGCGTGCGATATGAAATCAGGGTCATCAAAAGCTAAATTCCCTTCTGGTGTCATTTGTACTCTTAAAAGCAGTGTTGAATTCAGACACATTTCTCCGGGAGGGATTTTTTAGGCCTCGGGGGGGGGGGGTCATTATAGAGTTCCGGGAGGGAAATTGCACTTTTTGACCATTGAAAACACAAAATCTCAAATCTCCCGGGGGGGGCCACCCCCTGAAATCAACACGGCTTAAAAGAACCCACGATTCCTTAAAATTTCACGTCAAACGACCCAAAGAAAACAATCAATGGATCAAGGTCACAATATGAATCAAATTTGAAATACTGTACACTTCGAATCTTCGGAATATGATTCCTGCAGATTTGATATCGGGCGATCAGTCAGAATCTTTGAAATTTTCGAGAGGGTCAAGGATACAAAAGGTCAAATTTGCATTTTTACATATTGCTTAGGAATCACGATTCATGCAGATTTCGTGTCAGAAAATTCCTTAAACGTCTATCGCTGCTAAGTTAAGGTCATTAAACATCAAACTGAAACTCTGATGTTCTAGACTCCAACGTATAATTATTCGCTATTTACAGCATTCTCTAGCGCACAACTGAAACCTGGTGGATTCTGATCTTGATTTCTTTTTCTTTTTACGTCACAATATTTTTACTGTTTTCTGACATTTAAATTTAAAAGGTTCATTGAATACATGGTGTATCTGAACTGATGTTCATAACTGTAATGGATGATAATACATGAGATCAGTGTTGAATTCAGGGGGTGGCCCGGGGGGGGACCCCCCCTCGGAGCAATGCGATGTCCCCCCCAGAAGATTTGCGATTTTGTGTTTTCAATGGTCAAAAAGCGCACCCCCCACCCCCCCACCCCCCCCTGAACTCTATAATGTCCCCCCGGAGCCAAAGAAATCCCTCCCGGAGAAAAGTGTCTAAATTCAACACTGCATGAGATGTAACTTTTCAACCAGGCAAAAAATGTCCTGGCAAGGATTCGAACCAGGGATCTCTTGGGTGAAGCTGCCATGCCAATGCTCTGCCAACTGAGCTATCCCGGACGAATCTGGAGGGCATAATTCACCTAGCTAATCTTACTGATCATAGCATCTGGTCTGATATATGAATCAGCTCTACAGAATAATAAAAAAAAAAATAACAGGTAATGGGACATATGTAAACGCTGGATCCGGCCAGTTGGAAAATTACAGCTCCTGATTTATTTATTAATTAGAATAACTGTGTTAAAATTAATCTGTGATAATACATGTAAAGGAGACTAGTTTTTGCATAGGAAACCAGCGTTACAATCTACTCATTTAAGGAAAAATACAGGGTGTCTCTCACTAAGCCAAATTTAGATTTTCTTTTTTTAACTAGCGCAATAATGATGATATTTTTAATGAAATTTTCAATAATAGAATAATTTAGCTTTCTTTGAAATATCATGACATCACGGAAGGGTTGAATTGCACTATGGTTTTAACTTGACACCGTATGCAGTGTAATTTGGTCAGTAACACTATATGTAGTGTAATACAGGGCTGTTCAACCTTTCAATAAGCGCGGGCGCATATCATCTATTAGCAAACAATACTATTTCACTCTAGTAGAGGGCAAGGTTTCTAGTTTTGACCATTTTTTTTGCAGAAATTCATACTGAAAGTTCCGAAAGAAGAATTTTTACTTTAAGTATATTTAAAATGTCTGTCAATAAATAAAGGAAAAATTACTATTCGAAATTTCTGGTGTGAATTCGAATTTTCTGAATAAAAAAATATGCTTTACTGGCAACCCTGGTATGAAGCACTACTATGAAGGTGTCTTTTAAGATGCACAGACACTTCGCAATGTGAAACATAAGGCCCCTTACTATGCAGAGTTCGATGTGAAAAATTATTGAAGAAAAAAGCATAAATCATAGTAAATTTAGCATTACATTTTCCTGAGAGAGAGATGAAAATATTTTGTAGAGAAAGGATCCGAAAATTTAACATTATTAAAATATCATGTAAAACACTAATTTTAAAGAAGCATCTTTTAAAATGGATTTGTATTTTAAGCTCCTGGTCACGAGTATTATTCGAAAGTGCGCCATGAAAACCTCCAAAGGGCGTCATGGCACCCGCGGGCGACGCATTGGACAGCCCTGCTGTAATACATCTTCTGATTTCTGAATTTTGAAGCGTCTAGCTCAGAGTTGTTTGGACACAAAAATTTTACATTTTACAGAAATCCTTTGAAAATTTTGGTAAAATATCTTCATTATTGGGAAAACTATGACCGAAAATCTAGATTCGACTTAAAATGAGACACTCTGTATTTTTTCATTTAGCAAGTTGGTTACAAGTAGTGTTGCCAGGTCCAGTGTCACAAAAAGCGGGATAAGGAGATAAACAAATCGCGACAATAGCTTCTAAATCGGGACATAAAAACACAGAAATCCCTATGAAAACAGAACCTGTCTCTAACGGAATCCGCGGTCTTAACCCTTAAATGCCTGGTGGTGCTTTTCGGCAACATACCCAATTTAGGCTCTAAAATACTATTAGAATAATATTGCTATAATGCCTAATGTTGCCGAACATTGCCGAATGTATGTTATTATACATTCTGAAAATACTATTAAATCGATTTTCAACATGTAGATGGCAACACTTGTGCTGTTTAACAATAAAGATAGATTTATTTTTTCAATTGTTGCTACGTGTTCTTTTTGTTTTGTTTGGAAGTTTGCGAAATACCCTATTTTGACCTGCAGTGAGCAAGTAAAATTTATTTCTTATTATAGTTCCTAAAATTCTTGTGTGTTTAATATTATAGAATTTTATCAAGGGAAATTATTTTTTCAATTAAACACCAGTATTGCCGATTAGTAACAAACTGTTTTTTAGCCGTAAACTATACTTAAAACAAAATATGATTTTTTAATGTATTTTCCCATGATTTATTTAAAAAATGAAAGCCGAAAAGCATTATTACAATGATTTTTGAAAAATCAGGCATTTAAGGGTTAAATGCAAAAAAGTTCATTGCCCCTACGCTCTAAAAATTGACAGATGTCTCATAATCTACAAAAATGTAGGAACGGGAATACACAATAACGTCTTCCAAGTCATCGAAGTTTCCGACAAGCGTTCCTTTACCTTTAAAGACCCCAGAAAACTATTTATTTTCGAAATTTAAAGAAGAATTTATGAAAATAAATTTTTATTAGCTGCCCTTCATTTTCGGAAATATTTCTGAGTAGCTTTTACGGTGCAATAATCAGTTTTCTCAAATCGAAATATAACTTTTTCGGATGCTATCAATTCTCGGGTAAATATTTTGATATTCAGAAAACATGTTTAACCCTTTATCTACTGAATTATGAATTCATGAAAATTTTATCTTCTAAAGCATTTTTCGTGAATTGTTTAAACTAAATTAGAAGATTTACATAATCATTTAATAAATTTTAGAAGGATTAATTAAATTTGAATTTATAGGGATTTTGTGCAATATTTATAACCCTACTCAAATCTTTTATTTTAAATATTTTTTTTTAGTGTTTTGTAGAATTAGGAAATATACGAATATAATGTTCTTACAATAGAAATACAGAATTATTTCTGAATTGAAAAATCACTCCCTCCTCCCCCCAATGCTAAGAAAGCTTAAAAGATGCAAAGGCAAAAGAAATCAACCTTTTAAAAATATTTTTGTTTTGTGTAATCAATAATGCTTTTGTAACAAGATAAAGTAATGTATCTCTAACTCATTCTAAACTGTATTAAAACTAATCGATGTATTAAATGAATTTTATAACAAGTTATTTTAATGATACTTATAAGTACCGTCAGTAGATAAAGGGTTAACAGATAAACATACAATACTAACAGCATTAACATTAATATGAAAATTAGCATTATTTTGTTACAATTGCATTCGCAAATTCAGTTATGCAGCTGAAAATGTTTACTTGAGAATTGGTAGTATCCGAAAACCGATTTTCCAAGTACAGAGAAATGCATTGTAAAAACTACTTTGAAACTTAAAATTACACTATGTGCAAATTACTTTAAAGATGAAAAAATATAAAAAGGTGTTAAATGACTTTACTATCCTTAGTACTTTCAACTATAAACATAGTCTTCGTCAGAGAATACAAAAATACAAGCGTCTTATTTTCAAATTTCACGTAGTTGGTGTCGAAAGGAGTGAAAGTGAAAGTCAATTTTTAGATCCGGAAAACATTGGGAAAATATCTATGGATATAGAGGAAAGTGGAATATTACGTATTTTATGATTCTTTAAGCAAAATGAGCCAAATTCTGGGTACGTTGTAGGATAAAACGTCATTGCAAACAGTATTTTCTTTAGTAGTATTGATTCACGGATAATTAAATCATGGTAATTCTTTAAGGGGCATATAATTTTTGTACCTTCGAAATTAACTTGTATATTCTGCTTCTGGTTAAGTCTTGACAAGGCTGTTGTTGGCCGGTTGTATTTCAAATCTCTCAAGTGTACTTTAATGCGATCTTTAAGTTTACGGGAATATAGGAATGACTTCCCGTAAACTTAAAGATTCGACACCAACTACGTGAAATTTGAAAATAAGACGCTTGTATTTTTGTATCTTTGTATTCTCTGACGAATGTGACGAATCTATGTGTATAGTTGAAAGTACTAAGAATATTAAAATAATTTAACACCTTTTTATATATTTTTCATCTTTTAAGTAATTTGTACATAGCGTAATTTTAAGTTTAACTTTTTAAAGATGAATTTAGCATTCTATTTATTTATTTACTTTGCAACGTTTCCAAAACTACGGGCAGCTAATAAAAATTAATTTTTTGTAAATTCTTCTTTAAATTTCGTAAATAAAACTGTTTTCTGAGGTTTCTAAAGATAAAGGAACACTTTTCGAAATCTTGGGTGACCCGGGACAGGTTATTATATATTTGCGTTCGTGATTATTAGCCCCCGGAATGCTATTTCTTTCTTCCAGTTTATTTTTGTCTCCAATAAATAACGTTACCTTGTATAGGCCAGCCGTAAAACAAAATCCGATGCTTCATTGTGCTATTAAATACTCTACAGCATTTTTTGAAACTTCTAAGCATCGCACATTTTCAATGTTTATACCGTCGTATTGGAAAAACAAAAAGTACTTTTTAATGCAATTTGTTTGAAAACTGCATCTTCATTTGTTTTTGAAATATTAATTTTTTTGTAGTTTTTAGCGACAATTGTTTCATTTTGGCAACTCAAGTACTCCATTTCTGTAGAAAGTAAAGAAAAAATTGTTGAAAAATAGCAATTATATCTTTTTGTTGCCATTTTCTCATAAAAATTGAAAAAAAAAAAATTAATTAAAACATGTGCTATTTTGAGAAAAGTATAAATGAATGATTTATGATAAAACATGGAGCTATTATAAACTATATTTAATTTTAAGAATCTATATTAATGCAAATGACGTCATTTTACATAAAATAAAAGCATGGGCTTTAAGTCTTAAAATTGAAATATGTTTTGCACTACAGTAGAGTCCCGATTATCCGAGTCCCGCTTAACCAAGTTATTTTATTCTGATGGACTGGTGGTTTCTACTATTATGAAACAGCCATTATAAATGAAGCGTTAGGGGAAGATGAAAGAGCAGCCGTAAAAAGTTAGAACCGTGATTTTCTGGTTAGAATGGAAAAAAAAAAAAGTGGACATAATTTTTTTATTATGGCCAATTTTTTTTTCCATTCTGACCAGAAAATCAGAGTTCTAACTTTTTACGGCTACTCTTTCATCTTCACCTAACGCTTTATTTATAATGGCTGTTTCATAATAATAGAAACTACCAGACCACCAGAAGAAAATGAAGCAATGGAAATGCCAGGGGCGACACTAAATTCTGAAAAAGCAGAATTCCTGTTCTCTAGATGTTCATTTTCGTTGATTACGAAACATTTGTCTTTTTTTACAGCGTACGGTAATAATACCATGCAATCTGCTAAGACAAAAGCCTGTTTAAAATGGATTTTTTTCCTTTCTTTGCGATTCCGTTTTAGTAGGTTTTTTATACTAAATAAACAAAAGCAGTCTTACGCAGTAAAACCTCTGAAAGTGGAATCGATAGACACAAAAGGGCAAAATTGCAATTTAGCTGATATAATTGTACACTGTTCCGATCGTAAGGAAGAGTGAAATTTTTATTTAAAAAAAAAATCCCGTTATAAACAATTTTCGTTTACACAAAAATTATTGAACAAAGTACTCGTGAATACAGAATCGCTAGGGACCACAATAAATTGCTTTTAGCCAGTTTTCTGTTTAGACGGGTACGTTTATAAGGTATTCCTTTGGAAGGGACTATAAAACATATCCGTTATAGTTTCAGGTTTGGTCTTTAGAGATTTTCATGTGTTAAGTTCCACTCGATGCAGACTAACGAATGACGTGGTATTAAGGGGACAGTTTACCTCAAAATTGGTCAAAATGTCGATTTTTTATATTAAATGAAAGCCCATTTAATTGTGAATATTTTGGCACCTCAATTTTACCCATGCAGTAATTATATCGTGAGATGTAAATTTTGTTAATACAACCAGCGCAATTACTCACACAAATTAAAACTGTAAACGTCTTTTTCTCCATGTTTATATTTTCTGCACTTTCATGTTTTCAAAATGCTAAGGCTTTTTTTGTACTTGAGATAGAGATTTAAAAATTTTTTAAACATGTTCTTTATTATATATGTAATAAATCAGCGCATGGAATTAGCCTTCAGGTTTTTTGTTATTTATTTAAAAATAAAAGTGCATGAAGATGCGTTAGATTTCATCATTTTACACTATATGTATCAGTAATAAAAATTATATTAAATGTCTATCTAATGTGTCTATCTGTAATGTCTATCTAAAAATCCATGCGCAGTCTTGTGTAATATACTTTTGAAAAGCTTAAAAAAAAATTGGGCAAAAATATTAATATTTAAAAAAGTATAGTAGGGATTTTAAAAAATTCAATTAAATTTTGTTTTAATTTAATGAAATATGCAGTTAATTTTTATTTTCAAAATGTACATTTTTTTAAATATTGAAATGCAGTGAGTTCACCATTTGAACCATATTTAAAAAAAAATAAACAAAATTGTTGAAAAGGTAAACTGTCCCCTTAAAAGAAATTAAAAAGAATTTGTGCATCATGAAAAATCCGGACTTTAAGCGTCCCGCGCAGTGGTTAAGTGGGACAGATCTCTGAGCCCCTGAAAATGAGACCTTCCGCGCGAATCGGGACACTTGGCAACACTAGTTACAAGAATGGTTTCTGGTACAAATATTGTTTGCCTTGACACGTATTATCACCTTTTATAGTTCTGAACTTCATATCAGAAATACTACGTATAAAGTAAGTTTAACGTTACTTTAGAAAATTTCTTCGTCATCTAATTCTGTAGTTCTCCGTCCAATTTTCTAAAAATACCATTAACAAAGTTACTACATAGAAATGTTAATTATTAATTCTCTAAATTCATGACCAAAGTTTATGAAATAACAAACGTTATTTTGACGACCATTTTATTTACTTAAATGAAGAACTGAACATTTTCTTATTTGAATTCAAATCTCTTGAAATATTTATTTTCTAATGCTTTTATTTACATTTCAGTTTTTGACAATAGTAATGTATAGCCGTTTAAAACTTTTTCTTTTATACTCGTTCCTCTATTACATTCAATTCCTTTGTATTTTTTTTCTTTTAAATGCCAAAGAATTCAAACTTAGTTCTCCAGTTTACTTTCAAAAGATTCTTAGTTTTTATTAGTTCAAATGCTTTCAATTGTTATTCTACGTTCTTAGTAAAGTAATCGTACTCCACAATGCCAGTTTTTCGTGCTTATGCTTCTTTTCTACTGATATTAACTGCCTCTTCTTTTATTCCGATAAACTGAATAAAATTTTCCAATTCCTTTTCCAATTACTTTAAATATTTCCTTTTTAATACTTTCTTTTATACGTTCCACTTTTTTTAGAAAAATAATCTTATTTTACTTGAAAATTTTTGTATATACACTATATAGACATTAATTACCGGACACTTTCAATTCTAGACGGTTTGTCCAATATTTAACGTCGGAACTTGTCGGATTTTTCTAGATCTTCAGGATTACGAAGAATTTCATATGATTTCGAATGATTTCATATTTATCAACGGCGATTTGATCAGAAAGACAATTAGGGGGCCAACAAAAAATCGAAGAAATAAAACAATAATATTTGGAATCACCCTGTAAAATAAAATGCACGAAATGATCTGTCGCTATAGCTTACGAATATGTAGATATTATAGAATATGCCTACTCATATATGTAAGAATAGCACGTACTGTTCGTTTTCGAAAGCCGCGCCTAGCACTCTGAGACGATTCTACTATCCAAAGGGGTGTTACGTTGAGATGGGTAATTTCTGAAGTTCTACTTCGGTGTTCACTCGTACGTTGTCACTAAGATTGGTGCTCAGCCAAACGCAGCCAAATAAACTCCGTTCATCCCGATTTGATAAAATCAAAACAGACCTGACGCATGCGCAAAAGCGCGGAGGGTTTTGCTTTCCGAAAACAAACTGTATATTCGTGGAGATATATCGATTTTTTTTTATTAAGTTCAAAAAAGTTGTCGCATGTATTTTGTTTATATCATGTAGGGTTTTCTACCAAAAGTAACGCGAGTTTCAGAAAATTTGATAAAATGTAGTAGAAATAATATGGATCAATTAGAATCTAAATATATTAAACATTTGATGAAATATGAACAGTTCTATGAAATATTTTTTATCTGAGCATGCGCGTACGATAACAAATATTTTTTTTTCAGAATTTAATAATAAACTCTATGGAGCAACGCATAAAAAATAAACAGTCAAATATCGTGAAAATTCAGAAAGATATCGGCGATAGAGTGAGCTGATTTTTAGTCGTTCTCTAAAAACAGCTAAATGATAAGGGTTTTTCGATAAATTGTTGTTTTTAATTACATTTTTTAAAAATCTTTCATTGTTTATTGATGTTTTAGTTATTCTTGAAAAACCACCAGAACGAATCTATTAAAATAAAAAGAAATATCAAAATCTAAGCGTTTCTTCTAAAACTTATGCGTTGGCATTCATTAAATACTAACTCCTTTGCTGAAAGCCAGTTAATAAAAAATGACAATTTGAGGAAAACCCGTTGCCATTCAGCAGCTTTTAGAAAGCAACTAAGAATCCGCTCACTTCTATCGCCGATATCTTTTGAATTTTCACGATATTTGACTGTTTTTTTGTATTTTGTTTTTTTTATGAATTTCTCCATATAGCTGGCTATTAAATCATGAAAAAAAAAAATTCTTATCGTGTGCGCATTCGCAGATAAAAAATATTTAGCGAACGTAAGTTGAGTTAGATTAAAAAAAAAAAAAAAAAAAAAACCGCGAGTTTGAGTCCAAATTTAAAGTTCAAACTCATTTTTTTTTTCACAATTTCCCACAAAAAATTCTCACTATTAAAAACACGTTTTTTTCTCTTTTTAAATTCCACTTCTCACAAACTAGTGTAAATCTAGTATAGAACTCTGAGAAAAACGGTAGCGTGGTAGGTAAACTTGTTTTTTAGAAGACATACATATTTTCTTATAAAATGCACTGAAATTGCAAATCTAGAGGTCTGCACAGGTCCGGGCTTGGCCCGAGGCCCGTTCCCGGCCCGGCGGAGTGAAGGCGAATTTTCAAACGGGCCGGGCCGGCAGAATTAGGACAATTTTTTCAACGGGTCGGGCTGGCGAAAAGATTGAACGGGCCTGCCGGGCCCCGATATAAGAATTTAAGCGAAGCAGATAAAATACGAGCCATTTTCAATGAATATGATTTTCACGAGACGTATAATCGTGCGTCTTGAGCCGATGCAAGTTTAACAACATCAATACAGAAATGTAACATGTCCGTCGAAGAGATCGGCATCGTACAGTTACAAGATGTCTGATTCCGAGTTTAATTTTTTTCAGCAGACTCGTGCCGGGACGGAACTGGTCTTAATCGATCTCAGGATGTGTAGGACAGTCATTATGTTTTGTAGTATTAGTAGTGATAATGAACTTCTCTTAACAGTATCTTTGGAAATATACCTTAAGGTGGTTCTCATATTCACTGCTCAACAATGCCTCATTTTTAACTATAAAGGCATAAAATTGACAGGCCTGACTATTGTAGGCATTTGAAAACGAATAGCTTTTCCATATTTTATAAATTACTTACAGAGATAACAGAGATTCTTGTCATGTGACTGTACGTTCTTCTCCTTTCCTGTGCTATCGCTTCCGGAAATTCGATTTAAAACGCTAACTTTGGCAGTATTTTCAAAAAGATATATTGCTTTTAACTATGAAAAAAAAAAACCGACATTTACATAGCTTCTGAATAAGATTACCTGCCAATCTTACGCTTTTCCGAAAAGAAATGAATTCATAAATGTGTCGAAATACAGCTCTTTTGGATTTGAGAAAAGTCTTAAAAATGAGAAAAATATTTTCACAAATCTACTTTTTATTATACAGCTTCAAAAGTTATCATGTTTTTAATCTTTTATTCTGAACTACATTAATCTTTTAATGAATCGTTATTTGAATTTTGAAATGTTTGTAAACACGATGACTAAAACACTGTAAGTAATCGTTAATGTTTACTATTGTGTGTTTTCTGTTTTGCAAACATCATAGTAATCTAAAATATACTGTAAAATGTTCCCATAAATATGTATGTAGTATTCATTAAAAGAATCTTAATTGTATGTTGAGAAAAAACGGATTTTTTTTTGTAGAAATTATGTTGGGCCGGGCCTGTTTTCAGTGATTTTTGTACGGGCCGGGCCGGGCCGGGCCGGGCTTGGGCCGAACTTTCAATTTTTACACAGGGCCGGGCCGGGCCGGGCCAAGATAGCTTTCGTTCGGGCCGGGGCCGGGCCTGGAAATTCCGGCCCGTGCAGACCTCTAATTCTATGATATATTTCCTTATAAAATAAGGAAATTATAAATCGCTCCCAATAAAGAAACTTGTTAAATAATTATAACAAGTTTCTTTGTTGTGGGCGATTTGTCATTTCATTCGTCTAAAAAAGGGAAAGACATGATAGCACTTAAACTAAAAGAAATTAAAACGATACATTATACTTCTTTAGTGCTCTGAATGGTAAGTCACATTTTGCAGAGAAAGAAGATTTATGCAATCATTTAGTAAATTTTAGAAGGATTTTTCCAATTAATATTAATTAATTAAATTTATTTTTATAGGGATTTTGTGCAATATTTATAAATGCACTCAAATCTTTTATTTAAAGTTGTATTTTTTTAGTATTTTTTAGAGTTAGAAAATGTACAAATATACAATAGGAATATTTCCAAACTGAAACTTTTCACCCACAATCTTTCAACATCAAGAAAGCTGAAGAGGTTCAAATGAAAGATAAATCATCCTTTTAAAAATATTTTTGTTTTGTGCAACTAATAATGCTTTCGGAATAAGATAAAGTAAAGTATTTACAACACTATCTAAACTGTATTGCTACTAATAGATGTATTAAATGGATTTTATAAAAAGTTCTTTTAATGGTACTTTAAAGTACCATCGGGGCATAAAGGGTTAATTCTAAAAACCAACTCAAGTTTAAGAATGTAAGATTCATTCATAGAAAAAAATTCTATTATTTACATTATTTCACTTACACCCGTATATTTTAAATATATTAGCAACTTTCCAATATTAAATTAATTAAAGAAATTTTGATATCACTATAATGAGTTTAAAAAATTAAGCACAAATATTTTTTTTAAATTTATTTATTCGTTTAAAAAAAAGGAATCCTGAATTTCGCTCTTTTTAAATACGAGTTTTAATTGAGAGGATTCGTTTTATAAATTTTGAACTTGAATGTGAAATTAATTAACTCATTTTTTAGAAACTGAATTTGACTTTGAATTAGTTCCCTTTTTTTTTTTTTTTTTTGTGAGTTTGCACAACACTGGATAACTGTTCTTTAATAGGGTAAGTGCACCAGTTATGGCCAATTTAAGGAAAAAAGTAAAAATAAAAAAATCTACACTCAGTAATTCTTTATCAAAATAAAAAGCAAAAATACAGTTATAAAGACAATTTTATTGATCTTCATTGACTTGCATAAAAAAGCAATTGGAAAAATATAACATACATAAAAAAATTATAATTTTTGAAATGCCATTTTGTACCAGTTATGGCCACCTTATCACCAGTTATGGGCATATTAATGAACCAATTATGGCCATTGATCACATAAATGAGTTAAAAAAAATAATTAAGTTTATTTAGGATTCTTCACTATCAGAAATATAGTAGGTGTAATCCATGCACCAAAAAAAAAAAAAAAAAAAAAAAAAAAAAAAACCCTCATCATCTGAGTCTGGGATATCCAATCTGCAGTCATTAATATATGCCTTCGGCATGTAAGTAAAATGATAATGTTTTCAGCACACATCACATTCAACTCATGTCCCCACAATACCTTTACGATCTTCTGTTTTCCAACTTTTCTTACATACATTACAAATCCAGTCATCTTCACACTTTTTGTTTAGTTTAGGTTTCCTCTTTCTTTTTTCTTTTTCTGTTTCTCTTGAATATTCTCTATCAATATCCGACGTGATAATACTGGGAACTTGAGTAGTACACTTCAAATCTTGTTTTTCTTCAGGCCAGTATAACAGATTTTTTATTAAGTCATTGGGGGATTTATTTATTGGGGATAAAATAACACACTGTAAAAAAAATTCCGCAACGTTCCTGGGAAAAAATGGGCAGCTGAGTTGCCCATTATTTCCAAGAAATGTTTCTTGAAAATGACTGGTACTTTACTGTATATGTTAAAAACTTTCTACAGAAATGCCAGTAAGTTTCCTGCGAAATACCAGGAATATTTCTGTTGACAGCAAAACATTACTGACATATTCAAGGCTGTAGTAGCACAAGAGCGAAAAATGTCCAGACCAGGGATCGAACCTGGATACTTGGCGTGCCGTGCCAATGCCTTACCTGTTAGGCTATCCGGACCGATACCTGGCTGACATAATTCACTCTGGATGTTCGTTCCCTTCATTATGACATTACTGACATTTCACAGCATGCGAGATCCGCAGACGATTTTTACATTTCCAGTTGACAATTTTCGCTTTATTATCATTATTTGTTAGAATGAAAAAATATTTTGAAATTGACATCAAAATTATTATTTATAATTTACACGAAAAAATAAATTTTCAGTTAAAATTCAATAAAGTAAATAAATATATATGTGATATATTGTTTCTGAACTTTGCTTAAAATATAAAAATATATAAATGTAAATAATAATTAGAAAAAAATTCTAGACATAAAATATTTTGGATTTTCGTCAGTGATTATGTTAGTTTACAAGTTAGATAAAATACATATAAATTTTCATGAAAAAAAAAACCTAAACGTAATTGTATATTTTTTCCGAAAAAAAAAAAAAAAATTCAAATTTGCAGCAATTCAAAGTGTCAAATATATGTCAAATTTAAATCAAATTGTAATAAAGTGTTAAAATATAAAATTAATTAAAAAAGAAAAAAAAAGTCAAGAGGTAGCATCGAACCCGGGCCGTACGGTTGGCGTGCAAGCTTTCTGCGTCCACACCACGAAAGACGCGTTGAGAGCTGCAAACTAATGGGTATTTGAAACGTATGCTAAAACTCGGCATCTAATTTCTGAAAATCTAAGGCCCATTTGAAGAAATCCTTTCACAAGAATAATTAGAGTTAAGAACTCTAAAACATACTTTAAATTAATCAAAATAGGTGAGAATCATATTTGATTGTCCCCTGGTTAATGCAGATCCAAATAATAAGTGTATTTTTTTTTACACAGTCTGCTCGTTAAAGATTTCACAGACAAGTACGAGAGATAATCTCTTAGTGATGTCACAGAGGTTTTGTATTTTCATCTAAATTATCTTGACAATAGAGACGTAAAGGATTATGTCGCCTATTGATTTATTTGCATTCCATATTGATTTTTTTACATTCATTTAAGGAATTCGTTTTCGACACTCGCGCGCGAGCAACGGATTAAAGGAAAATAAAATAAAATAAATGGCGGCCGCAGCGTTTTGCTGTTTCCAACTTTTGTTCAGGAACGTTTCAGATAAGAAAACCAGAATTTCACAGGAAAGAGCTAAATTATTCTGAAAACCTGATAAAAGGCGAAACGTTCCTGGATTTTACATGGAAAGTTACCATTTTTTTTTACAGTGCAGGATCCCACTGGGAGCAACCCGGTAAAATGAAGAATTTACATCTATTAGCCTCCGGTATGCTATTTCTTTCTCCCACCTATTAATATGTCGTCTTCAAAAAATAACGTTACGCTGTATAAGCCAGCCGTAAAACAAAGCAGATGTTTCATTGTACGGAATAATCTCTACTGCAATTTTTTAAGCTTATAAGCATCGCACATTTTCGGTTTTTATACCGTCGTATTGGATAAAAAGGTACTTTTAAATGCAAATTTGTTTGAAAACTGCATCTTCATTTATTTTTGAGGTATTAATTTTTTTGTAGATTTTAGCACCTTTTGTTTAATTTTGGCAACTCAAGTACTCCATTTCTGTAGAATAGTTGGAAAATAGCAATTATTTCTTCTTGTTGCTATTTTCTCATAAAAACTGAAAAAAATTTAATTAAAATATGTGCTATTTTGAAAAAATATAATAGAATGATTTCTAATAAAACATGCAGCTATTATAAACTAAATTTAATTTTAAGTATCTATATTAATATTACAAACAAATGAAGGGATATGAATCATGAGATAGCCGATTTTTTTTGTCCAGTTTCTTGAATGACGAAATCTCTTTTTTTTGGATTTGTGTATTATTCAGCGATAGTCACGTCCTATGCATATTTTACTGTAGATGTTGTTTAAGACTGTATCGTAAATGAGGAATTCTTCAGCGGATGCGGATGACGTCATTTTATATAAAATAAAAGCGCGTGTTTTAAGTATTAAAACTGAACTATCTATATTTATATACATATATACTTTTTTTTCATCGGGGGCGACACTAAATTCTGAAAAAGCAAAATTCCTGTTTTCTAGTTTTTCTTTTCTTTTTTTTTTTTTTTAATCTGATCCGAAAAAAGGTGATTACGTGGTACTAAATTATCTAAGTTTAATTTTACATTTCAGAAAATATTATCTCATTCTTTTTTTGTCGTTTTATTTATTTATATTTCTTACTTCAGTCAATGAAATATTAGAGCCCTGTACAGGAGCTTCACAGGTATCATCCATAGAAACTAGTTCTGAATTTTCATTTGTGCACATATTTTAATTTTCATTAACCCTAGATATTTCATTGCCAGTTTCCTCTCTAAGAATTTCTTCATCAACAAATTTTAGCCAAACATCATATAATAACGATGCTGCAATATCACTTCCCAGTCCACGTTTTTCTCTTTTGTTTTTTTAAATGAATCAAGTAACTCTGGATCAATTTTAGTCTCCAAATATCGTAAATGACTAAGATGCTTCCCTTGTGTTTACTGTTGGTTAAGATTAGGTGTAGCAAAACACATTTTTTGTAGTTTATATTTCTTGCATTAAACGGAAACAACCCGCATGCTTTAAATCCAGATTTCACAGCACTTTGAATTGAGTCACCATATACAGTCGAACCTCGTTATCAGGACACCCTAATGATGAGAAAAAAGTGTCGTCATAAGCGGAGTGTCCCGGTAACCGGAGTTGGAGAAAAATATGTTTATAAAATGCTGTATTTTTAATTAATTTAAGACAATTTTAAATTCATAACTTTTCTTACAGTTTTAAGCAATAAAACATTATTAAATACAAAAACAAAATTGAAAAGAATAAAAATCAGATTTATGGACTTTTTTATTGTTATATGAAATGTTGATGCATTAAGGCTCGCCTAAATGTGCTTCCTACAATTTTTTTTTCAATATTATACAACGAATTGCAATATTCATTATTTCAAAAATTTCTGATCGTTTCAATGCAATGTAATGCTTCGGTTTTTGTCGGATGAAAAACACCGTGTAACCACAAAAAAAGCGCCGCTCGATCAGAACAAAAAGACCGTGAGTAGACTGATACGTCTATCTGGAGCTTAAGTGGGTTATTCATAGTGTGTGGGTTTATTTAGTCAGATAAAGGATTGAAGTAAAATTTTTCATTTATCTCAAAGGGTATTTAGACACTTTTGTGGAAAGTTTGGCTAAGACATTTCTTACCGCTTATTTTCCGTGCTTATATAAGATGGATTATGAAAAATGGACAATCGTTGGGATCGCCTAAACCGTCAGGATATCCGGATTTGAAAATTATTGAACGACGTAAAATCCGGAGTTTATTTACATTAAAATTAAATACAGAAAATCGGGACTTTGAAAAACTGACGTAATAAGCGGAGTGACGGGAAAACCGGGTGTCGGGATAACGAGGTCCGACTGTATTATATTTTGAAGAACATTACAAAAGTTAAATTTAGTCACCTCTTCTCCATTGTGGCCGATTCTCCATTTTTTGCGAACTATTTTCCATTTATTATTTAATGATCCAAAGACAGCAACATCAAGAGGTTGTAAAATGTGTGTGGCATTGGGATAGAAGCTACAAACTTTTATTTTTTTTTCTCTGCAGAAATCACTTAAATGCACAGACTTGTGTCCTTCTAAAAATAGGAGAATAGGTAGAAGAATTAATTTTTCCAATAGACATGGATAAAAGACATTGGCTATATATTCATAAAATGTTTTTCCGGTCATCCAACCAGAATTTGAGATTCCTATACCCTATATCACAAGGTGAGGGTTTTACAATAGTTTGAATAAGCCTTTTTATACTTGAAAATTGCTAAAGGAGGTGCTATATCCCCATTAGCATTAACTGTTATCAGAGTTGTAATGTTCTTTTTATCGCTACTACTAGACACATCGTAAACATTTTTTCTTTTACCAGTAAATATAAATCCACCCTTGAGTGATAAGAAAAATGATGTTTCATCTGTATTAAAAATTCTTTGAGGATCATTGAGAATAGATATATTAAACAAAAACATAATTTGAAGAACAAATTAAAAAAATTTATTTCCTATATTTTTTAAGCCCGAGAAGGGACAGATATTAAGTTATTTCATTCAATTTGTTCTACATTTAATGTTAAATTTTTGTAACAAATTAGTTAAGCCAATTGAAGATTAAAAAATAAAAATAAAATTCATACAATAAACTTCATACTTAAAACACCCTAAAAAATTAGATTCCGTTCAAATGAAATCGAAATAAATCTTAGACTTCTTCCATTTTTAATTGGAAATATTTGTAGTGCAGATTTTGTATTATGTTTATGACAATTGTGCATAAAATGATAAGATGCATGCAAAATACAAAACTTAAAAATAAGTCTGTGAGAATCTTTCAACTAAAAAGAAATAAATTATTATTACGGCTTTTGAAATTTTTGCAACAATGAAGTAAAAATGTTACATTTTCTATGAAAAATGTCCGTTGATTTTGAATGAAAAGAGCGAAAATTGGAATTATTAAGAAAAATATTTGAATAATGTAAAAAAAAAAATTGACCCATGTTTCTCTCTGGGTTATAATTCACCCATATGCAAAGGCATTTTACCATTCGTTTTGACCCTGACGTCAGGCAAATGTTTTTACACTTTAAATTTTAATATCATTAGAATTAGTAAAGAATAAAAAATGAGTGGCATCAGGGACAAAAAGGTGGGAAGAAAAAATGAAAAAGTTATGATCGTCATAGACTTTTCCATGTTAAATTAACATTGAGAAGTGACACTGGAAATAAATAAGTATTGCGCTACCGCGCAATACTTAAATTATCTTCTAATAAAGTTTTCACCTTTTCAAAACAAAGCCTAATTTTTTCTTAGGTCACGATACTTCTTGATCGTCCTAAATATGCTGAATGTTTGTGGCTGACATTTTTATACCGCCTTAAAAATTTATTGCACCATTTTTTACCTGGTCTTCCTTTTTTAAATGGAGTATTTATATTTTTAGATTGTATAATTATATGAACAGAATCTAATAGATTTTCCTTACTAATGGGAAATCCTATTCCAGCAGTATGTAGAAGACAATCGACTAATTTCTGTTCTATTTCTGTGACTAAAATTGCCTGATTACCAGAATGATCAGATGATTCTGGGGCTTTACCTGCTAATTGATGTCTTATAGTAGAGATTGAGGAACACCATATTTTTGACATGCTCTTAAAACAGGTAAGTTTTCTTCGCGAATTGCCTGCAATGCACTAGATATTTTACTTGGAGAATAACAGAAACTTTTTTGACATGTTTTTCGACATGTTTTTTTTAGTTTAACTGGAGACATTTTTTAAAAATCAGTTATTCTACAATATAGAGACAAATTGATAACTATAAAACTAGCTATTTCAGAATATTCTCATAAACATTTTTATTGTAAATATTTACTAAATGGGTCTGAAACGGAATTTTTACATAACTAACGTAAAATTAAACTTTTTCCATTGCCTAAAAAAATGTTTTCTTCATTAAATTTTGTTTACCAAATTTATAGAGCTTACTAGTTTAATTTTAGCAACAGACTGGCCTTAACTGGTACCATTACTATTTCAATTATGGCCACAAGCATGGCCATAACTGGAGAATGTACAGTATCAAAGTACCAGATTTGGACACTTACATTTCAATTTCTTAAACAAAATTTAAGGCTAAAACGTATTTATATATGATAACTTACCTTTAAGATTATCAAATATAATCTTAAAATCAAAAATATTAACTTTCTACATCAGATGTACTCAAACCAAGATACATTATACCTTAATCCACTCACCCTATCTATCGAGTGAAAGAAAAGTAATTGTTACATTCCACAGTGTGCTACAAGATTCCCGGACGTAATTTTCTCTAATTAAATAAAGTGAATATTTTTATTCACAAACAATGGAATTCGAAAATAGGAAAGTTTGACAACGATGAATGTTTGAAAAAGAAAAAGAAATAAAAGAAAGAAAGAAGCTGAAACCGCATAAATGCATATTTTATAGTGATAATTAAAAATTTTTATTCACAAATAGTGGAATTCGAAAATAGGAAAGTTAGACAACTATGAATGTTTAAAACATAAAAAAAGAAAAGAAAGAAAGAAAGAACGAAACTGAAACCGCATAAATGCATATTTTATAGTGATAATATTTAATTCTCCACTGTTTGTGAAAAATTTTATTTACAATTAGTGGAATTTGAGAATAGGAAGGTTTGACAACTATGAATGATTGAAAACAAAAAAAGAACGAAACTGAAATCTCATAAATGCATATTTTATAGTGATAATATTTAATTTCCCACTATTTACGAATATCTTTATGCACAAATTGTGGAATTTGAAAATAGGAAGACCGAAATAAGGATTTATCACCGATTTCACCATAATTAAGATAAGCAGTTAAAGAAAGTCCTTGGTTATTGTTTATTACTTAGATAAAGCTATCACAATGTATATAAAATTTAGAAGTTATTCATATAGTTATTTCTACTTGTGATTTCATATTTTTCGTGTAAGTTTTAATTAATTTGTTTATTTTATTGGTATTTTCGTGGTATTTTTGTGCCTCAATTTTTTTTTTTTTTTTTTTTTTTTATATATAGCTTTAGTGTTTACTTTTTATGCTTTTCAAACTTCAAATATTTTAATCCTATTTTATTATAGAGTTTAATAAATGTTGAAAAAGAAAAGAAAGAAGGAAAGAATGAAAACGAAACCACATAAATGCATATTTTATAGTGATAATATTTAAAAAATTTAATTTAAATCAAACTTTTCCTATTCAAATGTGAGCTTAATATATATTTTAGAATTGAGATTTAATTGATAGGAAACGTGTTCAAATCTAAACACAAAAATTTCTTAACATGATATATAAATATCTTTTCTTTGATTATGGATTCGCATACCTTAGAAACGTGATTTTCGGTCAAAATAACAATTTTCTAATTTCCACTTAACATAAAATTACGTAATATTTCTAAATCTGTTTATATTTTATTCGTAATTTTATTTAGAAGTGGGAAGATTATGGTCCTTAAAGAAATTCTTACATCAAGGTATTCATTAATTATATTCTTAAAACTTACATATATTTTTTATTAATTTTAAGGATCCATCACCAATTTGCACCATAATTCAAATAAACAGTTAAAGAAAATTCTTGGTTATTTGTTATTACTTAGATAAAGCTATCACAATGTATATAAAATTTAGAAGTTATTGATATAGTTATTTCTACTTGTGATTTCATATTTTTCGTTTAAGTTTTAATTAATTTGTTTGTTTTATTGGAATTTTCGTGGTATTTTTGTGCCTCAATTTTTTCATAGCTTTAATGTTTACTTTTTATGCTTTTCAAACTTCAAATATTTTAATCCTATTTTATTATACAGTTTAATAAATGTTGAAAAAGAAAAGAAAGAAGAAAAGAATGAAAACGAAACCACATAAATGCATATTTTATAGTGATAATATTTTAAAAATGTAATTTAAATCAAACTTTTCCTATTCAAATGTGAGCTTAACATATATTTTAGAATTCAGATTTAATTGATAGTAAACGTGTTCAAATCTAAACATAAAAATTTCTTAACATGATATATAAATATCTTTTCTTCGATTACGGATTCGCATACCTTAGAAACGTGATTTTCGGTCAAAATAACAATTTTCTAATTTCCACTTAACATAAAATTACGTAATATTTCACCTATTTTAAATCTGTTTATATTTTATTCGTAATTTTATTTAGAAGTGGGCAGATTATAATCCTTAAAGAAATTCTTACATCAAGGTATTCATTAATTATATTATTAAAACTTACATATATTTTTTATTAATTTTAAGGATCTATCACCGATTTGCAGCATAATTCAGATAAACAGTTAAAGAAAATTCTTGGTTATTTGTTATTACTTAGATAAAGCTATTACAATGTATACAAAATTTAGAAGTTATTAAAATATTTATTTCTACCTGTGATTTCATATTTTGTGTTTAAGTTTTAATTGATTTGTTTATTTTATTATTATTTTCGTGGTAATTTTGTCCTTCAATTTTTACAACTTTAGCGTTTATTTTTTATGCTTTTGAAAGATTTTAATCCTATTTTATTATAAAATTTAATTATAATGATGAGATCCAGGAAAAATTTAAATGTGTTTCCCAATATATTCGGATATGTTCAATTGTTTCATAAATTATATTTCATGCATTAAACTAAGGAGTCAATTTTTGAAAACGTCTTGCCATTGATGTCCGAACTAATACATTAAAACCGCGATAAATAGTCAATATTTCCTGGTCTGGTCAATTTCGAATAGGCACTAATGTATTAAATCCTTTGTTCATTCTTCAGAAATGCAATTAATCCGTTATTTCGGGATCGTAGAAAAAGTTCGTCAATAGATGTAAATTGGCTCCTCCAGTAAAATATTTCTCTTAAGCGGGAGAACTTAATTGCATTTCAAAAATGCTATCTCTTTAAATCCTTCGTGTACTGAATTATGAATTCATGAGAATTTTATTTTCTAAAGCATTTTTTGTGACATTTTGAAACTACATTAGAATATTTACATAATCATTTAATAAATTTCAGAAGGTATATTAATACATGGAAATTATTCCAGAGGGAAACATTCGCCTTGCATACAATATTTCAAATGAAAATCAAATTTCAAAGTACAAAGTAAATTGCTTAAAAGGCGCAAAGGCCAACACAGTGAAACAGTCACGGCTGATCTTTTTCACTGTGTTGGCCTTTGCGCCTTTTAAGCAATTTACTTTGTACTTTGAAATTTGATTTTCATTTGAAAATTTCAGAAGGATTAATTAAATTTGAATTTATAGGGATTTTGTGCAATATTTATAACCTCAGTCAAATCTTTTTATTTTATATATTTGTCTTAATACTTTGTAGAATTAGGAAATGTTCAAATATAATGTTCTTAGAATAGAAATATTTCCGAATTGAAAAAGCCCCCCCCCCCCCCCCCCCCACACACACACACAACGCCAAGAAAGCAGAAAAGATGCAAAGGCAAAATAAATTATTCTTTTAAAAATATTTTTGTTTTGTGTAACCAATAATGCTTTTGGAACAAGATAAAATAATGCATGTATAACTCATTCTAAATTGTATTACTACTAATCCATGGATTAAATCCACCCATTAAATGGATTTTATAACAAGTTCTTTTAATGGTACTTATAAGTACCGTCAGTAGATAAAGGATTAAGTGGATAGAAACAATAGATGCAGTATTGCCCGTTTCCAGGAAAACGGAGAAAGAATTCAAAATGTCGAATGTTTTGAAAAAGAAACTCCGAAATATGAAACATTTGCGGAAATATGATGAAATGAAACAAATGTTCTTCTTCTTATACGATACAGAAAACTCTTTATCATAAAATACACAATATGAAGTTTAAAAAGCTCATTGTTTGATTTAAAAGGCGTCTAAAGTAATAAAATAGATGTCACAAGTTAAAAATATACATTTTATTTTAAACTTCTTAGTACTTTCGACCTGCATTTCCCGAGGCCATCATCAGAGAATATTTTAATAATTAATTTCTGTTTATTTATACAAATACGTCACTTTGTTTTGAAATGGGAGATCCAATAATTATTAGAGTTGAAAGTCTACAGCAATTAATTATTGAAATATTTTCTGATGATGGCTTCGGGAAATACAGTCCGAAAGTACTAAGAAGTTTTAAATAAAATATATATTTTTAACTTGTAACATCTATTTTATTATTTTAGTCGCCTTTTGAGTAAAACAATGAGCTTTTTAAAGTTCATATTGTGTATTTTATGGTTGAACCAAGGTGAAATATTGCATTTCGTCTTATGATTTTATTTGCAGTAAACTATTTTCATATATGAATTAGGAACAAATTTGCTCGTTAGTTTTTACATATTATAATTATGATAATTATTATAACGAGGAAATACGAGATATGTGGCATTCTCACAATCTTTTGACTTTTGGGGAAAAAAATCTGACAAAATTAAACTTGCTAAAATAACATTTTAATCTGATAGACGAATGCCTTAATGATTCAAAATAAAGAAAAAATGGCTAGCAGCGAAATTTTTTTTTTTTATTTAACTGAGATTTAAGTTAAACTTGTGAGTTTAATTTTTCCTTACCATTTTACCCCTATAACTTTTTATTTTCTTCTAAATTTTTACTTATAATGAATTTGCATAGCACCCACAGGACATTCAAATAAGAAATAGTAACAATGTAGTACTTTTAATACAGAATTTTTGTATAACATTGTCTTAAAGGGGTGTTAAAGAAGGGACAGTAAGGTAAAAAAAAGGGGATGATATTGGGAAAAGGGACAAAATGGTAAAAAAAGGGACGGTAAGGAAGGAACGGTAAGGAAAATTACCACCTATTTTTAGGCAAATCATGTTAAGACTAAGTAATAGCCACAATGTTCATTGATTTTTAGAAACAGTTGTTAACATTGGATTAAATTAATTTTTTTTTTTTTAATTTACCTCGAAAAGTGCAGGAATAAACCTTGGGGGACAGTGAGATGACCAATAAAGCCACGATGCTTGAAATTGATATTTAAATACTGATTTAAATTCTACAGTAAATTTCCTGCCAAAGAATTTTAGACATTATTTCTTTAGCATACTTCTGCATGAGAAAAAACTT
Organism: Maratus speciosus; assembly: GCA_963932465.1. Classification (NCBI taxonomy): domain Eukaryota; kingdom Metazoa; phylum Arthropoda; class Arachnida; order Araneae; family Salticidae; genus Maratus; species Maratus speciosus. Next base: position 244,454,990 of record OZ010788.1, on the reverse strand, counting down.
GAAAAAAATTCTGTTGCTGCATCTGAAATGATTTTCTGTATAATTTTAGAAGAGGGATGGTAAGGAATCTAAAACCCAGGGACAGAGTTTTAAAAATAATAACAACCCTAAAAATATGTGCAGGTTAATTTTTAGATACATATTTATATAAAACAATAATTCCAGTTTCAGAAAAAAATTACATCGAATTATTTTTATTGAAACAATTTTATCCAGACAGCTCCAAACTTAAAAATCAGCATCAGGGACACGGGCGATATAGGAGTTTTCCAGGTGTTTGGACCCCCAACATCTTCCAAAACTTATTTATCTCGTTAACATTGCTGTGTAATCATGCAATGGGATGGTCTTCAGTATATGAAAAAAAAAAAATGTATTAAAATAAAAATTATTATTCAGCGACATGAAAGTCAAAAGATTGTGAGAATGCCCCATATACGAGATGCGTTCGATATCTTGACGGATGTTCTAGAAAAATATTACAATGCGGTTTTCTCATTACTACCTATTCTGGAATAGCTCCAAATAATATATGACGGTTATGTGATTTTATCTCATGTATCATATTGTATTTTTATAACTCGAATTTTATCAAGCGAGTTGCCTGACTTACTTTGCATCTGTGTCAGTGAAGCAGATATTTGTCATCAGTTTTATAAAGAATTAAACGGATCATACATAAATCTTTATACAGAATTCTATTCAAGATGCATAAGAAACGAACATCATATATCTTAGCCATTTCCGCTGGAAAATTGCAAATTGCTCTTGAACTTCCATGACATATTCATCCATCTACTTAAGTTTTCAGAAGCATAACAATCGATGCAAACCAAATGATGCGAACCAAAACAAAAGATTCTGTATAAAGAGTATATCTGTAAAGCATAAGACAATGAATAATTTTATTCTTCAAATTTAACCTTCTGACGACCTTGGTGAGAAGATTACGAAGCGATTGTTTCCACAAACCAATAATGATAACTGTATATGCTTTGCTTTCCATAATCTCACTCTCTCCAGTAATGCATTCGGGCGAAAAATTTCTTTCTGAACAAGTTTATCAGGAATTCCAAACGTTTCTTCAGAAAAAAAAAATTATAAAACAATAAATAGAAGATGTACAGTACAACAACGGATGATTTGTCCACATTCAGAAGAAAATGTCAACATACGAATTCGAATTGTAGGCAAGACAGTTATCACACCGTTGAAACGTTTTTTTCGACCAAAGTATCGATTTTTCATTTTTGCAATAACATTAAAATCGAATCATTTAACTGTCTAATTCTGCTTAAATTGTATCGATATCTTAATTAGAACCAGAGTTATAGCCGCTTAAAGTTTCAGCTATAGCTTTTGAATTGTGTTCAAAAAAAAAAAAATATCTCAAAATGAAGTTTTTCAAATTCTTACTATACGCAATACATCCTACAGCAAAATTTCTGTATGAAATACTTGAAATTCTGTGTACTTCTTTTACAAGTGTTTATTGAGGGATTATACTACACTCATGATAATATATTAATTAGTTTTATATTTATGGTGATATAAGTAACAAAGTTACAACGGATTTTACAATTCTTTCAATTGTAATTACAATTGTTCATCAGTATTTCAAATGCCACAACATCTGAGATATAGATGCTATTATAATGCGTAATGTGTATATGGACTGTTCTCATAACTATAACCGTGCTATTTAAAAATATCAATACAAGCTAATGTTTTAACAGACAGAACTATCCTCAAAATTTATGATGATTCATAACTTGTATAAATAAATAAATAAAAGAGATATACGAATAGTGTATGTCGTAGAGAAAGTTATTTTTTTTTACTATGCAATTTACAAAATGCCAATACATTGGTTTATTTTTGAGTTATCATGTTTTGCGGAAATGTCAATTTTTCACATAATTTTGACTGTTTTTCACTTAATTTTTTTCTGTGTTAATTGCTAAAATATTTACATATTTTTCGAAGTTTTAGCTTAAATGTCATCATAAAAAATTGGTATAAAGAGAAAATTTTTGAATTTTTAAAAAATCACCTCCGAAGGTGTGAGGATACCTTAAGAATGCCAAAAAACAATATATAAAATATCAATGTTTTTCCACAGAATATTGATATATTGACAGATGTTTCAGTGTTCATACTTATCGACATATGGATGGATATCTTTGGACAAAACATCGCAATTCTTAAAAAAACTGTTTTTTGTCTTTTGAAGAGGAAATCTAATTAAGCCTTTAACGCATATGATCAAATTCTAAATAAATCTAATCACTCCCTTTCAAATGACTTAAATTTTTATTTTTCATGAAACAAAAAATTGTTTTTTGTTTTAAACTAAAACTAGGCCGTGTTTTTTCTTTTACATGATGCATATTGCATGAGTTTTTTTCGTTTAAAGAATATTTAACTATTAGTATTATTCTGGAAAAATAATAAAAAATAAAGTAAGTAATAAAATAAATGTGTATCTTTGAGGTGTCTTTGACTACCTTCGGAGACGATTTTTTTTTTAATTATAAAAAGTTTGGCTTTCTTTGTATATTATTTTGTATAATATGGTCAAATATTTTGATTTTTCCTTTAGTTAAAAAAAATACACAAAAATAGCATTAAAATGGCACATTTACCCAAGAAATCAAAATGCAAAACGTAAATTTTATTATAAACTCTAAAATTCCTTCAAGAAATGGAATATTCTCATAACTATAATCGTGCTATTTAAAAATATCTATACAAGTTAATGTTTTAACAGACAGAATTATTCTCAAAATTTACGACGATTCATAACTTGTATAAATAAATAAATAAAAGAAAAGTAATATAACAATAAACAGAAATTGTTTTAATTCCTCAACAAACATTTGTCACGCATTAAAATAAAACAATAAGCCTTAAAAATTTAATTATGTGCATTTAAATTTTTTTATTGCTTTGCATACCTACCAAGCCTCCAGTATTATTAATATTGCTATTTTCGAATAGAAATATTTTTTATTAAGCAAAAACACTAAATTCATCCCTCCAATATAAGACAAGAAGTACTTTGATGCTTTTAAAAAATCCTAAAAATATATCTGACTAAAATAATAGTAGTAGTTTATCCCCTTAAACAAATTTTATCGAATATTATATGCATAAATGTTTGCGTTTAAACAAAATGATAAAACCCTGTTTTGGGGGAAGTGAAATATACCAACAGACATGTTCAACTGCATATTCTAACCCATTAAATTACTAGTATTCACACTTTTATAATTTAGATTTTAAACAAAATAAAAACAAAATTCAAACTAAAATTCAAACTGAAAGTTAAGAAATCAGGCTTTAACCATTTCAGGGGCAATTAATTTAATTGTAATTAAATTTAATTGCAATTAGTTTAACTGTAATTGATTTAATTGTGAAATGCAACTAAATGAAATCTATGAAATGTGGAATTTAATTGTAATTAAACTTCATTGCAATTCAATTTTGTTCCAGTTTACGACTAACCTTAAAATACAATTAATTGCCATTCAATTTTTAGTCAATTAGTTGATTGAAAATTTAATTGATTGATGTCCAACGCTATTCACCGAATATCTCTCTGTAACGGAAAACCTAATAATGTCTTGTCCTACATTATTGATTGAGGTGTACTTATAGTAATGTAGAAATTTCAATATTATAATGCTATTTTTTAAGTGTAGGGGAGACCGGGGCTAGTTGGCTACAGGGGTAAATAGGCGCTGTCCTCATAAATCGCCTGTTTGTGGATGCATTGCGCAACCAGTCACACAGTACCTTTCTTCTTGCTTTTTACAATCCTCATTGTAGTTTTGCAGCGTTACCTATGTGCAGAGGCATTTATTACGATTTTTCTGTTTTTTGCACTCATAAGTACTTTTTTGTTGCTTCATTCTTTCTCAAATTTCTAATACTTATCTTAATAATTGCGATTTAACTTGTGCAGTTTTTCTTAGTGTATGATTAACTGTACCTACCCCAAATGTGATTTACTTGGATTATTTATGCTTAGATGGCTACGTGTCCCTTTTGTGAAGAAATTCATTATGGGGCTAGTAGGCGCATTGAACACGGGGCAAGTTGGCTCGATATCTGGTGTGTGCTGGTAGCTTGAAAACAGCAAACACCGAGAAAAGTGGTTGTAATGTAAGATTTTGGGCACACGAGGCTTGCAGAAATGGAGACAATTGATTTTTTATTTGTGACAACTGTAACTTTGATGATGATATCGAGTAGGATGGAAGTTACACAATGTTAATGTTTTATTCATTATTATGTCTGTACAATTATAATTTACATTGTATGGCGATAACGCCTTTGTTTAAACTTACTGGTATTAATGACATTGATTTCTCTTAACTGCGTGTCTTATTTGAGTTTCATTAAAATTTTTATAAAGCGTGTGCCAACTTACCACATAGGTATAAGCAACTTGCCCCGTCACGGGGTAGGTTGGCGCACAATTTTCCTTTTACTTTAGACTTCCGCTAAATATAAAATACAAAAGCTACAAACTCAAAACTCCGGTTATTTATAGCCCAATGCCTGTTCTTTAAAAGTACAATTAAAGTTTCATAAAAAACTTAAACAAAAAATTAATAAAAATCAATAACTAAAAACTGCGCCTGCTAGCCCCGGCCTCCCCTAATGCTAAATTTAAATGATGAATCAAAAAAGAACTTCATTTACAAAATGACGTCACAATTTTGTTTTCTTAAAACAACAACAACAACAACAACAAAAAGCACTTCCTTCGAGATAATTCGCTGCTCAATTCATGACAGGCTTCTCATTTAGTTCAAATCCACCAAGAAATATGCACGCGGAAGAAACTGAAGGACATATTTTAATGAAAGTATAACAAGAAATGCTAAGAAAACACTAAAAGAAGAAACGTGAAGGATTTCCATGCGTATTTGAATGCACTGGCATGCGAACAATTCTATATTGCACGTGCTGTTGCAATTTCGGAAGCTGCCAATCAGTTTGTCCAACACCTAATTTACTGGATTCCATGCGGCCTCACTATTGTAACGAGCTTAAAAGTAGCAAAAAGAAACAAATATTTTCGTTTGTTTCTGGCTTTTTTCCTTGATATTTAAAATTTAGCCCGTTATTTCATTTAAGTTATACAAATGAAAAAAAATAATTATTAAAATCGAAATACTTTTTTCCCTTTAAGCAGAAAAACCAGGTTCCCCCCACGCCCCCTTTGAGAATATGACAGTTCTTTCAATTAAACTAAGACTTTTTTGTAACGTCATTTCAAAGAAAAAATTATAAGGAAGGAATTATATCCAATAATTCATAATGCACAAATTTATCTTTCATTTATCAATATATATATATATTTAAATAAGGTACTATAGAGATCATTCTGTAATCTCTTATGTGAGTACTCTCTACACGTCTACATGGAAGGGGGGGGGGGTGGCACCCATAGGCGAAAAGCATTTACAAAAACAGAAAAAAAAAACAATAATAATAATGTTGAATTTTAAAATGAAACAAAAGATTTCTTTCAAGGCGCAATCAATTGAACAATCCCTAAGGAACACAATTGGAAATACATTAAACATTAAAGCAAGTCGGAATAATTAGCAATTTTGTATTCAATAACTCAAACATATGAAATAAAATTTAGTCAATGTTATAGTTACTAGCAAAAGTCATGCTTTGTTTGGATTCGAGAAGCATTATTTAATAAGATAAATATTTGAAAGTAACAATATTTTTGTTAATTAATTTTGCATCTTTATTAAGCAAAAGCGTATTTTATGTTTTTCCGCATTTTAACTTTAGAAATGTAAATTCAGCTAAACAACTAAGAATTTCCTCGGAATTTTTTATTTATGATATAACGAATTTAACAATTAATTTTATTTGTTTACAATTCTTTTGTTGCCACTTTACAAAAAAAAAAAATCATAATATAACTCTTTTAAAATGCTTAAGTATCGTCTGCGTAAATGATTTCACATAATAAGAATAAATTGTGTATTTGAAGTCTTAAGACTGAAAAGTACTTTTATAACTGAACGTAAATAATTGAATTTTCTCAAATTTTAATTCATTAAAAATATGCTATAATTTTCATAAAAAAGGTTTTTTAAAAATTTCATAAAAGAAACCGTGAAACTATTTAATTAATGATGATTCTATCTATAATTACTAACTCAACGATTTATTTTTTCTTCTTAAAATATACGTGTTTAATTTTTTATTTGCAAAAATGCGTCCGTAATGGAAAAACATGTAAAATAAAATAATTAAAATAATAAAATTTTTAATGTTATTCTGTAAAAAAAAATAATATTGTGCAAATCTTCAGATCATTATTTTTATGTTTAATTTCAAGTCAAAATACTGAATAGTTTTTTTTTTTTTTTTTGTACGATAAGTGTACGACAAAATGTAGTTTGTGTAGCCTAGTAGAGGATTCGCTTCGCTCATCCTAATAAATACATCATGTAGGTGCTACCATAGACAAAGGGACAAAGCTCGATTTTACTCAAATATTGGGATTTTTTTCTATTTTTTGCTATTTTCAAATGAAATTATGAAGTCAATTTTATCTGAATAGTATTCATAAAAAGTTTTCAGATATTACTTGAGTTCCTCAAAATCCAATAACTTTTTTTTTTTTAGTATAAAAGAAAAAAAAAAATACTATAAAAGGAAAAGAATATATTCATAACACATTGTCAAATTTACCATTTTAAACAGATTTCTGAGACCAGTCACGAAAACATGATTTCAGATTCAGATATCATTCGACTGTAATTAACGATGGCACCTGACGTGAAAAATGAAACTTTCGTGAACGCCCTTAATCTCAAATCATAATTTCCACTCTTTAGAAAGTTATAGTCCTAATGGAAAATCCCTAAAAAAATTCTGCTCTAAAATCTTTCTTTAGAAATTAATAGTTTTTTATTTTATTTTACTGGCTATTTTTCTTAGATTTTCCAGTCTTTTACGAGTTTCCCACAGAAAAAGGAATCTCACGACGCAATTAAACATTTAAAGATACGTGTATAGTATAAAAAATTTAGGATTTGTGTTGTCTCTCACATTAATTCCGTGGGATGAGCATCTGGATGCTGACAAATCGGGACATGTGGCAACGTGGTAACACTGCTTTTACTCAATCACAGATTTGGATCTCTCTCAGTGCTACATTGTTTTAGAGCACACAAAGTCTTTCTTTTATCTTTTTACAGATGATACGCAGTTTTTCTAGTTTGATTAAGACTAGCGTATAAATACATCCCCAGATTTCAAATCTGCGCAGGAGTATAGCCATTTTTAACCGTGTAAACGTAATATATATGTATAAAAGTTATTAAAATCCCGTTTTAAATCTTAAATTTAAAATAATTTCCAATTAAATACTTTCTAGCTTTTAATCTCGAATTCTGAATTCACCTCTTTTAAATTCGTTTCTAGCCCATTTGTAACCGACTTTAAAATTCAAAACGCAAGCTAAGCTCATTTTGTAGCCGTTTGCTGTTAGTGATTCAAACAGGCTTGTTTCTTTGTTCACGTCACAGGCACGAGCATGAATCAAAACTTATAAATAAATTACGTTAAGGTTTTCTCCCTATTTAACACCTTCGCCCCCCCCCCTCACCCCCTGCTGATCAAAAACCTAAAACGCTCGCGAAAATGACAGATTCTGTAGATTTGAGCGGGCTTATTGACCAGATGAAAATGTAAGCATATAATTTCATATTTATGTCTTTCGGTGCCTCCATCGAACTTTCACGACTTCTACAATATAATCGAACTGGTAAATAGAATACTTCGGTTTCATAGGGGTCCCGAGTCGTTATTTCCATTAGCTAAGTTTTCTAAGTTATTTAGATGATAGCTACGTGCCTCCATAGCTTTTTGGATATCACAGAAATGCGCTAGTAAATTTCCTCCATTTAAAAAAGTAGACAACTAAACTTACACAAGATGCTATTTATAGGATATATACCAATAATTTTAAATTATACTAATGATGATAAAACAAAACCATTTTTTAACTGTTTTAAAACTTCCCTTTTTTCCAATTAATATCTTAGCAGATAATGTAGTAAGAAACTTGTAAAAAAAGTAAATTAATAATAGTTCAAAAGTTTTTTGTTTGGCCGCTTATAGTATAGTTAAATAATAGCAACTGTAGAAAATATTGTCATGAACTAACGATGCTAAAATGCACACTTATTTTGATGTATCAAATAACGAACATTTCGAAAACTTTCCAAAAAAAAAAAGAAAAAGAAAGAAAAAACTAATAATGACCTTCAAGCTTTCTAACTTCATTAAAAGCCTGTCGAAAACATTATAGCACAATTATTCTTTTCGTAGCAGTAGCGTTTATGGTAATTTTCTTTAACCGCTTCGTTGGCCACGATCCCGCCTCATTTAAAAAGAATAAACCGTATCTTCATCCCGAAATGATTCATATTGTCACTCGGAAAACACGCTTTGCATGTTCTCTTTTTCCAGTTATTTATTTTTCCATGCGTAATTAGTCGCTGTAATAGCAACACGTATATTTGAATGGAGAAATAATTGTTGTTTTGCTAAAAGTATGGAGTATGGAGTATTTTATTTTGAGGCAAGTTTATAGCATGAGAAAAGTCAATCGCTACACAATGATTATCACACAATTTCGAATAAATACGTTGAACGAAACCAATTGTAACGAAACTGAATAGGGTCATTGAAATTTTTCGCTATAGAAGTGTTTTATTGTATTTTAATTTAGCGTTCTAAATAGTTTTCCCAAATTACAATTTTCCTTCCCCAACCCCCCTACAAAAACACTTTTCAAGATAGTTACCAAATTATTTAGAATAAACAGCTTTAGACAAATTTAATAACAACAAATATGGAAAGAGAAAGGTTAAGGGATGGTATTAAAACCGAGGTCAAAATTAGCCTACACTTGGAAGTAAACGTTCTTTTTCAGGTATTTTAGTACGTCGTACACATATCAGCAGCACGATCAATGTAATTTCGCACGTTTAAATGCGAAATTGAGGGAAAGTATTAACACAAAACTGTCAACTGAAAAAAATGATAAAGTACGGTTACAAGGTTTTGAGTTATTTAAATTACTTAATTTCGCGTCCAAATGTGTTTACATTCTTTAAGCGGTCTCAGGATTCTTAAAATTGGAAAAAAGGAAAAAAAAAAAAGATCATTTTCAACATTTAATATCTTAAAATGTATATGATTTAAAAACACAATTTTTTTGGATGAAATATATAAGTATGTTCTTTCATTTCATGTATTTAAAAAATTGCAAGATGCAGAATTAGTATTTATAGGGCGCTCCAAACTGTCAGATATTTGTCGAGAAGAAAATTGGTATAACAACTTACGCGCAGGATTAGAAAATAAATTTTGCAACTAGAATGAAAATTTTCACGCCTTATTATACTTCAGACTGAAGTAATTACCTTGAACCTAAATAAATTTGTATTTAAAGCATTTTTATATTTTTGATACAAAGTTGTATTTAGCTAATACAAAATTTTGAAAATTTCAGCAGTATAGTCACCTAAAAAAATATTTTTTTGAACAATAAAAATAAAATTCTAGGTTCAGTTTATACAGTACATGAAATAACTATAATAATAAACGTATACATGAAATATACGTTTTGAAAATTTCATGAAAAAATATTCAGAAGTTTTTGAGATATCCTGCGCATCATGCTCAAAAACGTCATTTGGAGAAAAATGACTTCAAAATTTCGGAAACCCTCTTTCAGCTATTGAACGAGTATAATTCTAAAAGCCATAACTTCTGTTCTAATAGGAATTTCAAGAAAACAATTATATCAAAATGTTAAGAAAAGATAGGAATTTAACATCTAAAAAAAATAAAAATTTTGAAGCTTTAATAGTCCTGAGACCCCTTAATTAAAGGAGTAAAAAAAGCTAAATATTACAAAAATTTCGGAGAGAATGCTTAATTTTGTACAACAGCATTACCATCGTCTGAACTATAAGAAAATATGAAAAAAAAGGGTTCATTTCTGAACTGATCAGAAAATTATAATATTTAGTAATTGACAACAGCGACTACCATTTTTCAGCAGTTTATACGTGACAGCTGCTTTAAAGACAAAATTTAACACTTTCACGCCGGCGCGGTGTGTCACACTCGACTGTCTCAGAGTTTTCAAGTCTCCGGCTTTTTGCACACCACTGTTATTTTAGAGAAAATTTTGTTCCTTTAAATCGCCCATTGGTTCTAATAAAAAAAAAAAACAACATTTTCTGTATACATACTGGTTACTGGTTCTGTATACATACTGTTAACATACTGGTATCCAAAAGGTCGGAGACTTGCCAGCTCTGAGACAGTCGAGTGTGACCCACCGCGCCGGCGTGAACGTGTTAAAACATTTCAAATCATTTTTTAAAATTTGGATTACTTTATGGGCAATTCCGTGCAGAGAGTCACACACGTAACGCAGGCTTTAATTTTCATTTATTCAATTATCTATTAAATTTTAATTTTAATTGTGATTTTAGGTGGTATGGTAAATAAGTTATTACCATATTTTTTAATTTAAATGTGTGGAAATAAAACTCACAGAAATATCATTTAATTTCATTGCTCAAAATGTGCTTCTTTTCTGAGTCACACACGTAACGTTTTTAAAAAGCTATTTAAAAAATAACTATTATATCAAAATGATAGGTTTTTGCATAAAAGAATACGGTAAAGTGTATATTTTTTTCAAAGAACTTTTGTTTGGATTTTTCAATAAGAAATATATTGAAAAATCCTTGATTAATTAGAATTTTTTTTTCAAAATGTCACACACGTAACATGGAATGGCCCTTATAGAGATTGTTAGATTATGCCAGAGTTATCCTCTTCCAACTTAATCCAGAAACCACAGAGAAAAAAAGGATGAGAGTACTTTAAAACACGAATATGGCATTTTATATAACAAAGAAAATAAGTTAAAACTGGTGTGAATGAATAAGAACAAAAAATCTTCTTAAAACACCATCAAAAATTTTTTAATTTTTAAATGCGCTAGGCCTTACGAAAGATCTGAGTCTTTCTTCGTCAGGCGCAAAGAAGACGTGCTTCTTCTATGAAAGCAGCAGCAAGACTCTAGGGCCTAGCGCATTAAAAAAAAAATTGATGGTGTTTTAAGAAGATTTTTTGTTCCTATTTTATATAACATCGATATTCTTGACAAGTAGTGCATGTAGCATCTATAACTTTTGCGTACTTAGCGTCAATGATTTAATAACTTATCAGTGAATTTTTTATATTAATGCGGTATTAAATATCGACTGAAACAGGTTTTTAAGACCAAAACCGAAACTGAATTTCGGTACTCTTTCTATTTTCGGCCGAAAACGAAAACGAAAATATCCACATTTTTTTAAAGTAATTAATACATACATTAATATACATAATTGTTAATTAGTTATACGTGTTTACACATAATTATTAATTAATTATACGTTTCGCCCATGCTGGCTCTATCTGTGCCTCTGACCAAAACTTTTTTTTAAAAAAAAATGTAATTAATACGTTAACGACACAGAATGATTTTCTAATCATACGAATGTCATCTAATTAAGAAATGTTTTAGATATGCATACCTCGATTTATCTTTTATAATGATTTTTGTAAATGATCATCTGTTATACTAGAACTTTCTCAAAAATTATTCGAAATACTTCTGCGGTTTCAAAGTAAAAAAAAAATTCTATTACTGTTAAATCTGTAGCTTTTAATGAGCACGTGAAAAGCGTCTTCAAAGTTTAGTTATATATACATTAGTTGCTTTGCAATTTGCACTCACGTCTTGTAATGTTGAAAATTTCCGAAAGAAGAAACGATATTTTTGGTATACGCATAGTTTCGGTCAGGCCAAATTTTCGGTGGCATTTTCGCCGAAACCGAATTTTCGGTCGATCTCTAGTAATTATATTATTATTATTATTATTATTCTGACTGGTTACATTATTAGACTGTCTTTCGAAATTAATTAACAAACATTGTAACAATAATTAAAAAATGAGAAAATATACATAAATATACATTAGTTAATCACGATTTTTAAATTTAAATCATTTATTTTTTCACCTCTTTACAATATGCAGGTGCTGTATTTAGCTAAACAATTTTTTTTCGATGTTTAAATTCCCTATAATCAATCTTCTGTCTGTGAATTTTTTTTCCCTGTCATCTGCTTCATGTATACTTTAACATAATTATTATTTCATCGCTATCATTCAGGCAATGTTGCTAAAAATAACAGTCTTCAAAGTTTTTTGTTGTTGTTTTTTTCTTCTCTCTTAAGCAATGCTGTCAAAAGTAAATTTGAAAGATTTCTTTTACACCTTTCTTCAAGTTCTGTTTTTATTCTCTACAAATAAAACTAGTCTGTGAAACTTTCCTTATAATCTAAAGAAAGAAAGCTCAAGCTTTCAAGTCAGCGCAAATATTTTTCTTCATCTAATAATGTAAATTATATATAGTTTTTACATTTTCGTCGGTGGATCCTCTCTTTTTCTCCATAAATAATGGGAAAAAGTAAATGACGAAAATACAAAAACGAATTTATAATTGACAATTAAATCTAACAAATTTATATTAATTTTAATCAAAAGAAAATTAGTTCTCGCGCAGTGGTTCAATTTCAATATTTAACGCGAAATTATTAAATTTTAGAGTTATTATTACTATTATTTTGTACTCAGCTTTTGATTTCTTAATAGGGTCTTCATTAAAGAAGCGTAACATATAGACTTTTTTTCTCAAAATAATATCTATAATGCATGTAAGAAAATTTTGCCTAATAGCATCTATCACACGTGCCGAATATTCGGTTAGGACGAATATCGAAGCGTTCGGCCAAACCGAATACTTAAAAATAATTCTAAAAGTCTTACACAACTTCTATTTCTGACTGTCAATTTATAAGGATATTCAGAATAAGTAGAAACAGAATCATATTTGAATAAAAGAGAGTGCTGTTACATTATTTATTTGCTGTTTGATAAGTGTAACTTAAGAAAATTAGAAAATTAACAATTAATGATTACCTTCATATGAATAAATTATGTACAAGTGCAAGTTGCTAAACAATGTCTTGCAAATAATCTGTCTTTTGCTTTTTTGCAAAAAGAGTAGTTCTAAAGAAATGGAAAAAAAGACACTTTTAGAAACTTTAGACTTAACTTTTAAGCTGGGAATAGACATCAAGACAGACAATTCTTGTGTACGAAACCAGTATCGCATCGCAATCGCATTGCAATTTAGTCAAAAATACAGTGTATCTTAGAGGTCTGCACGGGCCGACATATCCAGGCCCGGGCCCGGCCCGGCCCGTACCAAAAAAATATTGGCCCGGCCCGGTAAAAAAAGTTAAAAGTTTGGCCCGAGGCAGGTCCGGCCCGGCCGGGCCCGTTATAACAGCTAAAAGTTCGGCCCAATCCCTGCCCGGCCCGAAAAAGTTAAAATCTCGTCCCGGCCCGAGTAAATTTCTACAACACGTTGATTTTTACGTCGATTTGGTTAAAAATTTGTCTCGTACGATGAGTTCCAGCCAAAAATATTTATCTTAACTTTTTTTTTCATGTTTATAATCTTCATTTTTATAAAAGTGCTGCAAGGTGCGATATTTATTTTTTTAATGAATCTCTATTTCTTGTATGTAAATGTTTCAATTATCATTAATATTGTTAATGCATATTCCATATAAAATCTGAAAAATGCTATACAGTATAATCTAAAACGGAATTGCATAGAAAAAAATGCGTTATAGACAAGTTCCCTTCTTAGCAAGTGTAAATGCATTATATATTCTTTTCTTACGTATTAGTATATTCATTTTGCATGGATCAACACGTTTTTCAGTTTAAAACAAGATTCCGTCATAGGCAGGTTCTTTTTCACACGTTTTACTATATTTTAATTTAACTATATTTTAAAAAGCGTAGAAATTACTATTCTTTAAAAAGAATGAATTTTAATGTTCAATTGTAGAATAATGGCGATTTAAAAATGTATGCATTTTTTGTAAAAAATTTTGGGACAAGCCTAATTTTACTAACTTTTGAACGGACCAGGCCACGCCGAGACAATGATTTTCATACGGGCTGGGTCACAGATAGAGCTGAAAGTTTGGGCCGTGAAGACTAGGAATGAAACCAGTCACGGCTCTGTACAGAAAAAATAAGTTAGTCCCGGCCCGGCCCGAACCTTCAGGAATAAAGTAAGGCCCGAGCCCGGCCCGTGCAGATCTCTAGTGTATATCATCTGACTTCAGCAGGGTTCATACGGTCCTTGAAAGTCCTTAAAAATGCTTACATTTTTCAAATAGAATTTTTGGTGCTTAAAAGTAATTATTTTCCTGCAAAATCTGCAAAAAGTGCTTAATTTTATTCTTGTATTATTTCTTAATCATGGATGAAACTCTTCTGCATTTCTTTGAATTTCTGATTTAAAAATAAATCTCACCCCCCACCTTGCCTATCTTTCTACCCAAATTTCACTTCCTCCTTTTGCTCATTTCTCCACAATACCAACATTTAAAATCTTTAAAACTTAATGTTTGCAAACATTTTCTACTCTATTTGTTACTTTATGGTGAATAAATAATCTGCTCTAAATTTCATTGACAATTCATTTCATAAAAATTTCATCTGAATTTCACCCTCTCAAAATTTTGCTTCCTCGTTTTTGTCCCCCGCTCCATTTTGCAGGATTTACACGATTTTAGCAATAGTCATATCTCAAGAACTAATGCACGGAATTTCATACCTTTAGTATACCAAGTTAAAAAGTCCTTCCGGCCAGTGCCGAGAGGAAGAGGTAGCTTTCATATTCCTTATTTTTAAAAAGCCAACTTATGTTATTCAAACACACGAAGCTCAATTTAGTGGAAACCGAATATAGGAGATTCAATAATAATTTTTATCAATATAATGAATGAGAATTTCGCGAAATTAGTCAGCTTTATCCAAGCTGCTTTTCAAAGCTGCTTTTCTTTAAAGTAACTTATATTTGGCTGCCAAATTCGGCGATTTCTTAAAGTGCCTGCCATTTTAAGACAACATGGTGGAGGAGGCTAACCAGTGAACTTGGTCGAGACCTTAGTAATTGCTGTGCACATGCTCACTCACATCGGAATCGGTTGATATATACGAGTGCTGTCGCAGGCAAAAAATCAGATTTTTCAAAATGTCACCCACATTAGAAATTGAAACTGCTATATCTGAGCCATTTTTGAAGATAAAGACAAACAAAAAATGCTCCTGAATCCTTATATCAAGGTCAAATACTTAAGAAAGAAACCTTTTTCAATTTCTAATTTTTTTGCACCTCACTTTAAATATATATATTTTTTAATTTAATGGCCGCCATTTTGAAACAAGATGGCTGATGAATCTGGCCAGCGAACTTGGTCGAGATATTGATGTATACTATCCACATGCCTTCTTACATCGAAATAGGCGAATACGTGTGTTATCGCGTGACAAAATTTTGCTTCCTCGTTTTTGTCCCCCGTCACAGTACTCAAAGTTTAAAAACTCTTTGAAATTGTTTAATTAAAAAAAATAAATTTGCTCTATTTGTCATTTTATTGTCACAATAAAGAATCATGAAGATTACTCTTCCAACCCGAAATTGCCATTTTCCCTTTGTTCCGGCTCCCCCCTTCCCCCCCAATTAAAGAGTACTTGCATTTTTTACGATTTCCATAATAGCTCTGTCTGAAGAACGAATGGATGAATTTTTATCAAACTTCAGATTCAGTATACCCTGATAAATATTGGTGCTGATTATGTTTTGGTGTAAATTGTCCAACAAGTGTCGCTGCTAGGCTGGATTTTTCAAGATTTGCGCATTAACTCTATCTGAAAAGTATTGCACGAATTTTCATCAAACTTCAGATTCAGTTAGACGTTGACATAAGTTGTTTTTGATTAGGTTTTGGTGTAAATCAGCCAACAGGTGGTGCTGCCTTGCTCCATTTTGCAGGATTTACACGATTTTAGCAATAGTCATATCTCAAGAACTAATGCACGGAATTTCATACCTTTAGAATCCTCATGAAGGGATGGTGACGAGCCTCATCTCGGCTGTTTCCGGGCGGACCTGATCATGGAAACCAGGTAAGAGAAATAACTCTTTACCTTATTTATGACTTGAAATTATTTATTAACTATGAAAAGAGTTCCTCCTAACAAACCATTAATATATTTATTAATAACTTTAACAATAATGAAGATATCGTGTCTATATTTTCAACAGAGTTACTTTTATTTCTGTGAAATAGGATATCATGACAGGAAGTGCCGGAAACTGTGTGTAAAGTTTACTTGTAAAAAGGTCGTGTTTATAGAAATGGAAGTATCTGCGTTAAATATTATGTGAAACTGTTTTAAAATTTAACTTTTTAATATCTTTAAAGTTAAAATTCGTCCAGCCGACTACTCGGTGTTCGGCCTGACATTCACTATTCGGTTAGCCGAATATTCTCTATTCGACCTAACAGTCACTATTCGGTTAGCCCAATATTCAGTATTCAGTTTACCTGTATGTTGAATATTCAGTATTCGGCATTCGGCCAAAATCACTATTCGGTGCATCCCTACTTGCAATATTTTTTTTATGCTATGAAAGCAGTCCATACCACTGTGAAATTGTGTGTAAAAAAAAAAAAAAACAAACAACAAATAGACAATTTCTTATACAAATATGCGTCAAAAAACTTATTATTTTATTAAGTCATATACAATACTTATCAATGGATACCAAAGTTTACAATTTCTATTTTTAAATTAAAAGATGAAATATGAATCTTACTTTGACATACGAATTTATATTAGACGTTACAGTCAGTTTTTTTCATTCATTTGTGAGCAATTTTAGTTTAACTATACTTAAAAAGCGAAAGCTCATTATTTTTCAGAAATTGAGAAACTTGATACCAAATCCATGATAAATTAACCCATATTTTTCCATCATCTTAGAATGCGAGTTTTACTTGCTGTATAATAATAAATTCAAGATATTTATCATGAATTTTTCAGACTTGTTAATATTCATGACCTAAAGAAGTTAATCTTATGAAGCAATGGTGGCACCAGTATGAATCATTCTAAGTTTATTCGGTGACATTTGATGGTAATTTTATGGCTAACGACATTTTATTACAATAACGCACTTAAAAAAGCTTTTGATAAATTCCGAATAGATTTCTAATTAGTTTTTCCCTATCCGAGATAATTAGGTAATAATTTAAAAATGTATGGTGTGGGGATCTATTAATAGTGATGTTAAGGCTGTCAATTCGTTATCAAACTGGTTTTTATTTCTTGCTTATAATGCCTGACAAAATTTTATATCATGTAATCGCAGAAATTTCCATGGAAATTTCGATATTTTTGCAATTAGAAAATAATTGGAATCTCGAATACTACAACTTTAATCTCTAGTTATTACAAAAAAAAAAAAAAAAAAAAAAAAGTTATCTCCCCCCCCCCCCCCCCAAAAAAAAAAAAAAAAAAAAAAAAACTCCTCTGTTTATCTCAACAATTGTTATCAATAATTTTTGTCAGTATCTTTGTTTCACCTGTAACAAAAATATATATTTTTTTTCTTCTAATTGCTTCATCATAAAATTAAAAGAAAATTATATTACAATCTTCCACTGCACTTGGAAGTTTACTTTTTCAAGTATCCAGTTGCCTTTTGAGCGACATTTACACAGAGGCCAATGAATTGTTTTTAAAACCTATTTTCCGAAATGTATTCTATTGTGGAAAGTTATATCGCGATGGAATACTAAATTACAATGTGTTGATTCTCAAAATTTAAATATGTTATTGACTTATACAACAAAATTATTACTAAATGCATCATTTTTAGGCTGTCATGCGATTGGAAAATGCGAAAATTTCATAAGAGTAACCTCATACAGCTAAAAAAAAAAAAAAAAAAACTGAGCTCGGGTTCTCTGTCCCATTCGTTAAACAGGCCTGATTAATGCCAAGGCCAGATTAGGCCGCAGCCTTGGGTCCATTGTAGACTGGACCTCAAAAATGACCATAAAATAATTTAGAAAAAAATTCTTGAATGTTCGAGAAAAAAAAATCAAGACCCGATATTTAAGTAATAGATACCTCTATAAGCACCTCGCCTGTACTTTTCCGTTCTCCGAAAACAGCTTATTACCTATACTGTAAACAACATATTTGTATTAGATTTATTTTGAAGAAATATTTAAGAAGAGATAATTAAGGTATCATAGCACCAAACAGCAAAAACCAATTTAAGTAACCTGATTTTAATTAGCATTTTTATAAAATGGGGGGATTTTTTCAAATACAGTGAAACCTCCCTGTGCGACCACCTCCATTAAGCGACCACCTCCCTAAACGAACATTTTTTCATGGAACGAAATTTATTCCCATAGGCTCAATACAATTTTACCTCTATTCAGAGACCACACCAGTTGAACGCCTCCATGACCGACCAATTTCTTTGAAGAAAATTAAATAAATTCCGTTTTTTACTGGTCGCTTGAAGAAGGTTTTATTAGAATAATAATTCCGGAGAGTGCATTATTCATCGAACTTCATTCCGTTTGATCAATAATGCGTGTTTAATTTTTATTTATTCCGGTAAATTTTAAGTGTTTACTCCTTTGTGCCTTTTTAGGCAAGGAATTTAACTCTGATGACAAATTAAGGATGGCGGTCAATAAACTCCTCTGCCCCATTCTGTCAGGAAACTCTCAAAGAAATAGATAAATTAATGAAATCGTGATAATGTGTTCCCGTCCAAAAATAAATTGCATTTATTTACTGAACTTCGAAAGGACTGGGAAATAAAATTTATAAAAGATAAAACCGTAAAATCAAAGCAAATGTCAATGTATTCATTTTTTAAACTCTGCAGTAATTAACTTACGTAATTAACTTTTGTTTTGATACTTAAATTTTCATATTTTTTCTTACTGTGAGAAATAAATTTTAGTAACATTAATTGTTACCTTTTTTCTTAATTAAAATCTAGATTTAAACATGACCTCCATTAAGAGATCACCTCTCGGAGCGATCCATTTTTATTGGAACGGAACGTGGTCGCTTTAGGGAGGTTTTACTGTACTCCTGGAGAGAAAAAAAAAAGTTTCGCGACTATTTTTTTTTGGCGGAAGGGGGGGGGGGGGATCTGTACTGCTTCTGCTGGGCTTGGGTGCCAGACAACCTTAACCAGGCTCTGAAGCTAAGACGGTACTGTTTTAAGCATTTCTAATCTGTAAGTTTAACTGATACAGTTATCCCCTGTAAAACATGAAGTGTTTATACAAAACTCAAAGGCTTAACCAAAATTTTGAGATCTTGACCCAGCTTCAGTCTGCTATAAAAATAGAGGCTTGAAGCTGGGTCAATGTAAATTTGAGAAAAAAAAAAACGAAAAGGGAGAATCGTGGAACAGGGTTAAAAAAATTTGTCTCTTAGAAGTCCTTTTATTCCACGTGTTTAATCTAGTTTTACAACTCTTGAACTGACAAGGGGGATAATGACTTTAAGTTTGACTAATTCATATCCTTGACATATTTCTGAGCGCATCCCCAAGCATTATTGGATTGATAAAGTTGAGAGCTTTGTTGTTTTGCATTATTTCACACATGGTGAACCTTTTAATACTTTCTTTATGTTATTTGTCATTAATGATCCAAAAATAAGGCTATGTTATGACGTAAATGACACTTAACCCATTCGCCAAAGGAAAAAAAATAAAAATAAAAAAAGAGTGTCGTAAGAGACGTAACTAAATTAAGATACACCAATCTGATGACGGCAAAACAATGAAACGGGACGAAAGACTGTTATATTTTTTTCTGTGGGGATAAAAATTTAAATTGTGCTTTGCAAGCATTGAAATAGGTGCATGTTGCAATGACACTATTAAGAGATAGGTCAAAAGTCAATGTTGGGATGTTTTTCACGTCTAAAAATTAAGACATCAAAAATAAAAAATCCCTGCCGGCTTGGCCTATAGGCACAGGTAGATTTCGAAGTTAAATACTAATTTCACCAACAAAAACTAAATCAAGATTAGAGATAAACCCAGTTTAATAATTTTATCTGGCCGCTTTTGACATGTTTGCATAATTTCATTTTTCTGCAAGAGATGGTTTTATCAGAATCATGTTAATATGATAATTTTTTCTTCACCTTCCCTTTTTTTCTGTAAGATTTGGTCCCATCAAAAACTTTTCAATATAAAAGTTGTAGATAATAGTAAGAAGATTTATAATAAATCTAAGCGGATTTAATATATTGTGAATTGACGAAGTTATGGATTTTTTCTTCTTACAACCCTATTTTTTTTTTTTTTTTTCGCCCCTTGAGCCCATTTCTAGTGATAAAAAATCTTTTATACATAAATTTTTGGCCCATTTCCTAGAAGTAATAATAACTTTAAATTGATTTGATATGTTTTATAACTAAGAATTTATGTTTTTTTTTTTCTATTTTAAAAAAAAAACCCCTCACTATTTCTACCCTCTTGGTCCGATTTTGCCCATTAACGAACTTGACAGAGATTTTCTGCTCCTTGATTTTATGTATCAGTTTGGAATAGATTTGTGCAGAATTTTGGAAGTTATCGTGACCATACAAAAGTTATACATACATATATAAAGTTTTGAATTGCGGGTGGTTTTGGGTTCTAGGGGTCATGATCGACGTAGATCTGCAAAATGTTTTCAGAATTCCAATATAGAGGAGAATGTAATAGGTTATTTCTTACGAAATCTACCTAAAATGTCATTAAATAAAAAGAATGCAATGTCTATTGTTATAAAAATTAATAATAATAATAATAAACTTCAAAGAATTGAAAAGATTCATTATAACATACACGACATCTTTTTAAACTTTTTTACTGTTTGAATTAATTAATTTTATGAAATGTATTAATTTAATGTTTATGCTTTCTGCACAGCAGTTTTTAAATGTACTCCCACTCTAGTACACTTTGAGGCTCAAAGAATACTAGAATTAAGAAAGAAAAAAATCTGACTTTAAAAATAGCTTGAAACTTCTTATTAATAACGTAAGAATTCGATATTTTTGTTCAGCAAATACCACTTCAGATTTGGATGTTCATAATGGTTCAGAGTTCATGTTAGGCTGGAGGTCCCAGTTCTATTAGAGTAAAAAATTATCCTTGCGCCTCAAAAAAAAAAAAAAAAAATGTCGTTACATTATGCATGCACACAATTCAGGTTTTGTTTAAATATTCAAACACATTCACAAAAAATGATATGGATATATATTTGTTGAAAAAATTTTTGGAACATGCTTACTTCATACAACTTAAATAGATAAACTTAAGAATTTCATCTTGCATAAGAATAATTAATTTTATTAGCAAGTTTTTGCCATTAATGCAATTCTGTTTAATATGTCTAATATAAATTAATTGTAAAACTTAAAAAGAAAAAAATACTTTAGAAAATATACACTTAGCATGAATAGGAAGAAAATTTTTCATGTTTGAATGTATGAAAAAATGAACATTAAGATTCACTTGAAAATCTTAGGATGCAAAATTCTGTCACATGAGTTGGAGTTTTTGTGCCTGAATCATTTCTAAACATATATAAGCCATTTTTCCGCACGAGATTTTTTTTTATTATTATTTGATCTAAATTTTTATTTTTTAAAGATTTTCTTACACATCGTCATTTTTGATTGCATATATTTTTTGTAGAATATGAACTTTCAGAATTAATAACTTTAGTTACAAACCCCCAGAAAAAGTCCTCATACATGTACACTGTCTTAGCTCTAATGTAGACTTTTGCCCGCGTTTGCAGTTGTGGACTAAGGAACGTATTTTGAACTGCATATTAATATTTTTTTCTCTTTCTACTATTAAAGTATCTGTAGTTCTAACCTACACGATACGTTTGGTATGGTGTTAGTTGGGAACAATCGTACCTTCTATGCAACTCGAAGAACACCTAAAGGTAACATGATTCCTATTTTGATTTTTAAGAAAAACGAGAGTTTAACCCGTTCGGGACCATGAGTGCATATATGCACTCTCAAAAAGAGTGTACAGAATTTGTTTTAAGTACCAGTAAAAAAGAAAAATAATATTTAGTTTCTTCAATTAGAGCATTTTCGTGATTGTTTAAGTAATGGTATCGTTTTTTTTTTTTAGAGTGGTGCAAACCAAATACAATTTGTGCAAAAGCCGCCGGTCCCGAAGAGGTTAATACCTTTAAACAAAATTTAACACTACAGCTTCGAATTGATGAAGAGTTACAATTTCTAAGTATCATAGATTCTTAGACCATCCTTGACAGATTGTGAAAATAGTTGAGAAATGCTTCTGAAATGGTCAGGTATAGAGACCCAGGGCCGGTGCAGTCATCGGGAAAACGGGGCGGCAGCCCACCTCCCCGCGCAAGTTGTGACGTTAAATGAATTTGCTTACCTTTAAGTCTTCTTCGGGTTGCATAGAAGGTACGACTGTTCACAAATAACACCATACTAAATATGTCATGTACAGTCGTGGGGGAAAAAGTAAATACCCCTTACTAACTCTGCAAAAAATATCGTAGGAGAAAGTTACTGGTACCACACGATTGGTAATAAAGTCTACTTTTAAATGATGTATATAATATTTGCTTAGGGGAGCATCTACATATTAAAACGAACAATAACTTTGCTTTTTCAACAGCAGTACACAATTTTGACAGCATAAATGAACTGTACACCCTACAATTAGCCTAAAAACAAATTCCTATGCAATTCGTACGATAAGTCTCCGAGAAATTGTTTTAAAACGAGCATAATTTTAGGGGCTGTATGCAAATTGAAATTCAGTACTCGATTGTTGACTGAGAGAGCCCCTTTATTGATCAAGGCATCTTAAGCGCCACTCGAGCAGTCATTGAAGACTGCAAGATTACAGATTAGCATAAGAAATTTCAAAATATTTAGTCTCTTCTATCATAGAACCGTCCTTAAACTGTCGTTATACCTTAAACCGCCATTTTGCCGTTTTTTAAGCATAATTTGAAAACTACTTGGAAGAAAAATGTGAAATTTTGGATTTCCATAAAACAGGATTTAATAAATCTAAATCCATGAAAAAAAAATTAGGTTGCAATTCATAACTTTTTTGAATATTAATTTCATAATTTATCATTCATATCATAAAATTATAAGAATTTCAAATTCGACGTATTCATATTTGGGTATTTTTGTACTACACAAAAAATTAGCACATTAGGAGTGTAATTTCAGGAGATATTAATGAAAATATGAAAATGTAATTTAACATTAGAATCACTAAATTTTGAAGGTTTATAATTAAAAAACTGATCATTCAAATAACTTGAAATTTGGTGTCTAGGCATAGTTTGAACCTAAGATTTGAAATATCTTGTTAAAATTGGGTATTGCCATAGAAAAAAAATGAAGTTTGGGTTCGTTTTAATATGTAGATGGCCCCCTAAGCAAATTTTATATCCATCATTTAAAAGTAGACTTTATTTCCAATCGTTCGGTACTAGCAACTTTATTCTACGATAATTTGTTGAGGAGTTAGTATAGTAGGGAGTGTTTACTTTTTTTTCCACGACTGTACGTTAGAACTACAGCTACTCTAATAATAGAAAAAGTATTAATATGAAGTTCAAAATACAGTATTTCTTAGTCCACAAATGCTAACACAAGACTTGTTAGGGTCCCCGAGCCTCTCAATACAATTTGAAACAATGTTGCTTTTGAGTAAAATAATGACATATTTGCTTGTTCGTAAATGTTTTTTCTTGGAAAAAAGTGAGCATTAAAGTATGGGCCTACCTTCGGGGCACTTTTTTGAAAAATATGAAATTTTTATCAAACACGTGTGTTTTTAGTTAAAACAGGGAATAAAACTATGAATTCATATAAATTTTTAAAGGAATTTTAATTAACTTTTCAAATTTAGGCAATATTTAGTCAAATTTTAGTAAAAAAATGCGTTTATGCCAAACCTTCTATAACGAAATCTATTCAATATATTTCACTTTTTTTTTCAACAATATATTAGCAAACCACTTACCTGTATTATGAAGCAAAATATTTGCAAAACCTCTTAAATTTACTAACTTATGCCAAATTTTGTATACAAAACATGATTTTTTTCTAAAAAAATGGCTCTTAAATTAATATATACAAACTTACAAGCTATATTTTGCTTCATAGCATACCTATAGATAAGCAGAACGTCACAAAATTTTATTTCAAAATTTTAAAAACTTTTTAAGAAATGATGTTTTCTGTATACGTACACAATGAAAAACGCAAATTAAGAATTTGATAGAGCACAAAAAATTTTGTATAAAGTTTACAATTTTGAAATCCACCCTATTTGTATGGGTTCATATATTTGTGTATATGTTATATGTTCTTATATATTTGTGTATTAAAATGTATTATTTACCTTTATGTGGCTTTTTAAACGGTCACTTCCGGTTTCAGAAAGTTCATTTCCGGTTTATATTTTGGGCTATAACTTTGCTTCTAATTATTGCTGAACTATAAGTAAAGCATTTTTGGAATCCTAAATGTTTTAAGTTTAATTTAAAATAATAACAAAAGAAATCGAAAAATTTCGCAAAAACAGTGATTTGAGGGTAGGCACATACCTTAACTATATTTCTTACAATCAAAGCGGATACAATTGAAGAGCTGAGTGGAAGAACATGTTATGCTACATTTTCTTAAAAATTATTTTATCCTTTGGACGAAGGTGTTATCAGGTATTCTATCACATGGTAAAGCTAAAATACCAAAGTTCTATTTAGCCTCGAAGATTTAAGACATTATTCGTTAATATTTAATATTTTAATATTTAATAATGCAAATAATATTAATATTTTTTAATATTTAAAAATTAAATATGAATAAGTTTTTTTGATAGAGTTTAGTACCACACCTGTTAATATTTTAAACGCATGGTATCAAACAGAAAATAAATCATTAAAATTGACAACAAAAACTTTCACATCAAATTTCTTCAAATGTAATTTTTGTTACTTAACATGTTTTTCCACTTAGCTCTTCAATTGTCGGAGAATGTATAGATTTAAGGATCCTGAAAGTTATCGTGAACACAAACAAAAACTTTTTAAAATATTGTAATGGGTAGAAGATTTTTAGACATTAAAAATTATTATACACATTACATGTGAAAGAAGTTGTATGGTAATTTTCATACATTTTAGAACCTATATTATAAAATAGACTACAGTGAAACCTCCCTGTGCGACCACCTCCCTGAACGACCATTTTTTTCATGGAACGAAATTTATTGCCATAGGCTCAGTACTAATTTTACCTCCATTCAGAGACCAACCCAATTGAACTCCCTCCATGAGCGACCAATTTCTTTGAAGAAAATGAAACAAATTTCGTTTTTTCCTGGTTGCTTGAAGAAGGTTTTATTAGAAAAATAATTCCGGAGAGCGCATTATTCATCAAACTTCTAAACTAAGTTTAGAGATTTTCTTTATCGCGTTAACTTTAAGTGTTTAAGCCCCTTTGTGCCTTTTTAGACAATGAGTTTAACTCTGATGACAAATTAAGAATGACAATCAATAAACTCCCCTTCCCTATTCTGTCGGGAGACTCTCAAAGAAATAGATCAATTAATAAAATCGTCATTATTTGTTCCCGTCCAAAAAAAATTGCATTTATTTACCGAACTTCGAAACGACTGGGAAATAAGTTTTCAAAGATAAACCCGTAAAATCAAATAAAACATCAATGTATTCATTTTTTAAACTCTGCAGTAATTAACTTATATAATTAACGTTTTGATGCTTAAGTTTTTATATTTTTTCCTAATGTGAAAAATACATTTTAGTAGCATTAATTGTTACCTTTTTTCAACAATTAAAATCGAGATTTAAACATGACCTCCATTAAGAGACCACATCTCGGAGCGACCAATTTTTATTGGAACGGAACGTGGTCGCTTTAGGGAGGTTTTACTGTATATGTAATTTTAAAATATTTTTTTTTCATTAGTCCAGCATTGCAGTCAAAGACGGTGGGTCCCGCTAAGTGATCCGCAAGACATCGCGCCGGCCTTGCAGAGGCCCCTCTAATTTGGAGTGTCTCTGAACAGGGCAGGATTCTGAACAGTTGACGGTGTGACCACTGTTGGACCTTTGTTGGAAAAGGCTTCGTTGGCCAATAATGCGGCAAAATTTCTTACTGTGGGCCAACGCGTGGCTGCAATTAGCCAATGTTTGCTCAACCATTTTGTGCTACTTGTGTTGTTAGAAGCGATGCGATGTAGAGATTCACATAACAGCGTGAAATAGAGAAGTAAATGTAATTTAAGCTTATAACTTTCTCAAATGTAAAAATGTAAAGTCTCCGATTTCTTTTAATTGATTTTTCAACTTCAAATTTTTTGCTTTTAATAAGATTCAAATTATAGCTATATATCATTATCTTAAAACATCGGAAAAGCTTTTTGCCAGATACTGTAAACATCGTCTAGTCCGGCACGTTCGGGACTTGAAGCATGCCGGATTACGAAATTTTCCGGATTACAGAATGAATGTCGGGAAAAACGTGTAGAAGTTAGAATTAAACAAAAAATGACAGTAAAACATGTTTTTTATTCTTTAAACAGCTTGAATAGAATAAAAAAATACTCAGTAATGTACAACATGAACAAGAACATATGTATATATCACTAAAATGAAAATGTGCACAGCAGACAGGTCAACACAGCAGACATATACATGTAGAAGCCATTTTAAACAAATTTCGAATATCAGGTTGTTTTGTAGTAGACGTCTCTCTTCTTTTTTTTTTAGGAAATCATTTCGTACGATGTGGAGTAATAGGTGGTAACCCTATACACATGCCGATATACTATGCCCGGCACGCAAGGCTTAATTTCTAACAAAAAAAGTACCGGAGCCCTAATATTCTGTGGTACCGGTACAACAGCTGTACCGTCCCTCCTCCCCCCTGTCACTCTAACTTGCATATTTATATTTTGTACATTATTTGCAAAATCTAAAGCATTTTTTTTTTTGTTTTAGCAAAATAAAAATTTTAAACATATCTATCAGCTGCTATTAGCTGCCAACTATTCCACTTTTTAGTGATAACTCTTTCTGAATAGTAATCTTTGCCTAATTTTAATGTTATTTAATTAAAAATTCTTCGATTTTAAGTATGGTAAGGATTATATTTAAGAAATAGTACGAAAAAGGGATAGTTCGCAGCAATGCATTTTCAAGGAAAAAATGAATGAAATTTACAGAAATTAATATTTATATGCTTAAGAATGGAACAATGTTTTACAATTTCCTATAAAAGGTTCATATCTTAAACAATAATCGAATAACCGCATAACAATCTATTGTGGCGAGTCCCTGAAAATCAGATTAAATTAAAAATCTGACACCGTTATCGGAAAGAATCGGTGCTTTTATAGAAAAAGGGGAAACACTGTTCGATTGCTTTCTATCAGAATAACAATACATGGCAATTATATCTACTTACAAATGAAAGTGACTCCGTAAATGTGCAGAGCAGAGCCTTAGCATGGGTACCGTTCATGATACAAAATAAATAGAAGAATAACTAACGTGATTTTTATACCCGTATGCAATAGAAAACAAAAAACCTCAAACAAAACCTCAAGCTGATGCTCGTTGGCTAAAACAGAAAATATTCTTTTCAAGTTAGATATGTAAATAAAATAAAATAAAAACCCAGCTAATAAAAAATTATCCTAATCTCACACAAAAAAAAATCGAACTGAAATCAAATTCATTATTCATTCTCCTGAGTGGCGCTGTATCAACACGTCGCCGACATAATTTGAAATAGAAAAACACATTTCTATTTCTCCCTCATTCTAATCGAAATAGCATTAAAATGATTTGAAATAGAATATAATACGTAAATTTAAATGAGGAAGAGTTTTTTTTTCTATACATTAACAAATAAAATTTTAAATGTAATACAGATTGAGCTCGAGTCAGTTCAAACCCCTAAACTGATATAAAAATTGAGTTCGTTTTATCTCCATCTCCTACGTGTGCGACACATTACGTGTCTTATAAGTGTTTTGGCAAAAAAGAATGCAAAAGCTTGGAGATGGGAACGAAAGGAAAAGATAATTTAGGCTTCACTTTTTTGGAAGCGCTATTGCACTGGGCTCCGGAGCCCTGTATTTATGAGCTCCGGTGAATTCCGACCAATACTTAAATATTTACTAAAAACAGAGAAGTACCGGAGCCGGGCTCCGGTGGGCTCCGGCGCAAATTAAGCCCTGCCGGCACGATGTCTATCAATCGAGCATTCCGATATTTTGTGTGTTTTGTTCGATATAAATTTGTATGTACTCCGAAAATTCATCAAAATTATTATGTTTATCTTTCGCAGAAAAAAAACAAAAACATTTGAATCTAATGATCCACATTCATTATTTATTATTTGATGACTGATATCAGTTTCCGTTTCAAGCTGAGCAATCTTTTCTGAAATGAAAAAATGTATTTAATTCTGATGATAAAAATTTATTTTTCATTTCAACAGTTTCGCAAATTATCAAAAGAAATGTTTTTTTCTTATCACCGTTTCACCAAATTATTATAAACACCAGGTGTGATTGAACAAGAAATACTATTTTTTTCCCCTCGAAAGTCGTGCCGCATTATCTAGCGTGCCGGATCGTAGGATTAGAGGATGTTTACTGTACATAAATTGTCAAAAAATATCATTTTCACTATTTTAATTTCCAATATTGTAACGGAAATCTGTTCTTGGGAAGGAAAAAAAAGGGGAGGAGCACTTTTGTAAATAATATATTATTTCGTAAATTTCGTTCTTACCAACGAAAATTTTTGAAATACAATTTTTCTAAAATATTCTGCTAAATAAAATTATCTGACTTTTAGATATGTAATTTACTTTTTCCCCTACCCACAGAATAAACACTATAATATAAAATTATATTAGAAAATAGAAAGGAAGAAAAAAATAACAAAGCGTATGTACGTTTCTATTTGAAATTCTTAAGGGACAACCATTTTCTTCATATTTTTTTTTCTTGTTTTTGATTGAGATAAATCTAAACAACAATATTTTTATTAAATCCAAACAACAAGATAATCATTACTTTTATGTTATCTTTTATGGTCACCTAATAATCGAGTATAAGGTACTCTAATGAAAGAGAAGAGAAAGAAAGCATTATGCATGCATCTTTCCATGTTTTTTTTATGTGACAACAAGCAGAACTTTTAGTGTGTGTGACAACCTGAAAGAGCCATTGTGTCGCTGACAACTTTTCGAAGCAGCGTACAAACTCAGCTTGTTCCAACGTCTTGTGTAATATCCTATCGCAGTTTCAGTTGATTGCTGGAAGCTGTCGTACTGAGACTCATAGCTTGACAATGCTGTAAATACATAAAACAAGACAGGTTTTGACGTCATTTGACGTCATTCAGTCCATGCCCACACTCATTCTTGTTGTAATGCTTCAAGGTTGTCAGGTCATAGAAAGTACAATAGGAGATGCTAAACGCCCACTAAAAAATTCTTGTATAAAAAATTAAATTTCAGTTAAGGCTTTCTAGAGCAATTATCTTTTTTTACAGCTGTATGATCTAAACACAAAATATTATGTTGAATGTGAAATCCTCATGTAAGCCAATGTAAATTATTAGAATCTAGTTTAATCAATATACTTTTTTTTTTAAATATTGATATAGAGGCTGATGTTGAAATATACTGAACCTTTAAACATTAAAATGTTTAATGGTTAATTTAACACATCATTAAACTAATTCCTTTAAAATAAAATTTTTTGATTCTGAGCTATATAATTGCATAAATAGGATTTAATTTTAATTAATTAATTTTTAAATTCTATTTGTTTTTGAGTTAAAAGAAGGGAATGGATATAGGATAATGAAAAGAAGAATACAAGCCAACGGTAAAATGTTTATTTAATATCAAAATGATATCTAAATTTGAAATAATCAAAATAGTTATTAACACGTTCAATATCACGTAAAATAACATGTTCTAAAACAGTAAAAAATAATTGCAATTGATAGTTTATATCAGCATTTGAAAAAATTGCAAGAATAAACTTTTTTTTTCAAATGCCAAGTTTGATTCTATACTAATAAATAGCAAGAATGAAAATTCATGTGTCAAGCATAGATTATGAAACACTTTCGAAAGCTTCCAAAATACTTTTACAAAATTTCGCCGTTTAATAATGTAAACAAGATATCCAAGAAAACATTTTAGAAATCGCATAGCACATTTGAAAATCAGATTTCTGTAATCACCGTCGATAGCCAAAAGAGTACTTAAATTCTTTTGTGCAGCTCTGTTTATGATCTATAGATTTGCACATATTCTTCATAGAATGCTAAAATTAAGCATAGAGAGAAAATACCTAACGCAGTTAAAAATTTAGCTTCAGCAATTTCCATCAATTACCAATAGGCGGAAACGTACTTGAATTATTTTGTACAGTCCTTTGTATTACCTATAGATTTTTATACACCTAACATATTAAGATGAAATTTAATTCAGGCAAATAGTACATGCTTAAAAATACTGAAATCATACTTCCAAAACTTTTCATCCATATAGGTGACCTTGTATTCAATTCTTTGCTCTGCCCTGTATATGATTTTATTTATATTCTACAAACATCTCTTAGAATACTAAATGTAGTTGAACTTGAAACGGATATCTCAAGTTAAAAAAACACCTTAAAGCAATTCTTGAATAAATATAATTATTTAAGCTACAGAGTTGTTTATTATAAACTTGTCCCTTATAAGGCAAGAAAACTGTTGTGGCGATTGTTGCGGTGTCAATTAGAAATTTGGAGCATTCTTCATTAGTCGCTATTAATTTCATTGTTGGAAAAAAAATGAGTTTATAGCTATTGTATGTATTAAACATAAAAAAGGACATACAGTAAAACCTGTGTAAGTTGACCACTTGCAGTGCCACACTTCAGTGGTCAACTTAGAGGAGTGGTCAACTTATAAAGGGCGATGATAAATTTACATTTTTTTTACGAAATATTAATACCATATCATCTTTTTCCCACAAAAATTTTATTTATTGACAGGCTTTAAAATAATATTGTATTACCATGCATATTTCTAACACCTTATAAAAGAAAAATTAACTACAAGAATGAATTAATAGTTTTGTATCAATTTTAAAATTAATTAGTATTACTACTATTTATTAAAAACAGTAAATCAATATGCAGCTAATTAGTGATTCTTCAAACTATACTAGTTATTACACATAATTTATAAAAAACATTAAAAAAAAATTTCTGCTTACCAAGTAGCACCTGGAGTTATTTAAAGAAGGGAAGGAATGATAAGAGAATGGGAAATAGAAGAAAGAAATCTAGAATCAAAGAATGGAGGGGGGGGGGGGGTTGAAAAGTCAAATCCACAAGAGCAACAATGTAAGAATAGATAAGCCTTGAATTATTTACCTACACCTATCACTGCTAAAAGCATTTCCCAGGCTAAGAACTATTTCACCCTTTTAGAAATTCTAGTTAAAAAGAAAAAAAAAAAACAGAAAATTTCGTGGAGAGTTACTTTTTTTTTTTAAATTCATGATTTGTTAGCTTTTTGGATGGTCAAGTTATAAAGGGTTTTGATAGGCAATTTATAATAGTTCTAGTCAAATTTGTATAATTTTAGTGGTCAAGATACAAGATAGACAGGTGGTCAATTTACAAAGTGTTTGTCTTATAGTTTTGTATAGGATAAATTTGGTTCCTGAGAACAGAGGTCAACATAGACAGGTGGTCAACTTACAAGGGTGGTCAACTTTACAGGTTTTACTGTAACTTAAAACTGTACTACTGAAAACATTCTGCTGGTTCTACTGTACGAATTTCGAAGATGATTGCACTTTTAGTTAGATCATTTGTCAAAAAGAATAGCCAAAATATGTCAAAAGTCATATTGAACATATTTAAATAATGTTTTGTTATAGATAGGGAGGCGTTTGCGAAAACCTTCACCCCATCGAGTTGACGTCTGAAATTCCAGGATTTGTTAAAACTCGATTCGCATATTAAAATGCAACTGGTCAGCCAGGTCATATCTTGGTGGAAAACACCTGCAAACCCGATTTTAGTGGTTGTCTGGTAGGTTTGCCATTGTGTTTTCTTGCTCCCAGTCCTCCACGTTTTCATACATTTGGGTGCAGAAAAACCCAATGATAAACCTACCGATTAGCCATTGAAATCGAGTATGCAGGTGGTTTCCACCAAGATACGACGTGGCAGACCAGTTGCATTTTAATATGCTAACCGAGTTCTGCCTAATCCCGGAATTTCAGCGGTCAACTCGGTAAGGTGGTGGTCTGTGCAGTCAGTCGCCTTCCGGTCTCTTATACAGTTATAGGAATTTTTGTGAAGCAAGTAATAAGAAAATCAAACAACTATGTTTTGTAACATAGGTATCTCCAAAGGAAAGATTGTGAAGAAAACATAAAAAAACGCCAGTTTGAAAATTGAAAAATGTATTTATTTACCTTACCCATTCTGGAATGCAGATAAAATCTGACACTAAATTTTTCTCCTGTAATTCGTGTTTTTTTCCCCCTACCCCTTCTTTTATTAATAATAAAAGACTAATACTCTGAGTTAGCTTCATTCATGAGCCCTATTTGACTGTCATTTGCAGTCATATTCATAGCAATTTTACAGAATAACATAATCATCATTTACGTTCACCAGATTGTTTATGCAATTTCTTGAAAATTTCAAAAATCTACGACTGTATAATGCTCGAAATGTGTGGCACTTGAGATTCAATTTCTATTGAAAGAAAGAAAAGAATGTCGTGTTTTTGACATTCCGTAGGAAAAAATAATTCTGTATTTAAAAAGTCCTTCCGGCCAGTGCCGGGAGGAAGAGGTAGCTTTCATATTCCTTATTTTTAAAATGCTAGCTTATATTATTCAAACACACGAAGCTCAATTTAGTGGAAACCGAATATAGGAGATTCAATACTAATTTTTATCAATACTAAATCATTATGAATGAGAATTTCGCGAAATTAGTCAGCTTTATCCAAACTGCTTTTATTTAAAGTAACTTATATTTGGCTGCCAAATTTGGCGATTTCTTAAAGTGCATGCCATTTTAAGACAACATGGTGGATGAGGCTAACCAGTGAACTTGGTCGAGACCTTAGTAATTGCTGTGCACATGCTCACTCACATCGGAATCGGTTAATATATAGGAGTGCTGTCGCATGCAAAAAATCAGATTTTTCAAAATGTCACCGATATTAGAAATTGAAACTGCTATATCTGAGCCATTTTTTAATATAAAGACAAACAAAAAAAGTTCCTGAATCATTAAATCAAGGTCAAATACTTAAGAAAGAAACCTTTTTCAATTTCAAAATTTTTTGCACCCCACTTTAAATATAATTTTTTTTAATTTAATGACCGCCATTTTGAAACAAGATGGCTGATGAAGCTGGTCAGCGAACTTGGTCGAGATATTGATGTATACTATCCACATGACTTCTTACATCGAAATAGGCGAATACGTGTGTTATCACGTGACAAACACAATATCGTTTCAAAATGTTAGCCATGCTAGAAATTCAAAGTGCTATAATTCAAACATTTTTTAAGATATAAACAAAAGAACAAATTTTCAGAAACAAAAACTGCTCCGGAATCTTTGTATCAAGGCCAAACACATAAAAAAAACTCTTTTTCATTTTCCAATTTTTTAATACCACATTTTAAATTTTAAATTAAAATTTTTTTAAAATGGCAACCCTTTTGAAACAATATGGCGAATGAAGCTGGCCAACGAACTCGGTCGAGACACTGGTATGTACTATGTACAGACCAAAATACATCCAAATCGGTTCATAAATACGCCTGTTATCACGTGACAAAAATCAGGACTTTTGAAAATGTCAGCCACGCTAGAAATTCAAAATGCTATAACTCAGCAATTTTTAAAGATATAGACGGAACAAAAACTGTTCCCGAATCTTCGTATCAAGGTCAAACACATAAGGAAAAAATATTTTTTCAATTTTCAATTTTTTGGTACTGCATTTCAAATTTAAATTTTTCTTAAAAATTTAAATGGCCGCCATTTTTAAACCAGAAGGCGGAGGAAACTGGCCAACAAACTCAGTCGAGACATTGGTATGTACTATGTGTAAACGAAGTTACATCCAAATCGGTTCATAAATACGCCTTTTATCGTGTGACAAAATTCAGGACGTTTCAAAATGTCAGTCACGCTAGAAATTCAAAATGTTATAACTCAGCCATTTTTTAAGATATAGACGAAACAAAAACTGTTCCGGAATCTTTGTATAAATGTCAAATACATAAGAAAAAAATATTTTTACATTTTCAATTTTTTGGTACCACATTTCAAATTTTAAGTTTTTTTAAAAATTTTAAATGGCCGCCAATTTGAAAGAAAATGGTGGATGAAGCTGGCCAACGAACTCGGTCGAGACATTGGTATGTACTATGTACACGCCGAATTACATCCAAATCGGTTCATAAATACGAGAGTTACAGTGTGACAAAGGTCAGATATATATATATATATATATATATATATATATATATATATATATATATATATATATCAATATCAATTTTGAACGGAGGGTGGTTTTGGGGTCTGGGGGTCATGATCGATGAAAATATACCAAAATTTTTTGAAATCGCTTTCCTCCGGACGGCTGCAATAGGTAGCTTTTTGTAATGAAAGCTACCTAAAAAGATGCTGCTCATCCGACACGCTCCATGCATTCAACCACTTGCTTTTTCACGTGCAAAAAGATGACAAGTGTGGTTTTTGGGGCGAAAATTCTCGGATCGATGATGAGGAGCAGGTAACACAACCCGTTAAAAAAATAAAATAAAAATAAAAATATTAAGAACACGCAAAGAAATTTTCAATTTTAAAATTTTTGAATATTTGTGTCAAATGAAGTGAAACAGTAGTAATTTATATGAAAAGGATGTTGAGAGGTGTTCGACATTTTAATAATTTTTATTATGCAAGAAATTGAAAAGCGAGGTTTCAGGGGCGAGTGTTTACAGATAGATGATGAAGAGGTGGAAACGAATTCAGTTTAGAAAAGAGAGAGAAAACTAGAAAACAGGAACTCTGCTTTTTCAGAATTTAGTGTCGCCCCCGATGAAAAAAAAAAAATATATATATGTATATATAAATAGTACAAAACATATTTAAATTTTAAGATTTAAAACACACACTTTTATTTTATGTAAAATGACGTCATTCGCATCCACTTAAGAATTCCACATTTACGATCCACTCACAAACATCTACAGTAAAGCATGCATAGGATGTCACTGTCGCAAGATAATACACAAATTCAGCAAAAAGATGCCGTCATTAAAGAAACTAGACAAATAAAGGATATCTAATGATTCATAGGCCTTCATTTGTTTATAACATTAATATAGATAACTTAAAATTAAATATATTATAATAGCTCCATGTTTTAACAGAAATTATTCGTTTATATTTTTTCAAAATAGCACGTATTTTAAGTACATTTCCTTTCGGTTGTTATAAGAAAATGGCAACAAAAAGATATAATTGCTATTTTTCAGCTATTTTTCCTTTACTTTCTACATAAATGGAGTACGTGAGTTCACAAAATTAAACAAATGGTGCTAAAAACTACAAAAAAATTAATATTTCAAAAATCAATGGAGATACAGTTTTCAAACAAATTGCATTTAAAAGTACTTTTTTTTCGAATACGACGGATAGAAATTGAAAATGTGCGATGCTTAGAAATTTTATAAAATGCTATAGCGTATTTAATTGTACAATGATATATCTGCTTTGTTTATTGCTGGCTTCTGTAAGGTAACGTTATTTTTTGGACACAAAATAAGCTGGGTAAAAGAAATAGCATACCGTACCGGGGGCTAAAAAAACTTTAAGAACATGCGAACAAGCTTCCGATTCTCAACCTTGTTTGAGATTTGGCACAAATAAAGTAAAACATTAGAAATTTTTATCGGAAGAAGACTTTGAGAGGAGTTAGATACATTTTAATAATTTTCATTCAACCACGTGCTTCTTTTTGTACGTGAAAAAAAAATGACAAACATGGTTTCGGTGCGAGATTTTTTTGGATCGAGAAGGAAGAGCAGGTAATTAAATAATAATAATAAGAATAATAATAAGAAGAAGAATGAATTAAGAACATTTAGAAAAACTTTCGATTTTCAGTCTTTTGAAAATTTCTCTCAAATGAATTGAAAGACCAGAAACTTTTATTTGAAAAGGATTATGAGAGAAGATAGACAATTTAATAATTTTTATCGTGGCAGAATTTACAGCAATTATTTTCGACAGTAGGAATAGTTTTTCTTCTGGGAATATTTGTCATTTTGTAAATTTCATCCAAATGAAATCTTCAAAATCGTTTTTTTCAAGAGAAATGGAAAAGTAACTCATTCTTTAAAAAGTATTAATTTTGTATACTTGTCCCCAGGTATTCTCTGGTTGGAGAAAGGGGAGTGTAGCAAGCGGAGCTGCCGCTGCAGAAAATTTGCAAGCTTCAAAGAGTTTTAGAGTTACTCTTTAAGTTTCAGAGAGTTCTAGAAGTTATCCTTTCTGTCTGGTAGAGCTGCCCTTGTACAAAATTTTGAAGTTATATACACTGGTCCAAATTTCAGGCGAAGTTTTGTTCAGAATAAGATAATTTAACTTGGAATTAAATTTAAAATAAAACATACGTTTAAATATAAATTAGTTTTTAAATATAAATAGTGCTCTAAATTTTATCTTAATCTTTAAAGGGCATTCTTCATTTAACTTTAAAGGAAAATATATATCCATGATTCCTTTAGGAAATTGGGAGAGTATAGTTTCTAATAAAAATTTGATTGGATCTTCGCCTGATTGAACTAGGAGAACCAAAGTTGAACGCAACGCAATAAAATTTTAATATAGTTTAAGTTTAATGACTTTAACCCCTTGAAGGAGGATGGGATAAAATATATCCCACTTAATTTTAATTTCCCAATGCCACCAGAATTTTGGAATAAAATTCTTTCTGCTCTTATAATGTTCGTGAAGAAAAGCTTTTACCTATTTTCAAATAAATTGAATTTCATATTACTGAATGGATCTCTTAATTGTTTTTATTGAATGAAGTTCTTGAAATTAATCATATAAAATGATTTTGTACTCCAATAAAATTTAAAGTATATCTAAATATATATATATATATATATATATATATATAAAAAAAAAAAAAAAAAAAAAAAAAAAACCAAATAGGTAGCAAAGAAGCAACATCATACTAGTTACGTGGTAAAAAATATTAGTGTTTTATCATTTTTTTCATTATGAAATTATTTTTATTATTTGACTTACTTTATTTTTATTTTAAAATACAATACCTATAAATAATTTTGATATATTGTATTTTACTTAAAAATTATTTCCACTCTTCTGTTTTGTGTGTGTGCGTGTCGTGTTCCTTGCGGTGACCCTTGTAACTTAAATTTGTCTGATTTGAAATTAATATCTTAATTTTGGTCTTATGGTGATAAAAAACGAAGAAAAAAATATTCATTCAAGTATTGCATAATTACATTAAAAAAAGGGTTTAAAATTTAAAAGTGAATCGATTCAGTAGCTTTTAAGTAATCTTGGTTACCGATATGAATAATGCACTTTTGAGAAAAATGAGTTTAAAGTTTTGTGTTATAATTATAATACGATAGTTTATTATTATTATTGTTATTATTACTTACATAGAATAATCTATTCTAGCAAAATAAAGTTGTATCTCTTAAGCCGATGAGTCTCTACAACAAAAAATCCATTTTTCGAAATTTATGATCAGGTGTAAATATAACCTGTTAAATGTGATTTGATTGCTTGAGATAGAAATTACGCTTCAGACACAGAAAAGGAAATGTACAGATAAATTCATTTAAGTGCACGAATTTTAAAATGAAGCTTGCAAAAGGCCGTATTTATTTAAATCTACTCATTACCATATACTTTTTTAAATCCATAGTAGATAGAGGCTAAAAGTCAATTGGGTACATAAAAATCCCACATAAAAAAAATTATCCCAACCTAAATCATTGTTATTTTAAAACTACAGCCTTAGAAGGTGCAATATGCAAGAAAATAATTAAAAATATGCATGTGTCTTAATTAGTTCTCTAAAATATATATGAATAGGCAGATCGTGGCCCCCTTCTGCTCTTCTTATAAGATGAACGTTGTTTTCAGAGATCGACCGAAAATTCGGTTTCGTTTTCGGCTAAAAATCAGAGTTTCGCGAAAATGCTGCCTTAAATTTGGCCGGATCGAAACTATCTGTAATCCAGAAATCTCCTTTCTTTTTTTGGAAATTTTCAACATTATTCATTCATTTGAGCTGTAGCGGCACAAATGAGACACTCTTTATTTATTGCTATGGACTTCACTGTTTATAATTATCAGCGATGACTGGCTCAAGACGTGAGTGTAAATTATAAAGCATTTAACCCATCAAGGACTAGCGTTACCATATGGTCACAGCATAACTGTCAACCCTTTTGCTGTTTGAATACCAGTAATTTATAACATAAATTTTCATTTTCTTTAATGACAGAAATTCTGCTATAAAATAATATATTTTTTTTCTTTTCCAAAAATGTGGTGCGAAATGCAATTTTTGTATTTTAAAAAGAAAAAATAATTCCGTCTTTAATGGGTTAATCTGTATATGGCTAAACTTTGAAGACGCTTTTCACATGCTCATTAAAAGCTGCAGACTTAACAGTACAGTAAACTCTCGACTATCCGGCCCTCCGTACTATCCGGCCTAGTAAAATGTCGAAAGTACTACTAGCAGTTGCAAGTGCAATAGCAGAGAATTCGAGACATAGTAATTGCAAGGTCTTGAAACATTCTTCGGACCATAATAGTGGACATAAACCCGTGTGGTAAACTGAAGTGGAAGATGAGAACCACAAACTTCTTTCGTTGCTGAAAAATATGCTGGGCTCTGATGATGCCAATGCAGAGGACATTACAGAATGGATGGCACGCGACGAAGTTAATGAATTAACTGACAACAATATTGTAGAAATGGTGTCTGAGGGAGAAGTAACAGAAGAAAAACAGGAGGAGGATTGCAGGAAAAATCTCATCCCACATTAGGAAGTGTTCAAGACGATTGAGGCAACACTGCAGTAGATTAGTCAGCAGGAGGAAGCGACGCCAACTGATATCATCTGCTTGCGTAAATGGAGGGGCATTGCTTCACGGAAGAGGGATAACAGAGAAAGAAAAAAAAAAAAAAAAAAAAAAAAAACTAAACGCTTTTTTTAAAACTAAAATCAGTAAATTTTGACTCTTTTATCTTATACATAACTTTGCTTATTTGTGCAATCATTTATTTATAAACACTAAAATAAGGTTTACTCATTTTTGTACGAATTAGTTTTACGTTAATGTTTTGCTTATTCTAAAACTTTATGTACTGTATAATATGAAATTTATTTTAAAATCTGTGTAACATGTGTTTCTAATATCATGGCGAAGGGAGGGAGGAAAGGAGTAAACATTTATAGAACTCCGGCCTATACGGCTTTTTCGTTATCTGGCCTACTCTTCCGCCACAATAGGCCGGATAGTCGGGAGTTTACTGTAATAGAATTTTTTTAGTTCGAAACCGCAGAAGTGTTTCGAATACTCGTTAAGAAAGTTCTAATATAACAGATGATCATTTATAAAAGTCATTGTAAAAGATAAATCGAATTACCTAAAGCATTTTTTAATTTGATGAAATTCGTATAGTTAGAAAATCATTCTGTGTCATTGATGAATTGTCGTTGACATTTTTTTAATATGAAAATAAAAAAATTTGGTAAGAGGCGCAGAGACAACCTGGGCCACACGTATAATTACCGTATTTTATGGAAGAAACGCCGCGGCGTTTACGAGTTCAAAAGTTAATTTTTTTCCAAGTGCGGCGTTTACGATTTTTTTTAAATACCAACGGAGTTTCCTTAATTTAAAAATTCATAAAAAATTTTAAAATCGGATTTAAAAATTTAAATAAAACTTCAGACACCTTAAGATATTAAAAACGAGGCATCCTACACTGCTCAGAAAACTTTGATTAAAGTTAGGTCAATGTGACGTTGTCGATAAAAGTAGCGCTCCGATGGATGCGGCGGGATTTGCGGCGATTACGATATTTTTAAGCTTATTCGGGCCAATTTGAGGAGTGCGGCGCTTCTTCCATAAAATACGGTAATTAATTATTATGTATATTTTTGCATGTATTAATTAGTTAAAAAATTTTTGGGACATTTTCGTATTCATTTTCGTTTTTGAAGGAATAAAACTAGGAAGGTTACCGAAATTTGATTTCTGTTTCGGCTTTGGTCTTAAAAACCTTTTTCAGTCGATCCTTCGTTGTTTTAAATAAACGTTTGTTTAAAATAGTTTTATGTCAGTTTTGTAAAATAAATTGTTTGTTTAAATAAAAAGAAACGTGTACTAATAAGCAGAAATAATCTGAAGTGAAAAAAAGAAAAAGAAAAGAGAGAAGAAAAGGGAAATTTTCTTTCCCGAAACATAAGAACTTCATAAGAGTCAACAGAGCATTCGTAGCATGTAATCACTCCCAAAAGAAAATAGAAACCACAAGGGGAAAAAAAAGTAGTTTGGTATTTCATAGTAGTTTCCATTCAACTCTCGGAAACGAAAGTATTACCTTCCGTCTTGGGGGCCAAAACATCAGCTGACTTAATGGATTTTTAAAAGCATATGTTTATCCACCATTATGTCATATTTCCCTGTTGAGAAAGATAAGGGAGACATGGACATGCTATTAGTTCCAGCTGCTTTGCATACTGTACGAAAAAAAAAAAAAATAAATAAAAGGTGATGTTTAGATTCGCCCTTTCTATTCGCATCGCATCCATTAGTGGAAATCTTACCTTTCGATAGCTGTGCGATGGACAAAGAAAACATACAGGGGCTCCCAAAAGTGTTCGTACACTTTAAAAAATTGTAGTAAAAAGGGGAGTACCCTGGAATTGAATTCGAATATGAAGTCCAATATTTTCCTAAATCCCCTCATTTATTCTAAATAACGCCCAACATTTGAATGAAAATATTGGCTGATTTTCTGAAAATGAAAACGGAAGGGGGCAGAGAAAGAACACGCCACAAAAGTCTTCCTACACTGAAGCATTTTTGGATAAATTCATAATTAAAATTTAAAATTATCGTCTGTCGCTTTATTTACATTTTTTGCATTGTGGCGACATTTAAAAATTCGTTTGGCTGTAATTTTTACTTGCTTTCTCCGTAAAATTCTATTTATTATTTCAAAATGGCGCGTAATCATAAAGAAACAACTAACAGCATTCGAAAATTGAAATTCTTTCATCATACTAGTGGTAAATCAGTCCGGAATATTGCTAAATTAGTTAATTTATTCCATTCTACGGTGCAGTATGTGGTAAAACGCTTTAAAAAAGAAAATCGGATCGAAAACAAGGTAAGAACAAGTCCGTCCGTCGAAGTTAACACAACAAGATCGGAGATTTGTAATTAGAAAAAAATGTGAAAAATCTACGTTTAAGTGCTGTAAAAGTTGCTTCAGAATTTAATGAAACATTTTCTACTTGAATTTCACCTGCAACTGTTCGCCGAGTGCTGAGATCAGCTGGATTAAATGGACGTTCTGCCCGTACAACTTTTTTTTTTTTTTTTTTTTTTTTTTTTGTTAGTGCGAAAAACAGAAAGCTTAGACTTTCCTTAGCAGAATCAAAGATAAATAAACCCGAATCGTATTGGAGTAATGTCTTATTTACAGATGAAAGCAAATATAACATTTTTGGTTCCGGTGGGCGTATAATTAATTGTATGGAGAAGAAAAATGAAGAACTTAATCCAAAGAATTAAATTGGAACAGCTAATCATGGCGGTGGATGTGTCCTTGTGATAGGGTACATATGGCAGCATCAAGACTAGGTTATTTGGTATTTATTCATGGCATAATGAATCATGTATTTAAATATTTTAAAAGACAATTTAAAATTATCAGCCCAAAATTTGGGTATTGGAAACAACTTTGTCTTTTATCAAGATAACGATCCCGAGCACACGGCTCTCAACGTTTGCCTCTGGTGTCTGTATAATTTGTCCACAAGTTCTGAAAACAGTTCTTTCTTTGCGAATATCTGATGGCTTAATGCCTGATATGTATTAATAATAATAATAATAATAACGCTGTAAAAGAATTGCAGAAAAGGAATAACAGTTAATTATTCAGAAATAACAGCTCATGAATGACATCATCTTTTCATATTTACATATTACAAAGATGTTTCTTACAAATTTTAAACGTAGAGTTATCATTTGCAAATTGAATACTTATAATTTATTTTTCTTCCCTTCAGATCAGAAATTAATATTGCATTCATTATCAGCAAAAACTATATAAAATCAGCAATTTTATTTATTTATTGTTTAATTTACATCACTTTATTGTAAAATGATTTTATAAGTCAAAATCTATTCCAATAAGAAATTTAAAAAATGAGAGAATGATTGATACAAATAACAAAAACATCATGTCTTAGGGCCGGGCCATTTCGGAACCATGGGTGCACATATGCGTCTTCAAAAAGTGCAGAGTGTAATTGGTTTTGGTATTAGTAATAAAGAATAACAATATTTACTTTATTTAATTAGGGCATTTTTTTTTTGAGTAAATAAGTAAAGGCACCTTTTTCTTTTTTGTAAGTGGTTTCAACCGAATAAAATACGTGGATGGGATGTTGGTCCCGAAGGAGTTAATCAAAGACTCTGATGATGTGACATAGAACCTAGAAAAGTTTATAAGGAAAGTTTGGAAGTGTTTACAAAAGTTGCTCAGTTAAAGGGATAAAAAATATTTCTATGCCTGATTCATTTCCTGCTCCGAATTAGAACTGAAACGGCTACTATTTTCTTTTTTTAAGCTCATTATTTTCATTTTAACACCGAGAGCGGGAGCAGTGTCAAGGTTATTTGCAGTCATGGCTCGCAGCGGGAAGATGAGGAAAGATACGTTCCACATGAAAAGAAAAACGTAGGAAACAATGCCAGCGTATGCATCACTGACGTTGTTTTCTTTCTGTTTTCTGACAATCTGCCACAGTCGGAAAATTCGCTTATTACCTCCAGCTGAGATGTTTTTCCATCTTTTGTTTCGCTTACCTCACGTTCATTAGCACACTTGAAATTCGTTTGATTATGCCTCCATTGTTAGATCCCAGAATTCAGAATTATGAATTCTGTTTGCAGTGAATATGCAATAAAAAATCTTTTAGAGTTTTGACGCAGTCATCATGTAGGAAAAAAAATCTCACATTTAAATCTCATAATAATTTGGTGACGTTGCCATTGACTATATTATAAAAATATTATAAAATACAGTCATTGTAAATCTAATTAGGACTGGAGAATATAATAGTGTGAAGGATATTTTCTCGAACAATAAAGATGAGCGGATTAACCGACAGTTTTTTATTGGAGATCAAAGATAACATCAAGCTGAAGTTGAAGTCGAAACATATTTCACGGCGAATCACATTCTTCACAATTGAAATGTTTTACAGAAATAGGGTTGGGTGTTAATTGATAAATGAATAATACTGATATAAAATAAATATAAATCGTGATAAAGCTATGAAAAATTCCCACAAGGTGGCATGATAGGATATTTGGAATATCGTAATTCTGATATTAATCTCGAATGTCGTAACTTCGATCTGCGATATTAATCTGCAATGCCGCGTCTAAGATATTAAAGCGGTAACTAACGATGCGGATAATTCCTGGCCAAATGGTTTTAGAAAAAGAGAAAGGATGAAATCACGGTATTTTACGACTGACGATAAATTTCCGGCTGATGACCGTTGATTACCAACAGTAAGGGATAAGCCGTTTTTAGGATATTAACTTTGTGCAATTCTGCATGTGCTACATACACCACAGTATTTATTTCAGT
The DNA here is from genome assembly GCA_963932465.1 of Maratus speciosus. Lineage (NCBI taxonomy): Eukaryota > Metazoa > Arthropoda > Arachnida > Araneae > Salticidae > Maratus > Maratus speciosus. The sequence goes on along the minus strand of OZ010788.1, from coordinate 244,410,796 downwards.
ATAGTATTTAAATTTTGGTGATGTTGACGAATATATATTTTTATTTTTTTTGGAACATAGACGCGGGTAAAGGGTTTCAGGTCAACTCTCTGTCCCCCCGGGGGATGCAAAATCATACCTCGGGATCTATCAGGCTCTATAAGATAACATTAAGTACAACCCTTTACCATCAGAGGGTGCAAAACCATAACTAGGAATTTCTCAGTTCCTTATAATATATTTTTTTTAAGAATATTTGACTTTTAGAATATAGACATGTGCAAACGGCTTCTTCATTAAAAATTTCACGCCTTACCCCCCCCCCCCCCCCCACCCCACCACGACGGGATAAGGGAGAGAGCAAAACCATATTTCGCGATATATGTATTAGATTATTTAAGACTGTTTTCAAATCCAAACTATCTATTTTCTGACACATTTTTTAACTAATTTTTGTTCAGAAACGTATCAAATACCTGCTCTTATTAAAAAATTATTTAAATTAAAAAATTAATGCATTGCAATTTATTAAAAACTGTTAATAATTTTCATATTTAATCATTCTGCGAAAACTTTGGAAAACTAAATGCCACATTATCCTGTCAAGTTTCTTGTCAATTAATTGCAGGATTATAAAATGATTTTTGTCTTCCTACTAAAATATTAAATTTCATACCAATACCTTATTCTACCGACATTTTGAAAAGTTTTTAGACCACATTTAAAATATGTCAAATAATCACCAGAAATAAAACTAATTAAGATTTGCACAACAATGATGACTTAATTTTCAGGTTTAATTCGCATATCATTTTGTATGCTGCTAAAATCCGTAGAAATGAAAAAAAAAAAAAAAAAATTGTGTTATACTTTGGTTATGGCAAATTATTGTATATCTTAATTATTACACAGAACATAAAAAAGAATGAGAAAACAACAATTGAAAATAAAACTACTTATGTAAATGCTTTTACTCCTTCTAGAATAATCATATGGATCCAGTAATTAATTTATTCAGATTAAAAAAATACACATGAGTACCCATGCTTGTGTATCCAAAGAAAACAAAATTTAAAAGGAAAAAGGAAAAACAAAAGGACCACTAAAAGCAGTAAAAATGAGACTATATTTTCTTGCTCGTTTTTAAATAAAAACAATAAAAATATTGTAAGTAAAAAGGCAACAAATTACATATTGTATTTGATGTAGAATATTCCTCACAAATGGAATACCCCAAATTATTATCGAATATTCTGAAACTTCTTATTTTACAGCTCCTCAACATATCGGTAGTTTGACAGTTCCGATTCTTGAATTTTCAATTCAATGGTCTAAGCCAAATTAAACCGCAAAGTTGCCTAAAATGTTGTCAAAATTTCGTCTCAAATGAGGTCACACTTGCTGAGAACAAAAGTCTGTAAAATTACTTTCTCAGCAATGGTATAGCTGATGGGGAAAAGTTGCTTCTACGTTTTAAATAGTATGCAGTTTGTCTCTAAGTCTCTGTTTAATAAAGAGAAATACACATGTTTCTCTTTCTACAAATATTCATTTGAAGACCTTTATATCTAGTATTTCTTCTGAAAACAGATTTTAAATATAGGTGGTTTTCGAAAATCTGTTCAAATAGTAAATTGAATTAATTGAATTTTTGCTGTCGCATCCAAGCGTAAAGTTGTCTTTTACACACACACATATATATTTTAATTATCTTGATTTTTTATTGCATTTAAGGGGATGGTGGACGCTATAATTTTCTTTTTCATCATAGAAATATGAAATTTTGTGGAAATATAGATTTCACCATAAGTAAATAAAACACCTTAAAAGAAATTTCCAATCTTATTGTAATTTTAAATAAAAAAAAATAAATTTAAATACGAAATTTTAAAATGATGCATCTTAATTTTTGAGATATTTCCTCGATTTGGCATTTTAATCACTTAAAACTTTATTACAAAAAAAAAAAAAAAAAAAAAAAAAAAAATCTGTGTATCGATTTTTTTTAATTCCTCGAATAGTTAAATTTTTAGAGATGTTTTTTCTGAATTCTATATCGATTTTCATCAAAATTTTGCCTTTTACTAAGTTAAAAATCAAATGTAATTACCTTAACGAAGTCGAATTTTAAAATGCATACACAGTTTTTTTTTTAATAATATCAGGATTCTTCCTTATGAATTTCACGAATTTTGACAATTTCATGAAGACGCATGAAGCATTTCAAAAATCTAAAAATCAGTTTTGTGAAAAACGGATTTAAAGTAATTAAACGGCGAATATATTCGGCAGAACAATTTCGATTTTGAGGTGATTTTCCCTCAAATAAACGCGGTCCACTTAATGCATAAATCTAGAAACAGGAAAAATCCTCCCACGCTTTTCTGGTTTTGTAGAGTAAATGTCTATCATTTTCTGTTTCTTATTGTTACTTATACAACCCTTCCTGATTATGTCAAATTATTTTAAAGAGACGATGGACATCAGACAAACTATTTTTCATTATTTATGCTATTCCAACAAGAAATTATTCTAAGAAGCTTTCTGCACCATGAACCCAATAAACAAGTAAAGAAAGAAAGAAAAAGTAATTTACTGAAAATTAAAGAAAATTTAAAGCTATTAATTAATTTTCTATTTATTTTAAAATGCTCCATGCATGAAAATTTTTGAAAAAAAAATATATGGGGCATTCTCACAATCTTTTGACTTTTGGGGAAAAAAATATGACAAAATTAAACTTGCTAAAATAACATTTTAATCTGATAGACAAATGCCTTAATGATTCAAAATAAAGAAAAAATGGTCAGCAGCGAAAATTTTTTTATATAACTGAGGTTTAAGTTAAACTTGCGAGTTTAATTTTCCTTACCATTTTACCCCTATAACTTTTTATTTTCCTCTAAATTTTTACTTATAATGAATTTGCATAGTACCCACAGGACATTCAAATAAGAAATAATAACAAGGTAGTACTTTTAATACAAAATTTTTGTATAACATTGTCTTAAAGGGGTGTTAAAGAAGGGACGGTAAGGTAAAAAAAAGGGGATGATATTGGAAAAAAGGGACGAAATGGTAAAAAAAGGGACGGTAAGGATGGAACGGTAAGGAAAATTACCACCTATTTTTAGGAAAATCATGTTAAGACTAAGTGATAGCCACAATGTTCATTGATTTTTCGAAACAGTTGTTAATATTGGATTAAATTAAATTTTTTTTTTAACTTTACCTTCAAAAGTGCAGGAATAAACCTTGGGGACGGTGAGACTACCAATAAAGCCACGATGCTTGAAATTGATATTTAAATGCTGATTTAAATTCTACAGTAAATTTCCTGCCAAAGAATTCTAGACATTATTTCTCTAGCATACTTCTGCATGGAAAAAACTTGAAAAAAATTCTGTGACTGCATCTGAAATGATTTTCTGTATAGTTTTAGAAGAGGGATGGTAAGGAATCTAAAACCCAGGGACAGAGTTTAAAAAATAATAACAACCCTGCTGGGCAACATATAACTATGATATGTTCCCGCACCATGTTGGTTAAATCAAAGTAAAATTGCGTAATTTGTTATTTCTGTTTGTATAAATATTTTTTATAAAATATAATTATGAGTGTAAAATTATAATGTTTATATATTTAAGTAAAATAAGAGTGTAAGTTCATACAAAAATTATTAAGTTGATTTTAAATAGTAAATATATATTTTTAAAAAATTGTTGTATTGTAAAATGAATGTATAATGTTGAATTGAGTTCGGATCTCAGACAACAACAATAGCCAGACGCCATGGTGTCGTTTTATGACAAGCCAATGGAAAGTGGTGTATAATTAGAAATCGTAAAATCATAAAAACGTTGGAATCAATTTATGGCCTCAATAAAAGTGTTGGGATAAATTTATGACTTTTCAGACCACCCAAACTTTAAGGCAGATAATAATATTAAAGTATATGTAAGGGGCCATTTGCAGACTGCTAGCTAATAGGCCTATCGAAGTATAATAAAAATCTTCTCACATCCAATAACAGTGGACTAGACAAAAATAGTTCCACCCACTGCAGGAGCTGGTGTGCAAGAAGAATAAGGTTTAAAAAAGATAGTCTGAAAAAAGATGTAGAGGACGCAGGAGCTCTCCTGAAAGCCCGTGCAATGAGTCCCGTAAGCCCTAGTAATTCCCAGGCGAGATGGACATATCGGAGCGAGCCTAATCGAGCCTAATCGAGCCTAATCGAGCCTAATCAAGCCTAATTGAGGATGTCTTCCTGAGGTACCTATCGGAGTGAGCCTAATCAAGCCAAATTGAGGATGTCTTCCTGATGTACATATCGGAGTGATCCTAATCAAGCCAAATTGAGGATGCGTTCCTGATGACACATTGCCATGATCCTAAGCAACGCAACCACTCGGAATTTGATGAATAAAGGCCACCATCCCGTATATTAAAAGAAGGTACTATTTTAAACATTTTCTTTTACCACTTAAGATCATATGAAAAATCTTAAAAAATACTTTTCTGATATTTTACGGTAGAGAGTAATCTGAGATCCGACAAAACCAATAATTAAATAAGATTAAGGTAATTTTAATAATGAAAGAGAGTTATCCTTTTAGCAAAAAGAAACAATTATAATAATTAGAGTACGTGAAAATATTGTCTTTTTTTTTAAAAGATTAAACATACTTAAAATAATGAGAAGCAAACAAAAGTGTTGCTTTCTATTTTTTTGAATTAATATTATGTTTTTCTGTATATAGTTATGTTCAATGTAAATAAAATATTTAATCAAGTTTTAAAAAGTTTCTGTAATTATTTAATTAATAATATTTAAAGTGTGTCAATTTTTTTTACAGCTTAAATTTTAGTTTAATTCATAAGTGGAAGAGTTCGTCTAAATAATTCACAACGCAAACTCTTAATTTTATTCGTAATTATTCAAATATAATAATTACATTTTGACGCGAATTATAATTTAATTTTATTAATGCTTCGCGTTGCTCTTCTACTAGAATTTAGGTAAATACGATCACTTATATTATTTGAATTTATCTAAGGTATATAAATTTATATACCAATTTGCTATGAGGTTGCTTGGATGATTTGGACCAATTAACAATTTTGGATATAAATTTGATAGAAAATAAACAGGTGTAATTATCTGTCCAGCATCCCCCCTTCATAGTAAAATGGTGCCGTGACCAGGATCGATCATCTGAGGTCATTAGATAGTAAAATGGTGCTATGACTCAGGAACGATCATCTGAGGTAATTAGATAGTAAAATGGTGCTATGACTCAGGAACGTTCATCTGAGGTCATTAGAAATAATAATAATAATAATAATAATAATAATAAAGGAAAATAAATTTAAGTATTATTTTAATGTCACAATTTTAAAGATATTGTAGGTATTTAAGTTTAATTGATTAAAATTTTATTAAAATTAAATTTATTATTGTAACAATAATGACACACATATAATAATTTTATATAAATAAAATGAATAATATATGTTAGCAAAAAAAAAAAAAAAAAAAAAGGAAATAAAAAAAATAATTCTGGGATTTATAATAGGTAAATTTAGGAATTACAATTTTTTTTTTTTCTCTCTTTTCTCTTTTGGTTGGATCTCAGTTACCATTGAGAAATAATGGCATGCACATCACAGATGACACACTTGTAAAAATAATTTTTTTTTTTATATACTGTATAAATAATAATAATAAGAAGAATAATAAGTAAAATTTGATAATATGTCTGGTATAAAAATGATTGAAATGTCAATAGATCATGATTTTTGAAATTGTATCACCTTGATACAAAAGAAAATTTATGAGTCGTACTACGAAGTAGTAGTACAATATTTAAAAAAAAAAAAAATAAGATTGTTTTTTCTGTAGAAAAAGACAGATATTTTTCTGTTAAATGAAATTATGTTGTTTTTTATATATACGTGTATTATAAATATTTTAGGGGTATTTATGTGTGTAAAAGAATAATCTACAAAACAACTTCATCTCCTAAGAAATTTTTTTTTAAATTTTAGTGCTGTTGTTTTTAGGTATTTAGGCAATTTAGAATATTTTCATACATATGTTGTAATATAGAGAAAATAGTATGAGATGCAAAATATTCTTTTAAGAGGTATAGGATCTATTTTGAATTGATATTTTGAAAAAGTATACATTGATTACTAATATTTGTTAAAAATGACTCAGACGCTGGATATAGATACACGTATTAAGTTAGTGTCACCATTTGACAATAAAAAGAACAAAAACATTATATTTTTCTTAGAGGAATTTGATAATATTTTGAATTCGAAAGTTCAAAATTTAAAAATAAATTTTTCTCTTTTATGTAAAAAAAAAAAAAAAAAAAAATGACACAAAATTAATAACTTGCCTTTTTAAAATTCAAAATAATAATAAGAAAGGATAGGAACATGGGAACGCCAATTTGTCTCAGGGTTACAATATTGAGCAAATGTGCAGGGCGCACCCGAAAACATACTTATAAAATTATGTAATGTGCTTCACAAAACTTCACTGGAGCAGTGAAATATTTATCTCCAGGCAAAAGTTATATATATATATATTTTCGAATATGAATTAGAAAATATAAAATCTTAACAAAGCCAAATAACATTAAAACTTAATTAATTTAATAGTAAATAACCTTGGAGTAATTTTTCAAAAAAAAAAAAAAAAAAAAAAAGAGAATTTTTTCTGTCTTCTATAAGGGTAGCCTTTGCTAATAGCCTTACAATTTAGATGACAGAATTTCAGAATTACTCTGTAAAATGAGTAGGTGTAAGCTATAGGTTCAGGGTAGTTAGAACAGCTTTATAGCATACTCATATATATATATTTTTTTTATATAAATATATGGTTGACAAGGAATAAATTATTAGTGCACTCTATATTAGGATAGCGGTCAGCTATAAGCCTAAATATAATAAAATATACAAAAAGTGCTAAGATTTATTCCGGTAGTTCAAGTACAACTTATATGCTAAAGTCTAGAATTTAGACAGCAGGGATAAGTTTTATGAACAAAAGTGTTATAAAAATATAAGTTCGTGTTGTTTTCAAAATAAATAACAAAAGGTATAGCAATTAGCATTTACAGTTAAAATTTATGGAATTTTCAGCAAAATTAACATTAGACAAACATAGTTTATATTATATTTAACTTGATAAGCTAATTTACTTTTATTAACGGTATTCAATTAGAATTAAAGTAGGCTTAAATTCAAGTTAAATTAATTAATAACATTGTTGTAGTGTAAAATTTTATGTAAGACTATTATATTTTTATTGTATATATAAAAATATGCAAATTTAATAATTAATAAAATGTATTAGCAAAATTATTTAATATAAATATTAAATGACATCTTGCTGAAATCAGCTAGAAATTAGATTTTTTTTTTTTAAATGAAATATTTATAAATTTATGTTATTTTAGAATTTAAGCATTTTTTTTTTTTTTTGTTCTCTTTACTTTCCCTTAGAATTAAATGCAATTCTAAATTAAACACATATAAATATACATAGTATTGATAAATTTGAGTGTGTGAGTTCATAAAATTTTTTTTTTATATAATTTGGCCAATTTAACATAAGGAAACAAAATAAATAAATAAATATATTTATATATATTGGCCTTATTTTTATTAAAATATGTAGTATGGCTTAATAAATTTATTTACTTAATTTTTTTATAGTACGTACAGTAATTATTTTAAAAACTTGATCTATAAAAAAAATTGGATGTGGTTGTTTGTGAGTATACAAAGATTTTTTCTGCTGGCAGAAGTTCTTTGGTCCGGCCGGGTACTCATAGATGGCTGCATACGATGTTACGTAGTAATTATCATTTACTTTTGTTTGTTTTTTTTTTAATTATACAAGTGTATTAAGTACATTTTTTTTATAATTAAATAATAATTATTAATGTTTGATTAATAATAATAATTTAGTATCTTTTACTTTTTAAACATATCATTAAAGTTTAGACAGTAGAATTCACATACGGAATGTTAATGATAAATAAAATTTTGAATAAATAAATTTTTATTTCATTCAGTAAAAAAATAAATAAATAGGAAAATTTAACAATCTTTTAAGATAGAATTGTTGGCTAAAAAAATAATAATTTAAGACAAAAAAATTGTTCTCTTCTTCGTCAATGGCATTTTCTGACAACACTATTTAACAGTATTAAATGAAGGTGCATTTTTAAGGTCAGCGTAATGCATATTTTGCATTTTTGAGAGGCCGTAGAAGTCATTTTTCCGTGTTGTTTACATTTTAATAGTAAACAATATCATGAATCAAAATTTGGGTTTGTTAGAAAGGTCTAAAAATATACAAGGTAATCAGTTAAAGAAAATTATATGCATTTTTTTTTTAAATCCTGAAAGGCAATTTGGTTTAGATTTAAACCTGAATGCATAAAAAGCCACCCTCGCTTCAGTTCCAGTATGAGGCAGGAGAATTCAGATGCTAGAATCGCCATTTTTCCCCTGCAAAATAATAAAAAAAAAGCAGAAGGTTTACATTAGATACGATACAAATACATACACTGTTTATGCATAGATTATGTTTAAAATTACATACAGGCATGCACAGTGAGTTAAGAAGAAAGTATATCAAGAAATTATACTAATTAATACGGTAATTACAAGCATGAAATGGTTTTAAATACATACCTTTGGGAAGTCGTAAAATTTTGTCACAGCACAATTCACCTCGCAGAAAGGAATTAGTAGCTTGACCAACCCCCACTTTTCGGGAGAATCGGGGACGTTCAATAACTGGTTTTATTCTCCTCTCTCCTTCTTCTTACTTTTTTTTTTTCTCGTATCGGGTAAAGTTGGAAAGCATTGCGTAATGATATATTAAAGGAGATGAATTAGCTTGTACATTTTGACAGATCATACATGTTAGAAGTAACAAATAAATAAAATAATGTAACAAGTTTGTATACAATATTTTTCTGATTATAATTTGAATACATCAGATTAATTATGTGAAAATATAACATGTCATATTACAAGCATTGTATTTACTTTTATTCAGTATAAAATGTGTTTTAGATAAAACACTGTGTCATAAGGTTGTATGTGATGAAATAATATGTCAAATGCGTATGCCATTATTTTTCTTATAATGAGGTTTATTTCGGCATATTAGTTTCAGACAAAATTATAGCTTTGAATGTATTTTGGGCACTTAAACTGTAAAGTTACAAAATTATTAAACATGTGTGTGGTAAAGAAAAAAGGCTTCGAGAAAAACGTCTGATTTTCAGTACAGAGGTCTTCTATAAATGTGAATGTCAACAGACAACTATGCTATCATGTGTTGAACTTTCTGTTATGAAACAATAGAAGAACTTCTTATAAAATATACCAGAACCATTGATAATTGAACTTTACAGTCTTCGCTCAAAAACTGTGTAGATACACAGTCATATGGACACGTACATTCCTTCAAGCTTTACAAAAAAAATAAAACCAGCAATCAGTTTTTTTTTTTTTTTTTCTGACACCGGGAGAGATGCTGGGCAACATATAACTATGATATGTTCCCGCACCATGTTGGTTAAATCAAAGTAAAATTGCGTAATTTGTTATTTCTGTTTGTATAAATATTTTTTATAAAATATAATTATGAGTGTAAAATTATAATGTTTATATATTTAAGTAAAATAAGAGTGTAAGTTCATACAAAAATTATTAAGTTGATTTTAAATAGTAAATATATATTTTTAAAAAATTGTTGTATTGTAAAATGAATGTATAATGTTGAATTGAGTTCGGATCTCAGACAACAACAATAGCCAGACGCCATGGTGTCGTTTTATGACAAGCCAATGGAAAGTGGTGTATAATTAGAAATCGTAAAATCATAAAAACGTTGGAATCATTTTATGGCCTCAATAAAAGTGTTGGGATAAATTTATGACTTTTCAGACCACCCAAACTTTAAGGCAGATAATAATATTAAAGTATATGTAAGGGGCCATTTGCAGACTGCTAGCTAATAGGCCTATCGAAGTATAATAAAAATCTTCTCACATCCAATAACAGTGGACTAGACAAAAATAGTTCCACCCACTGCAGGAGCTGGTGTGCAAGAAGAATAAGGTTTAAAAAAGATAGTCTGAAAAAAGATGTAGAGGACGCAGGAGCTCTCCTGAAAGCCCGTGCAATGAGTCCCGTAAGCCCTAGTAATTCCCAGGCGAGATGGACATATCGGAGCGAGCCTAATCGAGCCTAATCGAGCCTAATCAAGCCTAATTGAGGATGTCTTCCTGAGGTACCTATCGGAGTGAGCCTAATCAAGCCAAATTGAGGATGTCTTCCTGATGTACATATCGGAGTGATCCTAATCAAGCCAAATTGAGGATGCGTTCCTGATGACACATTGCCATGATCCTAAGCAACGCAACCACTCGGAATTTGATGAATAAAGGCCACCATCCCGTATATTAAAAGAAGGTACTATTTTAAACATTTTCTTTTACCACTTAAGATCATATGAAAAATCTTAAAAAATACTTTTCTGATATTTTACGGTAGAGAGTAATCTGAGATCCGACAAAACCAATAATTAAATAAGATTAAGGTAATTTTAATAATGAAAGAGAGTTATCCTTTTAGCAAAAAGAAACAATTATAATAATTAGAGTACGTGAAAATATTGTCTTTTTTTTAAAAAGATTAAACATACTTAAAATAATGAGAAGCAAACAAAAGTGTTGCTTTCTATTTTTTGAATTAATATTATGTTTTTCTGTATATAGTTATGTTCAATGTAAATAAAATATTTAATTAAGTTTTAAAAAGTTTCTGTAATTATTTAATTAATAATATTTAAAGTGTGTCAATTTTTTTTACAGCTTAAATTTTAGTTTAATTCATAAGTGGAAGAGTTCGTCTAAATAATTCACAACGCAAACTCTTAATTTTATTCGTAATTATTCAAATATAATAATTACATTTTGACGCGAATTATAATTTAATTTTATTAATGCTTCGCGTTGCTCTTCTACTAGAATTTAGGTAAATACGATCACTTATATTATTTGAATTTATCTAAGGTATATAAATTTATATACCAATTTGCTATGAGGTTGCTTGGATGATTTGGACAAATTAACAATTTTGGATATAAATTTGATAGAAAATAAACAGGTGTAATTATCTGTCCAGCATCCCCCCTTCATAGTAAAAAAAAATGAGTGCAGGTTAATTTTTAGCTACATATTTATATAAAACAATAGTTCCAGTTTCAGAAAAAAATTACATCGAATTATTTTTATTGAAACAATTTTATCCAGACAGCTCCAAACTTAAAAATCAGCATCAGGGACACGGGACGATATAGGAGTTTTCCAGGTGTTACATCGTCCAAAACTTATTTATCTCGTTAATATTGTTGTGCAATCATGCAATGGGATGTTCCCCAGTATATGAAATAAAAGAAAAAACACAAAAAAGTGTATTAAAATAAAAATTATTATTCAGGGACATGAAAGTCAAAAGATTGTGAGAATGCCCATATCCAGTTTTTTTTTTTTTAATTATCCTCATTACTTACAAGGGACTGTATTAAAACAATTGAATGTGCATTTTTTTTGTTGTTGTTCATGCGACTGCTATTAAAAAAATAGCACAAAACTGAATTTTCTCTAAAAATACATATTTTAAAAATATTTTATTATTAATTTGACGACCGAAAGGAACCAATATGGATTCTCAAATTTTTGTAATGTACATCAAAATTGTCCCTTGGACATACTGTGAAATTTACACAAAAAATAAAACATACGTAGCATTTTAAAAATAAAAAAAACTTTTGAGAAAATGCATTTGAAATGCATCATAATATGTTATTTTCATTACTTAATTTTACGAAATATGAAAACACACTTTCTGCCAAGTGTATAACAAGTCAAACATTGCAAAAGTAAAAATTCGCAGTTTTGGTCAATTTTGCGCTTTTTTGCGCTCAATTTTGCGGAGCATTTTAAAAATAAAAAACTTTATTAACACATGGAAATTATTCCAGAGAGAAACACTCGCCCTGCACACAACACTTCAAATGAAAATCAAACTTCAAAGTAATTGCTTAATAGGCGCTGTACTGATGGCCCGGTTTCGGGTTCCGGCGTGGAATCTTTTTCACTATGTTGGCCTTTGCGCCTATTAAGCAATTACTTTGAAGTTTGATTTTCATTTGAAATAAAAAACTTTTTGAGAAAATGCATTTGAGATATATCATAATATGTTATTTCCATTACTCAATTTGACGAAATATGAAAACACACTTTCTGCCAAGGATATATCAATATATTTTTTAATTTTTAAATTTTAACAATTCAAACATTACAAAAATAAAAATTCGCAGTTTTGGTCAATTTTGCGCTTTTTAAAATTCTCTGAACACATTTCACATATTTGTATACAGAATTTTTTAATAAAAATTAATATATGTAGAAAAAAAATATACAGAAATCATTAATTAACTTCTAATGAATTTTTAACGCCATTTTTAATGCAATGGAGTAGAAAGTTTGACGTTTTAAATAAATCAAAACAATCATCATTTCGGGAAAACTTACATAACGATAATCACATATTTTTCAGCATACTTATTTATAGGGATATGACGAATAGCGGAATATTCCGCCAAATTTTAGGCCGAATAGCAGCTTTTTTTTTTTTTTTTCCAATAAAGAAAATAACTTTTGATTATATATACACAATTTAAAATTTTAAAATAAAAAAAAATATATAAAACTATATCAAAAATCACTTGAATACATCAAACTAAATTAATATTTACTTAAAGTGATAAAATACTTTGAAAAAGGCAAACAAATATCTTTATTTATTCATATTAGACATGTTTCATTGCTCCGACGACAACATTCTCAATAATAAATATGATGCAAACATTTTCGCAAATTTTTTTTTTTTTAATTGAAAGCTGGTAAACAAAAATCACACGAACTCAAGCATAATGAAATTAACCGCAATAGGGAGATTCTCAAAAGGTGGGATCATTAAATGTTAACTATATGTAATTTTTAAATGTTTCAAATTTAAGACCAAATTTTTTTAATAGTTTCTATAGTATTTTGTCTATAAATATAATATATAAATATTTTAATAGTATGTCTTCAAAATTGTACACAAACATTAAAAGACAGCAACTATTCTGGAAAATTAATGAATAAAGCATTTAATTAGCAGTTGTGTACGTTACAAGTTTTGGACATTTGCAGATTTTGGACTTAAAGATTTTGGACGTTGCTCTTAGTATTTAAAAAATTCTTAAGATTAAGAATGTAGTAAATGTGTCTGTATACATATATATATGTATAATCAACTTTTTGTTATCCAGTAATAATAATAATAAAATCAAATGCTTTGTTACGTACGTTACTTTCGGACATAACAAAATACAGAAAAATGCTTTATAGAAAAGTCCTATCTTCAAAAAAGCAATAAATCAGCCTGCCATCTCTTAACGAAATTATCAAAAAATCATCCGTTTTCTTTATGCATTCGTTGTTTACCATTAGAACCACTTGGAAAAAGGTTAAAACTCTTTTTCTTGGTGGTACATTGGAGCAGTTAACGTTATGAATGTCCGAAATTGGCCTCTTTAGTATAAAATAATAAAATTTTAAGATATTTATACAAAGCTTTTACAATAAATTATGTCATTTTCTATCTCTGAATAGAATTAAAAACTCAGTGTAAAAAAAAAAAAAAAAAAGTCAATGATAATTAAAGTTATGTTTGAAAGGCTTAAAGTTGTGACTTGTATCCAGTGCCCACCTTTTGAGAATCGCCCAATACTAAAAATGGATATTTCTGAACGTGAATTATTTAATATTATTGTTTCATATTTCTGTAGAGCATCTATAACATGTCTAATATGAGTAAATAAAGGTATTTGTTTGCCTTTTTAAAAGTATTTTATCACTTTAAGTAAGTATTAATTTAGTTTGATGAAAAAAATAATTATAAACAAATTTATGTTCTATTATTAATCTGTTCAAATTTGTTAATAATTTAAAGTAGTGTGAAACCCTTAGTAACCGACACCTTAAAGGTTCTTTCTTGTTCAAATCACTATTCCAAAATTTCAAATCCATTTTATACTTATTTTTCTTTTTGGAAGGGCAGTAGAGATACATTTAAAAATTACTGTTGACAAAATTATCAGAAATTATACATTGTAATATTAAAAATTATTTTTTTTCATAATTATAGTGAATAACTCCAGTAACTGACACAAACCCCATTTTGAAAAAACAATAACTGACACGACGTGAAACTGTGTTTGATACTTTACTTACAAAGATAAAAAGAAAAGTTCTTTTTTTTCCGAAGGAATTTATTTTTAAAAATACTTTAACCTTTATTATAAAAACAACTTACTTAAATCTAATTTATATATGATATCATACTACAGATGTATCTGCCTCTTTTTTAATGCTTCAAATTATTAGCAATACAAATATCCAATAACTGGCATTCATGAACCTGTACCTGACAAATGGTGTCAGGCCCTGGTAGAATAACTTGAACTTTAATGATTTTGACTACAAGATAAATTCAAATTATGTTTCTTTCCCTTTTTTAACTGTTCAGATAACAGATTTAAACTTTCTTTAATATTACCAATTAACTCCTCTGTCTTAGACTGGTGAAATGAAAGTACTGGAACTAATAACTGGCTTCCCCATTAAGCTAAATTAAATAACTAGAAATTAGAAAGTATGGTCCTAATGTATCATAGACATCTTTTAACTGATTTCTGCAAGTATAACTTTAAGAAAAGTTTAGGATGGTTGCATTACAAATAAATTTAAAAAAAAAAAGAAAAAAAAGCAACGTAATAAATTACAACAACCATTTGGAAAATGATTTTTTCGAAGACTAAAATTTAAGACATAAAAAATCGCACGGAGTTGATCCTACATTACGTACGCCATGAATTAAACATTAATAGTGTTATTACACGTAAAAATTGCAAGCGACAAAAATCGCCTGCGACCCGTCAGATTTCTTAAAACTTACGTATTACCCACCTGAAACATACGTATTATCCACCTGAAACTTACGTATTATCCAAGCATTTCATTGGCTGTTCGGGAAGAGGTTTTTCCATCGTCAGATTTCCAAGAAATCTGACAACCAATTTTAAATGAAATTTCGTTCTTAAACTTCTAAACATCCCACAATATTACTTTTTACTCCGTCGTATAGAGAAAAAAATGTACTTTTAAGTACAATTTGTTTGAAAGCTGTATCTCAATTTGTTTCTGAGTTATTAATTTTTTTGTAGTTTTTATTACTTTTTTGTCATAGTGGCAACAGAAGTATACATCTCTGTTGAAAGTAAAGGGAAATACAGATTACTGTATAGACCAATAAGAAAAAGAATAAAATGCGGATTCAACCAATAAAAAGCTTCAGATATGCTTTTGATTTCCTACCCTGACGAGGACAATAACCATTTTTCCAAATGGTTAAAAAAAAATAATTTCAGACTAACTTAAACTAATTTAATTTTAGAAATAAGATGGATGACCCCAAATGACTCCTTTTTGTGTTATTAAAAGTTTCTTTCTCATTAAATATGTTTTTGGCCTACTAGTGTTAAATAAATAGACCAAAATAAAAAAAAGTTCCTAGCTTACCACTAGATGAATTCGCAGAATTTTACAAGAAAATGCTTATTTGAGTTATGCAATTAAGAATGAAAATGACTTCATGAATGCGCCAGAAAGTAATCCGTGTGGATTAGAGAAAAAAAATTGAAAAAAAAAAGAAAAAAAATTCTTATTCTGAATTTATTTGGCAAGATATCTTGCAATATTCGGCCAGATTTAGCAATATTTGGCGAGAAATCTCGAAATATTCGGCCAACAAGCCTTCAATATTTGGCCAACCGAATATTCAGCAAAAGGGCCGAATACCGAATAGCGGCCGAATATTCGTCCTAACCATACTTATTTAATAATAGATGATCTTCCCGGCGTTGCCGGAACCCGGGATATTAACCTGGAATATACCTAAAAGCAGTATTGAATTCCGTTTTTTTACCGAGAAGAATTTAGTGATGTCTCCTCCCCTATACCTTCATCTTAATCCCCGAATTTGTATGGTTTTATATTTTTTAACGAAAACGTATCCAAACGAACCTAAAATTGTGGGCCCTACTGCCTTTGGCAGCGCGCACACGCGGGCATATTACTCATGCTCTGGTCTGTTTTTGCAAAGGAAGCCCGAGTTTGTACGATTTCATATTTTTAAACGAAAATCTTTTCAAACGATCCTAGTGTTGGGGGCCCCATTAACTTCGGCAACATGCACCAGGGCGTGCTACCTATGTTCCGGCGTGTTTTTGCAAACGAACATCAAATTAGTATGGTTTTATATTTTTAAACGAAAATCTTTCCAAACCAGTGGCATGGCGTTGAGGTGTGTGTGTGTGTGTGTGTGGGGGGGGGGGGGGTGCTTCTACGATCAGCATTTCCTGAATAATTTCATAATTTAAAGCTCAAGCTTTTATTTAAACGAATTTCAACTATTTGCTTTACCTTAATGATAAAGTTCTTAAATAAATCATTATATAAAAAAAAAAAAAAAAAAAAATAGCGTAAATTGGGACTCATTTAATAGTACGTTTCTCGGTGCGAATAAAAAGGAGAGATCACGCTCTTATATACCAATATATTGCTAGGCAAAAAACTGAAACACAAGGCTCGGGAAAGCGCTGAAAATTTCTAGAGTATAAATCAATCACTATGGAAACGAAACATTAGAATTTTGTTCTTTGCGCATGTACCATTGAAAAGAAGATCCATTGACATTCTGATTGTAATGGTTATGCTAGCATACGGAATAGCCACATGCCGCACATAACAGTGTCGGACTGTCTTTCTCTGCGATTATTAATGTCTCTTTTGTCGAGTTTTTTTATTTAAGAGAAAAATGGAATATCATTATTTTATTGTTATTTTCCTCATTAATTTATTTATAAGTTATTAAAAATATTTAATAAAAATTCATTTAACCATGTGAGCACAAACAGTGTATCGTAATATTTTAGAATAATAGATACCCTTATTTTAGAATAATATAAATATTTTAGAAAAACACATATTTCAGGATAATATAGAGCTCTATATAAGATTGGACAATAAATTTGCATTTTAGATAGTTTTGAGATATAATAATAGATATAATTCCCTTAAAAATGTCTCTTCTAATTAACTTTTCTGATACGCAAAATATCGGTAATTAATGTAATAATAATGGTATACAGTAAAACCTCCCTAAAGCGACAATGTTCTGTTCCAATAAAAATTGGTCGCTCCGAGAGGTGGTCTCTGAATGTAGGTTATGTTTAAGTCTAGATTTTAATTGTTGAAAAAAAGTAACAATGTTATTAAATTTATTTTTCACGTTAGGAAAAAATATAAAAATTTAAGTATCAAAACAAAAGTTAATTACATAAGTTAATTACTGCAGAGTTAAAAAAAAAAATGAATACATTGACGTTTGCTTTGCTTTTATAAATTTATCTTTTATAATTTATATTTCCTAGTCCTTTCGAAGTTCAGTAAATAAATGCAAATTTCTTTTGGACGGGAACAAATAATGACGATTTCATTAATTTATCTATTCCTTTGAGAGTTTCCTGACACAACAGGGCAGGGGAGTTTATTGACCGTCATTCTTAATTTCTCATCAGCGTTAAATTCATTCCCTGAAAAGGCACAAAAGGATTTAAACACTTGAAAGTTACCGGAATTAAAAAAAAAATCTAAACTTAGTTTAGAAGTTTGATGACTAATACGCTCTCCGGAATTATTTTTCTAATAAAACCTTTTTTTTTTTTTTTTTTTTTTTTTTTTTTGGTCACTATGATTCAAATTCCAAAGGAGATTTCTACTTCGAGTAAAAGGTCAAATATGCATGTTCATAAATTTGAAAATTAAAATAAGTATAAAAGAAATAAAGATTTAAAATGAATCATTTAAAAGTATGCGGAATCTTATGAAGAATCGTAATGTAAAGTATGCCTTCATTCAGAATCACTCTTGTCATTTGTTATGTAATTCTGCTGGATTCAAATGGACAAATTCTCAAGTGGGTACAGAAATTTCTATAGTACAGTAGAGTCTCGATTATCCGAGTTAATATGGACCAAGCTCACCTCGGATAAGCAAAAAACTCGGATAAACCGTATTTACATAAATCGTCACCGACCAATGAAATATAAATTTTCATTTAATTCATTAATTTTTATAGTACTCGTAACATTTCTTTGATGTACATTTCCGTTACTTTTAAGAAAAACGGGGAATGAAATTGTTTATTTGAAAAAGCCCTTGATAGCTTTTTGTTTGTTGAATGTCAATTTTGCTGCAGTTTTTTTTTCTTCTGCAGCAGTGTTACGCTACTGCATAGCTACCAATTTCTAAGATTTTTTATTACCACTAAAATTTATCAGTAAATTTTACCTAGTTCAATCGCCGAAATTTAACAATTGTCAATGATTAAATTTAGCAAAATTTCTTATTAAATTTTAGAGGTAACAAAACCGTACAAATTGGCAGCTACGTGATTCTATAAGTGTCATGAAAATTGCAGGTGTAGCCTATTTTTTCTGTTCAAAGTATTAAATAGTTTTTTCAATCGAACTTACACCTTTGGAATGGATCATTTTCTTCTGACGGACTGATGGCTTCCATTATTATGAAATAGCCATTATAAATGAAGTGTTAGGTGAAGATGAAAGAGCAGTCGTAAAAAGTTAGAACTCTGATTTTCTGGTCAGAATAGGAAAAAAAGCCATTTTTTTTTTCAAAAAAACATTATGGCCATTTTCCTCATTCTGATCAGAAAATCAGAGTTCTAATTTTTTACGACTGCTCTTTCATCTTCACCTAACACTTCATTTATAATGGCTGTTTCATAGTAATGGAAGCCATCAGTCCATCAGAAGAAAAGGATCCATTCCGAATGTATTCTGGCGCCCGGGCCACATGCCCCTCCCCCTCCTCAGTTTCGGTCCTGTCATGAAGAATCGTAATGTAAAGCAGTGTTGAATTCAGGGGGTGGCCCGGGGGGGGACATGCCCTCGGAGCAATGAGATGTCCCCTCCAGGAAGATTTGAGATTTTGTGTTTTCAATGGACAAAAAGTGCAATTCCCCCCCCCCCCCCTGGAACTCTATAGTGTCCCCCCCCCCCCCCCCCCGGAGCCAAAAAAATCCATCCCGGGGAAAAGTGTCTGAATTCAACACTGATGTAAAGTATGCCTTCATTAAGAATCTCTTTTGTCATTTGTTATGTAATTCTGTTGAATTCAAATGGACAAATTTTCAAGTGAGCACAGAAATTTCTATAGTATTGTCAGATTGCTATAGACTTTGAAGGGGAAAAAAGATATTTGACAGTTGAAGCATAAAAATATTCACAAAAAATAGACATGGCAAACAGCAGCATGAGTCATTTTAAATTATGTTATTAACAATAGAGCAGTTAAATACGTTAAACACACAAGCTTCAAATATTTCTTAATATTGCTAAAAATTATGGTAATTAATATATAACAATCGGAAAATGTGATTTTTGTAATATTTTACATTTATTTCTTTTCAAATTTTTATTTGAATGACTTGTCAAACTGTCATTTTCTGTCTGTGTTAGTCGTGTGCTTAGCCCTTTAATGCATGATCTTTTATTTTGTTCAGAAAACATTATATTTGTGTCTGTTTTTCTTAATTTTCCAATAGAAAAATATTGAACAAATTTATTTATGTTTCTATTGGACATAATGTCATAATGTCACTCCTGAGTTACACAACAAAAATTGTTCAGAAAATAATAGCCCCACCAGTGGCTGAGAGGTTCTGCTCTCGAAACTGGTAGACGGGAAGTGCTGGGTTCGATCCCAATCGCGCCCGTCGGCCTAATCGTTCGGAGTTTTCGTGGTTTTCTTCGAACCATGGATTTCCATGCGTTAATACGGGTTAGGTTCCCTTAGAAAGACCCCCACGAAGGGCACTCCCCCTCGGGCCTATATCCCTAGTGTAGATAATCGGCCGTCACAAAATCAACCAACCAACCAACCAGAAAATAATAATTTGAAATTATATACTTACTTTAAAGTGTTTACACTGCACAATAACAACTATTCAACGATATAATAAGTTTTATAATGCTTTTAATAGTTTGAAGAATTAATAATTACTAACTTATAAAGATACAGAAAAAACGCCAGTCGAGCACATCGCCAGCAGTATCAACAAAAGATGTTTTAACCTCCACGTGGCAACAAATAAGAACAAAAACAGATTTCATGACCTTAAATGCATGTTATCATACGTAAGTAACACATAATAGTTCACCAAAAGATCAATAGAAAGCGCCAAATGGCAAAAAATGATCATGTAACTCCTGAGTTACACTGTGTATTTAAGGGTTAATGCACGGTCTTGGAAAAAGAAACAACCCTTCCCCCCCCCCCCATTAATTCTGCTGCAATTCATCGTGAAAAGAAAAATATTGATACCAATTTACCGGAAATGGTGTCTTACTATTAAATGGTATGTATGAATTTTCTGCGTTACACTGTTGGAGTTGCCTATCTACCGGGTGTTTTAAAAAGGACTCACTGTTTCTAAAATTCAATAACTTGCAAACGGTGAAAGATATTTAAAAAATTCTTGCAGGAGGGTTATGCATGAGGTCAAAAGTTTTTTTACAGTGATTTTCGATTTTAGTTCGAATTACAAACAATAGATGGCGCTGCGATCAATAGACGCTAAATTCAGGCTCGATTTTTGGTCCTTCGTGGCCCGCTCAATACATTTCCATCTCCTTTTTCGGCATGGAAGACGAGATCGGTCAAAAAATCGAGCCTGTTTTTAGCGCCTATTGGTTACAGCGCCATCTATTGTTTGTAATTCGAACTAAAATCTAAAATCACTGTAAAAAAACTTTTGACCTTATGCATAAACCCCCTGCAAGAATATTTTAAATATCTGTCACCGTTTGCAAGTTATTGAATTCTAAAATCAGTCAGTCCTTTTTAGGACACCCGGTATATGTATATAACAATTTGAACTATCTTTTAAATTTTCAGTTTTCAACAACCAATCCCGACAAAATATTTTTAATATGCAATTAAAATTATGCCCAGGTACAAAATTTTAAATCATTTGGGCGAAAAGTTCCGGAAAATGTTGCTTTTCTAATTTAAGTCTTCATTCAGCATTCCAGACGTGTCAGATTGTATTGAGGTACAGTAGCCCCTAGTTTTGATTAAATATTGGGTGCGTTCAAAAAGTTTTGAGTAAAACTAGTAAATCTGCAGATCAGGAGCCTCAACGTCATCTTTGCAAGTCATTGATTTTTAACACTCATTGCGTAATATTCAGCTTCCTACAAATCGCTTTTTAAAGTTTTCAAATTACATAAATATTTATAAGCATACAAAATACTTCGTAAAGTTTCAGAAATTAAAAGTGTTAAACAAGTGGTTATACATTGATGTTCTGAAATTCTGATGAGCTACTTATTCTGGTAACTTTTTAAATCAAAAATTGCATTCATCTTTTTAAATCAAAAATTGCATTCAGGTAGGCTCTGCCCCCCTGAACCCCCCGTAGTCTATTTAAATTTACATTCGTAATTTTTTATTGATTGTGCGGATGGTTATAGTATATCTTAGATTTTTTTTACGCTGTGATTTATAAGGATAAGCATAAGATTTTTTTATAAATTAATAAAATTTAAATTCGACGTGCTTTAAGGAAAAACAAAAAAAAACAAAAAAAAAACAGAATAATATTTTTAGTGATACAGTTTTTAATTCATAATACAATGAAATGCTACCTTAGAATGCTTATTGCTTAAATATAAGTAGATCATTTTCATTTTACAGAAAAAATGCACGGATGAAGTCAAAGAATTCGATCCCTGTTCCACGTGCTTGTTTTGTTTGGGCCGAATGAGGGCCTTTAAATCTGAGCGATAACGCACATCGTATTGCAAACTGCTTTTACGGCATACTGCATCTCCATCTATCTCTTTCCTCCATGAATAATAGTTAATTTTTTTTTACCCAAGATCTTTTTATTCCAGCATCTTTGTTTTCGATAAATGACGTCTAATTCACCTGCTATGCGTACTGACTCAAAACTTTTCATCTTGTTATATTAAGAAATACTCAAGAGTTTTCTTTTTATTTCCAATATGCCGCCATATTAATTTTACTATTCTTAATTTTATTTTTCATTTTCCTGTTTCACGACAAAACATTTCAATTGAAAAGTGTTTAAAAGAAAATATTATTCCGGGTTTTGATTTTCCTGTTTCACGACAAAACATTTCAATTGAAAAGTGTTTAAAAGAAAATATTATTCCGGGTTTTGATTTTCTTGGCTACAATTAAAGAAATATTGGTAAATGTTATGGAAAAATGTTACGTTATTCTCTATGAAAATAATGAACTTTTGTATTTTTAAGCAAAATATTTGAACAAAATAAATAAAATACATGAAATATTGCCTATTTTTATTTCTGGGCTAAAATCCATCTATATGCAAAGATACAAATGCATTAATTCATCCGTTTTGACGTTGGTTTTACTCAAACATTATACACGCAATTATACTAATATTATTAGGACCAAATACGTTGCTAGGCAACAGATGAAAGAAAAGGAAAAAAATGAAATATGCATTATGTCAAATTGATGAAACAAAATCCTTTATATTATTGGAAAACATGCATAAAATTCCCCCCAATATTATAAACCTAATTAAAAAAATCTCGCAAATATATTGACAAAATTTCAAACTAATTGGAATAATTTAATAATCTTATTTAAAAATTTCAGCATCCAAAATTTACCATTTAAATCTATTTTTCATAAGAGCCATTTCTTTCAACAAATGAAAGTATGAAAATCATCTGACTTGCCATAGAAAAGCAATATAGAGCAAAATAAAATGTTCCATATTTTCCGAACGAATGAACCAAATTTAACCCAAAACTATACAGCTAAGTCCGGGTACCTCATCAACATGCCCAGTGAATTTCAAGCCGATCGGATGCTTTTTGTGGCAGTTATCGCGGAATAGACAGACTAAGAGACAGACTAACAGAAACCAAAACTTTTCGTGTCTCCACAGTAAGCCTTCACTGACGTTTCGGCAATAATACATGCATTTTTTTTTTCTCTTAGTGTGTCTGTCTGCAGAGAGGTTTGCGAGAGGAGCAAATGACTAAAGATAATGATTCGAAGTCAAATTATGATTTTTCTAAGTAATAATATTATTATAAATTAATAAACAGTTTTATTAAGTCATGTTCACATAAGTTCTCTCTTATAAATGCACTAATATTTATTATAAATAAAATGACATAAAAATTGCTATCTATAGAAAAGGCAAAAGACTAAGTGTCAAGAAAAACATACATTTTAGTACCTAAGTGTTTTATCGATTCAAGACATGAAATGCTAATGTCAGACGAACATCTTTTTTGCACGCTTTTTTCCTTACGTATTATCCCTACACAATGCCAAGGAAAAATGCGTGCAAAAAGACGTCCGTCTGACATTAGCCTAAAACAGATGTCAAAATAAGCAGGAAATTTGTTTTTGAGTGAAATTTATTTATACATCCGCTAAAGATACTTTCAGTGCTCCTGTAAGTCTAATTGATATCCATACTATTTTTCTGATTACTTTAAGAACGCCAATTAAAAAATAAACATATGTCATAATTAAACGACCCTACTTTAAAGTTGTCTATAGACAAAACTATTCCTCATACAGTTGTGAAATTTTGTCAAATACATAATAAAGGGATGGAAATTTTTTTAAGATGAAAAATATATAAATATAAATAGTTTTTTTACAAAATTTCGCCATCAGAGGGCGATTTTTAGTAAATTACACAATTAGCATTAGGATAGCTTAGAAATTTTATTTACAGGATGCTCATAATTATTCGACCTTATTACTTTCTTCTATCTTTACAAGAAGAAAGTATTGGATTCGTGAAAATTTTCCGACTCCCGGTTTTCGACGGATTTACACGTTTTAGAATGCCCAGAACACGATTTGATGGTTTTTAGAAAATGTCTGTCTGTGAGTCGTCACTCTGTCACTCTGTCTGTGAGTCTGTATGTGACAAAAATTTTGTGGGCGCTCTATCTCAAGAACTAATGCACAGAATTTCACAAAACTTATTATTTAGTTATACCTTGATATAAACTAGACCTGATTAGTTTTTGGTGAAAATCGCCCAACAGGTGGCGCTGCTATGCGGCATTTTTCACGATTTCTGCAATAGTCATATCTCAAGAACTACTGCACGGATTTTCACAAAACTTCAGATTCAGTTAGTCCAGGATATAGTTTGGTGCTGATTACTTTTTTGTGAAAATCGCCCAACAAGTGGCGCTGCTATGCTGCATGATTCATGATTATCGCAATAGCTCTAACTCAAGAAGAAATGCACGAATTTTCATCAAACTTCAGATTTCGTTAGTCCTTGATATAAATTAGTGCTGTTTAAGTTTTGGTGTAAATCGCCCAACAGGTGGCGCTTCTGTGCTGCATTTTCACGATTTTCGCAAGAGCTGTATCTCAAGAACTATTGCACGGATTTTCATCAAACTTCAGATTTAGTTAGTCCTTGACATGAATTGACGTGTAAATTAGTGCTGTTTAATTTTTGGTGTAAATCGCTCAACAGGTGGCGCTGCTATGCTGTATTTTTTGCGATTTCCGCAATAGCTTTATCTCAAGAACTAACGCTTAGATTTTCAACAAACTTCAGATTCAGGTATACCTTGATATCATTTAATGCTGTTTATTTTTAGTGTAAATCGCTCAACAGGTGGCGCTGCTATGCTACATTTTTCAGAATTCCCGCTGTAGCTCTATCTCAAGAACTAATGCACGAATTTTCATCAAACTTCAAATTCAGATATACTTTGATATGAATTGCTGCTAAATAGTTGTTATTTCTTGTACTATTTAAATGATTTAATTGACGTGATTTATATAGAAGAAAGTTTTGTGATGGCCACAACATACTAGTTTTAAAGTTGTCTACAGACGAAACAATTGTTCAGAATATGTGAAATTTTTTAGAGGACATAATCAGAGTAAGAAAATTTGTTTGGGCGAAAAAAATTGGAGGGCGTTTTTTAACGAATTACACTTTCAGCATACATTTACGATAGTTGAACACATTTTGTTATAACCAAACATGTTCTGCATAGTTTTCATCATTTTCAGATACAATCTGTAATTGTAAGATAGTATGTTCCACAGTTGACCGCAGTGTATTCTGGGAAAGGCTAGGACCATGCCGTGAAATGCTGTCTTTAGAATAATGCTAAGCTAATAAGTAAAATTTCTAAACTATCGTAATGCTTAATGTGTAATTTATTAAAAATTGCCCTCTGGTGGCGAAATTTTGAAGTACTTTTATTTAAATTTTTTTTTAGCTTAAACAAATTCCCATCCCTTTATTATGTCTCTCACAAAGTTTCACAACTTTATGAACAATAGTTTTGTCTGTAGACAACTTTAAAGTAGGATCGTTTAATTATGGACACCCTGTATATTGCAGCGATTAGATAAATTATTAAAAGAATAACGAAAAAAAAAATGACTGGAATTTGGGTGGATGGAGAGATCAAATTATTGGGTGGACTCATGCCTCATGGGCTCATCATGTAAGTTGGCGCCACTAATGAAGATTTGCTTATCTGACGCATTTTAACTCTCTATTTTGTAGCACTTGTTCCCAAAATTTCTGTTGGATTGCGATGTATTATTTTGGGCAATATTGATTATCTACTCCCTTAAATTCTTGTTGTTTCTGGAACTTTCTTGATATAAATGTGTCATCCAAAATATTGTTCTAATCGACTTACAATTAATTATACGAACTCCGTAGTCTGAATACTATGTATATAAAATGCTTCAACATTATAAAATCCTTCTATATATAAAAAAAAGTTTTGATTTGGAAATGGACCAATGAAAATCTGCGTAGATATTCCGGGTAGATCGGCATCCAATTTGAATGCTTAAGCATGGCCTTTCATCGTTAATATTAAAAAAACTGTTGCATACAAAAATATGAAAATCGGTGGTATTATAGAGAAATGTTTGATAAACACGCTGATGCAAACATTTTTCAAGTCGAAGAATTATTTTAAGAGATATTTATTGCTAAAGTTGGACAAAATCGTTCCATTAAAAAAGTTTTATTGGAGCAAAAACTATACATGAGAATTTAATCATTTTTAGATCATTTTATGCGTCAGAATTTCTCGGTGTCTGACTGTATTTAGTTTTTTAATTTGACTCATTTTTTGAGGTTTTATTTCAATTTTAAATTCAAATTTTCAGCATTTCGAGAGATATTTTTTACAAATTTTAGAAAGTGTTATTAATTAAAACTGTTGCCAATTGTATAAACAGCGCAAACTATAATGTTTACTTCAAATTAAAAATTTATTTACACTTGACTATTACAAACAGAAAAAAAAAACTTTAAAATTAGAATTAAATGATTACATGTTAAAAGCAGGAAAATACGTCATAAGAACCATATTCACGCTTTAATTTTAAAAGAGAAACAAAATCTTAAAATAAAAAAAATATTATTATGCGTTAAAACTTGTAATTGGAGGAAATTGTGTCATATTTAAAATGGCCAAAAAAAAAAAAAAAAAAAAAATGGCAAAACAATTTGAATTGAAAAATATATTTGCGCGAGATATTTTGAGATAATCTTTTCAACTATTATCGTGAATTCGAAGACAGTGCAAATAATATTTCCTTCTAACAACAAAAGTATTTTCATGTGAATATTAATAAGAGAAATAAAACTTTGGTGTAAATTACGTCAGATTTGAAACGATACATTTAAAATGAATTATTTAAAAGAACTATCTTATAGCGCTGTTAAAAAAATACCGGGAGACAATGACACTGTTTACTTAATTCATTTTACATTAGCTTATTTTCAAATGTTTAACTATTTTTTTAAATTAAATACGAAAACAGCCATTGTATCTCTTAACAGCAGCAGATTTGGTCTTTAAAATCTCCAATCCAAGGAAAACGAATGGAAACCGGTTTACAGAGAAATCGCTACTGTTTTTTTTTTTTTTTTTTTTAAATTTTAATTCAATATTTTTAAAGCCGACCAAATTAGCGTGCTTTTTGGATTTTGGTGTGCCTGAACGGGGGTTGGCGAGCGTAGCTCGTAGGGCCAGACCCCCCTAGTTATTTAAAAAGAAATTTTTTAACACATCAATAAAACTAAGCTTTTGGTCTATGAACTTAAGAAAACTTAACAAAAATAAAAAGAATTTGTGGAAACTCCATATTTTATTTCATAGAAGATCCGATTATATATCTCTTTTCACATTTGATTGGCCCACAAATAGATTACATCTCTTTTAAAACAACTATAACATTCTTGAAATGTAATCTGTATCTATTAAGAAGGTTACCGCATTCTAATATCAAGACGAAAAAAATAAAGGTGAAGGACAACAAGTTGGCGGGAAGCAACTGGGAAAAAAAGGGTAATTCTTTGAAGAAGTAAAAGTGAATGAGTAGGGGTATCACATGGCCAGCCACGTGTTTAAAATCTACAACTACTCTCGTTTCTTTCTTTCTTGATACTTCTTTTTGTTTTATTTTATTTAAATTTTTAATCTCGTACAACAAATAGTACGTGGGAACAATTTCTATTTTTTATATACTTATTTTTTACTTTCTTCTATCTTTACAAGAAGAAGGTATTGGATTCGTAAAAATTTTAGAATCACGGTTTTCGACGGATTCACACGTTTTAGGGGTCAGAGATCCCGAAAAATATGTTTTTAAAAAATGTCTGTCTGTGAGTCTGACTTTGTATGTGACACAAATTTTATGGGCTTTCTATCTCAAAAGCTAAAGAACGTAATTCAATAAAACGTTAGATTCAGTTAGTCCCTGATATAAATTGGTGCTGATTACTTTCTGGTGCAAATCTCACACCAGGTGGCACTGCTATGCTGCGTTTTTCACGATTTCCGCAATAGCTATATCTCAAGAACTAATGCACGGATTTTCACAAAACTTCAGATTCAGTTAGTCCTTAATATAATTTGATGCTGATTACATTTTGGAGTAAATCGCCCAATATGTGGCGCTGCTATGCTGCATATTTCACAATTTTCGCAATAGCTGTATCTCAAGAACTAGTGCATAAATTTTCATCAAACTTCAGATTCAGTTAGTCCCTGATATAGATTAGTGCTGTTTAGTTATTCGTTTAAATCGCCCAACAGGTGGCGCTGTTATGCAGAATTTTTTACTAATCCCGCAACAGCTCCATCTCAAAAACTAATACACGAATTTTCATCAAACTTCAGATTCAGTTAGAAGTTGACATAACATAAGTTGTTGCTGATTAGATTTTGGTGTAAATTACCTAACCAGTGGCGCTACTATGCTGCATTTTTCAGGAAGTATTAACATATATGAGATAGAAGAGAGTTTTGGGATTGCCACATCCGACTAGTTCAATATGCATCGGTTTGAAAGAAGATTTATTTGTTTATTCATGTTTCGTTATTTTAAATATGCTTTCAAAATGAGGAATCAGAACACTTTTTCTAATTCATGACTTGCGTAACTGAGTAATTTTTATTTCCTTTTACACAACGAATTTTCTAAAACTGTTACGAAAGCGTCACTAATTCCCCATTTATAATGAAATACAATTAATATTTTGCAATCAATAATTCGTAAATACAAAGAAAATGCTATTACATTTTCTTTTCCCACTGTTTGCATTTTTGATTCATAAACTTTATTTTATAATTATATTATTCTTATTGAATGATTACCCAGATTTCTCAATAAAAATCATTGTTTCTGCACAATGCGTTATGAAAAAAGAAATTTGGAACAAATTTTAGAGTAGATTTTGATGAATTGAAATCTAACTGCATCCACTACGCCTGTGTTGAAGTTTTTGAAATTTGTTGATAATATTCCTCCTTGAATTTAGAATTTAATCTCGTAAGAGATAAAACAACTAGTATTTAAATAATAATAATTATCGATGATAAAGCAATATAGAAATAAGCAGTGGAATCGTATAAGAAGACCTTGCTGCGCAGTAACACAGGT
Organism: Maratus speciosus; assembly: GCA_963932465.1. NCBI lineage: Eukaryota > Metazoa > Arthropoda > Arachnida > Araneae > Salticidae > Maratus > Maratus speciosus. The sequence goes on along the minus strand of OZ010788.1, from coordinate 244,381,541 downwards.
TCGAATCCTGGTCAAGGCACCAATACGTTTGACAGGGTACATCCGAACTGATTCGTATATTACTATGTTGAATTTGTTACAATGTTTAAACCTTTATATCCTGAATTTTGAATTCCAAAAATTGCTTCACCTAAATAATTATCTACGTTAATGTCTAAGATATCCCGAACAACATATATAATAATAATCTGATTTTTTATATAATTTTTTTAAATTAAAACAGATTTAATACATCGGTAGTTACAGATATTTTTTCAAAATATTTTCAAGAATAATTAGATTAATTAACAAAAAAATACTGTTATAGAAATCTCCCAATTCGTATAAGAACAGTATAAATAAATGTATTGTGATCCTATTTGTAACAGAGTAGTGTAGGGACGGCGAACCTCTTCACATCCGCGTGCCAAATTTTTCCAAAAGTATGTTTTACGTGATCCTGACATACCAACAAGAATAATAATAATAATAATAATAATAATAATAATAATGGGCCAAATAATGAATCAATTAAAATTTTGCTTTTAGCGTTAAACAAATATGGGTAATATTTGATGTTATAATTTACAAATTTATTCTAAAAATATTATGTATGTTATATCATCTTATATGCAAAATAATTTATATCATCTTCGTGCTTAGTTATTTTTAAGAGATTGGAAGTAAAATTGGACTCATTTAACAAGATGTTTTACTTGAATTTTCCATATTATATATTTCCGAAAAGAATGTGTGGCAGAAAAAATTGTCAAAATAGCAAGCTACAGCTTTCAGTGTCTGGAATTGAATTCCAAGGTGTCATAATTTTATCATCGGATATTTTGCTTATAATGCCTTTTAATCTTTCATTTGCAAAAATCCCCTAATTCTCTCTGATTTTAAAAATTTTGTGAGCGAATATTGATCTAGATTGGAATACATTAAATTATACTTCAGTTTCTCCAATCTGTATGGCAATGACAACAAACCGAACTAATCTAATTCAGATAAACAGAGACATCATTTAGAGTAATTAATGCAATTGGGAAATTCCACTATATTTTGATGTAGAACCTGAATCTATGCCGTGCCAAAAATAATCTGCAGCGTGCCACTTATGGCACGCGTGCCATAAGGGGGTTCGCTGTCCCTGGAGTAGTGTTTTGCAGTTGCAAATTTTTCGTAGTATAACCTTTTTTAATTGGATAAAAGCTACACCTAGGTAAACGGTTGAGAAAATAACCACATTAAAAATATTTAGCTTCGACTGTCTCATTGTGCTTTTTAAATATGATAGAGCAAATTATTTTTGTATGAAAAGGGCAATCTACTTTTGTTAGTAAACCAATTAAATAAATTTTACTTTGAATTGTCTTTGATGGTACTTAAAAGTACTGTCAGGATATAAAGGGTTAATTTTATTGCACATAAACACGACTCACTTACGATGGGGATAAAATTGATATCGAGAGTTTCAAAGATGCAAGTATGATTACAGGACTTTATTTATTTATTTATTTTTGTCAAGATAATACAAAGTTTGGGGCCTCCGTGGCCGAGTGGATAAGATACCACGCTGCTAATTCCTTGAGAGCATAGGAGGCTTGCGGGTTCGACTCACGCTGGCTCCGCTGCACACTCTTTGTGGAGCTCCAGGATGTAAAAATTCTCTGTGTTGTAAATTTCATTGTGCTATCTCGTCCCTGTATATCGAGGATGACTTATAAGAGGGGCTTGGGGTCAAGCACAGAAGTCTGATGTATGTGTTCAATAAAAAAAAAACACACACACAAAGTTTTGTAGTTAAGCATGCATTTACTGGATAATGTCACAACTTTTTTTGACGTCCTTACAGTTCTACAAATGGGAAAAGTGACCAAAATATTGCAAATACGTATTTTTGTATAACAAACCAAGGCAAGCATAAAACACAAACTAACACCAAAACATTAAATCTAATTTAATACTTTTTTCGAATTCAAATTCTTTTGGGAGAGACCAGGATGAAATGATACAGGCCTAGATTGGCGAGTAACTTGTATGTAGAATATTTTTTGACAACCTCTATTTTAATTTATTTTACATTATTTTTTTCCTTAACAGATTGAAATAGATAAGAAAATAATATCTTTTAAAACGAAGAAGAGATTTATTTTATTTTTTATTAAAAAAAAAAAAAAGGAATTCTATTTTAAATTACAAATTAATCAAAAGACTATGTGATCATTGATATCATACTACATATTAAGGATTTTTAGTCATAAAATTTATGCTAGTAATCTCATTGGGGGGAGGGGAGGGGGGAGGAAAGGACTGACTACTATTATAATAAATGAAACCTTAGATTAACAAGTTCTTTAATTTCAATAAACTTATTGTTGTACTCACCCTACCCTGTTTTGGCCCTCCTTAAATCTACCTTCTCAGTGAGAACTTTAAAGTTAATAAACCAAGTACCGCATTAATTAGTTATTTTCGTAGAAATAAAAAGAATGAAAGAGAATTATAAATCTAACTATTTTGATTTGTAAGTCTAGCCCCTGTAGCAAAATTAAACATATTGCATCGATTGTCTTTTGTTTTAACAAGACAATCGATGCAATATGTTTAATTTTGTTCCCATTTCTATTTCAAGACGCAAATTGACCATTTTCTACAAAGGAAAAAAATGAGCTCAGCACAGATTTTCTTAGCTGTCGGTCAGTTGCACTAGAGCACAAAACCATACTTTAAATGTCGCACCTGAGCTATATGATTATGCCTGTATTGAGTACCATAGAAACGGGATAAGAATTCTCATGATGAGTTCATTATTCCGTGTTTCCTTTCTTCTACAATAAACCTACATTTTTGAGCACATGACTTTACCATACCATCTCTGATAAAAATAGTACAAACAACTTTTGAGATGATTTGGTATGCATAATGTATTTGGAAATTTGCATTGGCAAATTTTTCAAGTACTGTGTGTGTACACGCTGCAAAAACCCATTTCAAAAAATAAATTTTTTATTGCGAAAAAATATATATACAAATTGACAGCTATTTATATAATTTCTTTATAAACATTTATATAATATCTATATAATTCCCGTATTTTGATTTTTTTTCTTGTGTTTTTTTATATAGGAATTGGTTTTGCTCATATCATTACATAAGATGTGTAGTGGAACTGATTAATAATTTTGCTAATATGAAGATATGCAAAATTAGATAAAAACTTATTTATAACATGAAACGTAACATTGAACCTCCCCGTCCTCTCTCTTTGCTTACCTTAAGCCTGGCAGCGAAAACTTAGTAAAGTCAGTAAACCCATCAAAGATATTAATTAACTATTTTGAACAGCAAATATATAGGTATAAATAGATCTAACTATTTTATTTTGCAAGTCTGGCGGCGAAGAAAACAAAATTAAGTTTGTTGTGCTATTGTTAAAGCTTGTCAAGTCTATTTTAAGTCATAAATTGATCATTTTTTGGAAAGAAAGAAAAATTAACTAAACACAAATTTGCTCAGCTGTAAGTCTGCTGCACTAGAGCACAAAATCATACTCTTAAGTTGTTGCACTTGAGATATATGATTACGCCTCGCCGGATTCAGCACCGTGAAAACGGGATTGAAGAATTTTCATCTCGAGTTCACTATCCCGTATTTCCCTTTCTTTTCTTTTTTTTTCTTGCAAGAAACCTACTTTTTTGAGCGCACGAGATTATGATCCCTTCAGGCTGTCAGGAAAAGGGATTTTAGTCATTTTCTTTATGCTGTCATCATTTTATTCCAGAATTCCCAGGGAAAAAATTCCACGTGCGTTTGCCATCAGCAACCATGCTAAGCAGAGCGGAATGCAAATAGAATATTTGCATTCCGATCATGAGTTCCACAAAATGACATGTTTGAAGGCTTTTGGTATCAGAAGAGTTTTGGAAATGCTGTATTCGCTGATTAACGCTTTCATAAATATTTATATTTGCGGGACGTGCTACAGATGTGAAAATGTAACTCCTAATAAATTTGAATTAGCAAAATGTTTTTTGAAGAATGCTATGCTAGAGGGAGATATAAATCAATTAATAAACGAATTGTTAACCCTTTCAGGGGCAAAGTATTTTAGTTGCTAAAGTGTTGAAATGATTGAATGACAACAGGTTTTGCGAACAAATTTGTTTCAAAATAAGTAAAAGCTTTCTTTTCACGTACGTTATAAATGTAAAATTCTATTTAAAAATTCTCGTGACATTGTGGTATTTGGTATTTAAAATTAAGTGGGACATACATATCCCACCGCCCTTCAAGGGGTTAAAGTAGAATATTTTGTGATTTTTAAAACAAAATCTTCTCAGTCTGTTGTGGGATAGTAAGACAAAAAAGAAATTCTGAAAAAAGAGACTGGAATTCTAAGGCAAGAATAAAAGTGAAAAATAATAAAGCAAAGCGAATTCCGAGGTAAAACGGCCAAACCAGTGGCTGAGAGGTTAAGCTGGTAGACGGGAGGTGCTGGGTTCGAACCCAATCACGCCCCTCGGCCTAACCGTTCGGAGTTTTCGTAGTTTTCTTCGAACCTTGGGAAACCTAGCATAGATGCGGGTTGGGTCCCCTTAGAAAGACCCCCACGGAGGGCACTTCCCCTAGGGCCTATATCCCTCGTGCAGATATTCGGCCGTCATAAATAACACCAATAACACCACCGAGGTGGAACGTTAAAATTTCAAATGTCACAAAACCAAATTCAGAGTTTTTCGAAGCAGTGTATAAAACTAGTATATTGCAATAAAATAAGATTTATTCTGAATGCTAAATTTTATGGGCAGTCATTTCTCGCTGGATGATACATTACGATTTAATAAAGCGTCAGTTGCTATTAGACAACTTTGTATGTTACAGAAACCCTGCAGTTCGCAGCCATGTCCAACGAATAAGAGTGAATTATGTCAGCCAGGTATCGTCCGGATAGCTTAATAGGTAAAGCATCGGCACGGCACACCAAGTATCCAGGTTCGATTCCTGGTCTGGACATTTTTCGCTCTGTTGGAATAAACTTCAACTGTGCTACCCCAGCCTTGCATATGAATATGTTACAGAAGCTTTCCTTTGAGCTTATATAGATGTGACGTGTGAAGGCGTATGCATATAGACTTATACAGGGTGTCCGGTCTCAACGGTATCCAATGGCTATAATTCCTAAACCGTTAGTCATAGACATATAGTTCCAATTACAAAAATGTTTTAAATCAGGTAAAGAAATATTTTAAAAGCGATTTGGGTCAATAAAAACTTTTCTTAAAAAATTTCGAAATTTAAATTTTTATACGGTCCCCTGGTCCTATAAGTTATATTTAGTAAAATTTTCCTTTTACACTGACAAGTAATACAAAAAAAGTCCCGTTCTTATACGATTAAAATTGACCGAGTAATAGCTGTTTAAAGTTGGAGCATATTTTTTGCCGCAAATTGGGGGTCATTCACAAATTTAGTCAAAATATAATTTCGTCAGATATATTAAAAAAATGGTTGAGAGTAAAATTAACATTGCAATATAAATTTGAAATCTTTAATCATTTTGACATATTAATGCAAAATATACAATTTGCAATAAACATTTAAGAAGAAAGAAAAAACAGAATTTTTGTTAAATAAAATTATGCTAAATTAACAGACTCAATTCTTTACAAAATGATACGTATTTTAAAATATTATTAGATTGCACTAGCCTGCAAAAGTTGGGTTATGTCATGTTTTTTAGCTTTTGATAATTGATTCTTATGTATTCTGTACTGCTGAATCCGAAATTGACCTTCATTTTTAACCATCACATCAGGATTTTTCGCAAATTGCAAATTTCAAAGTTAAAAAGTTCAAAGTTAAAATTGAATCTTCTACCCCCCCCCCCCCCCCCCATCTCATCGGACCACTCAGCTGTTTAGCTGTAAGAATCCCGGGATAAGCAAAAATATCGAATAAATTATTGAATAAAATAAAATAAAATAAAATAAAATAAAATAAAATAATAAAAGTTTTACATGTGTTTTATAGTATGAGATTTTCGCTATATTTTAACTTACACATTTACGATTTTCAAAAATATTCTAACTTGATGGTTAAAAGTGAAGTTCATTTTCAGATTCAGTGTTAAAAAGTACATAAAAATCAATTATCAAAAGTTAAAAAACACAGCCATCTCCTCTACTTTATAGTATCCGATTTTTGTTATTCTTTAACTTTGACAATTTATGATTTGCGAAATATCCTGACATGATGCTTAAAAATTAAGATAATTTTCATATTCAGTGCTAAAAAATACATAAAGTTAAAAAACTCAACAATCGCAGTCTTGTATTACCTAATCTTAAACTTCTTGGCGGTAATCTATTCGAAATTTTTTGTGTTATCCTGTAAAATAAGTATAAATGGTAACCACCGAAAATCATAATAATATTAGATTGTTATCGGATTCGCGCCGGTATGTAAAATTTAATCTCGATCGGATATTTAAAAATGAATTAAAGTTCGAGTACAAATTTTGAACTGGAAAAACATGCATACGATCGTTGAAGTAACATAAAAACTTATAAAAATAACACAATTTTTGGTAAAAGAAATCATAAAAAAAACAGTCTCAAATCCTGACAAAATAAAACATATGTTATTTTAGCCAATCTGAAACTTAATAAATATTAACTTAATCGTAATGCTTGTACGATTTTTCAAAGTGCAGATACACATGAAATAAGATCTTCGAATACTTTAGGCACTTGGTATGTGACCCCTCAAAACCAAGCCGAACTCATTTGTTTTCAGAGCAGAAAAGTGGCATAAGTCATGCATTTTTAAAGTTTCATAACTCGCTCAATTTTGGTGTTATATGAATGGGACTTTTTTTTTGTCTTACTTGTCAGTGTAATAGGAAAATTTTACTAAATATAACTTATAGGACCGGGGGACCGTATAAAAATTTAAATTTCGTAATTTTTTAAGAAAAGTTTTTATTGCCCCATATCGCTTTTAAAATATTTCTTTACCTCATTTAAAACATTTTTGTAATTGGAACTGTATGTCTATGACTAACGGTTTAGGAATTAGCCATTGGACACCGTTGAGAGCGGACACCTGTATAGGTGTGACATGTAAATAGGTATAATATATATACCGTAAAGTACCGAACGTAAGACGCCTTTAGCAGACAGGAAATTTTAATAACTTTAAGGGAGGCTTATAATTGGAACTTTTATGAAAAGGATAGGAAAATTGGGATCATGTGTGTGTGTGTGTGCAGCGGGGGATATCTGAAATTTATGAAATTTCATAGGATTTATACAATTTGCAAAACAAAATCAGATCCTTTTTTTTTTTTTTTAATAAAACATCAATGAAACAAATTTACATAAAATAATTAATTTAGATATGAAAGAAATATGAACAAAAATTATAAAACTTAAACTCAATATAAATATCTATTAAATCTTAGCGCATAAAAATCAAGGAAAAACATTATTAGTATAGTAATACTATAAAGAACATATGCCATTCTGATACAATGAATGATATGTGAAGAGATTAGTCAAACATAAATTGCATGGTACATTTAGGAGATAGAAATAAAATTTTAAGGAATTTCCTGAAAAAAAAAAACAAAAAAAAAACAGAAGGATTGAAAGCGTTATAAAATAAAACTTGAAAGGGAGAGCTTATAGGTGGCATTTTTTCCAAAAAAAGGAAATATTCACATATATGAGGGGGCCTATATTTGGTGGGGAACTTACTTTCGGTACTTTACGATATATTTCCTTTAATTTATCATTTTTATAATTATGATTATTTCATTAAAATTGTTGTTACTATCTAAAGCTGTTCTAAAGTGATAAGAAATGTGTTCAAGATTATTTTTCAAATCCATCGAATGCTGTTTGTTCGGTGTAAAATAGCATCTATCAAATGCATCTATCATTTATCAAACATTTTGATACTTTTAAATTTAAAAAGAGTGAGAATAAAATCATTATGATTCAGTTGCACTTAAAATATTGTGTAATTTATATGACTTTATTTGTGGGTTGAAACAAAACAAAGTCATTATAATTAAAATCTTCTCCAACCGATCCCAGATTGGTCCGAAGCGCGAAAACTCATGCGTTATATCAATAGAGGATTGCTCGACCACAAATTTTCTGAACATAACTATATGTTTGGATCAGCAAATTTCTTTACAGTTTATAAGAAGTAATGAAATATACTGATAAATACAGAGAAAGAGGATATATATTATAAAAGTTTCACAGTATTACAAAAGGAATGAAAAAAAAATCTGCAGCTCAATTCGAAAAAAAAAAAAAAATACACTATTTAATCCTCTTTTAGTCTAAGAAATAACATAATTGTATAATTTCGTACACCTATAATATAATACCTGCATTCTACATGCCTAAATTTTATCTTTCTTATTTCGTTCTTTTCTTTTCTTTTCCTTTTCTATTGTTTTCTTTCTTTCCTTTCCTTTCTTTTTTTTGGAATCATGCTCGTTTCTTTTTCATTTTAATGATGCTCAAAGTGTCATTTGGTGGCACTTTTGATAGTGGTTTAAAAAAGTGTTAAAACTATAATAAAGGCATTGATAAAATTATGCGGCAAAGTGCAAAAAGGGAAACGACATTGCGACGAAAGGGAAGCGACATTTCAAGATTAAAAGGAAATAAAAATAAAGAAATCAAGATTTATTGTATCAGAAAATAGTAGTTGCCATAAAATAAAATTTTCAGTCAAAGCAGGCCGCTAACTTTTTTACGTTAAAAGTTCAAATAAAGTGAACATCTAACTAAATGAATACAGATACTGAAAATTTTCAATTATTTTAGGGGTTGCCACAACATAACAGTAAAAATATTTCGTTTAATACTTGAGATCCATCCAAATGCCAAATGACGTGAACGGAATAATAACCTGGGAAATGATCATGCTAAACTTGAAAGAATCCTTTATCGAGCAGTGTCGAATTCAAAGTGGCGGCACCTCACCTGTTATATTTGTTGCTAGAACAATAAAATTAAGAAGAAATTGAAATTATTGATGTGATTATATTTTCCGTTTTATTTACAAAATTACAGATTTACCAACGTGACGCATTATAAAATTTTCTATGTCCGTTTTGCCGAGACAATAACAGATGATATAAAAGAGGGGAAAAATCATACATTAATAAATGTAGTTAAACTGTAATTGTTTTATTGCTCCAACGCCCCAACCCTAAGGGAAAAAAATCACGAAAAACAATTTCTTAAAATTAAGGTGGTAGTAGTAATAATATTTTAATTTAATGTAAATATTTCATCACCTTGGAACTTACATACATTTTTTAAATGTTTAATTTTTATATGTATATTTTTTCTTACATTAGAGTTTATTTTCTCTCAGTTGATTCTCTGAGTCAAATATTAATTAACACTAACAGCTTAAATCTTCCGCAATTGACTTGTGTGTCAATTAACACATTTTTAACTTTCGACCTTCAACAAATATGTAACAGTTTGTTAAACAACACCTGTGTGCATAGATGTGACAAGTTTCTGCTGGCGAAATGGATAATGATGCTAATAAAAAACAATGATGAAGCAATAATTTCAAACACTGTGAATTTCATGCTTTCGCACTGCAAATGATAAATGCATGAGCGAAATATTGTTCAGGAGAAAAGCGTTACCGGCTGAAGTTTAAATATTTTTTCTTTCTTTCTTTATAGCGAGGTCAATGGACTTAATATTTGCCTAACACCTGCACAAATACCGCCAATACTCGTAACACTTTCGCAAGTGGTTTTTCTTTGAAATTCAGACAATCGTGCCGTTAAAGGGTGATGCCATTGCTAAACATCGTAAAATTTCACTTTTCATAGTCTATTTAATCCTTTATGTACTGAATTATGAATTCATGAAAAAATTTATCTTCTAAAGCATTTTTTCGTGAATTGTTTAAACCATATTAGAATACTTATATAATAATTTAATAAATTTCAGAAGGATTGAAGGATTTAGAAGGATTAATTAAAATTGGATTTATAGCGATTTTGTCCACTATTTATAATCCCAATCAAATCTTTTATTTTAAATATTTTTCTTAGTATTTTGTAGAATTAGGAAATGTTCAAATATAATGGTCTTACAATAAAAATATAGAAATATTTCTGAATTGAAAAATCCCCCCCCCCCCCCTCAACACCAGAAAACTGAAAAGATGCAAAGGCAAAAGAAATCCTCCTTTTAAAAATATTTTTGTTTTGTGTAAAAAATAATGCTTTTGGAACAAGATAAAGTAATGTATAACTCGTTCTAAACCGCATTACAACCTATCGATGTATTAAATGATTTTTTTAACAAGTTACTTTAAAGGTACTTAGAAGTACCGTCAGTAGATAAAGGGTTAAAGATTCTGGAGACTATTCTTAACGAAATTTTGAACTCAGAATAGAGGTTTGCAGAGGCCCGGGCTTGTCCCGAGGTCCGTACCCGGCCCGGGAAAATGAAGAAAAAATTTCCAATAGGTCGGACCGGGCCGGTGGATTAAAGACAATTTTTTTAACGGTCCGGGCCGAGCAGATAAAAAAATCGACCCGATATAAAAATTTAAACGGATCAAACCAAGCCAATAAAATTTGAAGAGTTTTTAATGCACGTGATTGTGGCGAAGTTAAGTATGAATATGTTTCACGATATCCGATGCTAGATCGGCAACATTAGCACAGAAATATAATATCTTCAGCGTAGAGATCGTCATTGGCAGTTGCATCCTGTCTGAACCAGGGCTTAATTATTTCACCAGACTTAGTATGGGCTAGGAACAGGCTTACATTTCCTTATAAATATGTGTTCTAGAAAAATATTTTAATTGTATGTTAAGAAAAATCGGCTTTTTGGGGGGAAATTGAGTGGTGTCTGCTTTTATTCATTTTTGGAAAGGCCTGTCCGGGACTGTTTTCACTAATTTTAGCACGGGCCGGACCGTGAACCGCGAAAATATAAACGGGCCGGGCCTAGAAATTCCGGCCCGTGCAGGCCTCTAACTCAGAAGGCAGGAAGTTGTTGAGAAAGTCACGGCTGAAGTTCTATTTCCTTCTTGAGCCAACACTAAATCACGTGGAAACAATCGCAAGCCAATATTAAACCTACGACAGCGTTCTTTTCAAACTTCTCGTTTGCATTTCAATATTTTTAAATTATTTTTTTTCTTTGTCATATGACAGTTGAGGTTAATCTCTAAACGGACCCTTTCTTACTTTTTTTTTATTTTGGTTGCAATCTTTTTAATACAGATACTTTTCGGAATCAGTTTTGAAATGGAAAGTGACCTAGTCCATTTAGAGATCGATCTCAGCTATCCTATGCCAAAAAAAATTCATTTAAAAATATTGTAATGCAAACGAGAAATTTGAAAATAACGTTCCCATAGGTTTAACATCAGCTTGCGAGTGTCTGTATTACATTTACTTAGAACTGTATTTACTAAATTATTCCCAAGCTGTAATAACAGTCAAAAGGGGCCTCGGTGGCCGAGCGGTTAGGACACCGCGCTGCCAGCCGTCAAGCATTGAGAGCGGCAGAGGTCTGCGAGTTCGACTCTCGCTGGCTCCATTGCACACTCTTTGTGGAGCTCCCTGATGTAATTTCTCTGTGTAGTAAATTTCATTGTGCTATCTCGTCCCTGTGTATTGACGATGACTTATAAGCGGACCTAGATGTCAAGCGCACAAGTAAGATGTATGTGTAAACAAATAAAATAACAGTCAAAATTTATTTCAATATTGTCTTTTGTTTAAGAAGGCACAGGACCTTTAACACTCTCGCTGCGTAAGTAATTCTTCGCGATGATCGTCTTTTACAGAATTTTTAATCTTTTATCACCGGTTCTTTAAAGCAGAAATTTTTGACTATCGTAATCGGGGAAAATGCCCTGATTAAATCAAAGTTTTCGCTAAAAAACAACTGGTGGGAATAACCAAATAGTATTAATTAGAGGGGAAAATGCATGCCCGAGTATATCTCGGGTGCGCAGCGAGAGGATTAACTTTTAACTGATGTTACCGGTCTCTCAGGCCGCGGCTTTTTTCAATTTTTATAATTTAACTTTCAATTTTCAGTTTAACTACAAACACCACCGAAATTTTGTTCCGTTTGGAACTTTAGTACTATCGCCAGATACTTTTGAATACGTGAATTTTAATTATAATAGTCCTGTGTAAAAAGTTTAGTACAGAAACACCATCCTATGAATTAATCGTGCCTTTTATTGATCTTTCGTTGCAGCGGTCTCACAGACCGCTTCACATTAGTTATGTGACAGTTTCTGTGACATCAGTTAAAGGTTAAACTTTCAAAAAATCAATTTTCGGTTTTTGGCTTATTCTGAATGTTTTAAAATTTCTCAGCAATATGCAAAAAACCCCATTAAAAAATCTACATTATTTCTTGAGTTATAATCATTTATAGACGGCGAGTACAATTAAATGTCCACAGATATTGAAACTTTAAAAAGCGTTTACTCAGATTAGTAAATTTGGAGTTTGCACGCACTGTTACTTTTAAACTATGTAAGCTACAGATTAAAAAAAAAAATTAATCAAATATGCGTTTCTTTATACTCTACATGCTAAAATTAAAAAAAAAAAAATGCACATATTTTGGTTATTATTTATTTTTTTGCATTTGAAAAACTTGAAAAATTTTTTGAACTTTTTATTTTGTGCTAAAATTAAAATTTTAAACAAAACTTTTTGCATATATTTTGGTTTTAAGTTAAAAATAGGTGTGTTATGATTCTACTTTGTCCAAAAATTGTTTTCTACATACATAATTTAGAGTTTTATCATGCGCACAGTACTTAATCACGCATTAGTGAGATGATTTTTCAAATTTCAAATTTAAATATTAATTTTGTACATACAACATTTATTTTTCTGAATAATTTAGTTAAAGATAGATTCTTTAGGCAGAAAGGAGAAAAAAAGATCTTCATTGCATATTGTTTGCGTTTTGGTACTTTGAAAAAGGCGGTGTTTTTGATTGTTTCGACAAACTCAAAGGTCCTGTGCCCCCTCAATAATAAAAATTTTACAAACGTAACTTAAAGAGTATTATAAAATATAGAAATATAAGAAGGAAGTGGGGTATAAGAAAGCAATAAAAAAGAACAGCCACACACCAAGTATAAATTGTGGTGCACTTTCTTATGACATCTGTCGAAAATTTCTTTCCAACACCGTGGCTAAGAATTTGGCACACTTGACAAATTTTCAGTGTGTCCCGAAGGATTGTGTAGAAACTTTAAGAAGCGATAGCGCATAGAACCCATAAACTTTGACTTAAATTGCCAGTGTTCTTCTAATTGAGCTACCTGGACAACATTCCAGCCAACACAATATTCATTCAGACAACCGTTTGGTAATGAAATCTGGTGGGTTATTTAGAACAGCTCGGTGCAGAATAAACCACAAAGAACTCTATTAAACTATGGATGCGTAATTACACTTTTAATTATTTTAAAACAATCAACTGATTTCGTATAGGAAACAAAGGACGAAATCCATTTATTTAGTCACAAATACAGGTGTTTAACTCCAAGCCGAACCCAACATTTTATTCATTTCTTTAACAATAAATATATACTGTACGATACTTTTAATAGACACATTGCGTTCAATGCAATGCTTATGGAAAACGGTCATGATCCGAATCCAAACAACGCTGATATACACGGTTCATAATTCGGAATGTAGCTTACTCCCAGTACATGTGGTGTCTCTGACTTAAGATCTATTAATTACGTCACACTTCAAGATGGAGGAAGACTATTCATAAAGTGTGACACAGTATGACTGGCGAAGGGGATGGATTAACACTCTAGGACAGGGTCGGCGAACCTATGGCACGCGTGCCACTTTCGGCACGCCAAAGAATAATTTTGGCACGGCGCGGCGTTGATTATGTCTCTAAATAAGGATACAGCGATTTTACACAAAATAAACAAATTTAGATGATCTGATTAGATTCTAAATTCGATTAATTGCAAATTGAAGAATTTTAATGTTATTCAATATGGTTTCGAAAATTTATCAAACACTAGGGGGTTCGGCCCCCTACTAGCTACGCTCGCCAACCCCCGTACAGACACCGCAGACTAAATGCACGCTAATTTGATCGGCTTTAAAAAGATTTCGAAAGATTGAATTATAATTTAAAAAACAGTGGCGATCTCCCTATAAACGAATTTCTATTCATTTCTCTTTGATTGGGGAATTTTAACGCCAAATCCGCGGCAGTACTACTTGATTATCCTGTCGACCAATTTCGCCAAATTATATAAATCGCCAAACCACTCGCCAAATTATACAAATTGATATAATTTTTATTTTAAATAACGAAAGAACAAATAAATTCGTACAACATTAATAAAAACACAAATAAAACGTCGAAATAAAAATAACTTGATGACGTATACACATGTAACAACATTTCAAAATAAGCTAATATAAAAGGAATTAAGTAAACAGAGTCTTTGTCTCCTGGTATTTTTTAACAAAGCGAAAAGAAAGTTCTTTTAAATGAGACATTTTAAATTAATTCTCAAAATATCAAATAAATGTCTAGCGCAATTTCTAAATGTAAACTTTTTTGAAGTATTATTTTGTGTTCATTTTATGTAATAACTATAATGTGACGTAAATATGACGTAATTTCTCCTAAGACTTCTAACGCATGTTAATGAATTTATTATTTTACAATATCCTTTCTCTTTTAAAATTCACGTGTATACTTTTTATGACGTAATTTTTAATAAGTTCTTGCTTTTTATACGTAATTATTTAATTCTAATTTGAAAGTTTTTTTCCTGTTTATAATAGTCACATGTAAATAAATTTTTCATTTGAAGCAAACATTATTGCTTGCGCTTTTTATAGAGTTGGCAACAGTTTAAATTGGTACAATTTTCTGAAATCTGTAAAAAATATCTCTAGAAATGCTGAAAATTTGAATTTAAAATAGAAATAAAACCTGAAAAAATGAGTCAAAATAAAAAAATTAATGCAATCTGCACTCCGGCAAATTCTAACGCATAAAATGATCTAAAAATGATTACAGTGCTATGTATAGTTTTTGCTGCTATAAAACTTTTTTAGTGGAACGATTTTGTCCAACTTTAGCATTAAATAACTCTTAAAATAATTCTTCGATTTGAAAACTGTCTGCATCAGCGTGTTTATCAAACATTTCTGTATAAAACCACCGATTTTCATATTTTTGTATGCATTATTTTTGTTAATATTAACGAAGAAAGGCCTCCGGTCACAAAAAAACCAAAACCGGCGGCGGCGGCGGCGGCGGTGACAGCGGTAGTTACTTTTTTTTAGAATAGAGAGAAAGAAAATATTTGAAAACTATCAAGAAGGAAAGATTATTACCGATGGTAAATTATGGCAACTTGGAAATTAATTTCATAACTATTTAAATAAACTGCCTTTTTTCAATTTTAATAATTTTTTTCTACCATTTATATCTGCCATTTTCGCAAATTTAGAATATAAAAAATCAAATAAAGAGTGGTTGCCATATAAATTCATTTAGTTTGCAATCTGTTGAAATTAACTGAACCTGAACACGTTATTAATTATTTTTCATCCAAGATGCAACAATTAATCACATTATGTTTTTAATTAACTTCTAAAATATAATTGTTTCTATAATTATTGCAGTGTAATACTTACATGTATGTTACTCATTTTAGAAAATATCCTAATAAGAAATTTTCAAGTAGTTTTGATTCATTATATTTCAATCAACTAAATTTGTTTTTTAATTGGCACGTCAAGGTCAAGTAAAATATTTTTTGGAAAAAAAATTGGCACGCGACTATAAAAAGGTTCGCCAACCCTGCTCTAGGATGTCATTTCTAAACTATGAAAACAATTAGGTGCGCATTATTTGCAAGAAGCCGAATAAAGTACATTAGAAAAGTATGTATTTTTATTCGTTTCATGGACCAGGGATGTTCCATGGATCCATTCTATTCAGGTTCCATGGACCGATTTCAGTCCCAGTTCATCTTGAGGGATCCGTTTTTTTTTTTTTTTTTTTTTTTTTTTTTTTTTTTTAATTTTAATGTGAGTTGCGGTTTTAATCATTCGCGGTTGGTTTGGAAAAATTGACGGGCCTGGGCAATGTCGGCGAGTCAGCTAATTTCCCATAAAGTTATTTTGTTAAATACAGTAAAATTTCTCCGCCGTTTTAAAGTGCTGTGCTTGAAATGAGATACCCTGCATTATAACTGAATAAGCGACTCTCGACTCTAGTTTCTTATACAAAATATGTTTATTACAGTGTGCTTTATCATCTCGTAAAATTTGAACATGACTTTTTGGGATACCCTGTATAACTATATGTGCTCTTTTCTGTACAGTTTGGTTGCTTTTAGCAGTTACTAATTTAAATGCCAAGACTTTATTTCGTCACTGTTGCTTACTGTGCTTTTTATTTAATTTCTTTTAAAATGATAATGAAATAACCCTCACCCCCCCCCCCCCCCCAAAAAAAAAAAAAAAAAAAAATCAACAAGAGGAGTTACATTTAATTCTGAACTATTTAACAGGTTTTTTTTACAGGAACTATTTAACAGGTTTGTTAGATTTGCTTAACCCTTAAATGCCGGGTGTTGCTTTTCGGCAACATACCCAATTTAGGCTTATAAAATACTATTAGAATAATATTTAAGCTATAATGCCTAATCTTGCCAATACAATTTATTCTGAAAATATTATTAAATAGATTTTGAACATGCAGATGGCAACACCTGTGCTGTTTAAGAATAGAGATAGATTTATTTTTTCAAATGTTGCTAAATGTCCTTTTTGTTTTGTTTGGAAGGTTGCGAAATACCTTATTTTCTTCTGCCGCGAGTAAGTAAAATTTATTTCTTATGATAGTTCTGAAAATTCTTGTGTGTTTAATATTATAGAATTTTATCAGAGAAAATTATTTTTTCAATTAATGACCAGTATTTCCGATTAGTAACAAACTGTTTTTTAGCCGTAAACCATACTTAAAACAAAATATGATTTTTTAAAGGATTTTTCCCGTGATTTATTTAAAAAATGAAAGCCGAAAAACATAATTAAAATGATTTTTGAAAAATCAGTCATTTAAGGGTTAAGTTAAGCAATAAATTAGAATTTTAATGATGTTAGACCAGGTAGGTAAAGGTAATAAAAATTATAAAAATTCCAAACAGATAAACAAAATAGAGGAGATAAAGCTAACCCAATGAAAAATTTAAATTTTATCTTTTTCTGAGTACCTTTCTGTTAATTTTTAACGATATAATAAAATTAAGATATAAACAATGTGATTTAAAGTAAATTATCATCTCCTGAATGTAATACATATGCACAATCATAAGCAGAAATTCTACTTATGATTTTGTAACTATATCAGATTCAGGAGATCATATTTTCCTTTCAAATAGTAGAAGATAATTATTCACTTTTGTAATTGTAAGTGAAATGTGAATCAAGCTGTACATTACATTATTGGATAACAATTTGAAATTCCCACCATCGAATCGCCTACATTGTGAATAATATTTAGAATATCAATTATTTTAATACAAAGTTAAAATAAAAGGTAAAATATGTAATAAATAAAGTAGTTTTTAAAATTTCAGAACACCAGAGATTTTTATTTTTATGATTTTTTTTCTATTGTTTGTTCACTGATAGTTCACTGTGTATATTCTAGTGACATTGAAAATAAAAATGTCTACTATTAATATTTTAACAACATATTTAGCTAGTGCATTGAATCGAGAAAAGATAAAAGAATTATAAATATGGTAAATATGTTAAAAGGTAAGCGCATACGCATCAAAAAGTCACAAGTGAATGCTTCAGAACATAAAAAAGATTGATATCTAAGTGGATATTTTCACTTATGAATATATTCTCAGAACTAACACCGGGACCTAGAAAATTTATAACGTAAAGTTAAATATTTAATGTTATAAATTCTAAGCCAGTATTTAGAAAAAATATGAATCAAACAGGATACCATTAATATATACAGAAAAAAATTAAGAAATAAGTTCTATGATATGTTTGTCATAAGGAATAATTTATCTACAAAACATAACTTAAAAAAAGAAAAGGTTGAAAGTCTTGTTTAAAACATGGTGTGATATCGATTTTATACAAACTTTTATTCTGGTACTTTATTTAACATTTTCTGTAAATTTAGTTTTCATGTAAAAATAAGTCTACGTAGGACATGTTGGTAGAATTGTTTCTCTTCTGTCCTATATATATTCCCATAACGCATTTTTGAAAATTAAATTTTAAAGAATTTATGCGTAATAGACTTGGCGGCAGCCATATTTACATATTTTACATAACTGAACACCTAAGGGCGTAGTTAAAATAGAGATTTTTGCTTATTCAAACTAACATTTTGCGATTTGGTATATATTTAAGATGGCCCATCATGCATAAGTTTTTAATATTTGAATTTCGAGAAACATCTTATGGTATATTTAGGGCAGAAGAGAAGGATTTCTATCAACATATCACTAAGGCCCTTGACTTATGAACATGCGTAAACTAAGTTAATAGAAAATGTTAAATAAGTTCCGGAATATAAGCTTGGAAAACTGACATCACATCATTTTTTCAGATGACAACTTTCAACCTTTTTTTCTTTAAGCTTGGACTTTTTTAAAAGTCATTTTTTGCGGATATCATTTATTTCTTTAATCAGTTTATACCATTTAGGAAATCTATTCGCTGAAATTTACATAAGGTTTGGTTGAATCTTGAAGTCATACTATATTAATATATACATACAGTCATGTACATATATACAAGCGGTCGCATTACATAGGGAAAATTTTATTGTTCCTACCACTATTTAGAAAATAATATCTTCCTATCCATAGTACCTATCCATAGCATATGTTAAATAAAATTATCCTAAAGATTACTGTTAAGGGTTCTGGTAGGAACAATAACATTTTCCGTATGTAATGCGAACCCTGTGTCTATTTTTAATGCATACATGCAGGCATAAACCAAAATGAAGGCAGAGCAATGAAATGAACCCTTGGGCCTCCCTTCCTATGTCATTGCAAAAAATTAAAGGTTTTCTCAACTTAAGGCACAGATAGCTATTATAACTTCAGTTATACAGTTATTGATATAAATTTTTATTATTAGGAAAATATCAAATTAGCAAATGCCAGAAATAAGTGGAAAGTGGAAATTTTTTTATCACCAATATTTGTAATGATCAAATCCTGTTTATTCTTGGTGTTTTTATTATGATAATAAAATTATAATAAAGAAAACAATATAATTAATTTAAACTCACTGCTACATGAAAATCATGCGTTTTCCTTCAAGAAACCGTTGTTCGATGAACTGTGTGTGTTTATGGAACTAGTAAAATGACACGAGATGTAAATAACACTATATTGAAACAAATGTAGATTGACATCGTCCAGATACAGACATGCGGTTTGTTAATTTTAACAAGAGCCAGGCTTTGTGGCTGCCCGGTTGCGTTATTAAAAATTATCGCAGCTAAAGAGTTAAATCCTGCGTGCGTTTAATCTGAAGGTTGCACTTCAACTCTTTTTTCAAATGTAGAGATGCACTGAAAACCAGGAAGTGTACTTGACCACCAAATATAAATCACAATAATTATTTTTAAACAACTGAGAAAATGTTTAAATAGAAAATATGACTTATATGAATTATAGCTTCAGAATTGCTAATTGCTAAAAGAACATATTTCACAACAAGGATGAAGCTATTGGATTGTTTATGCTAAGTAGATATTTGTGTCTGCACAGAAAATGATCTATTATTTATTATTGATAAATGATTTTAGATTAGCATCAATAAGGTTTCTCTTAAATAACAGTTATAGCAATAAATAACTCAATAACTCTTAAAGTGATTTTAGTTGAAGTGATTATTCAGTAAATGGGTTCTCATAAATCATAATTGCGAAAAATGTATGTTCACTGAACATGCTCCCCCCTATCAGGGCCTTAGTCCTGATACTGAGGGAGTAATGCTATTTTGTGCACCGGGCGTTTGAAGAATGAAGACCCGCGTTGCACAGTCACCACTCTGTTGAGTCCATCACTGCCTGGATAGACCTCCGTAATACGGCCCAACGGCCAAGTTCCAGGCGGTTGATTTGCGTCCATGAGTAACATTATCTGACCCACCTCGATGTTAGGCATGGCGATCTTCCACTTAACTCTGGGTTGCAGCGAGGCCAGGTATTCTCTGGTCCACCGTCTGGCAAATCCAGCTTTCTTGTTTTGGAGCAGTTCCCATCGTTTCTTCAGATTCGTTGTCGGGGTTGTGACTCATCGGGTATGGAATGCAAAACATCCCCTGTAAGAAAATGTGATGGAGTGAGAACATTTATTGAGTCAGTATCATTATCGTTTGTATAAGCGGCCGCGAGTTCAGCAAGGCTTCTATCTGGACGAGCAACGTGGCTAGCTCCTCGAAAGTGAGCAATGTCTCTCCTATGACTCGCTTGATATGATACTTTGCCGATTTTATGGCAGCCTCCCAAATCCCGCCAAAATGAGGGGCAGAAGGAGGGATGAAATGCCATTCTAGAGAGTTTTCAGCTTGATAATGGGATATTATTTCATTATCTGTAAATGAACGCCACAATTCATAAATTTTATCCTGCTTTCTGGATGCACCGACAAAATTGGTGCCATTGTCGCTATAAAGATGCCGTGGGGCGCCTCGCCTTGCACTAAAACGTCGAAGAGCGGCGATAAATGCCTCAGCTGTCATATCACTCACAGCTTCAATATGCACCGCTTTTGTAGCCAAACAAATAAACAAAGCTATATAGCCCTTAGTTGTTTTTGCACCCCGACCCTTACTAAATTTAATAGATATAGGGCCTGCGTAATCCACACCGCTGAAAAAAAATGGACGTTCCAGGGTTACTCGATGCTTTAGCAAATTCCCCATTAGTTGAGGGGTTGCAATGGGCCTTTTATATCTGTAGCATTTTAAACATCTATTGATGCATTTGTTAATGATCTTTTTCCACCAACTGTCCAGTAAGATTGTCTTATGATGTGGGATAGCAGTGAAGGCCCAGCATGTAAATGGGCAATGTGTTGTTGCTGTATTAATAACTCAGCCATTTTATGCTGTGAGGGCAAGATTAAAGGATGTTTGTGATTAAAGGATAATTGTGAATGTTGTAAGCGTCCTCCCACCCGTAACAGACCCTTATCATCAAAAAACGGTTGGAGGGATTGTAACCTACTTTTCTTTGGCAAAGCTTTCTGTTCTTGGATACATTTAAATTCTTCCTGAAAGTAAGAATTCTGAATCCAATGAACAATATTCTCTTCGGCTGCTTTTGTTTCTTTGTAAGTAAGATGTGGTAAAAAAATTTCTGTTTTGTTAGACTTCTTGCATTTTTTGATAAATCTTTGGCAATATGCCAAAATGCGAATAATTTTTGCAAGTGAAGAGTGCTTTTGAAACAAATTATCAAATAGATCATTTGATGTGTGGTTGTGAAAGGAAAAAATTGGATCAGACCTTTGTTCGGCTTTGATTTGATCATCAAATTCCTCAACATTTGAGTCGTCTTTGGGCCAATTGGATGGGTCCAAAGTCAGCCAACTTGGCCCCTTCCACCACAAATCGCAACCTGGAAGACATTTTGGATCAATACCGCGTGAAGCGATATCTGCGGGGTTCTCTTTGAATGGTACATGTCTCCAGTGCTTTGTAGGTAGAATTTCGGTAATTTGAGCTGTCCTATTCGCGACAAAAGTCTTCCATTTACGCGGATGTGCTGATACCCAAGAAAGGACGACTTTTGAGTCCGTCCAGGCGAAAATATCGAACTTGTAACTCTTTATTGTTTCCATGACGGAACGGAACAGCTTAGCTAGTAGGTGCGCACCGCAAAGCTCTAATTTTGGCACTGAAATCTGTTTGATTGGAGCAACTTTAATTTTACAAACTAAGAGAAAAGAGTTTATTTTCCCCTTATAACTTTGTCGGCAATAAATTGCGGCAGCATATGCCAATGTTGAGGCATCAGAAAAACCATGTAATTCAAATGGGTTACCGGATGAAATCGTGACAGATCTAGGAACAGACAATTGATTTAGTCCGTTAAAGGAAATTTGAAATTGTAGCAATTCGTCTGAAAGATGTTGCGGTATAATAGAGTCCCAGTCCCCTTTTGTAAGCCAAAGTTTCTGATAAAATACCTTTAAAGTTACAGTACAGGGCGAAATTAGACCTAGTGGGTCGAAAATCCGTGCAGACTCAGCTAAAATATGTCTCTTTGTAAGAGGTGGAGTGAGTGTTAATGCAGTTATGAAAATAAAACTATCTGATGAAGAGTTCCAGCTTAAGCCTAGAACTTTGGAGCTTCCGTTGTCACTAGGAATGATTTCAAAATTTGATTCACTGCTAGAAGAATCTATAAATTCATTAAGAAATGCCTGTGAATTTGAATTCCACTTCCTCAAGTGGAAACAATGCGCGTCTAAGCAATCTGTAATTTCTTTGCAAGTTTCTATTGCTTCCCTAACAGTATTCGTACCGGATAATAAGTCATCCATGTACATATCCTGTTCTAACATGCGCGAAATGCAAGGATTTTTTGTATAATCCTGAGCGGTTTGTTTTATACATCTAGTTGCCAGAAAAGATGCTGGCGCTAAACCATATGTGACAGTTTTCAATTTGTAATTTTTTATTTCTTCATTAGGATTAGACCTCCAAACTATTTGCTGATAAATTTTATCCTCTTCGGCAACCAAAATCTGGCGGTACATTTGTTTTCTATGTCCGCAGAAAAGACTATTTTCGGAAATCGAAAATTAAGTAAGATTTCGAAAATGTCCCGTTGTAACTTAGGGCCTACACCCAAAATGGAATTCATGGAAACACCACTTGAAGTTTTGCATGAAGCGTCAAAAACTACCCTTAATTTAGTAGTGATACTAGAAGATTTAATAACCGCATGATGAGGAAGAAAGTAGTGTTTGTTTTCATAATTATTAATGTCATTTTGTGCAACTAATTCCATGTGATCTACTTCTTGATATTCGTACATAAACTCTTTGTACTGATTTTCAAATTCTGTTTTTTCTCTACATTTCTTTTCCATAGCAAGCAAGCGAGAAATTGCGGCAGGTTTAGAATTACCTAATTCTGATTTAGATTGAATAAAAGGTAACTTAACCACAAAACGACCCTCGGAATTAATTGAATAATTTTCCTGAAAATGTGATTCAACAACTGCTCTTCAGGTGACAGCATTTGAGTATTATTAAATACTTCTTCTACTTCCCAAAAACGCTTTAACTCTTTATCAATGTTAACTTCATAAATGTGTAAATTATGTATTGAATTTGGAGATGTACTAGAATGTGGCATTTTCCCTGAGACCAGAAAGCCAAAAATTGAATTTTGAGCAATTAAATTGCTCTGAGTATCTGTTACTTGACCAGGAAGCAAAATAGAAAAGAAATAATCAGATCCTAGAATAATGTCTATTTTATTTGGTGTCCCGAAATGTGGATCCGCTAAGTTTATATTCTTTAAATGCGAAAAATGCTTCTCATGTATTTTTTCCGCAGGTAACGGAGCAGTTAAATCATCTAAAATAAATGCCTTAACAGACAACTTGGTGTCAGCATTATAAATTGATGTAAGATCAAACATTACGTAACCCTTAATTACTGCGATCTTTGAGTTAGACAGACCTTTTACGGGGAACCTAGCGTTTTTCCTTTTAATTCCTAACATTTTCATGCAGGATTCAGAAACAAAAGTAGACTCTGATCCACTATCACACATGATTCTTAAAGTGTGCTTTTGACCCATGCAATCATTAATATATACACTAGCACTGGGCAAAAGTGCGAAAGATGTTTGAACTGCATTTATGGAAGGAGAAATTTCCTTTTTATTCTCATCGGGAATCAAACCGGCCTCTGAATCAGGTTTGTTTTTGCGGCTCTGTTTTTCATTTGAACGAGAAGTTGATATCGCGTAATTTTGCAGCTTATTTTCACATAAACTAGTATGATGTTTCAGCCTTCAATTGTGACAAGAGTAAGAGGAATTGCATTGCCAGGTAGTGTGCTTGTCAGACAAGCAATTACTGCATAACTTGTTTTTCTTAACAAACTGTCTCCTATCCCTGATGCTTAATTCTTTAAATTTAACACACTTGTAAAGTGAGTGATTAAATTTACATAGTAAACATTTGCTAATGACACTGGAAAAAGATCTATTGACGTTATACTGTTTCTCTTGTTTATGCGAACCTTCATTTTCACTTTTATACAATTCTAAAGGTGAACATCTATCATTTATAAACTGAATAAATTGATCAAAAGACGGAAAGTCTTCGCTTGAGGTCAATTTTGCCCATTCCTCCCTTGTTTTAGAATCAACCTTTTGTAATAAAATATGAATTAGCCATAAGTCACGGCCAGATGCCTTTTCATCGATTGATTTAAGGCCTCTAATTACTTCATCTAATACATCTGATAAACAGCGTAAGCTAAATGCATTCACTTGAGTAATGGGGGGAATGTCCAAGAATGTTTTAACTAAAGTGGAAACAATTTGTTTTTTCTTATCATATCGCGACAGCAATTTTTCCCATGCTTCTGAATAACTGTTTTCAGAAATAGGTATGTGTTTTATTATAGAGACTGGCTCTTCCCCTAGTAACCCTCTTAAATACTGAAACTTCTGTATATTAGTTATGCTGTCGTTGTTATGAACTAATGATAAATATAAATCTTTAAATGACAGCCAGTTCTTAAAATCACCATTAAATTGCTCTATATTGAGCCTAGGCAATTTAAAATTGTTAGAAATAGTAGAACTAACAACTGGAATCTGATTATTTATCATTTGAGGACATTTACGGTAACTTTTTCAAGTTCCGTTTGCAGCTTGGCTTTGGTTTCATAATATTTTTTTTCAAATTCCTCAATTTCAGATGCTTCAACTGGTAATTGAGCATCATATTTATCAAAATCGGCGTAAACCGTCTCTAATTTATTGTACAAGTCATTTTTTTGAAACGTTTGCTTAGAATTAATGAAGTTGTTTATCCTTGTTAGAGCAGATTTAGCTCTGCCACGTAAATTTATAGCTGCTTTTTCCAATTCTTCAGCAGCCTTTTTTGCGGCTTCCAAGTCGGTATTCATTATTCAAATAATGAGGTGAATAGCGTAAAAAACAAAAGCCAAACCGATAATAATAATAAGATAAAATGTACTTATCTGTAATAAATGTGATGCGAGGTGCTCCGTCGTCTGTTGCAATTCCACATAAGACTGGTAAAAACTTTATTTAAAAACTGAAGTAATATATGATGAGCACACACTTATTCCAAGCTTGAAAAAAGTATCCAATATCTCGCCGGTGCCTCCAACTTTTAATGTTCGATGAACTGTGTGTGTTTATGGAACTAGTAAAATGACACGAGATGTAAATAACACCATATTGAAACAAATGTAGATTGACATCGTCCAGATACAGATATGCGGTTTGTTAATTTTAACAAGAGCCAGGCTTTGTGGCTGCCCGGTTGCGTTATTAAAGAATATCGCAGCTAAAGAGTTAAATGCTGCGTGCGTTTAATCTGAAAGTTGCACTTCAACTCTTTTTTCAAATGTAGAGATTTAGAGATGAGACGGGCTCAGCCCGGTCCCGAGAGTCCGAGGCCGAGCCCGGGCCCGACACGGGCTCGGGCTCAATTTTCATACCAGCCTTCGGGCTCGGACGGGCTCGGGCTCATTTTTTTTTAACCTGAAAATTTTATTTATTCCCTTATGGAAAAAAAAACTTTTTAAAAAATATAAGAAGTAATATATTAATATATAATCATCAAAATTTCTTGTGTTTTCTATATTATTCTGTTAATGCTTTTTAAGGTGTGTTAATATCTAAAATTTATTTATGTTTTTAAAATAAATTCAGTATTCCTTATTTTTATCTCTGTTAAAAAGCTGTTATTCTTGTAAAAGTAATTTAATTACTCCTTTTATAATAATCATTAAACTTTCAGTTTTCTGTGGTTTCAATAAATAAATGAGGCATCTGTCTGTTATCACCAATTTCTCTATCGCCTGGGTTGAAAATTGCATTTTCCATAAGAAATCATTTTGATGTTATTTTCATAAGAATGATGAAAGCGAAGTATCAGTAACTGTTTAGGTTATTGCACAAAATAAAAGAAAATGATAAAAAAAAATAGTTTTATTTATTGGTGAACGGAAATAAAAGCATTTAACTTTACTGTTCGTTAACGAGGGTGAGAAAGTTGAATTTTTTTTCCTTGCTTTATTTTGTTAACAGTTGATAATTTGGTAAACATTGAAAGGAATATTTATTAGCTGTATAAGAGATAAAGCGGATATTAACATGTTATGAGAATGTTTTTGATTGATTAATGTTACAACATCACAGCTATTTTAAAAGAAATTTGCAATATTTGCAGATTTATATCATTGACGCTAAGGCGCCAAAATAGTAGAATATTTTAAAATTGGATCGTTTATTTTATTTTATTTTATTTTATTTTATTATTTGACAATCTAGGCGAAATATGGCAAAATATGAGAATCTTTTTAGGGACATCTTTTCATGAGATTAAATGTAAATGTCATAAAACTAATTATTTGCTAGGGATGAGATATTTCATTTAGAACAACTTTTATGCAATTTTTATTAAACTTTTTTTTCGGTTTATATTTTCGGTATCGGGCTCGGGCTCTAATGACGAAAAAATATTTCGGGCTCGGGCGGGCCCGGGCTTCGAAAAATGAGCCCGAACTCATCTCTAGTAGAGATGCACTGAAAACCAGGAAGTGTACTTGACCACCAAATATAAATCACAATAATTATTTTTAAACAACTGAGAAAATGTTTAAATAGAAAAGATGACTTATGTGAATTATAGCTTCAAAATTGCTAATTGCTGAAAGAACATATTTCACAACAAGGATGAAGCTATTGGATTGTTTATGTTAAGTAGATATTTGTGTCTGCACAGAAAATGATCTATTATTTATTATTGATAAATGATTTTAGATTAGCATCAATAAGGTTTCTCTTAAATAACAGTTATAGCAATAAATAACTCTTAAAGTGATTTTAGTTCAAGTGATTATTCAGTAAATGGGTTCTCATAAATCATAATTGCGAAAAATGAATGTTCACTGAACAACCGTGCTTTATTAATGCAATCTGTAAGTGATTATTTGAGCAAAGTGATTTTAACACAGACAAGTCTTGATTCAGCCTAGAGTATGACAACAAGTGTTGTCAGGTTCAGTGTCACGAAAAGCGGGACAGTGGCTTCTAAATCGGGACATCAGAATACAGTAAACCCTATGAAAACATAACCTGTTTATAACGGAATCATGCCTTAAACGTTAAAATTCCATCGTTGTCCCTACAGATGGGATACCATACAATTACACCTGCTAAGACAAAAGCCTTTTTAAAAAGGAATATTTCTCCTGTCCCTTGCGATTCCGTCGTAGCAGATTTCATTATTGTACTAAATAAACACAACAATCTTATGCAGTAAAACCTGTGAAGGCGGAATTGCTGGGATTGAAAGTAAGTATAAATGTATGCTATTCCTATCGTAGGGCGGGGGAGTTTTTATTTTTAAAACAGAATTACGTTATAAACAGGCTCCTATTGAACAGAGTTTACTGGACAAAGTGCAGTAAAACTTGTGAAAACAGAATAGCTGAGAATTGTAAGCAATCCCGTTTTAGACAAGTTTCTATCTAGGGAGGTATATTTGAAGGTTCATTAGTAAAGACTATAAAAAATTTAAGTTATTACATAGGCTCTGTCTTTCCACTCGATGCTACCAGATAGCAGGGTATTAAAATAATTTGAAATGAATGTTTGCATCACTCACGAAAAATAGAAACAGTTGGCGTCCCGCGTAGTGGTTACGTGCGACAGGTCTTAGAGCCCCGAAAATCGGGACACCGAGCAACACTAATGATATGACCGACGTATTATGAAAAGTAGAAAAAGAAACAATCGCAATAACCCGAGATCACAGTAAGGCAAGGTTGATTGATGGTATGGTCGGGAATCAATATTGATGAACATATGGATTTGCATATTACGATATAAAGAATGGCGATTTCATGACTGAATGATATGGGACGGAGATAAACAGGCCCTCTGGTAGCATGGCTGTAGCATTACGATACAGCTATGAGGATTACTTTATATAATACACGATAATCCCAGATCTCATTCAGCTCGATTTGTGAGCAAATCTAAGCGCATGCAGATGCCAACATGTACGTTTAATTTAAATCCGATTTAACATGGGTGTTACAGACTATGGTACAAACCATTGTTGCTGGATGCATCCGTTGTCGATTTTAGATTTGGAGATTCCTCTTCCTGAAGAATGGAACAGAATTCTTCAAAGCCCAGGGATGCTATTTAAGGGGGGCTGGGATGCAATACCCCTCCCCAAGGAATTTGATATTTCAGAAAATTTATCAATCATCAAATGTCAGACTCAAGCAAAAATTTTAAAAATGCTCAAACACTTAAATAACTTATCAGATTTGATTGCAATAAAAACACATGCATTAACACATTAACTGTTTCATTTTTCTGACACCATAAACTAAAAAACAGGGAGAAAGCACCACTTTTTAAGGGTGTATTCGGAAAAATATTTTTCATCCTCAACAGCTCGTAATTTTCTGAGACATTTTCAGACTCAGTTTTAAAAGTAAAAACCTGAAACTTGCTGAGGTGATTTTTGAAGAGATGTATAAGAGGTCGTGTGATTTCATTTTTTGCTCAATTAGTTAGAATTTGATTTTTAAACAATTATTTTCTCAATATGACCATTTTCTTTTTTCATTCCCAGATCTCCCGCTTCAGCAAATTCGATTCAAAATGCCAACTTTGACAGCATTTTTTGCAATATTTTCTGCATTTATTAAAAAATCGACAAGCACAGCACATTATGTATTTTCTAAATAAGAGAATTTGCCAGTTTGATGCGTTTGAGAGTAAAATGAATTTAAAAATAAATCAGAAAATAAGCAGTTTGGATTGAAATACACCCTTAAGTACTAAAATATTTGCCTTAAATAATCGAAAAATATCTGCGAAATAATAAACCGAAGATTACAAGTAGAAATTAGTGGTATCCAAAAGTTTTTTGTAACGAAGCAAGCAAACAGTTCTTGCCCGAACTGAGTTCGGGCAGAACAGTTAAGTGGTTAAATAAATGTTTTACGCATAGAAATTAATAATCATTAAAAAAAATTCCTAAAGCCTTTTACTATTCGAACTTTCTCAAAGTGAGATATATATCGTTGATGAGTACTTTGGCTAAGTTTAAAATTACATGTGAATTTTTTTTATCAATTGCTTCTCAGCTGTGTACAACTTGATAATAGGAAAACTCGTCTCCTCAGGGCTAGAAATTCAGGGGTGAATTTCTCCCTTTAATCCAAAATTTAGGAGTTTTTCAGTTATTTTTTAATTTAATTTAATTTATTTATTTTTTTTGGGGGGGGGGAGGGGGGTATAATTCAAGTTCTTAATTGTCTGACCTTTTTTACTTTTTTAGATTATTAGTGTCACATTATATTTGCTACAATCATTGCAATTTTATAAAATTATTTAAAATTTGCTTTATTAAATCATATTATATCATTTTCGAGATTCTTCAACATTTAAGAGTGGACTCTGCGCGCACCTGACAAAACAATTTCTTCAACCCGAAAACCGACAGACTTCCACCAAAACTCGAAGTAAAAGAAAATTATTCCATATTTTAACACATTTATAACAAAGTAGTCTATAATTTTATACCTTATGTACAAAAATGAACCCATATACTATATCCATTAATAGTCAAATATATAGTTTTTTTCATCTGACAAATATTCAGGATTTATTTGAAAAATCGGATTAACACGAACCCACCTCAAAATGCTGAAAAAAAAAAAACAATCCGAAACAATTAACACTTTATCTTACCTTTACTTGCAGAAAATCACTAATGAAAATTCTCTTATCGCTATGTAGATTGCAAAATTTGCAAATTTCGTTGCCTATTTACGACGCTCGTGAGCTGATATCTCATGAGTGGAATTTCATGATTTTTTTTCGCGATCATCTGACGACATTTGCAATTTTTCCCACGATCGTTTCACGGAATTCACGATTTTATTCTGACAATGTTATACGAAATTGATTTCTTTCTCTCAATCATTTGTCAAAATTGATAATATTTTCCCCCGACCAACTGACGAAATTCCATACTTGTTTCCGCAATCCTTTGACAAAATTCGCGATTCTTTTTCACGATCATTTGTTGAAATTCGTGATTTTTTCCTCCACCGACTAATAATATTTGTGATTTTTTGCGCAATAGTTAGATGAAATTTTGTATCATATTTCGCAATCGTTTGGCGAAATTCTCCCCGACTTTATTGCGCGGTTGCTTGACTAAATTTTGTGACTTTTGCACAATCCTTTTACTAAATTCGAGATTTTAGTTTGTGCAATCATTTGATAAAATTTGCATTTCTTTTCGCGATCTCTAATGAAATTAACGATATTTTCGACAGCCGTTTCAAGAAATTAGCGATTTTTTCCGCGACCATTTGGGGACATTTTTTTTTTTTTTAAATTTGCGATTTTTTTCTGCGGCCGATTGGCAAATTGATTATGCTGAATTCGACAGGGAAAAAAATCGCGGACTTTCACGAAATGTAATAAAAAATCGCGGAATAATCACATGCTTGTGAAAGAAGTTAAGGAGACAAAATCACGCACAGAATTTTTTATTGTGGAGGATTTTCCCATTTTTGGTGTGATTTGTGCAGTTCTGCACGTTCCCTGTTTCTCAAAGAAAATTTTTTCTTGTTCTTCGCCAGGAAGCTCTTGAGATGGCTGGCGCTCTTGTAGTAAAACCTGAAAAAAAGGAGTTGAAAGGGACCAGAAAAAAGCTCCATTTTAGACAAATCACCATCTTAGCAAGTATAATTGTATGATTTTTTTCATCGAAATTTGATTTTTTCCCCCTTGGAGAAAGAATTCTGTTATAGAAAGGTTTCGTTTTCACAAGATTTACTGCAATACATCTCTTTTCAGAGTTACATTATAGAGTGAATGGTTTCACAGGTATCTTGATAATAATAATTAGAGGGATGAAATGTATCACATTTTCGCGGCGAGAGCTGGTTTTATCTTAGTGACTGTGACACGTGAAAGTCCATCAATGTTATGGATCTAGTGTATGGTTCCAACCTGGATCCATAAGATTGCAAGACACTCCTATGTCAGAATTAATGTGTTGCCAGGTGACCCGCGTAAATCAGTGCTCCAAATGCTCTGGACACCACTAATTTCTTACTGTTTATTTCGCCATCTTTAATCGCAGATAATTCTGCCAATAGATAAGGCAAAGGAAATTACTTTAAAATGCTGGTGTCCAGAGCATTTGAAGTCCCAATTTACACGGGACACCTGGCAACACTAGTCTAGTCAATATCCTTAACGAGATGACTATTAAGTGGTCTCTCACTTGATCCCTAGCCAGTAGTATGTCAACATTGTCGTCGATTGATACTTACGAGACCAATATTCACCTCCCACGTACCTGAAGGAAAAATAAAAACAGCTTGTTGGTTCCCCTCAACTATCATGATTCCTCTTTCTAGAAACATGGCTCGCCACGCACTTCAAACACGTTGGTGGTTTACAATTACTTTATAAGTCGATATAGACAGATTAACCCCTTGAGGTGCGGTGGGATGAAATACATCCCACCTAATATAAACAGGATTCTCACCAGAAAATTTTAACTAAATTTTATATTTTTAACTTTGGAGCAAAATCGTTGAAAAAATTGCTTTTCCTTATTTAAAAATAAAATTTTTCGATTATTCCGGTGAGAATTCAATATTTAGAGGCATTTTTGCTTGCTCCTCAAGGGGATAATATCGGCTTATGGAAATTTTTCCTCAACTCCGAAGAGGAAACCACAATAAAAGTGAAACAAAGAGATAAGAACAGACTAAAGGGAAATGAAGAAAGATTTTAAAAGAGAAGAAGAAATACAAAAATAGATAGATCGCATGGGAGTCCAGGGTCTCGAAATCTGTGAATATCTAAAGAAGTTACCCTCCTAAAACGTTTTGGAGACTTCATACTCGAAGAAATATAATTTTGTCGTAAATAAAACAGTGTTTATTCTAATAACCGCGTATTGAATTCAGGTGTGTCTGGGGAGAACATAGTCACTCTTGATCATCGAAATCTCCACCCTCCCAGAAGATTTATGATTTTTTTTCTCATTAAATGTTTTGAAATGCAACCCCCCCCCCCTCCCCCGGAAGTCCACCGTATCCCTACCGGAGCTGCTGACAACCCTCGGAGAAAAATGTCTGAATTCAACATTGAATCACACTCGATGGCCTTTAATCGAAACCTTCTTTAGTAAATGATCCACGATCAGCCTTTAGCTAACATTTACAACATTGTAAACGTGCGCAAACAGTTATTTTATAGAATTATTTCTCTTATCTGTATAATATAATCGTATGACAGTCACGGTTGAAGCTATGCTGTCCTTGAAAAGAAAGAAAATACTCTCTTGTTAAACGTGTTATCGCATCAATTAAAACAACTTCTTTACTTTGTTTCTGATATACATTTTTTTTCGATGAAATAATAGAATACATTTTTGCCCAGCAAAGTGACGTTGTGTAAATTGTCAAAATGAGAATCATTCAAGAGTCATGGTGGTCTGAAGAAAAAGATCATATTATCATTGCAAATACACAAATAATTTTTCCTAACGCTTTTAATTAAAAACCCTGGTATCATTTAATTAACAAATGTTAGCAACATACACAAAATGCTAATTTTGTTAATTGTGAGTATTTAAAAGAAAATTATAAAAACCTTCTGCTTATTCTTCATAAAGTTGTAGCAAATAGGTACTATCACTACTGCTCAACCAATCGATGTGACGTCAAGTGAGAGACCACTTAATAGTCATCTCGTTAAGGATATCGACTAGACTAGTGTTGCCAGGTGTCCCGTGTAAATTGGGACTTCAAATGCTCTAGAAACCAGCATTTTAAAGTAATTTTCTTCGCCTTATCTATTGGCAGAATTATCTGTGATTAAAGATGGCGAAATAAACAGTAAGAAATTAGTGGTGTGCAGAGCATATGGAGCACTGATTTACGCGGGACACCTGGCAACACATTAATTCTGACATAGGAGTGTCTTGCAATCTTATGGATCCAGGTTGGAACCATACACTAGATCCATAACACTGATGGACTTGCTAATAATTCTTTCAAGAGAACTTTGCAGTTTCTTTTCAACTCTTATTGCAAAAACATTCCAGACTGTTTTTTCAGATGTTTATTCACTTTTAAAAATGCAGTCTAAGGATTTTCTGGGAGAGTTTTCTTCAGCCAATCAGTCAAAATTTCTCTCAATTTGGACAACAATAGGCTGTTGCGCAATAGTGATGACAGGCGGGGACTAAGTGCGGACAGATCTCTACTTCCGCAACGCAGGTGCTCCGTGGGTAATGTAAGCTCAATCTTGGCGCCTGTGGTTTTCCGATGAGCTCACGGGGAAGCTGCGGTTCTCACAGAAGAGAGGATTAAAGACGAAAGCGGGAGAGAGCACTCCGTAGGTGCCCGGTTTTAGGCCGGGGATGTCTCTGTGGTAAAAACTAGCGAAACAAGATAGGACCATACTCACAAATTTGATCTGAAGTCGAAATGAAGACAAGAAACACGATCCGTCGCCCGGTTCCATGTCCCATAGTGTCATCCAGACAAAGATGAGACAGCGTGTCCCAAACCTTTGGTTCTGGCGAAAACGGTGGAACGCAAAATCATCAGCGCCCCACATGCTGATCTGTAGAGGTGTTGTTTTGATCGCGCCTCGGAAGTTTCATGAAGGTCAGTGCCCAAACAGAACGTAACAAGGTGTGGCGTGTAGCAAACACCGGTTTGTATCTCTAGGATCTTTGTATCTGCTGCTCCCTGGACCACTTAAACTGAAAATAAAAGGCCATGGCTCCACTGCAAAGCCATGTGCAGGTTATGAATGTCGGGATTCCTGGCACATGTGACGCAATGGCGTTCGGATCAAAATCGGACCTTCCGATTGCCAACCAGCCTAGTGTGTCTATGCACAGGTGGTCACTGCATCATCAGTTAGACTAGCGGACTCTCCTAATTAATAACTTTCATGCTGCTAATCTCCGAGCGGGAACGTGGTTATGTGTTCGGGAGGTTATTAGTTGCCTATTATATGTCAATTATTACGGCGGCCTGCATGGGTATGGATCCTTGCATCCAGAACTAGCCGCCGAGAAGTAAAATTCATAGGCTTGGGGACAGTACGAGGACTGGATTGGGCATGCTAGCCTAGAGCCCTATTGAGGGCGTGTATGTACGTTCTAAAAGATCACATCCGCACTCTTGAAGAATGGCTAACGCTTCTTTTCATATCCATTGTTGAAGGGCTAGTTGTTGGCATTATAGACTTCCATATTTGGATACTTTGGTAAAGCAAGCATTCCCAAGACATTTTGAGGGTCAGCCTCAGTCCGGCGCTGTTGTAGGTGTCCGGTATACCCTGGGTTTCTGGGGAGACTCGGGAGTGGTAACTGAATCAATGCACTTATACTCTTTTGTTCAATTTATTACTGACGGAGCGATCTGACTTTCCAAGGTTTCTTTTTATAATATTGTTTAAATTAAACCTATTTATTCTACACAATTCAGGCTTTTTATACTTTGTTTTTAGGTTAAACGTCATTTTTTAACAGATTGTACTAAATTCAACTATGAAAATTTGTGTTTTTAAACATATTACGGCTTTAATTACATTTATCATCGCATTACATTTTTCATTAAGCTATGTTCGTTACATGTTCATTAAGCTATGTATAAGCGTGTTTTTAATCTAATTTTTTAAGGCAAGATTTAAAGATAACTTTTTGAAAATAACTGGCGTTTTGTTTGAACTCTTATTTTAGCGCAGCAGGTCCCTAAAGGGATCTTGTGCCATTAAACCCTATACAACCAACCAACCAAACAAAATATCGTAGGTCACAACTGGACTATTGCGAAAAAACTAGTAGCTATTTTTAGAAATTTATAATTATGATGATGGTGGCTATGGTTTTCGTTTTTATTGCTTTTACATCACTTATAAACATCGCATAATTTCAATTTTCCCATTCTCGAATAATGAAAATTTATTTTCAAATGAAATTTGTTTAAAAAGTTCTAGCTCAATTTAGTGACAGTTTATGCTTCTTTAAACAATCCTCGAGCATATTTTCTTCTTTAAATCTATCTCAACAATGATCATTTGTTTACTACAATAATAAAATTTAACTAGTGACAAATGAGTTCCACAACTGTTTAAAAAACGATTTCTTTTATTTTACATTAATCCTCATTAATTGGGTCCTCTTCCAAGCGTTGCCATCATTGCTACAATGCCCTTAAATAGAACGAATGTGAATACCACTAAAAACTCTAAACTCTTTTGCGCCATGTCACATTTGGATAAATATGCCACTGGACTAATTATTACAGAAGATTAATAATAAGACCAGATTAACCATAGTATACGGCACTCAAGAGCTAAACTTAAATATGCCAACGAAACAACAAATTTAAATTTGCTATTGCTTATTTTTTTCAGATACATTAAAATTTTCTTTTTTCAATATAATATTTTGGGCAATGAAAATGTACTAATATGAATGGCAAACACCATAAGAAGTTAAAAATTATATACCTAAGTTTTATTTTATATTTTTATTGCTGCCAATGTTATCTGAATCAGGTTAGTTATAATTTAGTTTTGTGTAATTGAGTTTTTTGGTTCCTGTTCCTCGGTTTCAGGTGTGCCTGATTTTTGCAAGGAAGTTCAGAATTTTGTTTCAAATAAAAAAGACTGATATACATTTGAATA
Organism: Maratus speciosus; assembly: GCA_963932465.1. Taxonomy (NCBI): domain Eukaryota; kingdom Metazoa; phylum Arthropoda; class Arachnida; order Araneae; family Salticidae; genus Maratus; species Maratus speciosus. The sequence continues at coordinate 244,345,459 of OZ010788.1, read as the reverse complement.
TAAATGAGTATGTGTAACGAATTTGGCAATGTTTTACAATTTAGACATCTTTTTTCTGGGAATTATAGATTATTAGAGTTTATTCCTTATCACATTATGCAGAAAAGCAAGGTAATCCAACATATGTCAGTTTCGTATGATTACCATAGTGAACGTGATTTTTTGTTAGGAGAATCCCTTAGCAGGATCTCAGATACTCTGTAAACTTTTACATTTCTATACTATGCGTATATATATATATATATATTTGTCTTTTGACTCCTTCTGAAAACAGAGAGAGAGTGAAGTCGAAAATCTGTCTAATGGACTTTACCCACGAATGGCAACAGTCACGCCTCTGCGGGGATAAACCCTTCGAAAAACACTGTTTATTGAACGTAGGGGGAGCAGTGTTGAAATGTTCTTCACGCCTATTGGTGGTTTTCTTCTGTTTACCCGCGTCTGACGTCACATGGGTAAAGTTCATTAAACAGAAGACAGCTAAAAAGAATAGTTTAACTTTGCCTAACCTATAAAAACATTCTTACGACGAAACATTTCAAATTCGTTGATTTAAAGGACCATGGGAGTTTTCAGTTTGAAAAATAAGCATGTTTTATGAAGTTGTTTTGATATAAAAAGAAAATGGTTGCAAAATGACAAGGATTTTTTACCTATACAGGGGTGTCCCAAAAGTAAGTTGAATAACTCCAGGAAAAAAGATTTATTGCAGATAAAGGTACAAGCAACTGAAATTCTTCAAAGTAGCTTCCTTCCGCGTCGGAACACCGGCGAGCATTCTTCTCAGGCGCTGAACACACCCTGGAAGGTGTCGACCGAGACCTCCTTCAAGCACCTCGTTGTCGCTTTTTTGACGACTTTCAAAGTCCCGAAATGGTGGACCATGAGTTCCGTCTTGATCCTCGGAAACAAAAAGATGTCCAGTGGTGCCATGTCGGAGCTGTAAGGCGGCTAGGGCAGTGTTGCCACACCGCGTTTCGTTAAGTACTCCGTGACAATGAAGGCGGTGTGCGATGACGTGTTGTCATGATGAAGACGCCAAGTGTTTCTGATCTTCTTCCTGACGCGTTTCATTCTACTTTGGAGCCTTTTCAGGACTTTAAAGTAAAAATGACTGTTCACTAACACTCAAGCGTCGATCAGAGTTCAACATGTCCCTCAATTTCTTCACATTTTTGTCGGAATGTGGCATTGATGGGCATCCAGAGCGGTCTTCGTCCTCGGCGTCCTCTCTGCCCTCCTGGAACATCTTGTGCCAGCGGTAAACCTATTTTGGGACATGGTATTATCCCCATAAGCTTCCCTCAGCGCCAACGGTCTCGGCGTCGGTTTTCTTCAGCGCAACACAAAATTTTATCGCGTAACGCTGGTCCTTGAAACGCGGCATCTTGAAATTCTGACGAGTTCGAATTAGCAACGATGCGCACTGTGGAACATTCTGCAGGCAACTGTTTATTGCAGGCAATTATCGTTCGCTTCTCTAAAGTCCCCACCACTTTTTCCGTCACTGCGCGCGCATTGCTAGCGGCTTGCTTCGGCGGCGCGAGGTTATTCAACTTAGTTATGGGACAGACCCTGTAGACTAGCAACTTTGGTGTTTCAAATCTCAACAATAACAATGTTGTACTAAGTGTTTTTAGAGATAAAGCTGCATGCTGGGTACAGGCTATATAAGAATAATTATCACAAATTCACACTGGATGAAGGTTGCTAGCTGGGCACAATTCATTCCAAGAAAGAATAGTACAATCTTCACTAGGGTACTCGATGATCACGGCACGTACCCCGAGTCCAATTCGGACCCCATTTATTATGCAGTTTCCTGTGGCTGCTCTCTTGTATCTCTACCCTGAGATACTTCTCTCTTCACAAAACAAAACAAAGAGAAGACAAGATCCCACTTCGCATTTCCTTCCCCCATCATTTTTAGGGTATATCTAATGGTTGAGTTCCTACTGACTGCTCTTCTTTCCATGGCGGAGGTTCTGAGATCCCCAACGTTTCAATTGGGTTTTCGGTTCCCGCTCTTTTTACAAAAAAGTTTCCTTGTACGGTCAGGAGTTTCTCACAGCTTCTGCATAGGGGTCATCAAGGCGGAGCCACTTCTAATCGTTATTATTTTTATGTCGTAGAAGTCTCTGGAAAAGTTATGGATATATTTCTTTGATCTTTCTAGCGTGGGAACCGAAATTATAAAATTTCTGCCTTAACCCTCTCGCTGCGCAACCCGAGATTTCATCGGGATGCATTTTTTCCCGTCTAATTAACCCTCCTTGATCATTCCCACCAGTTACTTTTTATTGTAAATTTTGCCTTATCTAATCGGAGCATTTTCCCGATTAAATCAGACGAAAATTTTTGTTTAGAAAAGCCGGTGACAAAAGAATGAAAATTCTTAAAAGACGCTCGTCGCGAAGGAATTATATATGCAATTTTTGAAGCTATTTTGATAAAACAATTACGCAGCGAGAGGGTTTAAATTCTAATACACGGTAGTCTAGGTTGATCCGGATAGCTGTAAATTTAGAAGAGAGATGCGAAACTTTATAGTGGTTTTATTTGAATCTAATAAAATAAAAAGCACGTTAAAATATACATAACTATGTACTCCTTCATTAAAAGTTTTTGGAATTTTGAATGTTTAACAAAATGGAACACTTCAAACTTAATGTATCAGTTTTCAACAAAAAATCTGAAATTGTTTCGTTTATAAAAAACGAACGAGTTAAAACATTTTAAACAAGTAAGAAAAAATCATGCGTCAAGCATAGATTATGAAACACATTCCAACACATTCAGAATAATGTAACAAAACTGCACTGTTTAAAAAATTAAAATATTACGTCTAATTCAACCATATGGAACCGCATAATACATTTCAGAACCCAATTTCAGCTGTTCCCATCCACAATTGGAAAATTATACGAATTGCAGTCCTGTATATGATTTATAGATTTGAATCTATTAGCTACATGCAAGCCCAAATTTAGTTCACTTAAGAGCTACATATACTTCAGTTGAAAATTTACCTTCAGCAATTTCCTCTAATAAGGAGAACGGTACGTGAATAATTTTGTGCAGCCTGTATTTGAGGCATAGAATTTATATATAACGGGTAAGATGCAAAAAAATAATTAAATTTAAAAGCGCATACCGAATTTTAAACAGTGATCTCCGGCAATTATTACTCAAAGACAGTACTGTACTGTAACCGATTTCTTTTGTGTGTCCCTGTAAATGAATAAAAAATGCTATGAATGTCCTAACGTGATCGTAGTGAAATTCAGTGATTTCTATCAGTTTCAATGCATTTGAAATAGCACAATGTCATTAAAATACTCTGCAAACGATTTTTCTCCATATACCATAATGTAATGGAATCAGGGCTTAATTTCTAACAAAAAAAGTACCGGAGCCCTAATATTTTGCCCTAATACTAATAACCCTAGCATCCCCCCTCCCTCTCCACCGTCACTCTAATCAGCATATTTATATTTCATACATTATTTGCAAAATTTAAAGCTTTCATTTTTTTTTAGCAAAATAAAATTTTTAAATATACTTAGCTGTCAATTATTCCACTTTTTAGTTATCACTCCTTCCGAATAGAAATCTTTGCATAATTTTAATGCTAATTAATCGCAGGATTCTGCGAATAAATAAAATAAGGATTATGATTCGAAAATAGTGTTAAAACAAAAAAGGGATAGTTCACAGCTATACATTTTTATAAAAACATGAATGAAATTTACAGAAATTAGTAGTGATACACTAAAGAATCAAACAACGTTTTTCAATTTCCTATAAAATCTGCATATCTTAAACTATAATCAATTCCTTTCGTAGAACAATCTTTCGTGATAAATTAAACATTTGACACCGTGATCGGAAAGATTCGATGCTTTTATAGAAAAAGGGGAAACGCTGCTCTATTGCTTACTATAAAAACAACAATACATGACAATTATATCTACTTACAAATGACTACTACTTACAACTTTGTAAATTTGTATAGCACAGCCGCATTCATGACGAAAAATAAATAGAAAATCACTAACGTTATTTTCGTACTCGTGCGCAATGGAAGACTAAAAACCTCAAAAAAAAAAAAAAAAAATAAATAAATATATATATATATATATATATCTCAAGCTGATGCTCGTTGACTAAAAAAAGAATATATTCTTTTCCGGTTAGATATCTAAATTTAAAAAAAAAATGATCCAATTAAAAAATATCCTAGTGTCAGAAAAGAAAATCAAACTGAAAGCAAATTCATTGTTCGCGATTTTGAATGGCGCCAATATACATGTCGCCGAAATCAATGCCAGACATAAATCTGCAAATATCAGTAGGATAAGCAAAACACGATTTATGTTTCTCCTATTCTGATCAAAATAACATTAAAAAGAGGGAAGAGTTATTTTTTTTTCTATACCTGAGTAAATAAAATTTTTAATTAACAGACAGATTGTGCTCGAGTGCTTCGGAAGCGCTATTGCACTAGGCTCCGGAGGCCTGTATTTATGAGCTCCGGTGATTTCCGACAAATATTTAAATATTTACTAAAAACAGAGAAGTGCCGGAGCCGGGCTCCAGTGGGCTCCGGCGCAATTTAAGCCCTGAATGGAATGCTTTTGAGTGCCCCTGTAAATGAACGATTAATCCTACACACTTCATATACAATACCAAACATGCTTTGGTGACCCTAAATAACCTTTATCAATTTCATGAAAATCCGAGTATATTTACGGGAGTTATTCCCCATATACCATAATGTAATGGGATACTTTTGAGTGCCCCTGTAAATGAACCATTAATCCTACATACTTCATGTACAATACCATACATGCTTTGGTGACCCTAAATAACCTTTATAAATTTCATGAAAATGCGAGTATATTTACGGGAGTTATTCCCCATATACCATAATGTAATGGAATACTTTTGAGTGCCCCTATAAATGAACGATTAATCCTGCACACTTCATATACAATACCAAACATGCTTTGGTGACTCTAAATAATCTTTATCAATTTCATGAAAATCCGAGTATATTTACGGGAGTTATTCCCCATATACCATAATGTAATGGGATACTTTTGAGTGCCCCTGTAAATGAACCATTAATCCTACATACTTCATATACAATACCAAACATACTTTGGTGACCCTAAATAACCTTTATAAATTTCATGAAAATCCGAGTATATTTACGGGAGTTATTCCCCATATACCATAATGTAATGGAATACTTTTGAGTGCCCCTATAAATGAACGATTAATCCTACACACTTCATATACAATACCAAACATGCTTTGGTGACCCTAAATAACCTTTATCAATTTCATGAAAATCCGAGTATATTTACGGGAGTTATTCCCCATATACCATAATGTAATGGAATACTTTTGAGTGCCCCTGTAAATGAACGATTAATCCTACACACTTCATATACAATACCAAACATGCTTTGGTGACCCTAAATAACCTTTATAAATTTCATGAAAATCCGAGTATATTTACGGGAGTTATTCCCCATATACCATAATGTAATGGAATACTTTTGAGTGCCCCTATAAATGAACGATTAATCCTGCACATTTCATATACAATACCAAACATACTTTGGTGACCCTAAATAATCTTTATCAATTTCATGAAAATCCGAGTATATTTACGGGAGTTATTCCCCATATACCATAATGTAATGGGATACTTTTGAGTGCCCCTGTAAATGAACCATTAATACTACATACTTCATATACAATACCAAACATACTTTAGTGACCCTAAATAACCTTTATAAATTTCATGAAAATCCGAGTATATTTACGGGAGTTAGAGAGTGGACAGACGGCCAGACAAACCGAATGCATAAACACTTTTCAACTTTGTTGGAAAGTGTTAAAAATGAGCAAAGTTGTTTCGAGGCGTACGACCGTTGTTTTTGTAAAAAAAGTTGAGGCAGAGAGTCCTTTTTAGTGCATTCGATTGAAATGAAATTGAGACATTAACTGCGTACCAGATATTTATTTCGATTAGTATTCAATGACAATTTTGTTTAACATTGGCCTGTGATATGAGAAGTAAGAGACATACGGCATAATATCAATATCGATGTGTCTGGTGAACGAACATCAATCGTGGTGTTGCCCATCGTTGTTGGTTCTATAGGCACTTAGTTGAGTCTGAACTTTTTTAAACGTTCGCCTGCTGCACGCCAGTGGTCCTGAATCGCATTGATTAGACCTATGTTGATATCTATCAGCTTGGAGACATCTTCGAGAGTATATGGGTGTCTTCTTCACTCGCTATGTCCATCAGTTCTGGTACACGAGTGGTAGATGTGCTAGGGTCGTTGTTCACCGAACGCGCCGCATCAACATTGTGGCGCTCCAGAAAGTCTTGTTTGCTCGGTGCCGTATATTGGGGTACTTGTGCGTGGCCCATAACACTTTCTTTCCAATGATATTAGTTACCTATATTTTTGACTGAGTGGCTGAGTCTTGTGCGGGCTGTTTTTTTTTTTCACTTTTTCGCACGCTTACTTTAAGTTTTTACATGAACAAATCATCCAAAATACACTTATTTTTTTCACTTTTTCGCACACTTCCTCTAAGTTTTTACATGAAAATATGGTACAAAATACACTTACTTTTTAAATTGGTCGATTTCAAACTCTGTAACACTAAAACCCGTATCGCAGCGGTACCACATCTCAGCCGTGAGTTACACTGAATAGAAAAGAGCGATAGTGCCGGTGTTTTGGCCATTTAGCGCTGTGTGCTCTCTCAGCCGTCCAGCTCGTCTCCGATATCATATTAGCGATCTCACCGAATATATTAAAACACGACACCGCACTTACGTATCTGAGCCTAATTGTTAGGGGGTTGGGCAGGACGATATAGACTTTTTCGTTACGGTCCAAATTTCTGTCCCGGTACTCGTATCTTTTGGTATGATTTTAAAGGCGTTTCACGTCTAAGGCTGCGTTTAGAAAGGAAAAGTGATCTCTCTCATTCCAATAAAATGCAGTTTTTAACAAAAGGACGGGAGATTCAACAAAGAAAAGGAGATATGAAGATTAGATAGAACTTGGAGGAAACTTCTCTCTCCTGCATGATGTCCAGCAGTTTCCTTGAAGCCATTACAGATGAAAAATACCGCGTGACCGCATGACCACAAGAAAATACGCTGACACTGTAAGTAGTTCAATGATACGTCTAACTGGACCTTAACAGCAATGCTAAAGGAAAAGGGAAATATATAACTTTCATTTAAATAATATATAGAGAACTAGAAAATTGGTTTATCTGTTGCCGATATATTTGTGGCACCGACCTAAAAAAATGCACTGTTTCGAAAAATGCGCGCTTAGAATTTTGCCAAAAAAATTCGAAATTGTTTTGTCTAAACAGGTACCGCTTGCTCGTATACTCAGCGATAAAAATCGCCATGACTTCTAAAGAGCATTTATAAAATATCTGACTTCCAGAAAAAGCCCCCCCCCCCCCCAAAAAAAAAAAAAAAAAAAAATGAAGCCAAAATATTAGACTAGATTCGGACATCTTTCCTAAAAACACCGAACATTTACATTTTCAAAATAAACATTCATTCAGCAAAGCTTGTCATTGCTTTTGCTATATAACCTTGAGATGTAGGAACTGCTATAAATAAAATTAACAACGAAACATGTTTGAAGTGTATCCAGATGGAAAAATTTTAATAACACCTGGATGAAAAGAATTCAAAACGTATAAACATGTTATTTTAGCTGGGAAAATGTAATAATGGCTACAAAATTGTTTACTCCATTCAGAACTGAAAAATGAACAAGGTCTTTCATTTTTGCTTCTTTAAGGGGACCGGAAAAGCAAAATTCAACCAAAAAATCGATTTTTACTTTTTTATATCATTAAATAGTTTAAACTTTTATCTTTACAACGATGTGTCACACATGTTTATATATAAAAAAATAAGTGTTGAAATTATTCATTCTTTCTAAGAGTACTTCACAGCTTAATGGCCATTTAGATCTTTAATTGACTTTTTCTCAAAACTTCGATTTTTCATGTTTATGTTCCTTTTTTTAAATATCTATTAAACTTAAGAACTCAGATTTTTTTAATACTTATGTTATATTGTATACTTTAACACAGAGATTTAATATTTGTTGAGAATTATTTATTTTAGGTAGTGAAATCTTACCAAAAATTCTAAATTAAAAATGACTTTCAATAAATAATTAATTTTGAGTTTCACTTATAAAGAAAATGGTCTGTTAAAATGCGTAAATCATAATATTATTCTAACTACTCTAAAAAATCTAGACGTCTATCTTTCACCATTTCTGAGAAAAAGGTACATAAAGTTGGTTAATTTAACATGGTGAAGATAGGGCTTTCCCGGTCCCCTTAAGAGAAAACACTGACCCCCAGCCTTTCCCTTCGTGACCAGCATCCAGTACAGAATTTTAATCTTCAAGCATCAGTATTTATAAATAGAAATTTTTGCCCTATTTGATGGCAGAATTTCTCCGAAGAAATAAGGCGAAAATTACTATTCGAAAACACTGGTTGAGAAAATTAAAGATTGTACTCACCCTATATGTCACGTATACGTGACAATCCTTGTGAGGAGATTAAACATACAAGGTGTCCATTCTCAACGGTGTCCAATGATTAATTCCTAAACTGTTAGGCATAAACATTTAGTTCCAATTGCAAAAAAGTTTTAAATGAGGCAAAGAAGTATTTTAAATACGATTTGGGTCAATAAAAACATTTCTTAAAAAATTACGAAATTTTAATTCTTTATATGGTCTCCCGGTCCTATAAGTTATGCTTAGTAAAAATGTCCTATTATATAAGAGGTAAGACAAAAAAAAAAAAAAAAAAAAAAAAAAAAAAAAAAAAAAAAAAACCATTCTTCTACGATTAAAACAGACCGAGTAATAGCTGTTTAAAGTTGAAGCATTGTTTTTGCTGCAGAATAGGGGTTATTCACAAATTTACCAGAAACATAAATAATCGTCAGATATAAAAAAAAAATTAATAGTTGGGAGTAAAATTAACATAACAATATAAATTTGAAACTATTTTCATTCTGATATATTAAAGCAAAATATACAAGTTGTACTGAAAGTAAAAATGAAAAAATAGAATTTTTGATCATTTATCAGTGACATAAAATTCTGACTTTTATATTCAATCACTCTAAATTTTTCTGCAATTAGGAACATTAAAGATTCAACAATGGAATCGATGTTCTGCTATCCAAACAAAGCTAAATTAATTTTTAAAAGTCATCCTACCTAAAAAAAAAAAAAAAAAAAACTTTATTTTTTGTTTTTATGTATCTGGGAGCACGGCAGTGCGTCCGCCAAGTTCGCACAAGCCGTAAGCTACCTTTTCCTGAACCATTTCGGCATACTTTTCACCCCCTCATAACGTCGTTTTAGGGAGAGATATAGAATTTTTTCTTTTATACACATGTTCGTATGGTCAAACTGAACTAAGGTTCCACGATTTCATGTTTCTATATTTAGTAGTTTTCGAAATATTAAATTCCGAAAAAGCGCTTTTTTGTCACTGACTCACTTCGCATCATCAAATAACTAAGGTACTTCTAAAAGTCGTAGAATCATGAAATTTCACAAGTAAGTCGGGTTTGTAGCACAATTAACCAGAAAAATCTGAAAACATAGAATTTCCGCCTCTAAACCCTTCAAACAGGGGGTGTTCATTTGGCCGTAAACAGTCCCTTAATACATTCAATTGTGCCAATGTTGGTCGCCAAAACTCGATTCCAGAGTTTTGAAGAGTGCACGTGATTTTAAGCAGAATAACATTTTATATATATGCTTTTCCAAAGATGTTTGTTAAGTAGAAAAAATGAATATACCTAAAAGTTTTAATCAGCATAGGTTATGACATATTTACGATATTAAAACAATAAAACAGTTAACAAAATATAAACCGCAATTCGGTACGTTTCCGATATAGTAGCCTTGACGAAATACAGAAAATAGCCTTGACGAGAAAAGAAATTTGATAATAACGTATTTTCTGGCAACCTATTTACTGTGTCATATATACACAAGCAATTTTTTCCGTATGCATACAATTTATTTAATGTAAGGAACCCGTTTATTTATTTTTAAATACCAACATAAATAATTTGTATATAAAAAAATAATATTTTATACATGTATAAATAAAATTTTTATTATATAAATACATGGTACTTCTTAGTTATCCCGTCGACCAAATTACTGTCGCCAAATTGTAAGATTAAATGCTAATAATGGTTTGCCATTGATTAATTGTAAGATTAAATGCCAATAATGGCCAATAAAACCATTAATTCGACGTTTTATTCGTATTTTCATTAATGTTTTACTAATTTATTTGTTCTTTCGTTATTTAAAATAAAAATTATGTCAGTAGGTATAATTTGGCGAGTGGTTTGGCGATTTATATAATTTGGCGAAATTGGTCGACGGGATAACTAAGAAGTACCAAATACATATATAAATAACATAAAAGTTCATCAGGTTTGTTTTCATAGTTGTTTATATCATTTGGCAACATATCTCAGTTTCTGAAGTCCGAATTGCGCCATGATTTTAAAAAAAAGCCAAGGTCCCTATAGTGGAAAAATATCCTATTTCCATATGAAAGTTTTAAAATCTCCTTTTAATTAAATGAAATGTGTAACTAATAAACTGTCTTTAACGATGTGCGACAGATGCGGCGTCCGAAGTCCGCTGCTAATGTTATTATATTGTATTATTAGCCTACTTACTGTTAATTTATTGTTAATTTTAAATCTGTAAAAGAAATATTACAGTTATAGATAAGATATGTTGGTCGCCAAAACCCGATTACAGAAAATTAGCCTGAGTTATAAAAGTGTTACATGATTTCAAGCTGAATGAATTTTCATATGCTTTTACAAAAATCTTAATAAGGCAATCTTTCAGTTTATTTGTCCATCTTTCTATCTTTTATTTCCTTAAAACAAATTTTATTAAAGACCGGGAGGCGTCTGCACAGATCATCATTTCATCGAGTTGACGGTTGAAATTTTAGGATTAGTTAAATATCGATTAGCGTATTGAAATGTAACTGGTCTGCCAAGTCAGATCTTTGTGGAAACCACCTACAGACCCGATTTTACGGGTTAATTGTTGGATTTTCCATTGCGTTTTCCTGCACTCATTCCTCCATGTTTCCAAACTTTTGGATGCAGGAAAATACAATAGTAAACCTATAAGTTAACCACTAAAATTAGGTCTTCAGGTGGTTTTTACCAAGATATGACTTAACAGACTAGTTGCATTTAAATATGCTAATCTAGTTTTAACTAATCCTAAAATTTCAGCTGTAAACTCGATGAGGTGATGGTGTGTGCAGACGCCTCCCGGTCTATTATAAATGTCGGAATTCTAATCTCAATAGTACTCGGGTCAATCTGGCAATTATCCCTACTATTTATTGAACACTATTCCTTTAAATGCGTTTTAGTGATGTTAATGAACTTATGCATATGCATATAATACGTAATACATTTGCATCATACATATTATAGGTATGTGTATAATACATAATACATATGCATCATTATGACGTCAGAATAAACAAAACATTTTTTGTCGCCAAATTTGAGAATTGACATGATATATTATCAATTTGGCGAAACTTTGCTAAATGTCGCCAAGCTTGGCGAATATTTGACACTAGTGGCTATTTTTCAATGAGTTAATTATTAATGCGAGCCATCTATTTTTATTTTTCCGCATATCATCTGGATAGTTAAATGATATAACGTACTAATATTTTCAAAGTGCTAATAGTTTCGTCACTGCCCAAAACCTCTGCTATTGTTATTATATTGTACTGTTATTATACTTACTGTGACTATGTTGTTAATCTTTACACCGCTAAAACTTCTGTATTATATAAAGAGAATTTACGGAAACTATTAAAGCATTGAAACTGCCAGTTCTCCTTATGATTATTATAATTCTATAATATGTAACCTGTTAATCGATATGTAAGTTAGAATGAATCTTCTATAATCTGGTTCCACGCATTTTAGTTTTCAGGTTTCGAATGAAATTAGCTAAAATCTTAAAACCATGGCACATTGACTAATTCTTCAACACGATCAGATGAGAGGAATGATAGATTTTCAAATGGATCATGGCAGTGAGCCGGTAGATCTTCTATTCTTCCGTAATCGAGTCTATTGAAAAGGTTAACATGAAACAAAAAGATATTAGCATCAATGTGGTTTAATGCAAATGCAGATATTGTCAAAGGATTTCATAAGAACCATTTGACTTGTTCCCAGTCGTATCAGTTAAAATACAACAATTGGCAGTGAGCCCAATTAAAAAAGATTACTTAATAGGATTAAAAATTTCCGCATTAGAGAACGAATCGTAACTGCTAAAGAAACATGCATAAGTGAGTTAAGAGATATTTGTCAGGAAAGATGAAATACATAACAACACAAAATATATGATGAGCTTCCATGATCGTAAAGAGTTCTTGATTTCTCTATCAAAAGCTTCCGACTTTGCGAATGAATGGGCAAGTAAATTAAATTATGAATAACAGTAAAATGATGCAACGTTTAACGTGTAATTAATACGGTAAATACTGCTTGCTAGAGGCGGCTAGTACTTTAATATAAAAAGAAATAAAGTATAAATTTGTAAAGCTCAATAAAATAAATTTAGATATTTTTATGTTAGCCGGGCGCAAGTGGCAAATCGCCAAATACTGTTCCCAACTCCATTGGTTCATATTACATTCATTTCATTTAAGGATATATACTTTTCAGTCATCTCATTTAAAATAGATGCATTTCCCTCATTTTATTTAATAGAATATTTAACATAGAAATAATTAAATAGATAAGAAATAATAACATAAACCAAAATATTTTATTTGAAAATCAAAGCATTGTTTCTAATTTACACATGTGAAAAATGAAAACTGCTATTGGCGAAAAAACAAAAGGCTAATGAGGAGATTTGCTCCCGGCTAACATAAAAGTACCGAAATTTAAGTTTTTTCATATTAATATAGTTTAGAATAACAAACTTGAAAAAACATAAAAAAAGTAGTGATATCCCAACAAAAAGTTTTCGGGGGAAAAAAAAAGCGCCAAGTTCTCCTTAATGTTTCGGCCAGAAAAAGTAATGATATCTGAAGTTCGCACAAGTTAAAAGCCAAACATCCCAAATCTTTCATTGAAAATGGCTTCCTGCGACTTGGCCGTTAATGCCTTCGAGAGAGTTTTTCAAATTTTAAAATATGTACAAATGAGCTATATGTCAACTACATTTTTTGATTATTTTAGGCATTTTCTGGCACAGAGTACAGAAATAAAATACACATTTGAAAAAAGCATTTAAACAACTTCAGTCTGTTTAAATGCTTAGAAGTTAAAAATAACAAAATACTTGTATTCAGGAGATAATATCCCTAATTGCTAAAACATAATTAGTATCAGCTTTTAACAGTTTATAAATCTAATACCTCTTAATGTATACAAACAAACTATAATAAATGTTCAAACGAAAAAAATCTCTTTCGTCAATACACAAGATTTCAATATTATACAATAATATATAATGTAACATATTGTGAGATTTGAAGTAAGTAAATTTTGTTTTATTTCTTGGGTTTTACGTTAATGACTTTAGCTTTAGACCGTACAAAATGGCAATTAAACCACAAGTGGACTAAATGATCTGTAATCAAAACTAATGTTTGTTGAAACTGAATGGTAGTTATCAGAAATCTTTTACTTATAATGTCTTTATGTGAATTTGCCTCTTTGCATTCTAATATTACTTTTAATATTTAAATAATTCATAAATGCGTAATTGCCAATCATTAATTTTGAAATGCAGTAGAAGGCCTTAACGGCCAAGTCGCAGGAAGCCATTTTCAATGAAAGATTTGGGATGTTTGGCTTTTAACTTGTGCGAACTTCAGATATCATTACTTTTTCTGGCCGAAACATTAAGGAGAACTTGGCGCTTTTTTTTTCCCCCGAAAACTTTTTGTTGGGATATTGAGTATTGTAGTAATGTTTATGAAGACATTTTTCGCATAAATATGTAGCAAATTAACACCTTGTAATAATATGCTAATTTCAAATGCTAAAATGTGTAAATTAAAACTTTAAAACAAGTAAAAATACTTTTATTTCGACTGTTGACATGTTTGGACTCACCCCGAGTCATTTTCAAGGGAAAAAAAAATTGTTTTGAAAATGACTTGGGGTGAGTCGAAACATGTAAACAGTCGAAGTAAAAGTATTTTTACTGGTTTTAAAGTTTTAATTTATATCTTTTAGCATTTGAAATTAGTATATCAGGACATTTTTCCCAACATATTTTTAAAAGAATGAGATCATTATACAATCCAAATAAAACAATTTAGGAAAGAAAAAATATTCAAAGTCATGTCGCAGTGAAGTCATGGTAAAACCACAATGTTGTGACGTAACCAGCTGATATGCATGGCTAAGTTGATGCCACTTTGCATACATTTGGATGTGACATCGATTTGTGAGTTTATGATATGATCTGCCATACCAGTGAAAAAAAGCAAAAAAAAAAAAAAAAAGCTTCATTATATCGCACACCGTTTGAAGGAAGAGTTTTGGGTAGAAATAGCTTCACGAACACCTGTTTATGTATGAATGAAATGTATGCAAACTATATAGCACTTTTATATTATTTCTCTTTTGACAAATGAGACGCCACAGTGTACCGGCATATTTGACAAGCATGTGAATGTGATTTGAAGAGATGTTCCATCCAGGCCCATAGCAAGAAGTTTGTTACATGGTTAATTTTCTAAAATATTCATTAAATTAAAGATTTTCACTATTTATTTTGATGGCTCATTTTTACACTAAACAATATTGCACGAGGGAAACTTTTAGTATATTAATGCAAATTAAGGTTTTTAACAAAAAGGTGTTTATTTTTCATTAGAAACTACAACACAAAGGCAGGAAATGAAGACAGATATCTCATTGTTTGCCTACATTATTTACGACTCATCTACATCTGTGCTAAATACTTTAAGAGAAAATCATAAACCGGAAATATGAATTTCCTGAATTTCAACTTTTTCCTCTTGAGGCCATTTAAAAGGACTTTCACCTTCGATCTTCAAACACACATTAAATCCCCACTGTTTCCGAATCGGTTGCCACCGTTGATCGAACTTGTTTCAAAAAAGCACGCCCTCCTTGGGACATTTCCATCCTCACCGAATCCTGTCCAAAGAAAGCGAGAGTGTTTTCCAACCCACCAAGAGTAGATCTCTGAAATCAACTTGGCATGATGATATTACCTCAAAAAGTGGCAGAGAACAAAAGGCAAACAAAAGAATAAAATAGAAAAAATAGAATGAATGGAAAAAAGAAACTGAAACTCCACGTAAATAAAAACAAGTTCAGGAGTCAATAACCTGCTAGTCGACAAAAATGAGGTCAGCATGAACGCGAGAAAAGGATTAAATAAGCGCGTGGATGGAACGAAAAAGTTTGTTAAGAAATACTAGAGTTAAATTACTTAAGACAGATTTAGTAACAGCATGGTCGTTTTTTATGGCTGCATGAGAAATATCTTTTCTACAACTTCCATGTAGGATTCGTATAGCGATATTCTAATTCTTCAGTTTAGTGCACAACACTGAAGCCCTATGTAATATATTTTGTGTTGTGAAATTTTTGAACTACACCAATATTCAGTTTAATTTTATTACAAATTTTTAAACGTTTTTCTACATTTTATGTAGGTTCAAGGAGCAATCATTATATATATATATTAGATTTACCCAAGTTAATTTACCCAATATTTAGCATTACAACACTTATCTACATTGACTTTCACACACACACAAAGAAAAATATACAGGGTGTTGATAAAAGAATGTCCCAGTTTCAATTGTATATTATAACAGTTTAATTCAGACAATTTATAACAAATCATACATCAAATTGAAGGTAAACTAACCAAGTTTTTCTTACAAATGTTCAATGTGGGCACCTTTAGTTATACGGCACACATCCAGCCTAAAGTCCTATTCTTCCCACACTTCGTTTAATAAGTCCAGAGTAATGGAAGCATAGCCTCTTCAATTCTGTGCCTCAACTCTGGCAAATCATTAGGTAGCGGCGGAACGTAGACACAATCTTTTATAAAGCTTCAAAGGGAAAAAAATCGAGTGACTCTTAACGGCTTTTAAATCTTCAGACCAACAATAATGCTTTACGCTCAGAAGTCGCTATTTTGCGTATGTGGCAATGCAAGCGAGTAAATAACAAGGCAGTACAACATATTCTCCCCGTATTCGACGGTGTAAAAATTGAAATCGTGCGATGTTTAGAAGTTAATAAATTTACAAAAAAAAAAAAAAAAAAAAAAGCTAAATTTGTTATTCAAGTTGTTGTCACCCTCAATATGATGCCAGTGTTACTCACGGAGACATGTTTTCTTTATAATATAGATTATTCGTCGCAGAAACGACCATCCCTCACAAATATGATATTAAGAGTGGAATATTTCTTTTCTTGTAACATTTACAATTGAAAGAAGACCAACACATTGTGATATCTGTCTGTTATTAAAGTTTTCATTGCAATTTTTTGACATTTCTTATTCTTATTGTTATTTTTTCCTCTTTCATAATATTTATATTTGTTGACTTACTTGCACAAACACTTAAAACAGAATCATACTTTCATAATTGAGTGACATATTGATAGACAACTCAAAAGTTTGCGGCACATCTCAGGACATCCCACGAAACAGCGATACGCGGCTCACCGGTTGAGAACCACTGTGTTAGAGGAAAATGGCGAATAGAAAAACGAGGAGGAAAAGGGAAAAGGTGTAGATAATAGAATCATGAATGAAGTATTATCAAAAATCTGATTCATGAATGAACGTAACAAAAATAAAATAATGAGTGAAAAAATAAATAAAGAGAGAAAGAATGAATTGGTGTGTTATTTAACGTGGTGAATAAGGGCCATTCCATGAGAATCGGACAAAACGTCCCGCACGTAACGCTTACATATATACAGTCGGACCTCTATTTAACGAACTTCTATTTTGCGAATTTCTCTATTTTGCGAGCTTTTACTTGGAACCAAGAACATTTTGCAAATTTCTTCGTAAAATAACCTCCAAATAGCGAAGTGCATTCTCTATTTAACGAACTTTTCCTTGGGATCTAAGTTTCTCACCCCCCCCCCCCCCTATTTCTTAAAATATTACTGGACATTTCAAACTTATTCTTTCTTTTAACACATTTTATGATGATCAAGGACCACGAACAGGTCTTACCAGGCACCTAACTCACCGAGAGCAGTAAAATCTCTGTGATTCTTTGCTTTTCATCCAAGAAGTGCAAACTTTCAATATCCCCTTTTAACCCTCAATGGAGCTGCCCCGTGTCCTTAAACTATAGTTTCCCGTTTTCTAGATTGTTGATCATGATCAATCGTGTTGGTAATTTCGGTTCTTGTAGCTCAAAAATGTCAAAGCGAAAGTGCTTGAGCATCAAAAAAGCAAAAAAATTTTCTTGATGAGGTGGAAAGGCGTGAAGAAAAAGAATACTGCTTTAAAATTTGGTATTCCTCCAAACAGCTTATCAACCATAATAAAAAATCGTGATTTTAATGTAAAATTATGTTTTCAACTGAAAATACAATGTACTTCGAGACAATATTTTGTTTCATTCTTATTTCCCTTGCAGATTTCTTTTTGATGGGTAAAATAAATAAAACAAATAGATATAATTTATAAAAAAAAAAGTGTGACTAATTACTTTTTTAAATTATATTTAGTGTTTGTGGACTTAAAATATGTTTTATGTAGTTTAAAGTATTTTAAAAGGTGACTCTCTATTTAACGAATTTTCCATATAACGAACTTTTTTTCGAGATTTGGCGACTTCGTTAAATCGAGGTCCGACATATCCATAAATTAAAACAACCATATTAGTATGAAAAATCCAGAGTTTTTGTTATTTTTAATGTGTAGTTTATGTTTTGAAAACTCATAAGTCAATAGATATAGGTATTTATGTAAAGTGTCACGAGCAGGACATTTTGTCAGTTGTTCATGGAATGGCCTTGAAGCAGGCAGATTACTTAGGTTTAGGATTTAAAATGTGGAGATTTTTATTTATTATTTTTATTATTTATTTATCCTTAAAAACGGGTAGCTTACTAAGGTCTGGGGTTTAAAAGGGGAGATCTTTAAACCTATTAATCCTTTCGCGGGCGGTTTCCTTAAAAAAGGATACCTAATTTTTATTTTACTGCCACCAAGAATATTGAATTAAATTTTTCCTTTTATAAGGCACTTGAAAATAGGCAAGTTTGTATTTTCTAATAAATTTGTTTATAAATTCTGGTGTCAGTCCATCATTTCATCAGTTTACGAACAGAATTACCCCGCGCCGAGAAGGATTATGGGGGTCCGGGACACAAAAATCTTCAAACTTTCAATTTTTTTTTTTTTTTTTTTTTTTTTGATTAAAAATTTCTTTGTCGTTTTCTGCTTAAAATTATGTTTAAATCATGTTTCTATCTTAATTAGAACAGGAAATATTAATTTTTTCGTTTTGGTTTGTTTTCAAAATCTGCCTTTCAAGCTATGGTTGTCAAGGAAACGAATTCTTGTGAAATCGCGTTTTTCTTCAAGATAAGTTTTTTCACCATTTCTCATATTTAAATTCTTATAACTCAAGAACCGTTAAAGATACAGGGTTGAAACTCGGAACATATCTTTTTCAATTATTTTACTTCACTTTTGAGCCAGCATATTTGAAAAAAAAAATATTTACTTTTGAAAATATGATTTTTTTTTTAAAAGTTGCACCACTTTTTTTGTAATTTTTTCGTTAAATATTTTTAATTTTTTTAAAATTAATATTTTTTTAAATGCTGGCTCTAAATTAATATATATATATATTTCTGTTTATTTAAATGAAAAACAATTTAAATTCTACAAATAATATTTCGAGTTATAACGATTTTAAGTTATAACACTATTTTCATAAATTTTAAATTTAATTTTTTTTTTTTTAAAGCTATGAGAAGTTTTATCATTTGAGTTTGTTTACAAATGATATGGTTAACCATCACAAAAAAATTCAAAATTTTAACTCAATAAATAATTTTTTTTTGAAAATATGTCCCGGACCCTTTTAAAGGGCCATTCCATATCACGTGTGGAACAGCTTCCCTACATATTACTGCTGTTTTAACAATGCTATTGTATCCTCAAATTAACAACTATGCTAATATGAAAATATGGGTTATTTTGTTAATTTTAATGTATAGTTTATATTTTAACAACTTATAAGTTAATAGATATAGGTAGTATCTACCTTTATATCTTCTATACCGTTCTATATCTTTGCCGTCGGCCGATTTCTACGAAAATCTATACGGTTCTTTCGACATAGGTCTATAACATATTCGCCAAATGGGAGATCAGTCGGAAGTGCCGTTTCGAAGCTACCGTGTTCAACAGCATAAGCTATATTGCAAAATGCTGGTTTAAATTGAATGTAATGTTTTTGAAAATTGAATGCAGTTGATTGTAAGGCAACGTTTTTGTATATTAAGATGAATACCCTTATCCTGCACAAAATGATAAGAAAAAATTTATGTTTAAATTATTATTTGTATTACCTTTAATTTATACCGTGCCTTTTGCAAAAAGCATTTCAATATTTGCTATAAATAATACTGACATTTTACATCACTGCTTATGTGAATTCTGCTGCAATAATAAATGTTCAGGTGAGGTTAAAATAAAAATAAGTATTAGAAGCGTGCAAGAGCTCCATTTATAATTTTGCCATAAACATATATCAGTTGGGTAAAGATTTATAAGAGAAGCTATTTAAATGTCTAAAACAGTCTTATATGCTTGTTTCACAGAAGTACTCTCATTTTTTTATAGGAGGAAAGAAAAAGAAAAAGAATGCCGGCATGAGAACAGATGCATGCAAATTAAGTGCTTGCGCTTTTTAGAATGCCTAAGAAATAATCATAATAATAATAAAAAAAATACTTTGCTGTTGGACCAGTTTTACAACTAAACATTTTGTTTGACCTTGAGAGGACGACTGCGAAGTTTTCCGCTTCATAGATGATGCCATCGAAGCATACCTAATTATATTTTTACCTACTCTTTTCATTTTCTGTCACAATAAATTGACAAAAAATGCTACGGTTGGTGGAACAATCCGCTCGAAATGTGCTTTCTTAAAACTAAAACAAAATCCATAGATCACTGTTATTCAAGTAGCCTGGAACGAGGAATATGTAAATATTGCAAAAAATTATAAAAGCATGTTACTCAGAAAATACCGAAAAAAAAAAGGAATTAAAATGCTGCTATTGAGTTTGTAGAACTATGTAGACAAAGCACTCTGTTACTAGAAGAAACATTTTTATTACATTTTGATTACTTACAGTTGCATTTACATTTATCCAAGGACGATACAACATATGTTAAAGAACAGCAGCGCGAACTTTTCAAAAATTTTGGGTGGGCTAAACAATTTTTGAGTAAAATAACACATACAATTTTTTTCCAATTGTGTATATGTAGGTGGAGAGAGAGAGAGAGAGAGGGGGGGGGGGGTATCGAATGACTAAAGATCATAATTCGAACTTAAATTATGTTTTTTCTAAGCAACTTTTAAATTACTATTATAATTTAATTATAATTTTATAAATATTTTTTTAAGTTATATTCTTATAAGTTCTTCCTAAAAATACATTAATATTTATTTTAAATAACATTATTGGAATTGCTAACTATTGAAATGCATTTTGGTCACCTGAGTGCTTTATCAATTTAAGACATGAAAACAGATGGCAAAATATGCAGGAAATTTGTTTTCGTGAGAAATTTAACTATACATCCGCTGAAGGGGTTTTCCGTGCTCCTGTAAGTCTAACGGATGTCCTTACGACAAAACAAAACTTCAAACAAAATTATTCTGAGAACGTCAATAAAACAAAATTTCATTTTAGCGATTAAAGAAATAAGAAAATAAATTCCGAATTAAATCAATTGAAATTAGGTGGGCAGAGAGATCAAATTATTGGGTGCGCTCGCGCCCCATGGGGCCCATATAAATTGGCGCCACTGTTAAAGAAATTGAAAAAAGAGAGAGTTTCCAGTAAAATTAAATTACGATGAATTAAGAGTTAATAATGTGACAAATTAAATGTATCACGTTTTGTTCACCATTGTGACTGTTTCACACTTGTGACCATTTGTGACATCACACCAATTGGCTGTGCTATTAGAAACATAACAAGCAACCCAAAAATCTCAGTAAAATTTAATTAATCAAACCCGTGGTTGTATTCCCGTATTTTGTAAAACCAAAGCGTCTCTAGGTGTGTAGTGGAGGAAATAAGGCGATATCGCCGTATACTCTCGCAATTATTTTAAGATGCTCCGTATACCCCTTGTGGCTCAAGTTAAGCTATAGCGTATACTTTCTTGCGTATACTCACTACTTATATGCGTGTATCCTCTGTTTTTTTTTTCTTACGAACACAACGCCGAGCGTCTCACCTTGTAAGTCGTTTCATATACAGTAGAACACAATTCTCGAAAGCTTTAATCTTCGAAAAATTTGGTTCTCGGAAAGAAATAATAATAATAAAAAGAGAGCAAAATTTGCTTTGCTTTTTGAAGACTCCTTCAGCTTTCTAATAATAACTCTATCGTCTGTAAACCCACCGAATGATAACACATAGCAAAATCGACGGAACTGTTTTGATGATGTTGATGTTGGACGCAAAGTGCACATACATTAGGTACATCGCAGCTCTAACGAAATTCATGCATTTTTAAATTCCTGTTCATTGATGTTGCTGAATCTACTGATTTTTAATTCTCCCCTCCCCTCTTCTTTCTTTTTTTTTTCTGCTGCTTTTCCTCCTTTTTGGTTTTTCTAGATGCGAAGCGCATATTCACGCGATACAGTGAACCAAGTAGTAACGAATTTCATGAAGTTTCATGTGCAAAAACAGCGAGTTAACTTAGTGTCCCTAAAGGTCTGAAGAGCGAAAACCACCTCGTACTCGATCCATCCAAAGTTTAAAAAATAAAAGTATGGGTACGGTTTTTATTAAAAATTTACTAAAATAAATTGTCATTGTCTCTTGTAATGTAGAGTACTGTAATTTGTTTTTATATTTTAATGTACTGTACTGCAGATTGTAAAACAGGTAAATAGAGGAAGTGACTTGTGAAGTGTGGACCAATTGATCATATTTTCATTATTTCTTGTAATAAAATTTTATTTAGTTTTCGAACAATTTGGTTGTGGAATTCTTTGTTCAGAAATTCTTTGGAACGAATTGTGTTCGAGCATAAAGGTACCATTCTATGTGTCGGATACGTAAATATCCTGACTCCGAAAGCGAGAGAGGAAACATTCTAACCTATGATTTATCTGAATTTGTTAGGGAGAGAAACTTGAAATTTGACATGACTGCTATTTGAGAAATGTAAATGCACTCACTGAACAGATTTTAAAAATTTGGAAACTTAAAAATATGCAGGATAAAAAAAAAAAAAATTCTGAAATTGTGATTTCAGTGATATAAGTTGTATTAGAAGATTGGAAAAAAAGAAGCCTTGAATTTGTCATGGTGGTTACTTTTAAGATGTAAATGCTTAAGAAATGCGTTAAGAAAGGTTTCTAAAAAATTTCAAATTTCAAATGAAAAAGTGAAATTGCCAGAAAACCTTCAAAATGCATTTTAAATTACGATTTATTTTGGAATTAATTTTAGATTTTCGGATTAATTTTAGTCACATGTTTGCCTAATGCTGTAAAAGAATGATGTTTAGTATATTTTTGCATTATCCGTAGCAATATAATCTCCTCTTATAAAAATAGACATACAAATACCACTTGGCAAACTAAAAAACTACGGGTGCGAAGCTGCGGGTTCTGCTAGTTATGAACTCTTATTACCACAACGTTTGCCCCGATATAAGTTGGGGGTAAAAGCACTATTTCCCTATACCTGCTGCCGGTGAAGTGGTTAACCTCTTCATACTCGTTTAGAATGGTTTCTAAATACTTTGGAATTTCAAAGGAAAAATTGGCAGAAAACCTTCAAAATACGATTTATTTGGGAATTAATTTTAGATTTTCTCGTTAATTTAAGTCTCATTAGTCTAACGCCATAAAGGAACGAAGTTTAATGTGCATTTTCCATACAAATATAATCTCCTCTAATACAAATAGATATACAAATACCACTTGACATATTTCATCAACTACGCGTGCAACAAGCCGCGGGTTTTGTTAGTTAAAAGATATTTTGGTTGATAAGAAAAAAAGCAATTATGATCTTCTACTTCAAACAATCAAGAAAATGTAAGGAGGAAAAAAGTGTGATTGAGTGGTTAACCTGTTGAGCACTGGTATCTTTATCCTTTACCTATCCCGAGAACGATTTTTCATTAAATTTTGAGGTACATTCAGTTTCTAAAATAATTTGAAACAATCGGAAAAAATTGTAAGAATTCTCTACAAAGCAATTTGCGTGAAACCCTTTCACCGTCTGAGGGTTTTCCTGTATTTTTATAAGAGTGCTTGTAAATTCCAGGATAAATATATTTATTAATCGCAGTTTGATGCTATAATATCTTTAACATCACTTCTTTCTATATACGGTTCAAAATAAAATTCTGTTTAAAATATTTCTGTCTACAGCCATTTTAACATGATTTCTAGAAACGGAAAAATCCGGGCCAGCCGGTTAAAGGGTTAATCTCTTTGATAAGTTTATTTTTAAACAGAATTTCTAGTGCAAAAGTACTTAAAATTTACTTAAAGTGCGTATTTTGAGACACGAGTCTTCTATTTTGTTTTTTACGTTTAAAGATTAGTGGACTGAATCACTTTCAAGGCAGCTGTCCAAAAGATGTTTTCGAAAAACTTGTCAAAGCCAATAAAAAAAGATTACATTTTGCAAACTCACAATCCTATCCTTGAGTGATTTTTTTCATTCTAACAAGGTTTTGCATTTTTTTTTCGCTGAACATATCTTAGCAAGGCTTTGAGCGTAAAATATTTATTAAAGATTCACTTTTAAAGTAAGATTCTACCAATCGATATCTGAACCTATTATAGACAGTTCCATATGCAAATAAACTTCTGTGATTTTTTTCCCAAACTAGGGGGCTCGGCCCCCTACGAGCTACGCTCGCAAACCCCCCGCCCAGACACCGCAGACTCTAAATGCACGCTAATTTGATCGGCTTTAAAAAGATTTCGAAAGATTGAATTATAATTTAAAAAACAATGGCGATATCCCTATAAACGAATTTCTATTCATTTCTCTTTGATTGGGGAATTTTAACGCCAAATCCGCTGCGGTACTACTTGATTATCCTGTCGACCCATTTCGCCAAATTATATAAATCGCCAAACCACTCGCCAAATTATACAAATTGGTATAATTTTTATTTTAAATAACGAAAGAACAAATAAATTCGTACAACATGAATAAAAACACAAATAAAACGTCGAAATAAAAATAACTTGATGATGTATACACGTGTAACAACATTTCAAAATAAGCTAATATAAAAGGAATTAAGTAAAGAGAGTCTTTGTCTCCTGGTATTTTTTAACAAAGCGAAAAGAAAGTTCTTTTAAATGAGACATTTTAAATTAATTCTCAAAATATCAAATAAATGTCTAGCGCAATTTCTAAATTTAAACTTTTTTGCAATATTATTTTGTGTTCATTTTATGTAATAACTATAATGTGACGTAAATATGACGTAATATCTCCTAAGACTTCTAACGCATGTTAATGAATTTATTATTTTACAATATCCTTTCTCTTTTAAAATTCACATGTATACTTTTTATGACGTAATTTTTAACAAGTTCCTGCTTTTTATACGTAGTTATTTAATTCTAATTTGAAAGTTTTTTTCCTGTTTATAATAGTCACGTGTAAATAAATTTTTTATTTGAAGCAAACATTATTGCTTGCGCTATTTATACAGTTGGCAACAGTTTAAAATAGTACAATTTTCTGAAATCTGTAAAAAATATCTCTAGAAATGCTGAAAATTTGAATTTAAAATAGAAATAAAACCTGAAAAAATGAGTCGAAATGAAAAAAATAATGCAATCTGCACTCCGGCAAATTCTAACGCATAAAATGATCTAAAAATGATTACACTGCCATGTATAGTTTTTGCTGCTATAAAACTTTTTTAGTGGAACGATTTTGTCCAACTTTAGCATTAAATATCTCTTAAAATAATTCTTCGATTTGAAAACTGTCTGCATCAGCATATTTATCAAACATTTCTGTATAAAACCACCGATTTTCATATTTTTGTATGCATTATTTTTGTTAATATTAACGAAGAAAGGCCTCCGGTCACAAAAAAATCAAAACCGGCGGCGGCGGCGGTGACAGCGGTAGTTACTTTTTTTTTTAGAATAGAGAGATAGTAGATTTATTATAAAAAACCCATAAAATTTCATTTGCAATTGCATAATATTGTATCGTACCTACAATCAAAACATTAAGTATTTAATAAAAATAATAAAAGGGTAAATTTAGCCTGTTTAAATATTTATAATAAGAAGGATATTTAAAATTATTTATATGCAATTAGATGATATTCTATATTCTATATAACTAGAAACACGGCAGTTAGCAATACAAAATACTACAATATCATTATACAGGGAACCCCGTAGATTCAAATACTCTTTTATTTGATATATTGAATCTAACACCTTATCACGCTGGCGAGCTCTCAGTCAAAGAATCTATTCAAAACAGTTCAATGGGAAACACAGAACGTGGAAGTCTTGATTATACACAAAATATAGTCTATATTTCCACTCAGGTCGAGATGTGGCAAAATACATCGAATTTACATAACTCCTACCGCCATTTTATAACAGCTAAACAACCACAGATACTTAATTATCGTATCATTTCACAAAATAACCACGAAAAACAGATTTTTGTACATTCAGACATCATTTTAGAAATTTAAAGAGTGACAGAGTAGGTAACTCATTCACACAGAAATATTAAAAATCAGGACACCACGGTCGCGCGCAAAACTCGCAACTCACTCGATCATAGACTACCTTCATAAGAAGATAGACGGGCACAACAGTTCTGGGCGATAATTTACGTCTTAAAAACAACAATCATGTCATACTTCAAGTTTCTAGCTCTAACATTAATCGTAATTTAGAGCGTTTTCTTCTCATTTCACCCTTTTAAACTTCGATTTTTTTAGAAACCCTTCTTACGGAGCATTTATATATTAAAAATAACCAACATGCTAAATATCAAGTTTCTAGCCCTAACAACATCATAGAAATTGCCATTTTAAAACGCTCTTTCTCCTGCACTCTTTTCAATTTCGAATTTTTCAGAAAATCTTCTGTGGGAGCATTTACATCTTAAAATTACTAGCCATGTCAAATTTCAAGTTTTTAGCTTTAACAATGCCAAATAAAACGTAACTTGCAATGTTTTTAGAACGTTTTTCGCTCCTTTCACCCATTCAAACTTTGAGTTTTCTTTTTACAAACCGTTCTTAGCGAGCACTTACATCTTAAAAATAAGCACCTTCAAGTTCTTAGCCACAACTGTATAACAGAAATTGCAATTTTTGAACGCTTTGTACTCCTGCATCCCTTTAGGGGCAGTGGTACCGGCACAAAATAAAGCATTTGTTGGAACAGAGACGGTCCCTATGAAGGTGTTGAAGGCATTCATTTCACGGCACCAGGCATGAAGGTGTTGAAGGCCGCTTTATTATGAAAAAGATCGTAACATAATTCCTGTAGTACAATACGCTGTAATCCATAGCAAACCCCAGTCCGAGTATTATCCGTTTCCTGCAAAAGTGCATCAGGCAGTAACGTAGACAAAATTTCCATGGAAAAATCTTTATTCTAAGAAAACAGAAGGCTAAGATGTAAAATTAGTGGTGGCCGCCCATTACTCAGCAAATTTTAAGCTGTTAACCGTACGAAGATCAGAGATCAAGACCTTTTTATCTGCGTAATTTAATAACGCCAAGAATACATCTATCCTTAGCCAATACGCCAATCACAAAATAACTGTTAGATTGGGAGATATAATTAAAATTTGAACGAGATAAACGCCAAGGACAGAAACCACATTTGGCAACAAATTATTAAGTGAAAAAAAAAGAAAAAAGAAAAAGCAATCCTATTATTGCTTACCGAAAGTCTAAGGTGAGGATAATTAATGACAAATATCTATTTGCAAGCAGATTAAAAAAAGAAATTTATAAGTCTTTAACACTAGAAAGACTGAGAATTTTACTCAAGTTTTTAAAAAAACATTTTCACACCAGAAATTTAATTTAAAACGGTTTAACTTATTTTTTTAACGGTTTTTTTCCTTTGTGCCTTTTAAATTTACTTTATAAAAATATTTCTGGTTCGAACCGAAATATCTTACTTTGGTAGCGGTAAAAATGACCGTTCGCCGTCTTTTCTAGTGTTAATGCATTTACGAGACGCCAGCAAGCTTAAATTAACTATATGGTCTTTAGATTATGTAAACAGATTTGTAAAAAAAACAGCATTTTCAAATAAAATATCAATAAAGAATATTTATGCAGGGTAAGGAATTGTGCTTAAATTAGATATAACAAATAAATCATTTTTCTGAATGATAGTTTTTAACAGAAGGAAAAAAAAACCGTTTACCTAATAAAATGTCAATAAAAGAATATTTATGTGGGTATAACGATTGCACTTAAATTAGACATAACTTAGAAATATAGAAAAATTACTTTTCAATGCTCCGTTAACAGCAGAAAGCAAAAATAAATATAGAAAAATGTTTAATTTTGAATGAAAATTAATACAAATATATGGCCTCACCATAGTCCCCATCACTTTTTTACCATTATTTTTTATATCGGTTTGGCAGTTCTACAGCTTATTCCTACAAACATACACAAACGTCTCTTCTTTATATTAGTATACACTAATTAGTCGAACAAAACTTATTTTGGCAGACATGTAAAATTCACGGTAAAAAGTTAAAAAACAATTGCTGCGGTATGATTTCAACAATACAACTTAAATTTATTATAAAAATCGAAGGTTAAAGGTGATACCTTCTCACTTTGTACCGAGGGCATTTTCAAGTTTGCTGTGTGGTGTGATTTTAATGTTAATAGTTTATTTTTTTAGATGGACGAATCAAGCAATTCAGATGATGAGAATCGGAGAAAAAGAAAAAGAGATGCAAGAAATGACGAGATGTATAAACGTGTCATGATTTTAAAAAAAGCATAAGTAAAGGGCCTTGCTCATGAGAATCATGTGGGCAAGGCAATTGAAGAAAGTTGCGCGTAAGCCTATATTCTACTTTTAATATACTTAACGATGATTTCTGATTTAATTTGTTGTTAAAAACGTTGACCTTGTCTCTACCCTACATAATCCACATATTTATTCACATTTACAGGTGTGCTTGACAGTGTTTCTTTCTCGCTGATGGGGATAAAGGATATTATCCTTAATCGAATTAATAATTTCAACACCAAAGATTAACATGGCATCTACTTGCAGGCATTAATAGAGGGGTTGATGTAAAGGATAAATCAAAACGTCAAGAAATTGGTGAGATCAATCCAAATCCTAAGAACGTTAAACCCAAGTCTTATTCATATAAGTATTTTGTCAAACTCGTTAAAAAAAAAGAGGTATGTAAGACCGCATTTTTAAATTTTCGTGGCGTTATTGATAAGAGGATTAAGAGATGGTGACAACTCAAAGCCAATAAAAGCCCTCGCGACATGCGTGGAAAATCAGTAGGGTCAAAAAGTAACATTGTTCCAGCAGAAACGTGTGCTGCAATCCATCGTTTCATGGAATCTGTTCCAGTAAAAGAAATTCACTATTCTAGCAACATTGTAAAGTGGTACTTATCATCTGCATTGAGTGTGACAATATTGCATCAGATTAATCAGATCAATATTGCACAGAACATCCCGAAGAAAAAGTGAACTACCAGTTTTTCAGAAATTATTTAAATGAAAACCTTAACTTGTCATTTGGAAGATAATAAATTGATGTCTGTTCTAAATGTAAATAAATCGGCGTAAGACAAAAGAAACCCCACCTGAAAGAAAATGCCAAAAGCGTTGCTAGTGTAGAACTAATAGATCATAAGTGAAGAGCACCAAAAGTTTTCAGTAAAACCAAAGAAATGACTCAAAAATGCCAGGAAAATGATAGTACTGTTATAGGATTATCATTTGACTTCTTGCACTCTTTCACTGTCAGTTCTTCTAGTCCAGGAAGTGTATTATTTCCGTCAACTATGGGTTTATGAATTTGTGTTCATAATATGAAAACTCAGAAAGCAACTTTCTTCTCCTACCAAGAGGGTCAAGCATTCAAGAGGCCGAACGAAGTAAAAACATTTTTTAAAGATTATATAGATCCCAATGTACCGGAAGAAATATCGGAATTGTACGTATTCTGTGATGGTTGTTCTGGACAGAACAAAAATAATACAATCAGTAAGTTCCTATGGTCATTATAGGCCAGTCGAAATATAAAAATTTACTTTGTTTTCAGTAAAATGTGACACGTTTAATGATTTTGATAGATATTTTGCAACCGCAAAAAGGAAGTTAGAAGAGAAGATGGTTTATTCCCTCACTAGCAGTTTATGAATTATGAATTAACACTGAATATCACTAAAAGCTACAAATTTAGTGTCAAAATGATAACGTATTCCGATGTAACGAGGCTTGAAATCGTTGTACAAAGTTAACTTCAAGGGAAAAACCATTATCGAAAAGGTGCTTTGGAAAATAACAAGTTTTTTTTAGTTCAACTTAAACCAAAAAAGCCGAGTGAAGTCTTGTGCCGTGATTCATTGCCAATGATTTTATGAATAAAACTTTTGTCCTTTCAAAAACTAAAGGTTGTTGTACAAACATTCCAGAAATTGAAATTGAAACATTTCCAAGCTACTTCGCAAAATTGCCAACCACTCCCGTAAGGATAGATTGTACTTCTTTGGGACAAAATTTTCTATTATTTATTTATTTATTTGCATCTCTCAAGTGTGCAGATTGTTACCTTATAGCGGTTTTGTGATATTGCAATTCTTTATAGTTTTATTTTTCTCACTGCATGTAACACGGCTCGTTGAACGTAATGCTATTGTAAAATTTTAAACTTATTTTTCTCGAAACTGTTTTTAAAACTGGGTGACCATTTTTCTCGAGAACTATTCAACCGATTTCCTTCATTTGTCATTTAAAAGAAATCTTATCGTTTTTGCTGGAGCTTATACCACCGAAAAGTATAGTTTTCCCTGATTAAGTATTTTTTAGAGTTCGCAAAAGGTAAAACAAAATGGCGAAAAAGTGCACTTTTTGTTCAAATGACCGCTATTTTGTCAAAAATCATCTTTTTAAACTAAATTGTGGTATAATCTGGAGCGAATTTAATGCTCTTTCATAATAGGGTGAACAAATTTGTTTGAGATGCTTGTGACTAAAGAAAAGTGGACGCCCGATTGGAAGTCCATGGTGTGCATCTGCACTCGCACAAGACATAACATTAATTTTTTTATTACATGAAGAAAAAAAAATACATACTAAAAATGTCAATAAATATAACGCAAAAAGTCCGAAGTTGATATCTCTTTTCTTTGTAACGGAAAAAAAATTCTAGGCCAAAAAAGTAGAAACTCCCCTTAAAGATGAACGACCTACAAAAGTTAAAGCAATAGTATATCGAAAATTTCTATGAGGGTATTCTACAGTAGCCTACACATGTGCAGCTATGATGCTAGACGTGAAAGAAGATTTTTAGTTGAAAATAGTATACATACACACACACACACACACACATATCTATATATATATTTGTGTTTTTTCTTATAAATAAAAAAAGGTTCTGTATAATAATACTGTTTTATTACTAAAAACATCTGAAGCCTTGGATGAATTGAGAAAAGGACTCATGTCGGAAAACTGCAACACCTGTTTTCACAGACACATTTTCATTGAAGAAAATCCTTTCAGCATGATATGCTGTCAGAGTTGCCAACTTGAGCTTTTTTTTTTAATTTCAAAATTTTGCATTCATACCAGAATTTTCCGATAATATTCTTTCTTTATTTAATGACAGCCATTTCGTGATTACACAAAGTGATTTTTTTTTTTCAGAATTGCCGGTGTGAAATCGAAATTTTTGAATTAAAAAAAGTCCAAACGGGCAACACTGTATAATGTACGGGTATTAAACAATAGTTAAAAGTTCAGAAAAAAAAGCTCCCTTACTTCAAACAGTTAGAAAGAAATCCATTTTTTGGTGTCCCCTATAAAATTTCAAAAATCCAAAATAACCCCTTTTCGAAATTTGTGATTCAAATGAATAAATAATAATAATAATAGTAATAATAATAATAATAGTAACAAATAAAATAAAACAAGTAGGAGTGGAAAATAGTCAGATTGAAAGAAAAAAAACCCTCATTAGTTTATGTCTGCAGCTATCTGTTTATGATCTGTAATATATCGCAGTTGTTTTGATTTCAAGACTGAAGCATTCACGAATGCTTTAACTAGCGGGCAAGTAGCCATGTGAAGTGGGCTGATGGGTGAATTAAAGTTGAATTTTGGCACAGAGTTTGCTATTCAGATGCTAAATTGAAATCGAGGCGATTATCGTAAAGTCAATGCACGTTAAAAGATGTCCTTTTCAATGTGTCATGAATCAGAGAAACAAATTTAAAAGCTTTCGTTGAAAAAAAGTTCTATATTCACTAGAATTTATTTATTTATCTCAGTGGTTCCGTACCTGTAGTGTGCGTTACCTAGGAGTACGTAAAGCAGGCACATGGATTAGATAAGGGAGTGTGTCCAATAGGTTCAAACTCCTCCCATTAAAAAAAATAGTGTTATTTTTACAGTAACGTGTATTACGATATTTTTATTTGACTTTTTTTTACAGTAACGTGTATTAAGATATTTTTATTTGACTTTCTTAACTTTGGCCATTATAATAACTAGTGGTTTAGATCCGTTGAACCCACTCCTTATCGATATGCCTGGGTAAGAGATACGTGAAAATAATATTAATAATTGCGGAGAACACAAGAAATAAAAAGTTACAGCAAAAACTCAATTTCAGGAGACGAGCTCAACGATCTCTTTGAAATGATTAATAGCTACGTTTGAACATTTGCATGTAACGATGGATAGTTTTTGTGAACGTAAATTAATCCTTAGTAGCTTTAAATACATGATTTTATTTTTATATTCTATTTGCACCACTATATTTTGAAAGTAATTTTTTTTTTTTTGTATTTCTTTTGCACATGTTGTCTAAGTAGAAGAAAAAATGTTTCTTTAAAGAAAATTGGAACCAAGCGGATACATTTAGTTAAGGGTGCCCAATGCCGCTTATATGGCGGAATTGGTCCGTTAAGGGTTAATGTGATTAAAACTTATTTTTATGCTGTTTTTTTGTGTTGAAGATAGGTTACTATTACAAAATATTAAAATAAATTGAAAATATAGGATGAGAAAAAAAGAACGATATTGCTAAGTTAGTTTGAACCATTAAATTATTTAGTAGATCTAAAAATATTACCGACTAACTAAAAAAAAAAAAAAAAAGCTTTTAAAAAGCAATGATATCATACGATAAATAATTCTTTCTATGTTTCTGGACCAATCTAATTATAATTTTGTTGTTAATAAATAATGAAATAGTACGATAAATACAATTTTCAATAATTTTGAACCTTTTTCAATAGTGATTTTCAGCACAAAAATATATGAAATTGTGTCGTTTATAAACTCTGCTTCTACGCGCACCCCACAAAATTTCAGCATTAAATCCCTTTAAGGCATGTTTTGTTATTTTGCTCGGAAAATATTATAATATTTGAGTTTATTTAGTTAATTATCCACTAGAAAAATGGAGAAAAAAATTATTTATGTTTGTGTTGGACATAACGTCATAAAACTACTCCTGAGTTACATAACAAAAATTGCTAAAAGAAAAAGATAATTTTAAATTGTATACTTACTTTAAAGTGTTTACACTTCATAATAACAACTATTCAAAGATATAATAATTTTTATGTTGCTTTTTATATTTTTCAGAATTAATAATTACTACCCTATAAAGACAGAGAAAAAACGCCGGTCGAGCACATTACAAGCAGTATCAACAAAAGACGTTATAAACTCCCACTGAAAACAAATCAGAACAAAAACAGACCCTTAAATGCATGTTATCATACGTAAGTAACACATAACAGTTCAGAAAAACATAAATAGAAAGCACCAAACGGGGGGGGGGGGGGGGGAATGCAACTCCTGAGTTACACTATGCATTTAAGGGTTAAAACAATTCTTATATGTGATAAATAATACATTCAATGTTTCTGAGCCAGTCACAAAATTTTTATGTATCAACAAACAATGAAATAATATAGAAAATTAAAGTTGAAATATTTTTTATTCTAGCCTAAAAAAATTTGACAATTAAGCAATAATCGAGATGCGTACGCTCCTCAAAATTTTTAAGGAGTCCAACGCCACTATTTCAGGTTGGGAATTTTTTATTTGATATTTCAGTCATAGAATTGGTAATCACATAATTTAATCGTAGACGATGTAATATTTTTCTCCGATTAAATAAAGAAAAAATTTCTGTTAAAAATTGTGGTAAAATTGTACGCACTCGGAATAATGAAAATGTGATAAGTTTTTGTCCTGTGCCACTATTTCAGGTTGGAAATTTTCTATTTAATATTTCTATCGCAGAACTGGTAATCACATGATTTAATCATAGACTTTGTAACGATACTCCGATTAAACAAGGCAAAATATTCTGTTAAAAAATTGTGGTAAACATGTACGCACCCTGAATAATGAAAATGTGATAAATAAAGTTTGGCAGGTTTTTGGACCTGTCACAATAATTTGCAGCATAAACTATTACGTAAGCGTGTGTTAAATAATAATTGCGAATTCCTGAACCTTTCTTTATAATTTTCACCATTAAATACCGGAAATATTTTAGCAAATAATAATTGTAATTTTTTGAACCAGTATCATCATTTAAGTAATAAAATCATGCACGAAATAAAATGAATAATAATAAAAAAAATCAGTATGAAAATCCTCGCCACTAGAGAATAATAAAGTACCACAATAAAGAAAATTTGCATTAAAAAAAACCCCTACTTCAGTAATTTTAAATATCAACGAAAAATAATATTGTACGGCAGGCATGTCAAACTCGTTTACCGCCGCTGGCCAAATGGAGCATTGCATACTAAGACGCGGGCCACATTAAACAAAGTAAATAATATTATTAGAATTGCACACAGCAATATTTGTACGTACGAAACATAGCCATATTAAACAAATATTCAAGTAAAGTTCCAAAGTTATTATTATAATTCATAGTTTATTTAATCTTATTTTTCGAAAAAATACTTGACATTACTTTTTGTCAACCAAATCTACAAAGTTTAATTCGATTTTCTAAATTGTATTATCTTAAAAGAATTATTTTTACACAAGCTCTGTTAATCTAGCAAAGGTATAACTTTTAATCTTCTGGATTTTTTTCAAGTAAAAACTTAAAAAAAAAAAAAATTAATTGTGTCTTGTATCTATACGCTACGTATTTCATTTCATTTATGAAACACGTTTTCTAGTTCAAATTATGTTGCTTTTACCAGAAAAATTTTGCTACCGAACATTGTTAATATATGCCTAATTGCTCACTTTGCCTCATTGCCAACTTTTTTACTCAGTTGGAAAATTGTAACTCGTAACTGAATTAAACAAAGGTAAAAGTAAAAGTGCCAAGGATTGGCGGGCCACAGAGAAGGTGTCGGCGGGCCAGTTGTGGCCCGCGGGCCGCGTGTTTGACATGCCTGTTGTACGGTATGGTACAGTCGCAAGAAACAAACAAACAACAACAAAAAACTAGTTGGATGTGTCAATCCCAAAACTTTCTTCTATTTCATACATCTTAATACTTCAAAAAGTAGTTACAAATGTTAATACTACTACAATATTATTAGTTCAAAACTATAACGACTTTGATTTCCATCCTAAATGTCTGCTTCAGTCAATTAATTGGAGCAAAAACGAGTTATCTTGATCATGATATTATTAAAATCAATAGTTTTTAGTTATTCTGTTGTATATCAGCTGTTTGCGAATAGCCGGCTTACCGTATTTAGTAGTTATGAATGCCTGTAGAACAGTTTTTTCTGCAACAGGTATAGCAACGCAAAGAAACTTTGCCTTAGATTTGTAGCCAAACATTTGTTTCCATTTCCAACTTAAGCATTTCTAAAATACCGATCCCCTCCCTGAATGAAATTTCGCTTTTCTGTTAAAATATACAATATTAATTCAGCCCTTTTGATGACTTTGTTTGATCACGGAATACATGAAGTCATTTGAGAAAAACAATGCTACTGGTTGTATCTGAACCAATTTAATTTTTCTCTGACAGTTTTATTTAAAATAATTTAAAAGTAAAGGCATTTTCTAATTAAACAAAACATGTGAGCGTGCTACGTCAGACGCCTATTTAAAAACCTTTCGAATGATACCTTATTCATCGATTTACATTTTTATGAGTATAGAAAAACGTATTTTGACAACAGAAAAAATATATATGATGAATAGTGTAAGATACAATTATTTTAATAATAAATAAGACAACAAGATCGACCTTGAACGAAAGTGGATATCTTTGTGTTCACTGCAATTTAAAGTGTTATTATTTTTAATTTCTAATGTTCTCTACTCAGAGTGATTTGACAGAGAATTTAAATTTTTCTTGCTTATCTCAATGAAATGGTTCGGTTGTTCAGTGATCGAAATAAATATATCATAGTCGATTTCTGTGATCTTTATTTAATTTTTTCATGTTATATCTATTTTAGAGCGCAACTATAAAAATAGTACACACATGTACAGTTTATCTAGGTGTCATTTAAAAATTATACATATTAAATAAAACAGAGAAACAAGTAGTAAAATCTAGATTTGTTATTAGTAAACAATTAAAAAAAGCTGACTAACACCTAAAAAATAAGAGATTTATCGTAGAATTAACAAGTCGGAATTGAACGTCAAACGTGGCAAATGAGGTGCATTCGTACTATAACTAGTTTTATAAATATTCAGATCTTGGTGCAACAGTTGTTGCACTCGTATGCGAAAATGCATGAATACAAAATTTATTACGATTATATATATTAAATTCAGTAATACGGAAATAATAGAACTCCATCTTAAATAGGGCGTCATCACCATGGCAACCTAGAATAAATGCCTATCATGGGATATCATTGAATGAATTGCGTATGAATAGAATAAAGAAAACTTTTATTAATATCTTTTTAAGTTTTCATTCGGTTTTCATAAAATTTGAAATGACTCAACAAAATTCTGCAACGAATATATGTAGTAAATATAAAACCATTCGGTTGGGTAGTTTTTTATGCTGTTATATACGGACAGGCGGACAGACAGACGGTCGGACCAGACGACGACTATAGGTGCTACGTATTTATATAATTACGAACGCACCTAAAAATAAATAACACTTTGTTGACCGGCAATTAAATATGAAATCACCTTTTATAAAGCTTTTTTACCGCTATATTTAAAGAGTAATCTTCGTCTTATTTAATCGGAAATTTCTGTATTTAAATTGAAAAGAAAGTCTCCTGTAAAATTTGTCCCCTTTCAGATAATTGGCTGGATATATTGAGTTTCTAATTATATCCATAAAAATAAGTTAAATTGAGTTTCTAATTATATCCATAAAATTACAAGACATTTCTAAATTATTAATTTTCAGAATGTTTATTTAATTTGATTTGACAGACAGTAGAAGTTCCAAAATTATGTGCGTGCAGACGATTTTTCTAGAAAATGTCAGACGAACGTCTTTTTGCGCGCTTTTTTCTCTACATATCATCCCTAAACAATGCCGACGTCTGACATCAGCCTAATGGCTGCAGATATGACTGAAAATTTAAGAACATGGGTTTTTTACAGCTCAAATAAGAAACTATTATAGTTATTTTTATTTTTGTTTTAAGGACTTTAGTTTGAACAATCGTGTTTGTATAAATCACTGTATTACATGTAAAATCAAATAAGAATGGAAGGATTTTTTTACCTCCACCGTCCACCCCAAAGAAATACCCCTACAGAAATCTGTAGCCTTAGAAAGAATCAACGAAAATTACAGTAATCTTACTAAATTTTTATCTGTAACCCGGATTGCAGTTACATACAAAGTTCTAGGCATCCCAGTTTCCTAAAAAAACCTTAGTAACATTACAGATTTTTTTATTTACAGTGCAAAAGTGTATCTGTTATATGAGTTTTTTGTTGTTGCCGTTACATAAAAAGTTCTAGGAATCCCAGTTTCCTAGAAAAATGTTAGTAACTTTGCAGTTTTTTTTTTTTTTCAGTGCATGTGTGAAAATAAACGGAAACAAAATTAAACACAGGAAAGTGCAAATACAAAAATAAAAAGCTATGAATGGGTTATGGCCTTCAGAGGAGCTTCATGAGCGCAATTCATAGTAAAGATATGATAGGTCGCTGAATATTGTCGGAATAAGGCTTAAAAAAGGACAAAATGAAATATCAATGAATGTGAATGAACGTCAATTTTACCCATTCAAACTTTCTGGTTCCCTTCAGGCTTGGTAGAAGACAGGAGGCAAATTCCCCTCTCTAATGCTAAATCTGTGGGCTTGGAATACATCCATATTTTTCAAATTTGTATTCGAAAAATTGAAATTTTTACCTTCTGTTTTCTGCATGCTCTTCTTGAAGAATGTTTCTTTATTTTTTATTGCATAAAAATTTTCTAAAATAGGTATTTAATTTTATATTTTAAGGTGTTAAAATCTAAGTGAAGCAGGCGAGTTGTAAGTAAGATTTTAACACTTTAAATAAAACTTCCAACGTATTTTTGGAATATTTTGTCCAAAAAAAAAAAAAAAAAAAAAAAACATTCTTTAAGACGGAGCATACAAAATACAAAAGAGAAATTTTTTTTTACTTTTTGAGGAGAAATTAAAAAAAATACGGATGCATTTCGAGCCCATTAAAATGTGGAATTTCCAGCCTGGCTGATGAGGAGCCTTTAAACATGTCGAAAAAACTCAGGATGATAGAAGCATATTAAGATAACCAAGATGTTACGTTGAGCTTAATTTTTCCCGGTTAGAATCGACCGATTGTAAAACGCCGTGGCTAGTGGATTGGAGCCCCTCGAGACATGGCCTTTTACTATCAATCGATTAAACATTAGATTGTTTCCTTTTTCGCGTTCGTTTTTTATTCTGTAATCGATTTTCATGGGATACATAATCAGTTGAAGACCTCGATTTTCATGGGCTACATAATAAGTTGAAGACCTCGATTTTCATGGCCTACATAATGAGTTGAATACCTCGATTTTTGCTTTGAAAGACGATTTTCATTTCGGCGTCGCTCTGTGGCTTTGGATTTTTCCATATCTGATAATTTGCGCCTACCCATTTTGTAACTTTTTCAATTTTTAACGATTTTATGCCTTTCGATTACCTATTAAAACAATTTTTAACGATTTTATGCCTTTCTATTACCTATTCAAATAAAAATTCTTCTAAAAGTAGAGAACATCGTTGAATTTTGTTAAAAAAGATAAAATGCGAGCATAATTTGGTCCCATCCTCGATCGAAAACAACAATCATTTCCAAATGGTTAAAAAGAAAATTGATGCCATCTAGAATTGCAATGAATATATGTGTGTGTACTTCTGAATATAAAATACGTCTAATTAAATTTTATTCAAATAAATTAGAAACAACAGTAAGCATGAAATGCATACGTAGATTTGAAAATTGTTCTATGATATGAATGTAACATCATATTGTCATTCTTGTCTAAAAAGAAGGATAAAGAGATGAAAAAGAGAGAAAGACAGGTCGTGGGAGTGGGTAGATAAACCTATTTACGGTTAATCAGACTATCAACTTCACTACTTCCAGAGTTCCAGGATGATGAATAGTTTTTTTTTATTATCCTGGATCAATATCAATCCTATTTTGCTATTCCGTATGCATACTTAGTACTTCATGTTTCGTATAAAATTCTATAATAAAAATATTTTAAATTGAAAAAAACTAGTTGTTAATCACGTATTACATTGTGAAAGAGCGCTTTGAGTACTTCATCAAAACCAAAGAAGTATATATTAATAATAATAATAAAAAAATACAACAAGAAATTATAAAAAGACAGCAATTTTGAGCAAAAAAAAAGATGTAGTTTCTTTAATTTTTGTATTAAATAATTAATTACTATTATTTTTAAATGTATGAAGAAAACACTTTCTAATGTGTATAGAATGAATTGATTTTTTTCCCTCTAGCGCGATCAGCAAAAGTGCAGTCTAGTGCACGTTTAAAAAAAAAACGTCATCGATAAAGGATAGGATAAAAGGATTTTAACAGCACTTACGATGCTTTTTTCCCGATAGTTGCATCTTGTTCATGACTCTTATGCGTTTAAATTTAGAAATATGGTACAGTTATATTTTAAAGAAATTATAATGTGACTAACGGAGTGAAGTAGAAGCTCAACAAGATGAAATACAATAGAGGTATAAACTTTGTATCAAATTTGATTACGAAGTTTCTTTATATTTCATGGTATCTCCAGATCCAAGTTTAATAAGAAATTGAATAGTTTTACAAATTATAATCCCCCCCCCCCCCCCCCCAAAAAAAAAAAAAAAAATCTGAAATCATTATTTTAGGTTCACACATATAAACCTAAACTTACTAATTATTAATAACATAGAGTCACATAATATGAAATTTAATGCTTTAAATAACTTAATAATTTATAAGGTTAAATTTTTTATTGTAGAGTAGCCAAGTTAAACATTTATGAAATTATTTATTGCTTTGGCCATGCTGTCTTGGAGGCATTTTGTAACA
This sequence comes from Maratus speciosus, assembly GCA_963932465.1. Classification (NCBI taxonomy): domain Eukaryota; kingdom Metazoa; phylum Arthropoda; class Arachnida; order Araneae; family Salticidae; genus Maratus; species Maratus speciosus. The sequence continues at coordinate 244,305,284 of OZ010788.1, read as the reverse complement.
TTAGACTAAAATAACATTTATTTTTAAAAGGGAATCAGCAAAAGGCCTACCATTTATTGGGGTATTTTAAAGCAAAAAACATTCATCTATATAAGAAGTGAAGTGACAATCTCAAAAAATCAAGGTATACAAATATGGCCCTCAGAACTGACAGAAATTGCAATTGTCTTTATATTTTATAGTATCTTAGGATCCAAGTTTAATGAGTAAGTGAATATTTTTACACATTATGGATCACACAAAAAACTTTTTTCTGACAACAATTTTTCAATACAACAATTTTTCTGAAATTAATATTTTAGGTTCACATACATGAACCTGAACCTAAAATTACTAATTATTAATAACTTGGAATCACATAATAAGAAATTTAATGCTTTAAATAACTGAGTAATTTATATGGTTACAATTTTTTTTTACTGTAAAGTAGCCTAGATAAACATTTATGAAAATCATTTATTACTTTGGCTGTGCTGTCTTGTAGTGCAATTTTATATTAGATGAAAATAATTTTGATTTTTAAAAGGAAATCAACAAAGGGCCTACCAATTATTGGAGTCTTTTAAAGCAAAAAACATTCAGCTATATAGAAGTAAAGTTACAATCTCAAAAAATCAAGGTCCACAAATATGGATCTTAGGACTGACAGAAATAGTAATTCCTCCCCCCCCCCTCTCTCTGTATATCTATCTGTCTATTTATCTATCTATATATATACACATATACAGGCAGTGGCGTAGCCAGGATTTCGTTTCGTGGGGGGGGGGGGGGGGGTCCAGAATTTTTCCTTCAGGTTATATATATAGTAAAACCTGTCAAAATGAAATCGTAAATATTGCTGAAAAATTCCGTTTTACACAGGTTTTTGTGTTATCGGGTGTATTTGTATAGTATTCTTTTCCGTAGCACTATGGAACATTTCTGTTTAAGACAGAATTCCGTTATAGGCAGGTTCCATTTTTACAAGTTTTGTGTATTTATATAAATATATTTATTTATGTCATATGAATAGAATAAAACTTGTCAAAATAGTAATTGTCTACAACAGAATCCTGTCTTTAACGGAAGCGTTACATGGTCTTAATATGAATTGCGATACAATTAAATTTGCTGAAAACCTGTCTGAAAGGGGATTTTCATCGTTCTTTAGTGAAACATAGTGAAACCTGTGAAAACTTTATCTATCTATAACGGAATCCTGTTTCAAACGGAAGAGTTTCAGAATACCTGCGAAACAAACAATAGATCTTATTGAGGAAGTATTTCTTAGAAGCATAATTAATTACACTTCTTTCTATGGAAGCCTGTCTAAAATGGGGCTTTTTACCAGTCCCTTGCAATCTAGTCTTGACTGTGTATGTATAATAGAAGTATTTCGAGTAACTTTAAGAATTTAGGTATATCCTTATTTAATTTCTTAATTTAAAAAAAAGCATGGATAAAAAATGTAAGGCCAATCTCTATAACTGCAACTAATAATACATTGAAGTTACATTAATATTTACCAATGAAAAAGATTCACTATGATGTAAAAAGCTGAGCGCATACTGGAGAGTTAAATTTAATTAACTCATTCGCTGTCATCCACGAGTATACTCGTGCCTTTAATTTATTAATTACTTTGTCACCACTATTTTAGAATTAAAAAATTGCCTCATTTATTGGCAGAAAATTCGCTGTATTAGTAAAGCGAAATTTACCTTTCTGAATTTGTGGTAGAAAACGACTTTTAACAAAAAATTTGAAAATTCTAATTTTAGCAGTGAATGGGTTAAATCAAGCTTCATATTACATAACATTTGTCTACAATAAAGTTAGGATCAAGTGGTTAAGTTTAAAATAGCAATTTCCATGTTTAATTTCTTGCCATTGAATTAAGAACTTGTACTGTAATAGATATTGGATAATGATTTCACATAAGTGTCAATCGCATGATCGGTTCATGCGATCCGCCGCGCTCCCCATGGGAGTTTTTGAGATAACCTAGATAGAATGAACATTAGCAGCAAGTTTGATTTTTTCTGATATTATCTTCCCGTGACAAATTTGAAATTCGTAGCAAATTTCCCGCAAGGTATACCATCATCCACTTGCATGAGTAGTTTGTTGTGAAACTGATGCAAGACTGTCTTTAATTCACGAAAGTGACGAAAGCAAAAAATCCCTCTGTTGTGAGAATAAACAATCAGCACATACGGAGAAATTGCACAAATTTTATTCGGTAGGCACCGCTTTTTCTAAACGCTATACTTATTAAATACCAAAAAATGCTCGAAATGAAAAGTAGAAATATTATCTAAACTTGTTTATGGTGATAAAACCGATGCATGCACCTTCTGACGGCGCTTTCGCATCAATAGACTTGATCAGGTCTATGGACGCCTTCGAAGAGGTTAAACTTATAGTGTGACATGGAAAGGTTACTACTTTGCAGTAAGTTTGCAGTATTTTTGATTACTTGTTTGCCGTTAGTTTGCGATAAATTTGATATAATATGAATTTAACTTGCACAACAAGTTAGCTGCAAGTTCAAAGTGTGGTGACTTCGGCGTTTGCGTTATCTTGCTGCAGTCTTGTTATGAACTTTCAGTCGTGTCATGCTGAGCTTACTGCAACTTTGCAGGTTTTCAGAGCAAGACTGTTGCAAATTTTCTGCAAACTAAAAATGCTATGTGGGAAGGTTTTAACTTTAAGAAAAAGATTTTACATTTTCAGCTACAAAAACTAGTAATGTAAGAAGCACACACATCAAATATAGTTCATGCTGGAAAAAGCAGTTTTGTTAAAATTGTCTTATTCAGCCATAATTCTTTTGGGTTTCCATGCTTCATGTCTCGCCACTTTTGATACCATATTCGATCTAATAGTTGCTTCCAATATCTGGTCGTCTTTAATGAAGTTAAATTTTTGTAATAAGTTTATTTGTTATGGATTAGCACTTTTTTTGGAAGTATTAGAATGTGTAAAAAATAGTTCATGGTGGTTTCTGTTTTTGTACTTCTCAACCAATTTATTTTAGATGGTTCGAAACAGTTTTAGAACATTCTCCAAGTTCAGAAGTAAGCTTCGGACGGGTCGGATTTATGCAGCTCTGGAAGGGACACTTAGGAGCTCCGTGGAAGTGGGTAGCCCCCTTCTAGACCATTAATAATCATAAAATTCCGAATCTTCCAATTGCACCCTTAAACAACTTGACAGGAGGATCAAGAACCTCATCTCTGTATATTTCAGCATTCACAGTGCGGCCGTTCAAAATGATATCCGTTCATACCATGATTCCACGACCTTTGTATCGATGCCTTTCACGGATGTTTGCAGCCTTATTGCGTGTGATTTTCCCCCTCCATATGGTAACACGTCTGTAGTAACTCTCTCAACAAAGCCGCGATTCATTGGTAAAGAGAACTCGGCTCCAGTCCGTGGTACTCCAGTGACAATGATCTCTGCACCACTTTAACCGGGCGCATTTCGCTATCGGAGTTACTGGAACACAAATCATGGGTTTCCTTGCATGCAGACTGTCACTCACAGTAAACCAGGATAGTCGAGTTCTTATTGCTACAGCAAACTCTCTGCACCCTGAACTGACGTCAATTGCCTGTTTCTTTTAGCAATCGTTGGCAAATTACAGTCCTGAGAGCCTATTGTGGTGCGTTTTCTACCTTGACCTGGTTGTCCGTGGACATTATATCAGTGTCTTTAAACCGTTTCCAGAATCTTGACATGACGCTTTTGGCTATTTTTAAGTCTTTACAGACCCCTGAGAGTGTCTGTCTCTGCTTCCATTCTCCTTATCGCACGCAATTTCTCAAAGTCGGTCAAATGTCTTCTGGACGACATATTCCACCTACTAGAAGCGAACGTTTTGCCTAATTACACTTACAATCCTTAAAATTATACTTCAAATTACTCACGTGCGCTCCTTTTCACACGTGAACCGAAAGAACGGGCTGAGGCTGAAAAATTTCCATATATTTATGTTAATCCCATTGGACTACGTGATAACGTTGACATTGAGTTACCTTTCTGGAAGTCCCCTTAATAGAATTAACATAAAGCACCTTTTTATGGTTGTTCCTTTAATTTTTCTCGCCAGTGTATTTTGAAAGTGGTAACAAATAACCAGGCCAAAAATAAAGTTACTTTTACTAATTGCAGGCAGCAGATTTAAAGTAATTGTTAATATTGTTCGTTATAAAGTGAACAAAGATAAGGGTCACGAAACTCAACCAATGTACCGTTATTGCGTTCGTATAAACTCGTTCTTTCCCATAAGAGTGGACATTAGAACTCCATCGAAGTCCAAGATAAAGAAGTTTTACGTTTAATCTAGTTACAGTAAATTTGTGTAAACGGAATAGCAGGTATACTTGCATAGTTATCCTTTCGTCTCGGGACATTAAAATGTTTTTGTTTATAAGAGGATTCCGTGTTTTCAGAAAACCTGCCGAGAGGGATTCACAATTGGAACAAGTTTCATTTTCAGATAGGTTTCGAACGTTAGCAAGCACAAATATATACTGTTGTTTTCGTCGAACCTTGAATTGTTTTTCTTTGAGATAGGTCGTCTTCACAGATTTTCCTGTAATAGATTTATGCTCTTCAGAGGTGGTGTTATAGCAGCGGTTTCCAACCTGGGGTAGTAAGTACACCTGGGGGTACTTGGTGGGTCTGCTGGGGGTATGTGAAAATACTATCGTTAATGGCGGAAGTCACAAAAATGTTAGGAATATCAATGTAATTTGCATCGATTTATTATATGGTTGTGATAAGAAAATTACTAATGAAAAAAAGCATGTTTAAGTTATCTCCTTGAGTGGAGGGGGGGAAGTGGGGCGTGTTTATGAGAAATGGGGTTACTCCGAAATGAAAAACGTGAGAAAGGGGTACGTGAAAGAAAAAAGTTTGGGAAGTGAGTACGTTTTAGCAGTTTTAAGGGATACTGTAAAAACGGAAAGTGTTTATAACGGAAACCTGCCTAAAACGGAAAATTTCATAGTCCCGAAGAAAGACATACCTTTTAATTATACCTTCTAAGACAAATACCTCTCTAAAGCGGAATTTTTTATAGATTTGTGATTCTGTCTTAGCAGTTTTCACTGTTGAATTTGTATCCATGATTCAGTAAACCAGGTCTACTTTCGGATGGGGGGGGGGTGTTCGGACCCCCTGGACCACCACCCCCCTTGGCTACGACACTGTATACAGGGTGTCCATATTTAAACGACCCTACTTTAAAGTTGTCTACAGACGAAACTATTGTTCATAAATTTGTGAAATTTTGTAAGAGACATAATAAAGGGATGAGAATTTGTTAAAGCGAAAAAAAAGTTTCAAAATTTCGCCACCAGAGGGAGTTTTTTTAATTAAGTACACATTTAGCATACGTTTACTATAATTTACAAATTTTATTTATTAACTTTACCTAATCTTAAAGACAGCATTTCACAACATGTTCTTAGCATTTTCCAGAAAACATGCGGTCAATTGTGGAACATGCTATTTTACGATTCCAGATGGTATCTAAAAATGATGACTGTCATGATAGACATTTTTGGTTGTAATAAAATTTGTAAACTATCGTAAATACATGCTAAGTGTGTAATTTCTTAAAAAACTCCCACTGGCGGTGAACTTTTAAACTAATGTTTTTTCGCTCAAACAAATTTCCATAACCTTTATTATGTCCTCCACAAAATTTCAAAATTTTCTGAATAATAGTTTTGTCTGTAGACCGCTTTAAATTAGGGTTGTTTAATTATGAACACCCTGTATAATTAAAATGAAATCATATGAGTAAAAACCAAAGAAAAAGACAATACAAAAATTAAAACCAGAAAATTGAAAATGTAAATATGAGAAACTATGAATATCTTATGGATTCAGCAGAGGAGCTTTATAAGAATAATTCATCGTAAAGATAAGTTATTTCGTCAAATATTGTCAGCATTAAGCTTAGAAATGACAAATCAATATCAAAATCATAAGAGTTTGTTCAAAATGTGCAATTGTATAATACGACAATATGTTGTAATTTTTGAAATGCAATTTAATACAGTTTATGACATGTATTTTGTGATATCTAGTTGGTATTTAGAACATTAGAACACTTTTATGTAATCAAGTTTTATGATGAAAACGGCAATTTGTAGAAAATCTCTTACCATCTAATTATTTTTAGAAAGTAACTGAAATATAGCTACATTACTGGTAACTTTTTTGAATTCTCACGATATTTAACTGGCCTTTTTATGCATGTTGCCCCATATAGTTGACTAACTAAACTATGAAATAAATCGTGTGCTATTATTCACGTATTTATTGTTAAAAATTATTCCGTACAAATGCTCATATCTTATCAAATATTCAATTTATTCAATCACAAGTTTCCTGAAAATGTTATGAAATTTGGTTGAAAACCCTCCATATATATTAAGTTCCATGTATAATAAATAAATTTTAATAAAAGGAAAAAAAAATACGGATATTTTTGAATATTTAAAAGAAACTTTTAGATTTTCATAAATATACGTACTATTCTTACACTAATACATACATGTTGTGCAGAGTTTATGAAATGATTTGCAACTGCTAAGGTTATTTTCTAGTTTTTTATGAAACAGTATGATTGCAAATATTATTTCTAATTAAATTTGTTGTTGGTCATTAATTACTCTCGTGACTAAATCTTCACTAAAACGTTAAAGTCAACACATGTTCTTTGCACTTCCAAAGTTCCAAGGTCAATTCATCAAATAAGTCTTTAAATGTTCAACAAAACGTCTAAAATTCTTACACTAATATTATTATATAATATTCTTATATAATATTACATAATTTTATATAATATTCTTACACTAATACATACATGTTGTGCAGAGTTTATGAAATGATTTGTAACTGCTAAGGGTCTTTTCTAGTTTTTTATGTAACAATATGATTGCAAATATTATTTCTAATTAAATTTGTTGTTGGTCATTAATTACCCTCGTGACTAAAACTTCACTGAAACGTTAAAGTCAACACATGTCCTTTACATCTCCGAGGTTCAAGGACAATTCGTCAAAGTCCTTAAATTTTCAACAAAGAGTCTAAAATTGAAGATGTCCGGTGGCTTTTAGTCATATAATGCATTTATTATTAAAAAGATTCGAAACAGCGCTTTTCATGTATAATTTGTGCATTTTTAAAAGTTGGTTTTCTGATTTTTAATATTGTTACACAAAGGCTTTATTTGCTATTTTTATGCATTTATTATTATTATTACAACAAAACAGTTTCAGCAGTTTTGACCCTTAGAAAGGCAACGATATGTCATTTATATTACTTAATTTTAATTACGAATTTTCAAATGGCACTCATATTTTTAAATTAAAATTATGCTTTTATGATGAACGTGAAGAAAAGAATGTATTTATTTTCAAATCAATTTGTTCATGAATTCTTGTAACATTGGATCATTTCAACTAGAAATCGATCGAAAATTCGTTTTCGTTTTCTTTTATGGCGAAAACGCTGTCGAAAATTTGGCAGGACCGAAACTATCTGTATTTCAAAAATTTTGCTTGTTATTTCGGAAATTTTCAACGTTACTCATTGATCTGAGCTATATCGGCTGAAAGGAGACACTCTTTATTTATTGCTATGAAATTCACTGTTTATAATTATCAGTAGTGACTGACTCAAGACGTGAATACAAATTATAAAGCAAGTAATGCATATATGACTAAACTTTGAAGACGCTTTTCACATCCTCATTAACAGCTGTAGACTTAACAGTAATAAAAAATGTTTAGTTTGAAACAGCATAAGTGTTTCGAATACTTTTTGAGAAAGTTCTAGTATAACAGATGGTCATTTACAAAAATCACTATAAAAGATAAATCGAGGTATGTATACTTAAAACACTTTTTAACTAGATGAAATTCGTATAATTAGAAAATTATTCTGTGACTTTGATGACTTAATTATTTTTTATTTTACATGAAAATAAAAAGTTTGGGTCAGAGGCACAGAGAACCAACTTGGGCCACACATATAATAAATTAATAATTATGTATATTTAATAAACAGCTATAATCTGTATAATAATAGCCTAAGTCATGTGACTGTCATCAAGAGATCCGGGCTGACCGCTTCACTCTTTATATGCCAGGCGGCCATTTTGGTACTTTTATGTTAGCAGGGTGCAGGTGATAAATTGCCAAAAATTGTTCCATCGCCATCATGTCATCATTATTATAACTAGGGGATCGTACCCGGGCTTCCCGGATTAAAAAATATAGGTGAAAACATTTTTTTTAATTGAAAACTAACAATTTTTTTATATGCAATAAATTTTTTAGATTGACCACTTACATTAAAAAAGCATTTTTAATATGGAAAATACGAATTACACAATCAAATACATTTTTGAAATTTATCAAAAGCGATATTTTCTTATTAGCCGCATGCTAAGAGTTATTTGCCAAGATTTTACTACTTATGGCATCCTTTTATATTCTGATAATTTCAGAGCTTATACATGTCTGGTAAATTTGTGTTTTATTTATGTTATTTTATTTATTTATTCATAGGGAAGTTTTTTTTAATGGTAATTAGCCGTAAGAAAAGGATGAATTCTTTAATTTTGTTTTAAGGGCAAACGGATTAATCTTTCGTAATCGAGCTCCGCGCGATATAGATAAATAAAAAAATATTTCATGCTTTAAAATTGTTTTTAAAACCATAGACAATCAGTAAACTGAGATGAACGTTGCAAACAAATTCCATTAAAAAAAAATCCTATTTGGTGATCTAAAAATTTAAATTGTACGATTAAAAATATGTTAGATTTGTGTTTTTTCAATATTATTCTTTTATTTGTTTATAAAAGAAGTATTAATTTCGTTAATTTGTCTCTCACAAATATGTTAGTTTGGTGGTTTTTTTAATATTATTCTTTTATTTGCTTATAAAGGAAGTATTAATTTCATTATGCAAAAATAGTCAGAAACAAATGCTGAAAAATGTTTGTTGTTTTATGTGCAAAATGTTTATTATTTTATGTATTGAAACCGGCACGTGATAAGATAAACTTTAAAAAAAAATCATGATTAAAAATTATTTTAGAAAATATAATACATCAGTCAATGAATACAGTTTTTAAACAAATTGCATTTGAAAGTACATTTATTTCCCTATGCGACAAAAATTGAAAATGTATCATGGTCAGAAGATTGAAAAGATGCAGTAAGCGAAAATTTCAAGACCAAAATTTGGTCGTGAAGTATTGCCATTCGCAAAATGACGTCAGCGTTACGCACAGATACGTTTGTTCTTTATAATATAGATACATAATCAATAAAATATAATAAAGATCAGTTATTAGGATGTGGTTATCAATTGAGGCTCTTATGCTTGGATTTCCGGAATGAAAACAGCAATTTTCACCTTCTCAAAATTTGTATACGCACTTCTCATATCCATATTCATCATTTTTAAAAAAATTGTATTTTGTTTGATCATTTAAAAATCATTTTAACTCAAAACTTGAAGTCAAGATTGCAAGCAACATCTTTTATGTGAACAGACGCACTCTTTATTTGAGATTCTAATCTCAATTTTGGAGAGTAAAAATTTCCGTAATTTAGGGTTTTTAGACGCATTTGTGTTAACAGGCTTAGTTTTATCTAAGAAAATGATCGTTTTCTTTTAAATATGACTTCATTTTCACTTAAATAAGCATTTCGCCTAGTGTCTGAAACTTAGTATTAGTACACATGCAGAAGGAAAATCACTATAGAAAATTTATGAGGAAAAATGCGTGTTTTCAAAAGCAGTATGTCATTTTCCATTATTATGCCCCTAATATAATATTCTGCTCCTAATGGGATTTTGCGCCACTAAACCCTATACAACAATTTTTATCAACAATTTTGAATTTTTATCAGAAAATAGGATGGATAAAGTTAAAAACAACTAATTATTTCTCACTTGTCTGCAGCAATGAAATCCATCTAATTTTCATAATTTTGAAGAAATTTTATAAAATACTTTTAAAATTAAAATATAAAAGTGGGGATATTTAAAAAAAACAAACAGATAGTGCGACCACATCTACAAAGGAAGAGCTTTCAGTTAAAAAAATATATATATATTAGTAAAATTGGTTCAGCAGAAAGATCAGGGCAGATAACTAAAAAACACACTTGTGTTTTAAATATATAGATTATATAAAATTAGGAAAAATTAAATTAAGCAAATTATGTTATTTTGATAAAATTATAGTAGAATGTCCTAAAGAATAGCCTTAAAATCTTATTATTCGAGAGAATTTTTGTCAAAAACTTCAGCAACACGATATTATTTTAAACCACGAATTATTAGTTTGCTTGTCTAACTCTTCGAAGCAAATCCATCCAGGCGAGAATCATCAATTTCTGTAATATAAATCGCTATTATTTGCATGTCACCTCTCTTTTATAAAGACACTGTACATTTTTGTAAAACATTGCGTTTATCAGTGTGTGCTTTCGATTACATTATTTTCAAAAGTGAAGCATTTTCACCTGTGAAGAGTTTCAAAGCAGCTGAGCTGTGAAAATGACGCACTTCCACAAAACATAATTCAGGTTTAAGAATTAAAATACACGCTTTTTTATAAAATGACGTCATTTGCATCCGCTAAAGCAATCTACTTTTACAACCCAGTATTAAACTTCGTCTATAGAAAAGTGTGCATATGACGTCATTATCACGGAATAACTGACAATATTCTTGACATAGCCCATATTTTATATTCAACTATTTTTTCAGGTTTTATGAGAAATGGCAATAAAAAGATACAGCATCTCCTATTTTCAACTATTTTCCGTTTACTTTCAATGACTTTCAATAGAAATGAGGTACTTTTGTTGCCACGATAAGAAAAATGGTATTAAAAACTGCAAAAAAATTAATATCTCAAAAATTAATTGAGATACAGCTTTCAAACAAATTGCATTTAAAAGAGCATTTTTTTCCTTATACGACGGTGCAAAATTTAAACTGTGTGATGTTTAGAAGTTTAAAAATTTGTAGTAGAGAAAATTGCAAAACCAAAATTTCATTTCAAATTTCAAAGTGTTGCCTGTCGCAAAATGACGTATGCGTTACGCACAGATATGTTTGTTCTTTATAATATAGATAGTCCATTTCATGGGACTGTCATAAACAATCTTTTAGCGTGATAAATTAAAACAAAGCTTTAATGTTGAAATTAAATGTCATGGTTTATGGTACTATTTATTAATTTTCCTTTTTCTTTCCTTTCCTTTTGTTTTTTTTAAGAAATAATTTTGGTCGTAAATATCAAATACTTCAGTTTTAAATTAAAGCTATGTATTTTAAATAAAATGAGTGAAAGTACTACATTTTAAATGAAATTAATGAAATGCGAAAAAATACGAGGGGAACAATATTTGGCGATTTATCACCTGCGCCTGGTTAATATAAAAATGCCGAGTTCATGATTTCTCTACAAGAATCTTCCGATTTTACGAAGGATTGGGCAAGTAAATTAAATTATGAATAAAAGTAACATGATGCAATGCTTAGCATATATTTACCGGAGACCAAACTGGTCGCCAAGGGCGGCTAGTTAATTAATAATTATGTATATTTATGTATGTATTAATTAGTTTAAAAAAATTTTTGGACATTTTCATTTTCATTTTCGACCGAAAATAGGAATATTACAAATTCGGTTTCGTATTTCGGTCGATCCTTAATTTCAACATTTTAATAACGAAATTACTTTGCTTCTGAAAAAGTTAATGTATCTCGGAAACCAATTTACGAAAGACTTTTAGAACAGGGAGGAGTTTCTACTATTTTTAAACCCAGATTTAATACAAAATTGCAAGTCGCCAATGTGCTAAGGCGGTTCTCGAAAAAATATCGAATACAATACGAAGCTTTCACACACATTTTATGACTAATTTTTAAAAGTGCAAACATGACAGTTGCAGGTATGTTTATTGAAGTGATTTTTAACTGAACAGTTTTTTTTTTTTGTTTTTTCTTTAAGGGGTCTCAGGACTCTTAAAATTGGAAAAAATGAAAAAAAAAAGACCATTTATAACATTTAATATCTTAAAATGTATTTGATTTTAAGACACAATTTTAATTGGAATAAAATATATAAGTATGTTCTTTCATTTCATGTATTTAAAAAATTATAAGATTCAGAATTAGCATTTACAGGGGGCTCCAAACTGTTAGACATTTGACGAGCAAAAAATCGGCATAACACCTTACGCGCACGATTACAAAATAAGTATATCAACTAGAAGGAAAATTTTAGTGCCTACTTATACTTCAGATTATAATAATTACCCTGAACCTAAATAAATTCGTATTTAAAGCTTTTTTATATTTTTAATACAAAGTTGTATTTAGCTAATGCAAAATTAAGAAAATTTCAACATTACAATCACCTAAAAAAATATTGTTTTGAACAATAAAGAGGAAATTTTAGGTTCAGTTTATACAGACTAACATGAAACATATGTTTTGAAAATTTTATGAAAAAATATTCGTAAGTTTTTGAGATATCGTGCGCGTTATGCCCAAAGACGTCGTTTGGAGAAAAATGGCTTCAAAGTTTCCGAAACGACGCTTCAGCTATTGAACGTGTATAAATGGAAAAGCCATAACTTCAGCTCTAATAGGAATTTCAAGGAAACAATTATGTCAAAATGTTCAGAAAAGACAGGAGTTTAACATCTAAAAAAATTAAAATTTCAAAAATTTTAAAGCTTTAAGAGTCGCGAGACCCCTTAAATAAATTAAGTCATAAAATATAAGTGATTGTTGCCTCGTGACCAGCAGTTTTTTTTTCTTCTCCCGTGCTGTTTCGCAGTGGTGTAATCGTAAAAATACCAGGGCTACACGTTACAACCAGAGAATACATATTATAGCTCCGAAGGTATACGGTGTTACAGGGACATTGTGCAGGGTATACGGTGGTATACGCCAGATACCTTCTGCACAACTCTGTGTACCCACTGTAGCTGTAGCTCTCTGGTGAATACCTTCCGCCTATAGCGTATTAACTTCTGATTTTTTTACACCTAATACCACTGTCCAGAAGATATACGGCGTATACCACTGTATGCTGCCACGTCCGGAATTTCAGTTCAAAACGCGAACTTTAACATAATTTTCTTAACGATCTTCTGCCTTTACCAGCAAATAATAAAAACTGTTCGATTACATAATTACTAAATAAAAGCACCTGCCAATTTCATGCGTTTGCATACAAAATTGAATTACAAAATTTGTCAGAACGTAGCCAGTTTGGATTTGAATCCGCCTGAAGCGCAGTTAACCTGTATTAAAGAGTATTACAGCCAAGAATTCTTCAGAAAATATACACAGTTAAACAGACACGCCTGTCAAACACGAGCAGCTAGTTTACGCTATTTATAGAGACATGTGAAATCTCGAAAAATATGAAGACACTTCAGCCAAAAGCAGTTTTAAAGAGTTATATTTATGTGGCAGATGAGAGAGCTTAAATAAATAAATAAATGAAAAACACACTGAATCTTAACCTTGAAAATATTCATTGAGACTTCATCTTTTTTTTTATTTTCCCGAAGTGTTTGTATACTCCAGCAGCTGAACCATTGCGAATAAAATATGACTTTGGTTCTGGTTCGTTACTTGAAGATTATGTAATGCTAAATTCTAGTTTGAATAGAAGATTCAAGAAAGACTCTAAATTATTTGTTTAATATGGGAACCAGTTTTGGTGCTGCTCGCACCTGGCATCGAGACCTGGTGCATTTTGTAGCCCTATACATAAAAGTTAGAGAACCGATAAAATTTCTTTGTTAAAATAATATTTGATATACTTTTTTATGCTTTTAATTTTTTATTATTACATTTTTAGTTGTTTATTTCACGCCAAAAGTGAGTTAAGTCGCCAAATATGGCGCTACAATTTTTCCGCCCTCTTTATCCTGGGAGTACAGTACATATTAGAATTATATCAGATTGCGATTTGTTTGAAAATTGATAGCATAAGAAACATGAATTAGGTCTTTTCTCTTTTTTTTTCTATGCAGACGGTAAATATATAAATAGTAAATATATTTCTATAAAAGCTTTCAAGATCATTGAAAACTATGGAATAAAGTTTAGAATGGTTAAAATGAAATGTTGCTGTATAAATGGTCCTTTGGTAACAGTAATCATAAAGTAAATTAATATTTTTACACAATTTAGAAAAATTACTGTGGCTATTTAGGCCGGACATTACAATTTCTACTGAAATCCCAAAACCACTCCTCACGCAAGACAAACAGCTATCACATTTGTCTGGGGTTGCCGGAAAGCCTTACTTTTGAAGAAAAAATCGCCAACGTTTTACCCGCCAAAGATATGAATATAATGTTGCAATTTTTCAAAATGAAATTCGTGGGTTCTTCAAGGAATTTTTAAACTTTTTTCAATATTTTATACTTATTATTAACTAATTTGTATTTTTAAATGCGTTTCTTTAAAAAAATTCCATGTTAATAGTTAGATAAGTGGTCTCGAAAATTACATTTTCAGAAAGTTACGTTGCTCTAAAATCAAGAAATATTATTTTAACAGAAACATTTTATCGATTCTCAAACTGCGTAATATAGGGTTTTAAAATACACCAGATCTCGATGCTAGGTGCGAGTAGCACCAAAAGTGATTCCCTTGTAAGTAGAATTTAGAAATCTTTGGTTTTTCTTCGATAATACTTCCACAATTTACAAGGGGGTGGGGGGGGGGCATAAAAGAATGTCCCAGTTATAAATTTTAACAGTATCACCTATAAGCGTTGTAGAGTGTTGGTTTAAGGTCACCTATAAATAGTACCAAAATTACCAATAAAAGAGTAACTCAAACAGTTTTAGATAAGCGTATGCGCGAGTACTGCTTAGTCATTTACTCGCCAGTGCCACATACGTAAAATGGCACCTCCTGAGCGTATCGCTGGGCTAGGGTTGCCAACTTGTACGTTTTTCCCGTAAGTTGTACGTTTTTTAGCGTTTTTTAGACCTATCGTACGGTGTACGTTTAAATTTGTCCCGTACGACGATTTTTTCCGTTTTTCTACCCCATCTTACATTTTATAGTTTCAAAAAGTTTTTCTTTTTTAGTTTGCTACAAAATTTCACCTTTTGCCGAAAAAAAGTTATACACGTGTTCATCAAATGTAAAATGGCTTGTTTCTGATCAGAATGAGAAAAATCTTGGGAAAGTTTTGTAATATTAACTGCACATTCGTGAACTCCACGGGTAGCGTTAGATCATCTGAACTTGACATTATTGTACACTAATAGTATCTATATTATAAAATTTTTAATAATCTTAAGTTTTAATATTTTGTTTGATTTACTATCTCCCATTATGCTTAAATACAATGGCCATTGTTAAAATTTTCATGATCATCATTGAATTGTAGGACGTTTTGATTTATTTTTGTTCTTTACAATCCAATTAATTTTACATTCATAATGAAGTATATGGCTGCAAAATTAGTTTTTTAAAATGTTGCTAGAATTATGTAATACAAATACAATTGGAAAATAATGATTGACTCGAGTAATTTATAATCTCTTTTAAAAGAAATTTGTTACCAAAAACATCACTGATATATTCAACATATTGTATGGTATAAAAAAGGACGATAGTGCGATAAAACCAAATAGAACTAGCGTCAATCAAAATTTTCCTTTTTTTCTGAGCTAAATCTGGCAACCCTACGCCGGGCTGAAGATTTAAGCTAGAGATTTTGTTATGAAATTTTTTTTCTGAAATATGTTTTAATATAATAAGAATATTGCATGTAAAAAAAAACTGAAAATTTTTAAATATTTTTTTTATTAAATTTTAAAATTTCAAACATATTTAATTTTTGATAATAACTCTGGAAGAACTTACTCGATTTACAAAATGTTTACATTTTTGGGTACAGAAAATGCGTCATTTTAATATTGGATCTTCAGGATATTATAAGTCTTCATTATAAGTCTTCAGGATTTCTTAAAATATTGATTATGAATTTTATAAAAAAAAAAAAATTAAGTAAAAAAATGAAATTTTTTAGTGAGTGAGTTTTGCATTAATTAGCATATTTTCACAATTATCACTCAAAATTAAAAATCCTGAAGACAATTTGTTGGAAATATAGCATAAAATCTCTGTTTAAAATTTCATACATATATCTTGCAAGGAACTTTAAATACATTCTTTTAAAGTTGACAAATCGTGAAAAAATTCATTCTGAGATAATGAAGTTAAAGTTCTCGTCAGAAGGCAGCTGATGCATCGCTTCTCAAGGCAAAATGTGTTATAACTCTGGATCTAATGAAGATATGCGGTTTGCGGTATTTAACGCTAAAAATTCATTATTTTTTAAAAAAATTCAATAACAAAAATTGCCTTCTTTTTTAGAACTTTTAGATCCGGACCAACTTAAAAGTCGTTAAAGTCATGCGATTTTTTCCTTTGCGGCTTTTTACGCGACTGCCAAGAAGGGTTATGTGTTTCACACGTATCTGGGTATGTGGATTTCTTTATACCCTCGAAACATCCCAACAGATGGATGGATTTTAATGAATGAGATCTCTATCGATTCATCTTAACCGTCCGATGGTTATAGGCAAGGTTTTTTTTTTATAAATTCAAAATGGCGGTCGTAAAATACGAGATGGTGGTAGCGACGAAAAAAAAAATTACGCACCCTATTGAGTGATATATCATTGGATAGGTGTTTCAAAATGAAAACGATGTTTCGTTGACTATTTTACAGTCAGAAGCTCCGTTTAAATATTACACAACCTGGAGGTTGTGTAGGTAAAATCTCTAGCTTTACTGCAACTCTAACCATCATAGTCATCTATAGGCCTCATCAAAACAGTGTTTATAGATAGGAACTAACAATTAAACACAACTTAAAAGTCATCAACACAAGTAAATAAAAAAAAATTGAAAGTAATATAAAAAAATAGTTTCATATTGATAAGAAATAATTAATTACTTCGCTTTTTACGCAGTCGGGATTTTTTATTTTTTAAATTTATTCAAAGTCTACGTTCTGCCGCTACCTAATGATTTGCCAGAGTTGAGACACAGAATTGAATAGGCTACTGCTTCTATTACTCCGGACATGTTAACCAAAGTGTGAGAATAATTGGACATGAGGTTGGATGCCTGCCGTATAACTAAAGGTGCACATATTGAACACTTGTAAGAAAAAATTTGTTAGCTTACCTTCAATTTGATATATGATGTATTGTAAATAGTATAAAATAAATTGTTATGATACATCATTGAAATTGGGACATTCTTTTATGAACAGCCTTTATTTTTTTGTCGAAATGTATGAAATAATCCGCATTTGTAACAAACATTAAAATTTATTCTTTTAAATGAAGTACTGGCATAACGAGGGCTGTAGGTTGACATGAGCCATATAGACCTAGTCCCAGGGTATCAAAAATTGACAGACCTACAACATTGAAGTTCTGAGAGTAAAATTTTTAATTTTTAAAATATGACAAAATTTTAAAAGTAGAATTGATAAGCAACATGAATAGAAGATCATTTAAATGTAGGGCAGTGTATTTCTTTTACAGCACTGGGTGTTATTAACCCATTAACGACCAATGGCATATTTTTAAATCGATAGACTTAGTGGCAAAAAAGAGCTTTTCACATCAGTAAATATGAAGATAAATATATACAGTAAAAGCTCCCTAAAGCGACCACGTTCCGTTCCAATAAAAATTGGCGCTCCGAGAGGTGGTCTGTTAATGGGGGTCATGTTTAAATCTAGATTTTAATTGTTGAAAAAGGGTAACAATTAACGTTACTAAAATTTATTTTTCAGATTAGGAAAAAATATAAAAACTTAAGTATCAAAACAAAAGTTAATTACTGCAGAGTTTCAAAAAATGAATACTTTGACGTTAGCTTTGATTTTACGGTTTTATCTTTTATAACTTTTATTTCCAAGTCCTTTCGAAGTTCAGTAAATAAATGCAATTTTTGTTGGATGGAAACAAACAATGACGATTTCATTAATTATCTATTTCTTTGAGAGTTTCCTGACAGAATAGAGCAGGGGAGTTTATTGACTGTCATTCTTATTTGTCATCACAGTTAAATTCATTGCCTAAAAAGGCACAAAGGGGTTTAAACACTTAAATGTTACCGGAATTTAAAAAAATCTAAACTTAGTTTAGAAGTTTGATGAATAATACGCTCTCCGGAATTATTTTTCTAAGAAAACCTTCTTCAAGTGACCAGGAAAAAGTGGAATTTGTTTCATTTTTTTCAAAGAAATTGGTCACTCTTGGAGGGAGTTCAACTCGGATGGTCTCTGAAAGGAGGTAAAATTAGTATTGAGCCTATCGGAATAAATTTCGTTCCATGAAAAAATGGTCGTTCAGGAAAGTGGCAAGGTTTCACTGTACTTTCTTTCCCGAGACAAATTCCTTGATAAAATAAGATAAAAATTATCCTTCTTTTAAAAGTGGTGGAAATCCAAAATTTAAATTTTAACGAAGTAAATAACTCGGGCGTTAATGGATTAAGCAATTATCACCATGTGATCACACGGAGATGAGGTGTTTGGCTTTTCAAGTACTTTAATATCATAAAAAGCACAAAATCTGATTATTTTTAAAACATCTCTCATATATGAATAGAAACTCTGGCTAAGTTAAAATATTTTAATCTTTTTCTATACTGTGTGCGATCTAAAAAACGAAAAGAAATTTGGTACTGATTCCATTTTTTAGAAAGAGAAATATTAAAAGTAATTTTCTATAAATTTTAGATTCTTACTCCCGATATTAAAAAGGAACGATCAACAGATTTTTGAACTATTATATAAAGACAAGAGACTACTATCTTCAAGAACTCTTTTTAAACATTCTAAAAAATGTTGACAAGAAACTTGTCAATTCATTTTTTAAATTATTCTTCACATATACTGAGTCAAACGCAACTATACACAGTCGCATTTTACTTGCAGTCAAATTTTATTGTTACCAATAAGTTTTGCAGCTATTTAGGCTTCTAAAATAGATTTAAACTAACCAATTCATTGATTGCAGATAGACTAAGTCTTTATAATAAAGATACTTATTTTATTCTTTATTTACAATATATATATAAGATATAAAGTAAGATATACAGATAACAGTACTTTGTAATACTTATTTTTTTTTTTTTTTAGTCTTACTTTTTATGCTACAACTTTCGTACTGTGAAAAATAAGGCATTCTGAACGATAGTGTAGAGGAACAACAAAAATTAAGTGCAGCAGATTGACTGCATTGTGCCATTGGGTGCATTAAACGGAAAAGCAACTGGGCATAGCAATTTCAAAGTACGTATGAAACATTCTTCTATCAAAATAGATTATGATTTTGAAGTAAAAGATTTTTATTTGGAATATTCTAATTTTGATAAATGAAAAATGTCTGAAATACATATATTACAATTGTTTAGTGACTTGTGGCAATTTTTTTTTTTTACCTTAGTATCTGAAATAGATTTATTATTATTATTATTATTTATCTATTTGTTTATTTTACTTTGACAAATCATCAAAAATTTCAAAGCAGGGTGCTGAACAAATAAATTAATTCTTCTAATATGCTTGAATACGGCTTTTGCAAAAATTCATAGAATAGCTTTCTTTTTTTTTTTTTTTTTTTTTCAAATTATTTTTTCCCAATAGATGTTTAGCAAGTGTAATTTATCGGCTATATTAATAAAACTCAGCCTTCAAATGACGTAATCATCATTATCATTTATTATTATTATTATTACTATTGTCAAATTCAACATTATTGCAATAAATTAATATTAAATTAATTTTTATTTTATTAATGATGTTGTCATTGTATGTATCAGAGACTCCCAACGTCACAACTATAATAAAAAGCAAAGTCCATTTTGAAAAAAAAAATTATACAGTCCATTTAGAATTTAGAAGGTGCATAAAATCAGTTTTATTCACTGCGACACTGAACGAAGTCTGTAAACAGATGCCATATATGAGAACGTATGTGAAAACAGACTTGGTTCACTTTGAGAGTAGATAAAGTAAATTTTATGCGCCTTCTAAATGGACTATTCCATGAATATTAATGATGTGAATATTTTCCTTTTTTTTTTTTTTCAAAACGGACTTTGTCTACTACGGTTGTGAACCCCTCATATCTGTTTTTTTCAATGTTTTATTATTTTATATTTTACTCCATTTATTTTATTAGTGAACATTATGTTATTATCCTTTAGACAGCATTATTAGATTTTTTATTACAGAATTCAAAATTATTTTTCGAAATTAATCTTTAATAATTTTATTTTTCCTCATTTTATTACATTTATGTAATTTGTAAGCAATTTTAATTATAAATTTATCAATGTACGAAATATTCTTCTTCAGCTGATTTAGGGTAATTCCGGATTTATGCCGCACATTTTTTTGAATTTGTGTATAAAGTCCCATGATGGACATAAAATTTAAAAAATCATGCGGTACTATTTAATGTTAAATATACAACGCGTGTACTGCGAAAAAAAAATTCAAATTAAATTATCAATATTTTTTAACAATTTATTTTTAAAACATTACACTGCGGCGCGTCAACCGTACATTCAGGCTGAGACGCAGCGCTTGTGCGCGGTAGTTACGCCGCGCTTGTAATAAGAACAGAATGAAATTATAAATAAAAATATTAAAAAATATATTCATATCTGAACTATAATTAACGATGTAATAACAAAATGAAACTGAATGAGTACAATGAAACGTATTAGTAGATTCAAATTAATAATTGTTGCCTACTTTCACTATTAAAATTATCGACTTATTATTTGGTTGACTTATTATTGATTGGTGTTCCACTTTTTTAAAAGAAGTTACCTTTACTTAAATAATCATGAAAATGCTCTAAATAAACAAAGCAAATATTACTTTTCCTTTTTACTGGTGCCAGAAACAAATTTTGTAAGCTCTTTGTGAAGGTGCTTATATGCACCTATGGTCAATAATGGGTTAAGTGACCTGTTTTTTCGACTACAATCTACAGAAAAAGTGTCGAAAAAGTACAGTCTTTATGTAACTACACTTAAACACATAACGTCTGCGTTACGCGTAATCCAATTTTTCATTATTATCATCTTGACTTGCATCTTTCTTGCGTTTCTTGCTTTTTCTCCTTTGGTTTTAGTAAACTTGGTAACATGCCTGACATGGTTAGTCTGTGCAAAAAGAAAATGAAAAGTTAATATTTAATCATCCCATACAAAAGAAACTCCGGCATGTATACCGGAATAGCAGTGCAGCATGTATCCCATTTTGCATGGTGCAGACGTCGGCCATCACAGTTACCTGCTATCGCTAAGGGGAATGGCGTAACCATACACACAGTACTCTATACAAACGTTACACTTAGTTTTGACTTCAAAATCATGCATGCTTTTAGTAATTAGTATACGAAAAGTATTTAAACATAACGTGTTTAAAAGTTTGGACAGTGAAATCATGCATTTACGTCAAATTAAGGATTGTACTTCTACAAGTAAACATCGAAATGGGCGCTATACACTGGTTAAAATAATCTCATTACGCACCCATATAACATATACGCACGCGTTTGACGAACATCTATCGATAATTACAAGAAATGCAAGGGGTGCAGCATCTATCCCGTATGCTGCGACTCTCCCGGAGTTACTCCAATTCATGATTGAGCTTATAATTTTCACCCTTATCTAATCACAAAATTGTAGTTGGAAATAATGATCTCAAAAAATTAAAAGATGTATACGGGAATAAAGGGAAGGTAGTTGTGAAGGGGATGTGATAAACACCGATGATTAACTAAAATAAAAAGTGGTAAGGTAAAGTATGAAATCTTCTGACAACACTTTTTTTTTTTTTCGTCAAACTGCCAAATATTTCGTTTCGATCAAAATTTCAATAAGCAACAATGAATTTTTTTTTGCACTAATGCTAACAGCTGACAGTTAATTTAAATATTAAAACATAAATGATACAGTCACGAATTGGCGTAGTCTAACTATTATTATTGTTATTAAAAGAAAATTACGAAATCACGTCCTTTTAACTTTGAAAAATTTTCTAGAATCTAGTTAAATCAGTATGAAATCGATAAACAATCCACCTGCTATCCTACGTAATTATTAACCTGTCCGCACGCTCTTTGTTCTAAAATATGCAAATGCGGCCGAATTCAAGGCCAAGGCCAAACCTAGAAATTGTGAATGCTCTTATAGCAACAAACTCTTTAAAGAAATGGCTGCGAGATGTAATAGTTTTCGAGAATAAACAAGACGTTTTTGTAAGTGGGTCGTTGAAATTTTTCTGAGAAGAAGGTATTCTAGAAATTTGCACAAAATTTTTTAATTAATAGTAGATTAATTTATTAAATTAATATCGATAGCTTTATAATAATAAATTTTAGTGGCAACTTTATAATATATATATATTTAAAAGACAAGGTGTTAGTCATCTGGTCTGACGGTGAGCTGTTCTGAACCGATTTTGATAATTATTTTTTAAAATGAAAGCAGTTTAGATGTAGATGTGCCCGCACTCGCTATTTTTAGGATTTCGTTCATCTGACGAAACCCTATTCGTCTCACTTCTCTGTCTGTCCGTCCGTCTGTCACAGAGCCCGTTCTCAGAAACTATATATGTTGGAGACTTGAAAATTTGCATACATATAGCTGAACACCTCACATCAAACGACAAATCATAAAATTTTGAAAAAGTCTTATATTTACACCTAAGGGTGTGTATTTTAAGCATTTTTTTTTCTAACTGAGCCCCTAATTAAGTTGGAGACTTGAAATTTTGCATATTTATAGCTGAGTACTTGCGATCACACGACTGATCATAAAAATTTCAAAAAGTGTTATATTTACCCCTCCGGTCTCTAACTTGTGTATTTTAAGCAATTTTTCTAACTCAGCCCCTAATTAATTGGAGTCTTGAAATTTTGCATACTTATAGCAGAACACTTGAAAACACATGGAAAATCATAAAAATTTCAAAAAGTCATATTATCCGGGTCTAACTTGTGTATTTTAAGCATATTTTTCTAACTGAGCCCCTAATTAAGTTGTAGACTTGAAATTTTGCATACTTTTAACTGAACACTTGCGATCAAACGACAAATCATAAAAATTTCAAAAAGTCTTACATTTACCCGTCCGGTCTCTAAATTGTGTATTTTAAACAATTTTTCTAACTCAGCCCCTAATTAATTTGGAGTCTTGCAATTTTGCATACTTATAGCAGAACACTTGCGAACACACGGTAAATCATAAAATTTTTAAAAAAGTAATATTATTTACACCTCCGGGCTCTAACTTGTGTATTTAAAGCATCTTTTTCTAACTAAGCCCCTAAATAGTTGTTGACTTGAAAATTTGCATACTTATAGCTGAACACTTGCGATCACATGACAAATCATAAAAATTTCAAAAAGTCTTATATTTACCTTTCCGGTCTGTAACTTGTGTATTTTAAGCATTTTTTCTAATTCAGCCCCTAATTAAGTTGGAGACTTGAAATTTTGCATACTTATAGCAGAAAACTTGCGATCACATGTAGAATAATAAAATTTTCAAAAAATCTTATATTATTTCAACTTCAGGCTCTAACTTGTGTATTTTAAGCAA
The DNA here is from genome assembly GCA_963932465.1 of Maratus speciosus. Lineage (NCBI taxonomy): Eukaryota > Metazoa > Arthropoda > Arachnida > Araneae > Salticidae > Maratus > Maratus speciosus. The sequence goes on along the minus strand of OZ010788.1, from coordinate 244,281,545 downwards.
TTTTCTAACCTCCCCCCTTTTCACCTGGGGGTACTTTTCTAACTTTTGCCGATACCCCTCAAGTAATATATCATTGCACAGCCCATTGACCACTCATTCATACTATGCACCATAGTCTTACATATTTTAGTTCCACTTTTTACCGCCAGAGGCGCCTACTTATCTCGGGTGCTATGGGCCCGATCCCCTCGACTAACATATCTATGGATAGGTTGTATAATGGAGTTTCGTTCGGATAGAGGTCAGTGGCGTAGCTACATATTCAGCGCCCTGGAGCAAGCAAAGTTTGTGCACCCTCTTGTCTCTCAAAAAAATTCTGCGTAATTTTGTTTGGAAGTTACACATACACACATATATACATATATATGTGTGTGTGTGTAACTAGCTGACCCGCCCGGCGTTGCCCGGGCCCGTTATAATAACGTAAACAAAAATCAAGTTTATATGATTTTATATATTCATAAGTAATTCAAATGAACATGGTTTTAGGGGTGGCCAACTGCCTTCGGCAGCGTCTAGTGTGTTCCCGACAAACCTCTTTCAGAACGAAACTGTGGCCTGGGTCCCCGCTACCAAAGGCAGTGTATGCCAGGAGTATTCCGTACGCGACGGAGACAATCGAACATTGAATGTGTAAACCCTGTAGTAAGCGAGCCTATAGAACCCGAGATAAGAATGCGAATCCTGGCTGTGGAACTATAATCTTTAAAACAATCGTAAGCTAAGTTCAATGGATCAATTTCCGTTGAAATAGAGCCCATAACAGCCGAGAAAATAATGCGCCGTTAATGTTCGAAAATGGTGGTAACAGAAGTCTAAGATAAACTTTCACAATGCAGAAAGTAGCTGAATAGTAAGCTAAGCTTAATTATCCATTTACCGTTGAAATCGGACATATTGAACCCGAGAAAAGAATGCACCATTAATGTTAGAAAATGTTGGTAAATGAAGTCTAAGACAAATTTTCATAATGCAGAGCTGAATCCAATCTAGGTTGAATTAACCAATTCCCGTTGAAATCGGTCCCCTAGAATTCGAGGAAAAAATGCACCCCGAAGCAGTGGAAGGTGCTTGTTGCCCCCACCCCCTGTAAATTTAACGAATTACCTTTAGCATTAACGTGATATTTAATTTACGGAGGAAATCCCATCCCTCTAAAGTTAACCACTTACCTTTAACAGTAGCGCGAAATTTAATTCACGGCTGTAGTGAGTAAACGTAAGTTGATGCCGTAAAAGAAGATTAATATTCGAAAAAAGTGGTAGCTGGAGTAAAAGAAATATTTTAGTGGTTTCCAAAGTAGCCAGAGGACTCTAGAACTATGCTAAAGAAAATTGCAATACTATCAGATAATTTTTAATGAAACTGCACCAAGGACCCTAAGAAGGCGATTAATATTCAAAATTGGTGATAGCTGAAGTGTGAGTATTTTTTTTGTTATTCATGTAGTAGCTGAGGCACCTAAGAAATAGTTAGGGAAAAAATCCTAGTGAATTGGACCATTTTTATAGGGGACCAAAAGGAGCTTATTGATAATTGAGAGCAAGGCCTAAGATGAAAACACGATAAAAGGTCCTAGTACTTAGTGCTTTAGATTTTCAATTAGTCGAAATTAAGTATAGGGTATAGGTATAAGTATTAATCATTAGAAAAAAATTTCAAAGAAATGCTTTGAAAAAGAGCTCTAGAACCCCAATAAAAATATGAAGGTGTTGGGTCGGGGAGAGAAGATCAAGACTCAATTTTGAAGTTATGCAATGAGAATGTAACAGAATTAGTGGGTTAAAAATGCATGGCGCACAAAAAGTTACCCTAGGGGACTAGTGTCGGAACTGAAATGTAGAAACGAAAAAAAAGGCAAATGGAAAAAGAGCCCCAAAAACGAAGGACGGATTAAAAGGGGCGATTTATTAACAATTTAGGGCCCAAAAACTTAAAGTGGCCTTGTACCAAGCCCCAGGGGTCCAGGGTCTCAACTGGAATGTAGCTAGGCAAGGGCCCCAAGAAGGCGATTAATTTTAAAATTTGGTGGTAGCATAAGTCTGAAAAATTTTTATGTTGTTCGCGTAGTAGCTGGATTTCCTATCATGTTGTTACAAAAAAATGTTGTTGAATCAGACCATTTTTAAGGGAGATATAATAGGATGTCCAAAAGGTGCCAACTGATAGTTGACAGCAGGTCCCTAAGATGGAAACATGTTAAAAGGTTCTAGTACTTAGCGCTTTAGATCTCAATAAGTCGAAATTAAGCATAGGGTATTTATTATTCATTCGAATAAAATCTTAAAGAAGAGCGAAAAAAAATGGGGGAAATTCTTAAAAGAGGGCACTAAGTGCCCAATAAAAATATGAGGGTGCTGGCCCAGGGAGAGGAGTCCAAGTCTCAATTTTAAAGTTATGCATTGATTGGTTGACAATATTAGGGTGTGGAAAATGCATGGCGCAGAAAAATTTCAAGGGGTCCAGTGTCTTATCTGGAATGTAGAAACGGAGAATAATTAAATAGGAAAAGGGCCCCCAAAACGAAGAAGATCGGATAAAAAGGGGCAAGTTTTGAGCAATTCAGGGCATACAAACTGAAAGGTGCTAAGGGGGCGCCGGTCATAAAAAATTAAAATTATGAGCTCCAGGTGTATTAGCACCTGTCTTTGGACTACCCTCATCCAAATTTTCAGGCTTCTACGTGTAATATATTTCACTAGCCACCACACACAGAGCGAAATTTCCTTTTATTAGTATAGACTAGCTGACCTACCCGGTGTTGCCCGGGCCCGTGATAATATTCTTAAATGAACCTGAAATTTTTATGATTTTATTTCTTAAGGCTGTTCTTAAATCCAAAGGGGCAATTTTATGACATGCATTTTAATTAATTTTTGCTCGAGAACTGGCATGTGTTGTTATTCAGAAACTTTGTAATCGAAAGACGTTTTCCGGATTTTTTGTAAACACAATAGATCTTACTGAAAACATTGTCAAAGATGGCGTTTTCAACGGAATTTCCCGACGAAAGTAGAAAAAACAGTCAACGAAGGGAAAAATCTTGTCATATATCTTTAACACGATTTTGTCTGAAATACGAGCTCGATGACTGCGTGAAAAATCAATTTAAAAATTAAAAAAAAAAAAAAAAACAGTCCTGTTCTAACATATATACAAAATAGCTGACCGCCGTTCTGATTATCACATTTATAGACAATATTGAAACAGTCCCGTTTTCATATTAAAATGTAATTTTTAACAAAAAAGAATGTTTGAATTACATTTTCTTCGCCGATAATATTCTTTATAAATACTTTTGCACATAAAGCACAAAAATCAATATAATACACATATATATAGGGGAAATTACAATCACAGCATTGTACGAATACACGAAGCCTACACATTTCAAACAAATACTTGATAAATGATTTTACAAAAAACTAAATAAAATAAAATACATATATATATATTTAAAGAGAGGCCGCGCTGTTTGGTACCAGACAGGCTGAGAATTCTTGGGGCAGATCATGTCGCTATTGGTCACAAAGAAAATTACAGAACATACACATTAGGTTTTAAAAGATTTAAATGCTCCTCTGAAGCAAAGAAACTTTCAAGAAAAAAAAAAACAATTCTTCTGCCTTGCAAAGAGAAATAAAAATCATTAATAAAAAATTATTCAAAAAAGTGATTTTTTTTTTAAAAAAATTATTAAATGATTTAAGACTTTTCATATGTAATGCGCATAATTTTAAAACTATTAGCTTCACCTAAGGGAGTGAGCAGCTTTACCTGGTTTAGGGCGCACAGACCTGCAGGTCGGTTGCCCGGCGGGTCAGTCAGCCTTATTTAATCCTAAAATTATGCGATTAAATAAGATTTAATGCGGAAAAATACTGTTACCAAAAAGTGGTGTAATTTTGCATAGGCTATAATCAGGCCCTAAGGAACACTAAATTGGGTACTTAACTTTTTCTCTCTTTTTGAAGCTTATCGATTCTGCAACATTTGCAATATTTTCAAAATCTCAAAAACAATACTCACAAAATTTAAGTTGCTGCTTTCCCTTACCCGCATCCCCCCCCCCCCCCCCGTCTAAATTTTGTCGTCGTGAGCTGATGTGGAATATGTTTAAATCCAGCTCTTATTATTTTTTTGTAATCTGTATTAATGCATGTTTAGTTTCCACAAAACAAACAACAAAAAAAAAACCCTTCAAAATTTTCGTTTTCTTGGATTTTGCCTGTAAAATGGTCAATAATTTTCTTCAACTTGTCAGGCTATTTTTTCCAAATTGTAAAATAATTATCGTAAATTACTACTGTTACATCGTACATATAGGTTTCTCAGCGGTGAATTCTTTGGCTACCATTATTTCCGCACAGTAATCATCATGATAAATTTCTAAAGCATTTTTAATAGAAATGTAAAAGAAAGATTATTTTTTGGAAATAGTGGTAGCCAGTAAAGTGACCGATGAGAGCCCTGTTAAATAAGTTTTGATTACTTTAAGATCTGAAAATCTTCAACGGTCGTCTCCAGAAAAGTTACAGAAAATAATCAGGCATGCTGAAACACTGTTGGAGAAGTTACTTGAGGCTGCAATATGGTGGTATGAATTAAAATTAAAGCTTCCTGAATAGAAGTCATTTCTTTCAACTGTGCATGAAAACATATTTTAAATCGAAATAGTTGAGATTAAACACAAGGTAAAATATCATAGGAATACGCTGGTTGTAACAAGATTCATCTATAATGTTTGATTAATAATGAAAAAAAAAATACAAATATTTTAAGACATCTTTATTTAGCTTTTTCTAATTTTGCGCCCTTGGGATTCGTGCGCCTGGAGCAGTCTGCTCCAACTGCTCCACGGTAGCTACGCCCCTGATAGAGATTTATTTAGAATAGAGTGCGTCTCCTGGTTGCGAAATGCGGAACTAACAGATTTTGAAAAAGTGTTTTGAAAGGAATATTAAACGAAACCCTCTGTGCGATCTGTGATCACACTTACACACTTGTTTAAAATAATCTCATTTTTATATTTCAATTTTAAATTTAAAAATCCTTTAGGAAATTTCTTCTTCACATTATTGGCAATCGGGTCACTTCCATTGCTGAAGAGAGAAGAGAAACAATGGGAATTAGCATATCATTTCGGATGCCATTTTCTCATTACAATTAAAAATAACTTTTAAAAAAATATTTAATAGAAAATGACGTCGTCACAGAAAAAAAAAAAAAAAAAAAAAAAAAAAAAAACGCATTTTTACTCTTCATAACGCTGTTACACTTCAGTATTTCTTTTAATTTTGCTGATACTGAGATCGAGACCTTAATCTCAGAAGCTTTCAGTGAGTGAAAACGGTGTCCTAATAAAAATGAAATCAATATTTACTTTAATAAAACTAAGTATTATATTACGAATGCATCTAAAGAAGCATATATTTCCGGATTTCGTCGGCACTCAGATTAGAACCTCATGTCAAGAGTGCGAAAGTTCAGATATAAAATAGTAACTGGCAAACGTGATAGTCCAAGAGCTGTTAAACATTTTAGGGAAGGTATTTGAGGCACCCTGAAAATTTGTGCAACACTTCTTTTATAATGGCTGAATACAAAATCGAATGTCTGGCTGAAGGATCGTGGCCCAAAAACTGTGCCAGACAGGTGTCAAGTGCCATTTTTTTTGGACTACCCAAAAAAGGTATTTGAGGCACTCTGAGATTGAGACAGAATAATATTTATCCTTAGAAAAAAATATTTTGAAAACGACAGACACTTTAGTCGGCCCAAAAACTGTGCCAGACACGTGTCAAGTGCCATTTTTTGTCTGGCACAGTTTTTGGGCCACGATCCTTCAGCCAGACATTCGATTTTGTATTCAGGCATTACAAAAGAAGTGTTGCACAAATTTTCAGGGTGCCTCAAATACCTACTCAAAAATGTTCAACAGCTCTCCTACTATGACATCAAGTTTGGGACTATATATATTAATAATCATGGAACGTTAAAATATTTAAAAAAAGTGAATATTAATATGAAAATTATTCGCGTAAATTTTGCGACGGTGAAAACGACGTTATTTTTAGATTTTGCTGAAAAAAAAAAATGATTCTGTTATAGTAACGCAATTTTCGTTGATTTTTTCTTACGTAATACCAAAGATCAAATCCTCAATTAATACCTTCATAATTTCTTATCTAAATTGCGTGTTACTAATTACGTATAGGAATAAAATTAAATTTTTCAGTAATTTGGAAAGTTAAAATTAAACTTTAGTCAAAAATAATATTTGATTTAAGAGTTAAATCAGCCAATATAATATTGATTATTAATTGTAATTATTTTTGTAATTATTTTATAAATTCAATCAAACAGTTCTTTTAAACATTTTCATTCTTCGAGTTCGGCGGGTTTCGACTCGTAGTATTTAAGGGACTTTGCATATTTAATGTTTCCACATGATCAAAGGAAGGCGGGCCACTATTTTCGATTAGTAATTTTTGCCGTTTTACATAAAATGCGATTAAATAAGGCGAATATTACCATTAGGAAACAATGCCAACAAGTGGCCCACTCGTTGGGAATGCCTGAACTAAAGTTGGCGCAGCATGTCCCCTAAGGGATTTTGCGCCATAAAACCCCATACAACCAACCAACCTGAACTAAAGAGTTCAAAATGTTCTTCATCCTTCTTAAACGATTGCCGACATTTAGGAGGAACTAATGCAAATCAATTTTTTAAAATTTAATTCATTAATGTTACAACAAGAACTTTATAGCAGTAGTTATGAAAGTTAAAACCAGAAGAATCTTTAATGCTTGCACGATCTAATGTGTTCAAAATGCCATACATCCTCATTAGAGTCATTAATCGATGGCTGATATTTGGGGAAAAAATTAAACACAAATTAATTTATCTCTTGAAATTGTGTGACATTTTACGTAATATAATGTTTCATGTTTATTTTAAATACTTGAAATTGCGTGAGGATGTTTTTCATTTTTTTTCATCATTTTGTTAATCTTTCGTCTAAGATAGAATGCTCAAAATACTTTAAAAAATGAAATATGAACACAGAAAATATGATTTAATAAAATTTTATGATATTGATCTGTTATCAGCTAGAATTCTGCAGGTAAAACAGACCAGAAATTTAATAATGTGCGACAACTAGTGGTCATTCACTAAAATTTGAGAACAACTTCGTTTTGGCTCTAGAAATAAAGAGCCGATGGGTCCCCACAAAAATAAAATTGTTTTAGCATGTATTTTTTTCGGAAGAAAGCAATTTAACTTAAGGAGGGGAAATTCAATCTTTTTTTAAGTAGGTCGAGTGGGGTATAAATATACGAGATATATATATTACTCGTATATATATTAATCGAATGACACCATTCGAAAGATACGATCATTCGTTACAAAGTTACGGCAGATTTTATAAATACAAAGTCATGAATGGTTTTATGAATACAAATTTATAAATACGTGGATTTTGACAACTTTGATGACATTCAAGAAGACTCAAATGAGCCTGATTTTTATTATTACTATTTTGAGGACATTTAATAAGTTTCAGATTATCTAATATGATATAAGGCACATATTTTGAACGCAAAATAAACGTAACAAAACTGTACTCAATAATAAAGTATAATTTTCAACTTTATATTCATAAAATCTACCGCAACTTTGTAACAAATGAACGTCGAATGTTGGAACGTCATTCTACTCACAATTAAAAAATACATAACAAAGAATACCCCACGAGTATTTTTGTTATGTATTTTTCAATTGTGAATCGAATGACACCGTTCGTTATACGTGTTAAAACGCCCCCCAAAACACGGTAAAACAACATTATTTGGGGGGAGGGGGAGGGGGACTCATCGAATGTTCATTTCTAGTGTCAAAATGAAGTCAAAATGAATTTTTAGGCTGTTTTAAAGCCCAGAAGAAGTCTAATGGTATTACTTATTAAGTTTTTCTAGATTAATTGTAAAAAGTTTTCCAAAACTTAAAATAATATATATATATATATATATATATATATATTACGCAGCACCCTTGGCAATTTTAGCTACAACCCTCCACTCTATAGGCAAGAGTGAAAACGTCTATGTAAATAATATAAAAAAAATGTTATGCACAACATTTTTTACAGGAAACATGTTGCAATCTATATCAACAATACATATTAACATTTGGACTAATGTAACATTATTAAAGTGTACTTCAAACAATTACGGCCCATAGACCATAATGTATCCGAAATCTTTTGAGTGTCCCTGAAAATTAAATATAAATGTTATACCCTCCATTTTTAATACGGAACAGACTATAATAAACCTTGATAATATATATCAGTTTCTTGGCAATCCAGGTAGAGTGCGGCCAGACAGACAGACGAGCCGCAGTCATAAACACTTTTTAACTGTGTTGGAAAGTATTTAAAATTTTATTAAATAGACGATAGACAGAAGGCTAAGTTTCATTATACTGAAGCTGAAATAACCCATCCTCCACGCCCCCCCCCAAAAAAAAAACAAAAAAAAACAGTACGTAAACTCAAACTTGTAAAATTTAGAACAAATGCAATTTGTAAACAAATATTTATTTCATTATTACATATTATGTAAGCAATTTAATTTTTATTTAGGCATTTTGAGAGAGTAAATATAATATAGTCATTTGCGTCAAAACAAAATAAACGAACTTGAGTTCAATTAAGGGATTCACGTGTGTTCATAGAAAATGGTCATGACAGTGTTGAGTCCAGCGATGGTCAGGCCGAATCTAGACAACTTTTTTATGGGTCGACCTGAAATTGACCTGTGAACTGCAGTCAACGACCCGAAACCTGACCCGTGACCCACATTAACACAAAATGCAAACAATGGCACGAGAGAACAAATTGCAAATTAAATGTATATTGGACGATGAACTTATAAAATCTTAAAATGATTGCATTTAACATGACAGAGTGAGTGTTTGCGTAACTTTTGAGTTTTTATGGTATCTTATAAACGTGTTTATTAAATGAACGTGTTCAGTTCACATGTAAATGTTTTCAAACACAAGCTAAGTGAAACTTTTTAACACGTTCACTGCCGCAAAAAGTAAGAATTTTCAAATTTCTTCTTGAAAGTCGTTTGCCACCACCAATTCTGAAGGGTAAATTTCGCTTTACTAATACAGCGAAATTTCTGCCTATTAGTAAGGCATTCTTTTTTTATTTTAAAATCGTGGTGAGAAAGTAATAAATTAAAGCCACGAATATTAAAGCTACGAGTATACTCGTAGCATGGCAGTCAACGTGTTAAAGACTAACGAATAAAGATATTTAAATATAACTTATGAACAAAAAAATTCTATATAATCTCTCTATTCTAAAAAAAACGTAACTAACGCTGTCACAAATTTTGAATTTTTTGTGTCTTTTTTGAAGTTTTTTTTCGTTAATATTAAATATTGCATACAAAAATATGAAAATCGGTGATGTTATAGAGAAATGTTTGATAAACACGCTGATGCAGACAGTTTTCAAATCGAAGAATTATTTTAAGATATATTTAATACTAAAGTTGGAGAAAATCGTTCCATTAAAAGAGTTTTATAGGAACAAAAACTATACATGGAAATTTAATTATTTTTAGATAATTTTATACGTTCCCGGTGTGCAGATTGCATTTATTTTTTTTTACTCATTTTTTGAGGGTTTTTTTATATTTTAAATTCAAATTTTCAGCATTTCGAAAGTTATTTTTTGCATACTTTTAGAAAATGGTATTAATTTAAATTGTTGCCAACTGTACAAACAGCGCAAACAATAATGTTTGCTTCAAATTAAAAATTTATTTACACGTGACTGTTATAAACAGAAAAAAACCCCTCAAATTAGAATGAAATAATTACGTATAAAAGCAGGAACATTGAAAATTATGTCATAAAAACGATATTTACACGTGAATTTTAAAAAAGGAAGGATATTGTAAAATAATAAATTCATTAACATGCGTTAGAAGTCTTAAATAGGAGAAATTAAGTCACATTTAAAATGAACATAAAATACATATTGCAAAAGTGTTTAAATTAAAAAATTGCGCTAGACATTTATTTGATATTTTGAGATGATCTTTTGAATTATTTTTGTGAATTCTAAGACAGCGCAAATTATACTTCATTTCTAACAAAAGTATTTCAACGTGAATATTAAAAAGAGAAAGTTCAGTTTGGTGAAAATTACGTCAGATTAAAAACGATACATTTAAAATGTATTATTTAAAAGAACTTACTTTTCGCTTTGTTAAAAAATACCGGGAGAAAGACTCTGTTTACTTAATTCATTTTATATTAGCTTATTTTGAAATATTTAATTTATTTTATTTAATCTAATACGAAAACAGACATTGTATCTTTTAACAGCAGCTGGTTTGACCTTAAAATTATAATAATTAAAATAAAAGAAATTAAAATAAAAGAGAAATGAATAGAAACCCGTTTATAGGGAGATCGCCACTGTTTTTAAAATTATAATTCAGTTTTCCGAAAACTTTTTAAAGCCGATCAAATTAGCATGCTTTTAGAGTCTGCAGCGTCTGAATGGGGGTTGGCGAGCCTAGCTCGTAGGGGGCAGAGCTCCCTAGTGGAAATAGAAAAAAAAAATGAAAATATGAAATACATAGAGTGGAAATATTGCAAGAATAATAATAATTTTTTAAAAATCACATATTAAAATTTATTTTGAATTTATATTACCGAGAAAAGATGACGTATTTATGAAATGGCCGGGGTTCTCGCTGCCGCTCGCCATTGCGCCAAATCGCGACAAAATGCTTCATTTGGCGAGTAACCGAACAATCAGACTCGCCAAATTTCAAGTGCCTAATTTTTGCTCTGTTTTTGGTTTGAGTGTGCGCCAAAGACACAGAAAGGTATTTCGCTATTGTCAGTTAATCACTATCTATGCATTGGCGTCGCGCCGGTAAAAGCGCAAACAAAATTACTCGCATCAAGCGCCAATTACAGAAAAGTTTTGCTGTAATGCGGCGTTTAAATTTGCTATTTACCATACTATTTATTAGTTGTATGCAAAGTACCATTGGCAGGTCAGTTTTTTCTATTGGTTAAAGTCGAAATCTCATAGCAGCTTTTAATATATATTTTGACAGCGGTAAATGAAAGCTCGCTGTTTCGAATTTTTATTTAGACTGCTAAAGGAACGTCTGAAATATTTACCCGTTTAGAAGACATTTAGAATGTGCTTATTTTTAATAATTTCTGTAGCAGATAGCCGAATATCTATTTTATACAAAAAATTAGCTTATTTTAGAACATAGTGAAAAAAAAGGGTATACAATAAGGGGGCAAAGACGGGTTTTTCAATGTTTCATGCCGAATCTATTTTGCTAACATTTTTTTTTTTTCGTTTGGCTAAAGTTTTTTATTTCTTATTCGTCAAATCGCTAATGTTGGTCAAAAGCCAGCGAGAAACGTGGAGATGGCTAATATGGCAAATGTTGCGTGCCTTGAATTACGCCTTTATCTACCGACGGTACTTATAAGTACCATTAAAATAACTTGTTATAAAATTCATTTAATACATCGATTAGTTGTAATACAGTTTAGAATGAGTTATATATACACTATTTTATCGTGTTCCAAAAGCGTTATTAGTTGCAAAAAACAAAAATATTTTTAAAAAGATGATTTTTTTTGCCTTTGCACCTTTTCATCTTTTTGGCGTTGGGGGGGGGGGGGGGCAGGATTTCTCAATTCGGAAATATTTCTATATTTTAATTGTAAGAACATTATATTCGTACATTTGCTAATTTTGCAAAATGCTAAGAAAATTATTTAAAATAAAAGATTTGAGTGAAGTTATAAATATTGCACAAAATCCTTGTAAATTCAAATTTTATTAATCCTTCTAAATTCTTTAATTCTTCTAAAATCCTTCTAAAATTTATTAAATGATTATGTAAATCTTCTAATGTAGTTTAAACAATTCACGAAAAAATGCCTTAGAAGATAAAATTTTTATGAATTCATAATTCAGTACATAAAGGGTTAACAGGAGGGAGGAGCGATCCTCGGATCGCCTGATGTAATAATAAATTAAATAAATAAAAAATAATTAGGAGTTTACTATTTTTTTAATTTTATGAGTTTAATCAAAAGAATCAAATTCATACCTTCAGCTGAATGAAATTTAAAGTTTTAGATTAGAAGCATATCGGTCTCGTTTATTATTATTAAATTTAAACCATAATATATTTAACCTGCTGATTTTAGTGTGTCATTGAAAAATAAATAACAATTTAAATTTATAAATAAGCTATGTGTAAGCAGTAGCTAAGACAAGAGGCTTACTTAAAATTAAAATTATGAAGTATGAAATGAACAGTACTGAACAGTGGAGCAGCTTTGAGGGGTTACCTAGTCGAGAGCAACTTAACACCCAGTCTATTGTTTGAACGTCTTGTAATATTGTAAGCCATTGGGAAAAGTAAAAGTGTAGTTTAAAAGTACTTAAGAAGTAAATGCTAATGAAATAAAATTTAAGCGATTATTTTAAAAGTTTAATAAAATTTAAAAGAATAAGAATTAAAAATTAAGTTAATAAACTTAAGTCAAAGAATAGTTAGTAAGTAGAATAGTAAAATTTAAGATTGATAAATTAAATTGGAGTACAGCTGTAGTTACGAAAACTACTAAGTTTAAAGCATAAAAAGGCGGCAAAAGCCACATAAAAATAAGCACTAATAAGGGCATTTTTTTGTATATTTTATAATTTTTTAAATTTTTAAGTAAATAGACAGAAGAAAAATAGAGATGTGGTGAACTCAAAGTTCACTGTATTAGTGAATTAAATGATATTAAATTTAATAATATACCTTTTTGTTATTTTTTCGGGTGTAAGAATTTTTACTTAATTTTCTTTTTTTCAATGTTCCACCTCAAAGTTCTTATTTTGGCCTTATTGTCGTAATCTATCTGTACAGTCGCGGGAAAAAAAAGTAAACACCCCTACTAACTCCTCAACAAATTATCGTAGAAGAAAGTCACTGGTACCGAACGATTGGAAATAAAGTCTACTTTTAAATGATGTGTATAAAATTTGCTCAGGGGCCCATCTCCATATTAAAACGAACCCAAACTTCATTTTTTTTCAATGGCAATACCCAATTTTAACAAGATATTTCGAATTTTCGGTTCAAACTATCCCTAGACACAAAATTTCATGTCATTTGAATGATAAGTTTTTGAATTATATATATTCAAAATTTAGAGTTTCTAATTTTAAATTACATTTTAATATTTTTATTAATATCTCCTGAAATTATACTCCGAATGTGCTAATTTTTGTGTAGCAATAATATTAAAATACCCCAAACATAAGTACGTTGAATTTGCAATTTTTATAATTTTATGATATGTAATATGAATTATGGAATTAATACTCGAAAACATTATGAATTGCCACATACAATTTTTTTGATGGATTTAAATTTATTAAGTCCTGCTTTATGGAAATCCAAAATTTCACATTTTTTCTCCAAGTAGTTTTCAAATTATGCTGAAAAAACTGCAAAATAATGATTTATGGGGCCGTCTATGATAGAAGTGACTAGATATTTTGAAATTTCTTATGCTATCTTGTAATCTAGCAGTCTTCAATGATTGCTTGAGTATTGCCTTGATCAAGAAGGGTGCTCTCTGGGTCAACAATCGAGTACCGAACTTCAATTCAGATACAGCCCCTAAAATACGCTCGTTTTAAAATAATTAATTTCTAGGAAACTTATCGTACGAATTGCATAAAAATTTGTTTTTAGGCTAATTGTAGGGTGTAGAGTTTACTTATGCTTTCAGAATTGTGTACTACTATTGAAGAAAGCAAAGTTATGATTCGTTTTAGTATGTAGATGGCCCCCTAAGCAAATTTTATATACATCACTTAAAAGTAGGCTTTATTACCAATCGTGTTGCACCAATAACTTTCTTCTATGAAAATTTTTTGCCGAGTTAGTAAGGCGTGTTTACTTTTTTTTTTTTACACGACTGTACATAGTTTTAACCACAAACTTTCGTATGATAGGGACTCTATTTTTCCAATTTTGCTTCATTTGCATTATTGTAGAAAACATACTAAAGGAAATGTATGTGGTACAGGGAACTATTTTTATATCCTATTCGCACCACTATTTTAAGAAAATAAATTTTGTTGTATAATTACTTCCCTTGCAGATGTTGACAAAGTACTTGTGAAAAAATTTTGAAAAAAAAAATGGTGCAAGATAGAATTAAAAATTAGTCGCCTGTGGCAGCCCTGGTCCTATAATCTCTGATGGTCCTATAATGCCTCTGCAAAAGAACATAACATTGATCAAAACACTTTAAGAAGGTATGCAGACAAATTTCACAGAGATGAAAATAATGAGATGAAGCCAAACTGTGTGGCAACTAGTGTTACCAGGTCGAGTTTCACAAAAAGTGAGCGTTTAAAACGGAATTTTTACCATGTGTCTTGAATTCCGTCTATGCAGGTTTGTTTACACATCACATTTTTCCAAATTATTTTTAATAATGACTAAACCATATAGCATAAAGTTTCTACATTTTTTAAACTCATTTTATTTCCCTTAATAAATATTTCAACATAAAATAAAGTGGGTCAAGCCTCCCATATGTGGGGAGCCTTGACCCATTATTTTCTCATGAGTAAAATCAATTATTTTTCAACTTTCTTATATATTACACATATGACGCATCTTTATTTTGATAACTGATTGTATAACGAATAAAATGATATATGAAACTTTATTTTAGGTGCAATATTAAAAAAATTAAAAATCATTTTGTAAAAAATGGGTCAACCCTCCCCAGTCTCCCTTATGTGTTCGAGAAAAACACAGTGAAATTTTGTGACTGAATTCGCGATTAACCCCTTCGGGACGGGAGCATTTTACGAAATTTTTAATGTTTTGTCACCGTTTTTTAAAAACAGAAATTTGTGTCTTCTTGAATCGAGAAAATGCGCTGATTAAATAAGGCAAATTTTACAGTAAAATTTTACTGGTGAGGAAAAACAAGGATTCTGAGCGCTTCATGCGGCACGTATACGTGTCGCTCGTCCCCAAGGGGTTAAGGGCTTTCATGCTTCGCAGAAACAGGTTTTCTTATGGCATGAGGAAACGTAATTAGGTTATTACTCATTACCTAATATTATTATCGGAAAACGGTTTTTACCATCGGAAAGAGGGTCCCGGTTTTCGATGGATTTACACATTGGTCAGAGATCCCGAAAATCACGCTTTTACAAATTGTCTGTCTATCCCTATCCATGTGTCTGTGTGTCTAATTTTTATCATTGAAAAGAGCATGAAATTATGCACAGAATTGAACCAAACTTCATATACATGTTTTTGGATGTGGCCAGCAGTTCCCAGTTGAAATTGAGGATATTCCGCCGAAAAGGGGCGGTATTATAGTGATTTTTCTTTTGTATCATCGGAGAGTGTATGAAGTTATTGACAGAATTGAACCGAACTTCATACATAGGTTTTTGACTATGGACGTCAGGTCCCAGTTGAAGATAGTGGATACTCCCTCACGACTCTGTGATAGCGATTTTTGTGCAATTTTCTTGATTTTTTGCAGTTTTAGTTTTTTGCCGAAATTTTATATGTGTAATGTGATAGGCCGAAATTTGTATAAAACTTTGGAGAAAATCGGTCTAAAAGTGGCGCTGTAGTAACCAAATTATTTGCGACTTTTCTTTGTGTCATCGGAAAATATAGGAAGTTATGGGTAGAACTGAATAAAACTTCATTATATGTTTTTGACGAAGGATGTTACGTCCAAGTTGAAAATGGGGATATTTCTCTGGAAGGAAGCGCTGTGATAGTGGTATTTCTTGATTTTTTCCAGCTTAAGTGAAGAATTTACGAATATATTTCGACCAAAATTTATATTTAAAAGTAATGTAACAGGCCGAGGTTTGTATAAAATTTTGGAGAAAATTGGTCGGAAGGTGGCGCTGTGCTAGCGAATTTTGTTCGAATTTAGGGACGAGCGAGGTAGAAGTAAAAAATAAAAACAAAAACATACTGAATAACCCAATTGTTCAACCTAGGGTTTAGATTGCATATTTGTAATAAGCAAAATTTGTCACGTTTTGATATATTATTTGTTGATTAGATTTCACTACGAGGATTTCTTTCCTCCCACCTCCCACGTTTTTGAAACTTTATTGCGAAGAATCTTTAGATGTAATTAAAAAAAGGTAATATAAATGTATTTTTTACTTTCTTCTATCTTTACAAAAAGAAAGTATTGGATTCGTAAAAATTTTCGACTTCCGGTTTTCGACGGATTTACACGTTTAAAGGTCAGAGATTCCGAAAAACATGTTTTTACAAAATGTCTGTCAGTGAGTCTGTCTGTCTGTTTGTATGTGACACAAATTTTATGGGCGCTCTATCTCAAGAACTAATGCACGGAATTTAATAAAAATTTATATTCAAGTAGTCCCTAATATAAAGGGATAGTGATTAGTTTTTGGTGTAAATCGCCCAATAGGTGGCGCGTCTATGCTGCATTTTTCATGATTACTGCAATAGCTCTATCTCAAGAACTAATGCACGGATTTTCATCAACCTTTAGATTCAGTTATTCCTTGATATGAATTTGTGCTGGTAACGTTTTGGTGTACATCGCCAAACAGATGGTGCTGCTATGCTGCATTTTGCAGCATTTACACGACTTTCGTAATAGCTCTATCTCAAACAGTGCACGGATTTTCACCAAACTTCAGATTCAGTTAGTCCTTGACATGAGTGGACGTTTTGTACCTTTTGGTGTAAATCGCTCAACAGGTGGTGCTGCTATGCTGCAATTTTTTATGATTTCCGCAATGGTTCTATCTCAAGAACTAATGCTTGGGTTTTCAAAAAATTTCAGATTCAGGTATACCTGGATATGAATTAGTGCTGTTTATGTTTCGGTGTAAATCGCTCAACAGCTGTCGCTGCTATGCAGCATTTTTCACGATTTCCACAATAGCTCAATCTCCAGAACTAATGCACGGATTTTTATCAAACTTCAGATGCAGTTGGTCTTTGTCATGAATTGATATTTTGTACATTTTGGTGTAAATCTCTCAACAGGTGGCGCTGCTATGCTGCATTTATGTGATTTCCGCAATAGCTCTATCTCAAGAACTAATGCTTCGATTTTCAACAAACTTCAAATTCCGGTATACCTTGATATGAATTACTGCTGTTTATGTTTTGGTGCAAATCGCTCAACAGGTGGAGCTGCTATACTGCATTTTCACGATTTCCACAATAGCTCAATCTCCAGAACTAATGCACGGATTTTTATCAAACTTCAGATTCAGTTGGTCCTTGTCATGAATTGATATTTTGTACATTTTGGTGTAAATCTCTCAACAGGTGGCGCTGCTATGCTGCATTTATGTGATTTCCGCAATAGCTCTATCTCAAGAACTAATGCTTGGATTTTCAACAAACTTCAAATTCCGGTATACCTTGATATGAATTACTGCTGTTTATGTTTTGGTGCAAATCGCTCAACAGCTGTCGCTGCTATGCAGCATTTTTCACGATTTCCACAATAGCTCAATCTCCAGAACTAATGCACGGATTTTTATCAAACTTCAGATTCAGTTGGTCCTTGTCATGAATTTATATTTTGTACATTTTGGTGTAAATCTCTCAACAGGTGGCGCTGCTATGCTGCATTTATGTGATTTCCGCAATAGCTCTATCTCAAGAACTAATGCTTGGATTTTCAACAAACTTCAAATTCCGGTATACCTTGATATGAATTACTGCTGTTAATGTTTTGGTGCAAATCGCTCAACAGCTGTCGCTGCTATGCAGCATTTTTCACGATTTCCACAATAGCCCTATCTCAATAACTAATGCATGAATTTTCATCAAACTTCAAATTCACATACACTTTGACATGAATTGGTGCTAAATTGATGTAATTTCTTGTACTATTTAAGTGATTTAATTGACGTGATTTATATAGAAGAAAGTTTTGTGATGGTCACAACATACTACTTTAAACATGCTTTCATTAAAATTCACTAAAATGTAGAAAAAAATTATATATTTTAAATGCACTACAAACTTTTGCGATATTTCACCTAGAGGTCTGCACGGGGACGGGCTTGGCCCGAGGCCCGTACCCGGCCCGGCGGAATGAAGGCGAATTTTCAAACGGGCCGGGCCGAGCCGGCAGAATTAGGACAATTTTTTCAACGGGTCGGGCCGGGCCGACAGACAAAATAAACGGGCCGGGCCGGCAAAAAAATTAATAGGTCCTGTCGGCCCGATATAAGAATTTAAGCGAAAAAGATAAAATACGAGCCATTTTCAATGAATATGATTTTCTCGAGAAGTATAAATGTACGTCACAAGCCGATGCGAGTTTCACAACATCAATACAGAAATGTAACATGCCCATCGTAGAGATCGGCATCGTACAGTTACAAGATGTCTGATTCAGAGTTTAATTTTTTTTTCAGCAGACGGAACTGGTCAGGAACGAGGACGGAACTGGTCTTAATCGATCTCAGGATGTGTAGAACAGTCATTGTGTTTTGTAGTATTAATAGTAATAATGAACTTCTCTTAACAGTATCTTTGGAAATATACCTTAAGGTGGTTCTCATATTCACTGCTCAGCAATGCGAAGCTTTCAGACACATTTTCTGACAAAATTTTTAACTATAAAGGCATAAAATTGACAGCCCTGCCTATTGAAGGCATTTGGAAACGAATAGCTTTTTCCATATTTGATAAATTACTTACAGAGATAACAGAGATTCCTGTCACGTGACTGTACGTTTTTCTCCTTTCCTGTACTATCGCTTCCGGAAATTCGATTCAAAACGCTAATTTTGACAGTATTTTCAGAAAGATATGTTGCTTTTATCTATGAAAAAAAAAACGACATTTACATATTTCTGAATAAGAATACCTGCCAATCTTACGCGTTTCCGAAAAGAAAAGAATTCATAAATGTGTCGAAATGTAGCTCCTTTGGATTTGAGAAAAGCCTTAAAAATGAGAGAAATATTTTCACAAATCTACTTTTTATTATACAGTTTCAAAAGTTATCATATTTTTAATCCTTTATTCTGAACTACATTAATCTTTTAATGAATCCTTATTTCCATTTTGAAATGTCTGTAGACACGATGACTAAAACACTGTAAGTAATAGTTAATATTTACTATTTTGTGTTTTCTGTTTTGCGAACATCATAGTAATGTAAAATATACTGTAAAATGTTCCCATAAATATGTATGTAGTATTCATTAAAAGAATCTTAATTGTATGTTGAAAAAAAAAGGATTTTTTTTTTTTAATAGAAATTGTGTCGGGACGGGCCGGGCCTGTTTTCACTGATTTGTTGTACGGGCCGGGCCGGGCTCGGGCCGAACTTCCAATTTTTACACCGGGCCGGCCCGTGCAGACCTGTAATTTCACCAAGTTGGCCAAAATTCGGCGCTATTGTGGTAACCTTGCCATTAGTACTTTTCAGCAAATACTCATTGTTGAAGCTGATATTGATTTCTCCATGGGAAATCAAACTATAATTGAGTAATTTTTAACTAATTTTTCAACTACTTTTCAGCAGTGAAATTACGCTTGAAAAATTGTTGAATATTAAAGACGTGAATTATCACTTTGCTAAGAAAGCCGATGATTCACCGATGCTGTGTTCATTTGAGTCTCATGTTACGCCGCTAGATTGTGTGCTCATGGAGACTATTCCATCTAATAACTGCGGTAGCAGCTTTGCCGACTTGTATGAGTGAGAGATGCCAAGCTGGGCATCGTCCTCGTGGCTTAATTGTAGAGCACTGGAGATCTATTCCAGGGGCCCTGGTTCGATTCCCGGCTTGGACATTTTTCACTCTGTTGGTTTACGCTTTGTTAGCAAAGTGATAATTCACGGCTTTAATATTCTATAATTGAGTAATCATTGAGTTTAAATAGTGTATTTGCGCTGTCTTTCAAAAACGGAGGTCGCTTGGTGGCAGTATCCCCCTTTGGGGTCGAATTTGAAAAATTCCCAAACACAGGTTTACTAATTTTCTAGTTATACTATAGGCACGTCAAGTTTCAAGATTTTATTTCCATAAGTTTAAGAGATATGGTTATATTTTTAAATTTTAAATTTGCCCCTCTTAGGGATCGAATTTTTAAAAAAAATCAATGTTTAATTCCCGTATTTCTCTCAGGAATACACCTATATTCTAAATTTCAAAGCTCTGTGTCAACAGGAAGTGGGTGAAAAATGAGCCACTAGGTTCGACTGCCACATACAAACATAATTGTAAGGTAAAGAAAGCATGTAACAAAAAATTACGCCTTTTGAAGTATATTAACATGTATGATATAGCAGAAAATTTTGGGATTGGCACATCCGACTAGTTTAATGAAACTCCGACTCAGTGCCTGATTAATGCACGGACCTCCGGGGCCTCGGCCCTGGGCCTACCAATTTCAGGGGCCCACAAATTTGTGTGTATTTTCTCACAATTTAAGTTCTTTCACTGTTTGCATTTTATATTTTGGTCCCTGACGTGAAAACAAAGTTTTATTGTAATAAAAAAACCTCCATATTTAATATTTTTGTATAAAAAAGTCCTTTTCAATATGAGAGTACCTATAATTTTCAAAACTTACCGTATCCAGAAAATCAAATTTGGGGAAAATGTCAAAAACTGCATACTGTGTCTATTGGTTTCAATATAAACGAGGATTTTACAATGTCAGAATTATAGTTTAAAATGATTACTAGATTGTTAGGGAAAACACAATTTTTATGATTTTGGATAAGGCGAGTTTTGAAAAAGACGTCCTCATTTATTCTGCAACATAAACGTTGGATCATAGATGTTTGTGAATTATACAAATGCTTATTTGAGAAAGTGGACGGTAATTCATTTTCTTGATTATTCTTGTAAGTTAAATTTTTTTTTTTTTTTGTCAACTTGAAACTTTCACCCAAACAACTTTATCAACTCATCAAATAAACCTACTTTTTTTTCTGAAAGTGTCGCCGGGAATGAGGAGGTACGGGGGGCCCAACTTTTTAACAGGCCCTGGGCCCAACTTCAGCTTGATCGGGCTCTGCGTCCGACTTTTCATCAGAGCATAAAAGGTTAAAGCAGAAGATTTGAAATGAACTCCTTGCACCGTAATTTTTATTTTTATTAGGATTACTTCATTTTAGCATAATGACTTACACGTACTACAATTTCTTTCCACTACGAAAACAAATAAAGAAATAGGCGCACTTGCATATACAGTCACTTATTAATATCCTTGTTCTTGAAAAGCGAAAACATATATAATCTTCAAAGAGCACATAAAAAAATGTAGTCTTTTACATGTAAACAAGACTATAATCTTTTAAAAGGCATAACATTTCCTTCTGTTATGAAAATAGTGATAGAAATTATAACAAATTCACGAATTTTCAGAAAGAAGTTTCTAGACATATTGACACAATAGAGTGGAGAACAAATATTTCTTAATTTTATGCAGAAATTCGTTATTCATTCCATTCCACGCTTGCGTTGTTTAAGGTTCTTGTACCTCTCCCCCTGATCGTTCTATCCCACATGCAAATGATGTAATTTGAAACAAGGCCAAGGTCGAATCTATAAATCATTCGTTTCCATGGCAGCAAGCATGCACTGAATCATTATTAATAGAATACATTTTCTCAGAAAGCTTGTTATATCATTCTACTATTATTTCTTAGGTATTGATGTTTTTTTCTAGAAGAAAAAGACGATTAATCTTTTTAAGTGCTGTTCCTTCTACTTATACTACTTACTCCTCCTAAGTTATGCATTAGTTTTATAATTTTGTTAAAAGCGTGTATGAAAAGAATTTGATAATAAAACTTTGTTATATCGGAAAAACAGTTTTATACTTTACCATTACAATAACTGTTACTTTTACAAAGCGTTTCTGAAAGTATTTGAATATTTAAATCATTACTCGGGCAACATATCTGCTAATTAGCTATCTTTACAAATTTGATATAAATAAAATAGTAGCAAAGCCTTATTAATTGTACTTGCATGCATAATATTTCTCTCTTTCTTTTCTTTCTTTTTTAAAAATAGAATTGCGTATTTCTTTTTTTCATATACCATGCTCTGATTGTTTAGAAGTAGATAGGCAGCTTCAGATAGATTATGAAATGGACAGAGCAAAAAAATAGGTAAATACAAATTTGACATTACACATTTGATATTGATCCTCCGCTTACCAGAGGCGGAGGGTTAAAGAAACCTGAAAGAAATAAAATAGTACAAAACCTTTATTGTTTGTACTTACATACAAAAGATTTCTCACCTTCTTTTCTCTTCTTTGTTTCTTTCTTTAAAATAATAATAATAATAATAATAAAAACAGAGATAGATAATTTATTTTCATATACCATGCTCCGATTGTTTAGAAATAGATTGGCCATTGCAGATAGATAGAAAAATGGAGAAAGCAAAAAATAGGTAGATACATATACATGGAAATAGATAGTAGCGGTGAGGTGTGGGTAACGGTAATTGAAGAGGCTCTTCCAGCTTATGAATGACGGTTGAAAGTGCCACTTAAACGGCGGCTATGGTAATTATAGTTTTAAATAATTAATTGCTTTTGCTATTAAATTAGCCAAATTAACGTTAATTTATTGTTTGAATTATTTTTGCATGTTTATTTCTAAGTTTATCTAACAGTTCATGATTAAATTTTTTTATACCGTCTGATTTAGACAGGCGCCACCCAGTATACTGTAATAATAATATAAAAATGTATAAATAATTTCACATTTTCCTCTAAAATGATGAACTATAATAAAATAAAAAACACTTTCAATATTTCTAATTTTAAATTTATCAGTCATAGAAATAATGTTTATTGATTTTCTTTGTTAAAAAACATATTAGCTTATTCTGTTGATTCTCCGTGATAGAGAAATCAATATCCGTAACCACCATCGTTTATGATTAAACTATTCCTGCATTTACTAACTTTGCCATCAAAAAGTTATAACATATGATTGTTTCCAAATCGATGACTTTCATCCGTTTCCGGGACATGTACATATATACATTTTTTTTTCATTTTATTGATATGGTCACGTGAAGGAACTTTCATATGTGAAGCTCACGAAAATCAAGGCCAAGGCCAACTCCAAAAATCGTTAACCGTTGCCATAGTTACCTAGGGATCGGAAAAAGGAACGAGGAAACGAAAAAGACAACAAGTTTGCATCATGTATTCAGCTTTATGGATAAAGACAGAGAGTAAATATACAGTTCATGCCGTTTTTAAGAGCTACTTTTTCGCTCATTTCATATAATTTTAGTAAGCGGAATATTACATTGACTGGTATCAAGTTTTTTCAAAAAATAAAATCATTTAACTGCAAATTAATTTGAGTAGTTTGATTCAGAGATTATTTTTAAACAATACATTTTTAGATAAAAGGAAATAAATGCATGAGCCATATGAGCTATTCCAAATTCAAGAAAATTTATTTTAAGAAAAAAATACTCAACATATCAGAATTGCGAATGATTAAAATTTTAAAGAGATTAAGCTTCATTTAAAATATATTCACCATACTCTGTTTACATCTTTAGTTATTTCTAAAAAAGGATTGGTGCTACACATGTGATGTCGATCACATATTTCTGTCTTAAATTCCGTACGAAGCATTAATTATTAAACTTCATAGCTTTTTATCAGTGACTCATTTTCTTCTGAAAAATGAATCCATTTTCTAACATTAAACATTCTTTCTTTTTGTAGTTTATTTTTAATTCTTTAGAGACGGCAGAGAAATGATTGTAAATTATTTAGCAAACCGTTATATAATTGGTAAATAGAAGCATTTGATTTCCCGGTAATAGATTATTATTTGGTTTACTTAAAGCTATAATAATAATTTAGTAGCTCCACATGTAACGCATTTCAAGTAATCTGTTTATATTAATCTCACGCCGGATAAATCAACTGGTATCATTTCTAGGGATTACAATCCCGAGACTAATTTCTAATCCCGGGATTTCGGGATTGCTTAGATTCAATCCCGGAATTAGGAACATTAGAATTTCTGTAATATCATCAATTTTTACAATAGCTAAATATCACAATACTATAGAAAAGACAAAACAAAATTACAGCCTAATTTACATATGAAAATATACCAAATTAAAAAAAAATAACTTCAATTAATTATCAAAACTTATAGGATAAATTAGAACAATTGAAAATTACAAGAAATACGCTGTTGATGTTTGAAAATGCAACAAAAAACATGAAATGTCTATGCTTCATCTTTTAGATAATTTCTTTTATTTCCTGTTAAACAAGTTTTTCAATAGTTTAATATTTACAATATTAAAAACTAATTAATATCACGAATTAAATTATGAACTATTCTCATACCCACGTAATTAAAGTTTATAATTCTAGGATATTGCAAATGCAAGGTTTTCCCTAACATGAAGATTTTTTTCTTGAAATAAAAGAACTTAGCACACACACACATAGAATAAAATAATACATAGATGTATAGTTTAAATTTCTAAATAGCAATAGCTGTTAAAATTCGAAAACGTTGCATAATATAAAAAATTATTACGTACCTCGTGAAAAAAAAAGATTATTTTGAATAGTTCACTGTTTCCTAACTAATCGGTATTCCTTTGAAAATATGTTCTAAGAAATATGACGGCATCTAAAGTTTCATCTCCAAGTCCCAGTTGTAACATTTTCTGTTTTTAGAGAAATGTCATATTCGTTTAAGCACTCTGTTAGCATTTCAATGCACTTTTTTGCTGTAAAAGATCCATATATGCGCATAAGGCCTAAATTCTTGAATTTGCTCAAATTTAAATTTCTTGAATGGGCATTAATATTCATAAATCGCTTGCTTGCAGTAAATGTCCATTCGTCAAAAGTCAAACTAAATTTTTTTCCTGAATTTTTAAAAGTTTGTATTTCACTTGTAATTAACTCTTTTATTATAGTTCACTACACGATTTCGAATTGATACTGCAGATTTTGGCAAATCATTATAGCCTTTAGCTATCAGTAAATTTCTTAAATCTGTTGAAGTTAAATGAAAAACAGTCTTTAGCTGTCATTCGCAATAAAATTAAATCCAGTGATTCCTTATCACTACTAAAATAATCTTCTATTTTCCGCTTTTTAGAAAGCAATGCATGTTCTATGCAATCTTGACGTGTGGAAGGAAGAGATGATGTATTAAATTCTTTCTAAACTTTAGTACCATGTTTCGTCGATAAATGTGCATGCAACCCTTAGTCGATGCTAGAGATCTGCACGGGCCGGCCCGTGGCCCGAAGCCCGAGCCGGCCCGGCCCGCGGGCCGGGCTCGGGCCGATTTTCATCCATGGCACTCGGGCCTTAAAACTCTTAAGATTTCCAGATTTTGTTTTACTTGGTCATTAAAAGTTGTAGATTTAACAGCAATAGAAAATTTTTAGTTTGAAACCGCAGAAGTGTTTCGAATCCCCTTTGAGAAAGTTGACCATTTACAAAAATCATTATAAAAGATAAATCGGCGTATGTATACCTAATTCTTTTTTAAATTAGATGAAATTCGAATAATTAGAAAATCATTCTGAGTCGTTGATGAATTAATTATATTTTATTTTATATGAAAATAAAAAGTTTGAGGTCAATAGGCACAAAGAGACAACTTGGGCAACACGTATAATTAATTAGTAATTATGTATATTTATGCATGTATTAAATTATGTATATTTAATAAACACGTATAATTAATTAATAATTATGTATATTTAATAAACACGTATAATTAATTAATAATTATGTATATTTATGTATGTATTAATCACTTAAACAAATTTTTTGGACATTTTCGTTTTCGGCCGAAAATAGGAAGAATACCGAAATTCGGTTTCGGTATTAAAAACGTGTTTCGATCGAGTCTTAGTTGTTACAGTTTATTATGATTTGGCTGCATTCTAAACAATTTTTTATTTTTTAATTTAAAATAAATTAAATGATTTGGTTTAATCCATATTTTGCTAATACGAAGTTCTGGCTGAGACAGAACGATAGGCTCAAATGTACACAATTAGATGGCTTTGATCGTGACATTATTGTAATATTTAATATATATACATACAAGAAAAACTAAAGTAAGAAGTTGTATGGATTTAAATTTTGTTTTCGTTATACAATCGTTCTTTCATAACATGACCACACTCCTATCTCTTCTCTCTATTCTAAAAAAGTAACTAATGCTGCCACCGCCGCCGCCGGTTTTGAATTTTTTGTGACCGGAGGTCTTTCTTCGTTAATATTAAGAAAAAATATTGCATACAAAAATATAAAAATCGGTGATATTATAGAGAAATGTTTGATAAACACGCTGATGCAGACAGTTTTCAAATCGAACAATTATTTTAACCCTTAAATGCCTGGTGTTGCTTTTCGGCAACATACCCAATTTAAGCTCTAAAATACTATTATAATAATATTGAAGCTATAATGCCTAATGTTGCCAATAAAATACATTCTGAAAATATTATTAAATCGATTTTCAACATATAGATGGCAACACTTGCGCTGTTTAAGAATAAAGATACATTTATTTTTTCAATTGTTGCTACTTGTTCTTTTTGTTTTGTTTGGGAGCTTGCGAAATACCCTATTTTGACCTGCAGTGAGCAAGTAAAATTTATTTCTTATTATAGTTCCTAAAATTCTTGTGTGTTTAATATTATAGAATTTTATCAAGGGAAATTATTTTTACAATTTAACATCAGTATTGCCGATTAGTAACAAACTGTTTTTTAGCCGTAAACTATACTTAAAACAAAATATCATTTTTTGAAGTATTTTTCCCATGATTTATTTAAAAAATGAAAGCCGAAAAACATTATTACAATGATTTTTGAAAAATCAGGCATTTAAGGGTTAAGAGATATTTAAAGTTAAAGTTGGCCAAAATCGTTCCATTAAAAAGTTTTATAGGAGCAAAAACTATACAAAGGACTTTAATCATTTTTAGATCATTTTATACATTAGAAGTTTCCGGTATGCAGGCTGCATTTCTTTTTTTTATTTGACTCATTTTTTGAGGTCTTTTTTCTATTTTAAATTCAAATTTTCAGCATTTCGACAAATATTTTTTACAACTTTTAAAAAAAGGTATTATTTTAAATTTTTGCCAAATTTAAAAACAGCGCAAAGAATATTTCTTTCAAATTAAAAATTTATTTACACGTGACTATTATAAACAGAAAAAAACTTTCAAATGCGAATTAAATGATTACGTATTAAAAGCAGGAAACTATTGATAATTACGTCATAAAAACTATATTTACGCATGAATTTTAAAAGAGAAAGAAAATTGTAAAGTAATAAATTCATTAATATGCGTTAAAAGACGTAAATGGAGGAAATTATGTCATATTTAAAATTGCCAAATCATAATATTGCCAAACAGTTTAAATTTAAAAATATACTTGCGCAAGACATTCATTCCATATTTTGAGATAATCTTTTAAAACTAATCTATATATATATACATATATATTACGCTATCGTACGTGGCACAGAAATCGCGATTATTTGTTAGTTGATTAATGGCAACGCCCGAATGAAACGCACCTCCTTGGTTATTGAACAGCATTTAATGCATCGCCATACCTATAAGGAGGGGGGGGGGGGGATTACTATAGCGAGAACCATGTTCTGTCGCCAACTTGGCGATATATCGCGAAACGGGACGCCAAATTTGCTATATCTCTAATATTTCGCCAAATTAAACCCATTGTAAACCAATAGGGTTTACTTGCTTACTGAAAATCAACAAATTGAGATATTTTGAACCAATGAACCAATGCAGATGTTATTGAAGTTCCTACAAGAGTCGCATTGCTCTTGTGTTGAGAATTCTAAGACAGCGCAAATAATATTTCTTTTCTAACAACAAAGGTATTTTAACGTGAATATTGAAAAGAGAAAGAAAACGTTTTATTAATCTGATTTAATCAAAGACGAAAACAACCCGTTAACAGAGAGATAACCACTGTTTTTTTTATTATAATGCATTCTTCCGAAATTTTTTTAAAACCGATCAAATTAGCGTGCTGAATTTGGGCTGTCTGAACGGGGGTTGGCAAGCGTAGCTCGTAGGGGACAGAGCCCCCTAGTCCTTATATTACTAAACGTACTTACGCAATACTTAAAATGTTGATTTTAGAGATAATTGCAAAAATGTTTTAATTGTTTTTCTTCATATGAGGACGTGAGTTTCGAAACTCGTCTTATACAAAATTTTAAAAAATCGAGTTTTCTCTACCTAGTTATAACCCTTTGTATTTTTCACGTTTATCGTAGAACTTTTCAACGTTTTCTGATACTAAAAACGGAAAAACGCGGCTTTAGATAAAGAAAACGCTGAAATTTCATAAAATGTCCTACGTTGGTAAGTTTTTGTTGCAAAAGAAAGGGATAGTTTTTCGAAATATGACTTATAAGAAGGTGGGACCATTTAAATTTCGCAACTTAACACATTCGGGATCAGCATGTTTGTCATACATGAATTTTTTTCGGTTGGGACCCCCTTTTTTTAAACAATTACTTTTACTTATTTAATTATGGAAATGCTTTACTTAAATAAAAAATTGTTTTTATTTTCTACTGGTAAAGGAAACAAATCCTGAATGCAACTTTTGTAGGTGCATATATCCACCCATGGTACAGGGTGTCCAGCGAATAAGACCCTGATTTCAAAATTAAATATCTCAAAAACAAAGATCAATAGAATTATGCGGTAAACGGTTTGTTTATTAGCTAAGCTGTAAAAATGTTACATAGAAGTTTCAAAAATTAGTTGCAAAAACCGCTAACAGATGGCGCTGTAATCGCAATGCCTATAAATTGTGTTTTGAAGTCCAGAGCACTAGCGTCTCATTCTTAGATGGCTTCCTATAGAAGAACGAAAATTGGGAAAGACCACTTTTTCGTTGGGATGATGTGCAGAAGTGGAGACATCTGGTCACAGAATTATTGCATCAGCTTCAATTTTAGAGAATTTCAATTAATAGATTTTCGATAAAAAGTTTAGCAATCATTATATAAGGACTTATTAAAATATTTTATTTGAGTAATGTGCAGAAGCGGAGCCATGTGTTGACAGAATTGAGATTTGTTTCAAATTTTTTGTAAGCTACTTCGGACCGGATACCAGTATCTCTGTGGTATGTCTTTTCTCTCCTAATTGGTAGATCGTGGAATCGAATCCAAGTAGAGGAGGATTTGAAAAAAAAAATAGAAATCTTTACTTTTTAATATTTATTTAAACCGTGAAAAAAAGTTTTAATAAAAAAAATTCAAAGTTTCTGGTTTTAAAATTTAATTAAACTAAAAAAAAAACCTTTTTTTTTTTTAAATTATTGAGCATTTATAATAATAATTCATAAATCATTTTTTTTAATTGTAGAGAATAGTTTGAATGAAAAAATACAAAGTTTCTATTTTTAAAAACTTAATTAAGTTAAAAAAATAATTTAAATTTTAAAACTCGTTTTCATTTTTTTTTTTTCATTGAGCACAGAAATATGGTGCAGCTTCTAGCAATATGATCCGAAGTGTTGGAAAGGAATGCAGAATCCAAAATACTTTTGCTTTGACGTTGATGATATGACTTATCATCAATTCCTTTTAAAAAAGAAATAAATTTAATGCATCATTTCTGTCTCTAAAACTTTGTTTACAAAGAAAAGAAATATATGTGTTGTGCTAAAACCAAAGTTTTATGCCATGATTTAAAAATAAATGAAAAGTGCAAAATAACTTTTTTATTTATAATAATTCAGGTATAAACAATAATACCAAAATATTATGCCGTGATTTAAAAATATAAAAAATAAATAAAAAGTGCAAAATTATTTTTCTAAATATATGTATTTTGACATAAATAATTATATGGCATTAAAAATTGAATTTAATAAAATATTTGAATAAGTTCTTATATAATGATTTCTAAACATTGAAAATCCTTTTAACTGAAATTTTCTAAAATTAAAGCTGATGCAATAATTCTGTGACCACATGCTTCCACTTCTGCACATCACCCCAATGAAAAAGTGGACTCTCCCAATATTCGTTCTTCCGTAGGGAGATATCTAGGAATGAGACGCTAGTGCTCTGGACTTCGAAGCATAGTTTACAAGTATTGCGATTACAGCGCCATCTGTTAACGGTTTTTGCAGCTAAATTTTGAAACTTTTGTATAACATTTTTACAGCTTAGCTAATAAACAAGCCGTTTACCGCATAATTCCATTGATCTTTGTTTTTAGGATATTTAATTTTGAAATCAGGGTCTTATTCGCTGGACACCCTGTACCTAATGGGCTAAGATAAGAAAAAAGTATTTTGACGTAAATGATATTTAATGTGATGGAGAACAATATTTAAGACACATCTGTAAGTGGAAGTAAACATCTAAACAACAACTTAGGCGTTAGCTATTGGACAATAATAAGGTGGGACATCCTGGATTGATTCGCAGACTTTTCTGCTGCGATTAATTCTACGCTTTTCCAACACATTTTTTAAAAATGTAAAACGCACATACAAAACACACATAAATATATAAAAGAGGTGTTAATTCTCACTGGTAAATGTGTCATTAATTTTTAATGCTTAGGAAGAAAAAGTAGCAGGTCAAGGAATAACTATCAGATAATAGTAAATTTCACCTTTTACTTCAAAAAAAGATTGATTATACATTGCTAGACTAAGCAACAGAAAAACGAATAAGCTTTTAAAATGATTATTTCACAACTCTCTATTCTATATTTGGACGAACTGACCGTTACATCAAAAGTAGGTGGGCGTGGAAGAATCTTTCAGCAGTGTGGACCGAATGAATTCTGTTTTTAACGAATGACTCATAATTACACAATCAACGCATCATAAGTGACCTAAAATAACTGCATTTGGAGAATTTTTACGATTGGAAGTATGCATGGGTCAAACAAATGTTGTTTGCACCAAAGACGAGTTAAGTAATTTTTTTTTTTTTTTTTATGTGTAAATAACTAATACAAAACGTTGTTTCGCATGACTGCAAGATAAATGAAATTTTAGCTACGCTAATCGGCTTCGGCAGTGCTCTCATTTATTTCTAAGAACATTTTTCGCTTCATTAAAGTCTATATTCGTTTCCTATGTTACCGTCCTCAGAGATTTTTGTTTTGTCTCCTACGTTACCATGAAAAATTAAATATATTAACAATTATCTCAAAATTATGCACAGGTAAGCATATATTAATGGTCTATCTATTCTTCGGATGAACAAAAAACTACAGATAATAGATTTAAAATAGATTTGTTAAATTTTTTGATGGAGGACAAGAATTGCTGCAAATAATAACTCCTTGACTCACGTCTAAAATTAACGATTTAGGAATGAGATTTGAACAATTAAAGAATGGATAATCGATGTAATTGATCAGGAGATTGTTTTTGACGTTTTTGCAGTTTTTTTAAGTACAATCCTCAGAATGAACATGGCTGATACAAAACACACAAAAACGCATAAAAGAGGTCATTAATTTGTAACGCTTAGAAGAAATAAAGTAACAGGTCAAACAATAAATAAAAGATAATAATAAATTTCCCCTTTTACTCCCACCCCCGAAAAAAAAGAAAGAAAAAACTGATTATGCGTTGCTAGACTTAGTACAGGAAATTAGAATAAAAAACTCTTAAATCGTTTATTTCGCAACTCTGTATTTATTCTATACTTGGACAAACTGACCGTTGCCTCAAAAACAGGTAGGCATGGAAGAATCTCTAAAGCAGGGTGGACCGAATGAACTCTGTTTTCTTTTAACGAATGACCCATAATTGCACAATCAAAGTATCATAAGTGACCTAAAGTAACACATTGTCTACATTTCGCATAAAAATAGGTTAATAACGCTAAGCGATAGTTGATTGACCTGAGATGGCTTCAGAAAATGGAATTTTCGCCACACAAGATTGACATCAACCGCCTAGATAAGGAAAGCGGTGGAGAGGAGGGGGAAGGGGGTATTTGCGCGCATGGCATTTTACTTCTTTGAATATTTTAATCAAAATATGTCATTTTTATGAAAAAAAGATAAAACCAACTTCAGGCAATTGTTCCTCAAATTGCTATACCGGGTGATCCAGAAATCATAAACGAAATATAAATCCAATTGTTCGAAAGGTATAGACCAGCTATACTCAACCTTTTTTTCTCGCGGGCCGCAAACACATGTTTGCGACGTTCGGAGGGCCGTAACACGCTTATAAAATGGTAAAAAAAAAGGTAATTAAATTAGTAAGATAGCATAAATAAAAGCCTTAAAAAAATCCATGCCCCGCACGAGGACATATTGAAACATTAAATAAATTATTCATTCTCCCCTTAAATTTTCCCTGAATAATAGGCATAAAGGGGCGTCAATGAAAGAAAGTGTCGCGGAACGCCTTATACCCACAAGTTGGCATTGCAACTTTCAGATAAAGATGCACAGTATGGTCCCAACCAGTGGCGGCTCATCCATTGGCGCACATGAGCACATGAACCCCCAAAGGAAATTGGAGAAATAATTTAACAAATTAAATAAAATAATTATAAAACAATTATAATTTTTTGCCAATCTCCAATACAAGTATCATTCACTCACGCCCCACCTCCTCTCCCTTTCTTTATATACATCCATAACAAACCCTTACTGAAGAAAATTCGAAAGTTTTCAACACCGATCGCGCCCAGTCTTTTCTTGATAGCACGTGCGAGCCGAGAAATGCTCTTCAAAATAAGCTTATGCGGACGAGACAAAGGTCGGGGGGGTGGGGGGGCCTCGCTTAGAGCCTTCCGTTCGCACAATCGCGCCAATGTGCGGTAGCATAACATTTTTAGCGGTAATTTTTCTTGTACGTTTTGATTTCTCTTGTGATTTGAATATTAAGTTGGATTTTTATTTTAATAATTCTTAATCTGTCTATTTCTGTTGTTCTTAGTTTTATTATTATATGTAAGAAGTAGTTACAAACAGTTAACATGTAACTTAGAAAAATTAATACTTCGGGACTAAAGATACTGCTTACACTTAATTTACAAAAATTGTACTTGAATAACATTCAAAGGTAAATTGTAAGCAATATTCTACATTCTTTTGTAGAAAATAAATTGGTACCAGTTTTCCATCTATGGATGCTTTTTTATTTCTTTTAGTTGCAAATTTTTAAACTTGGGAAAATAAAAATTCCGTGATGAATACAGCAGATGCAGAGGGGGGAAACCCACCGGACAAATGGAATTCCCCTTTGAAAGTCCCCCGAAATCCATATTGTCTTTCTCGGAGCAGTAAAATTTTATCCATAAAAAAACGACTCTGAATTCAATATTGCGCAAATGTATTTTAACCTTTATGTTATATCCTTCCTACAAATTATATTTTCGTATTTTTTATATTGTGATTGTGAGCTCCTTTAAATATAATCCACGAGCCGCTACTGGGCCCAACGCATTTCATTGTCTATTAATATACAGCGTATCCCGAAAATGTTGAATCTCGCTTTAATTTTTATTCGTTGAAGAGCACCTTAAGCAACCTTACCTTGAGCAACGTAAATTACAAACGTTTTCAAAATAATGTACAAATTAACATTATGTTAATGAAATATAGACTAAGAGACAATGACAAAAGAGTGAAATCATTTGATCAAGGTTTTAATATATAAAAGCACATTGCACTTGAATGGTTATACTAGGAAATTCGAATATACCTAATGGTTCGCTTGATGCACATTTGTAATAATTTACATAAATATATTAAAGTATAGAGGCAAGTCCAACCATTTCATTCAGGTTCGTAGTTTGTACCCTAGTAACTAACAGGTTTCAAAAAACGAAAAAACTAAAGACAGAGCATTTTGAAGGTACGATATGGGTAGCAGAAGTCATCAAAAGAGTCAAACATCGGGTCCTAGTGGAATCATTTGGTCAATGTTGATTTAAACGCCATTCGTTTCAGATCATTTAAAAATTTGTAAATGTAAAAAGGTAGGCCGAAAATTTATTACGAACACGCTGGTAAACGTGAGTCTACCTAAGATAAGAAACTTTGAATCAACCAATCATGTTGCGTTTTTTGTTAAATGTTTCTGCTCTATACTGAAGTACATTGTACATTACAGTAGCGTAATATTGAAAATACTGGGGGAAGTTCATTTGGACATTACGAAACAGATGACAAACATCATCAAAAGTGCGAAAAACCGGGCCCTAATCAAGCCATTTGCAACAGAAAGTCTTCGTGAAATTGAACAACATTGTGAATTTTTTGGATAGTTGATTGAACAAAGAAATGCTATACAACATTGCTGCAGAAAGTGGCGCTTCTGAGGATATATGTAATTTCCTGGTGATTGCTTAGGGGGTGGGAAATCAGCAGAGAGGATGGTTTATAGCTGTATGTGTTGCTGACGAGGATAGATTTCAAAAAGCCACAAAAAAAGCTTTGGAACCAGTTCTGTTAAAAGAGCTATCACCGTTGATAAAAAGTTTTAGAAGGTGTGAAAATAAAGAGATTTGTATCATTTTCTTTATTTGAAAATATTGGTGTTGACAAAATTGATTTCTCATTTCTAACTTCTATATCTATATGCCCTTATGCCACATAGATGACACAATGATCAAAACCTATAAATCAGTATTGGTTAAAATGTTGGAAAATATAATAATAACCCAACCTCCTAATAATGTTTATGTGAAAGTCATAGATGGTTTCTTCATTCTAGACCACATGAAAGAAAGTCCTAGAACATTTGGGGTAATATTTACAAAAGTCCTGCGAATGATGACAGACGCGTACGCTTTAACCCTTTATCTACTGACGGTACTTATAAGTACCACTCACTTTAAACTTTTATACCATTGTGAATATTACTAATTTTCTAATGGTTCTTTGCAAAAAACGCTCTTTTAACTCCACTTTATCCGAATACATTGCAGCATTAGTTCTCAGTTTGTTATTTTAGATAGGAATGAGGCTATCTTTGAAGCAGTCGATGTGTTTTGCGCCGATATTTTGCACAGATTGCTACGCTCGTCTTTTTATTGCTACAAACACAGTAAAGGATATAAGATAAGTGTTGGATTTTTTTATGCGTTCATTATGATCTTAAAATACCATATGACTAGCTATTTTAGGT
Organism: Maratus speciosus; assembly: GCA_963932465.1. Lineage (NCBI taxonomy): Eukaryota > Metazoa > Arthropoda > Arachnida > Araneae > Salticidae > Maratus > Maratus speciosus. Next base: position 244,246,221 of record OZ010788.1, on the reverse strand, counting down.
GAATGGTGTATGTATTTGATTTAACAGTTGAATTACTCGGTGGTACTTATAAGTACCGTCAGTACACTGGGTGTTGGAGGAAAACTTCTTGTTTATTTTTCGTCTGTGTAATTATCCATCGTTTTCATCTGCTTTAAAATGTAATTACTAAAATGTGGTGTCGGAATGATTTCCATGGTATTTGCTTTATGTTTCATTGTTATTTTTTATCGGAAATCGTAAAAGTTGTGGCCCCGGCTCGTTTTTGCTATGCTAGAAATGGCATATGTAAATTCATATATTGCATATATGGAGATGGAGAGAACATGTTGTCCCTGGAATATTGACGTCTCATAACTAAAAGACTGCTAACAAGATCGAAACATAAAAAAAAAAAAAAAAGTTTTTTTAACTCTTTCAGAAACAAAGTATTTTCAATTCTAAAGTGTTGAAATAAATGATTTGCACCGGAATTTGCCAAACGATTTATTTGTAAATAAGAAAAAGCCTATATTTCACATACTTATTAAATCGAAAGTATTTTCTGGTGCCAGTTGAAATACCGTGTGGATTTACTGTTACGATATTTTAGTCATCGTTTACTGACGGTATTTTAAAGTACCACTTTAATTAATTACCTCTAAATAATTAAATTTCTCACGGGTGAGTATTTTATTTATGTTTATCCTTTAATTTTCATTGTAGTAACTGAAAAAAAATATTACATTAAAAAAATTGCAGTAGATCATAATGCCGTAGATAAAGGGTTAAGGAAAGATATCATCTTTGATAGATACAAGACTCCCCAATTAAATATATTGAATGCATGCAAAGAGGAAGAACTGAAAAAAGGTCTTACACCATCACTCACCTTGAACAGATAAGGGCTGGTGATTTTGAAACAGAATTGAGGAATGCCAAATTCAATAAGACAATTAGTCCCCTTTCTCATTAACAACTATGGCAGAAACAGAGCTGCCACAGGCGACTATTTTTTAATTCTATTTCACATCACTTTTTCAATACAAAAATCTTTTACATACACTTTGTCAACATTTGCAAGAGAAAAATACTACAAAATATTTTTTTTTAAATAGTGGTGCGAACAAAATATAAAAATAGTCGTCTGTGCCCTCCCTGCAGAAATGAAAATGCTCCGTACGTACGTACAGAAACTGTATATTTGAATTTTGGCCGTTATTAGCGCTTAAAGTAGTCTACGAAAGCGCTGATAAAACTGAAGTTTTCTTCGCTGTCTTGTGAATAGTATGAAGAAGCTGATACAAAAATTTTTATCATATATTTACCATTACTGATGATGCTGATGTCGTTTTCAAATATTCTGACCCTGACATTCTTGTCATTACTCTGGGTAGCCCACTAGTTTTCTTTATCACTGAAAGTTCGGATTGATATTGGTTCTGGGGACAATCAAAGATACATTGGAGTAACATTACTGTATCACGAAATAAGAGAAACACTGTTGAAGCCAGTACCAGAAATTCGCGCTATAATTGGATGTGATAACGATACAGAATTTTTCAAGAAAGGCAAAATTTCAATATCGTACTGGAAAATCCTGAATATCAAGATGCGTTTACTGAACTATCTCGAATCTGATTTGTCACAGAATGAAAGAGAACGTATTTTTTCAGTACTGGAATAATTTATTTGTAGCATGTACTATAACATGCCGCAAAGCAACAATGTAAATGGTAACATGATACCAGATATCACATTATATCAAAACGTACCAAGTCAAGGATGAGACTGAGCCATTCGCCGAGAAATTCAAGAATTTTGCTGTTACTAGTTTATCTCCTAGTAAAACATAATTGCATTAGCAATTACAACATTATGGAAAAAAAATAGTTATTTTTTAGATTAGAGCTATTTATACTTCTGTATAAAAAAAAAAAAAAAAAACAGCGTAGGTTTTTAGTATGTACTGGTATAATAAATCTCCAAATTTTCATCATCAAATAGAAATGATATTACTCTTTAATATTAACTTTGGAGTCATCTAATATCACACTTGAAAGGGGAGTGTGGAGAGGGGGATAATCCAAAAAATGTTCAATTGTTTAAATCTGTTAATTTGATAGCCTATATCCCCCGTCCGGTGTATTCGTTATGAAGTATAAAATTACTATATCTAAATTTACATTTGTTTCTGAAGCCTTTATGTGTCCTATTTGTACTATATGATGCAAATATACTGCATTGCACGAAGGATTCGCGTGAAGGCATGCATATTGCACGAAAAATTATTTGGTCATTTTATTATGCATTTTATGACCATTGTACGAAGAAAAATTATTGTGTACAGTACTCCCAGAGGCGTCGCGATGGGGGTTATGGGGGAAGCCTCCCCTCCAATGTATGTGAACTTGGGAAATTTGAGCTTCGAGTTGGGAAATTCCAAATTTTTGAAACTTTTTCTTTTTTTTAAATGAAAGTAAAAAAAAAAAAAAAAAAAGATGTTTTTATTGCTTTGCTGACTACTTTTCTGAATTCTCTAACAGCAAACTAGTTAAATTATCAAAAGAAATACAAAAAGCAACCAGGCTCAATTTATCATTGTGTTTCTCTGTGCTACGAAAATATATCTGAATTTCCCTACTGTAGTCCATCAACAGTTCTCTAATCTATTTCCGCCAAAACTTTTTTCCTTTCACAAAAATCTCAAAATATCATGAGGCTATTATACTATGAAGAATGATTATGACTCGTACACAATAGATGACAAAATCTTTCAATAAATGAACCAATAATTATACTTTTTATGTTTTTAGTTTCCATATTTTTCCTTGGAAAGAATTTTTTTTTTACATATAAGTATCGTTATCATTAAACACACATTGCACATATAATTTCAGTTGGAAAATAGAGCAATTAATTTCAAGTTGGGAAATTTTTTAATCCCCCCCCCCCCCGAAAAAATATCTGTAGCGCCTCTGAATACTCTCCATAACGTTTATTTTCTAATATTTTACGCACTCGGTGTCCGTTATAAGAAGAGCTGCATAATTAGTAGATTTATTTGTCTTTAACAAAATTCTATTTTTGATTATTCAAAAGGAATCAAAATTCTCGCTTCACAGTTTGCTGATTTGCCCTTGGCCAGCAAGAACTTGCGCTTGGTAGGGTGAATAGACACGTGCCGAAGTTTTTCTTTTTATTATTTATTTATTTATTTATTTTTCCTATTCACATTCACTTGGAATAATATATCTTTCTCAACTCCTGAAAACGTTTCTTGTTTATGTTGAGGTCATCTGGTTTCTACGATGGGTAGAAACTAGTAACGATGAACTAGATGACTAAAGCAAGAGGAAAAGGTATTCATCTCAATATCTGTCTGCAAAAAAACGGTTGTGACAGTTTTAAACTTTGAATATTAGTGTTTTTTAGTAAGTGATTCATTTGAGAAGGATGTGAGATTCGTTGTAGAGGCGGTCTTCGACTTTCCTACATAATAATCAGTTCCTGAAATACTATGTTGTTAAAAGTCGAGTAGCATCTGTAAATATACACTAAACCAGAATTTAATTCATTAGACATTATTTAGTATGACATTTATTTTTTTTTAAATATTTATTCAAATTATAAATACTATAACAATTTATAAAGTCAATATAATGTAGTAAACAAAATGGTAGATTATTGATTCCTCCTATTGGAAATGATTATAGTATAATTATCTCAAAAATAATAATTACAAGAATGAAAAAAAGGACATTTTCTTATTTGATTTTTAATTCCTATTCATATTTAAGAACAGCTAAGTTTTAAAAAATAGAAATACGGGATGGATTTTTAAGTTTAAAGGTAAATACCTACAATAAATTAGCATATTAATGAACAATGTTTTATTTATTAGCACTTAATTTTACTTCATGAAATTATCAAGAGGTACTTAGATTGTATTCTTATTTTGCTTTTCTTCGTAATAAGTTCTACACAATGCGTCTTCTAAGACCTGTCGTAAATGAAACAGATCATCTCCTTTGGGATCACATTCTTCCATAATGAGCACACAAGAGGCCTTTCATTCACATTCTTGATTGTAAAATTCTTAATAGTGAGCTTGTTATCAGAATCCATTAATTTTATATTTATTTATTTATTTTTATTTTTTATTTTATTTTTTTTTTAGTTCAATCAAATCTGTATTTGGAAAAGAAAAAAAAGAAAGAAAAAACAACGCACGTTTTTTATACATATCGATAAAAAATAAATTTTAAAAGACATTTCAGAATGTGTTCAAAAGTCAAGGATTGCCTATATTCAAGTGACTTTAGATATTTCCTTAAAATTTTTGACAGGCTTTTCTTTCTTTTTTGTTATTGTTTAACACAAATCAACTTCACATCGGCAGAGGTCCACTTGATTTCGAAATCTTAAACAAAATTCATTTATAAATTATATAACAGTATAGGAGATGATTTGTTCAAAGCATTGTCCGTTGAGATGCAAAGACGCAACTACATTCAGTTTTGAAATTACAGAATGTTTCATTTAAGTTATTTTCTATATATATTCTCAATAAAATTGTTTGCAATAAAATTACAATATCTCTTCGGCATTTTTGATAAGGTAGCATGGGAATCTTTCCGCTCTAAAAGATAAGCATATTTTCATGAAGTATCTTTTTACGTCTAGTAGCACGATAGAAATATACAGGTTTTTGCATAAAAAATAGGTATTTTAAATAAAAACCTATAAGATTTATCTAAGTGGTTTCATCTGAAACAATGAAACCAAAATCATATTTAAAAATATGTAATTATTCAGTCCATCACCAACAATTATTTGAAATTTTATATATTTAACAAAATGGCGGACTGTTAAATTTAACCTTTAAGTAACGTTACCGGTCTCACAGACCGCTGCTTTTTTCATTTTTTATAGTTTAACTTGTAACTTTCAGTTTAACTACAAACACTACCGTAATTTTGTTTCGTTTGGAACTTTAGTACTATCAGCAGAGACTTTTGAATAGGTGAATTTTAATTATAACAGTCCTGTACAAAAAGCGAAGTACAAAAACACCATCCTAGGAGTTAGTCGCGTCTTTTATTCATCTTTCAATGAAGCGGTCTCACAGACGCCTCATAGTAGTTATGTGACAATTTCTATCACATCAGTTAAAGGTTAATGTACCAGTTTTCTAAGAAAAATATAATTTTGTTTCTTATAAAAAGCAAGCGAATAAAAAAATTTAAAAAGAAATAGCCAAGGATTAGGGACATATACTAGCTTTCCTAAGAAAGGGGAGGGGGATCGGCTCATCCATTACCGAGATATTATGTGATGATTATTAAAAACATAGTTTTGAGAAAAACGCGATCAAAATATTGTTTTTAATCATTGTTTACATAGAGAACACCTGACACATTTTTGCATCACTTTCGTAATTATAAAAAATTCTTTGTGCTGTTCAGGCCAGAAAATATTGCTCTTCCAAATTTTTTCATTTCATAAAATTCATTCAATCTTATGCCTAATTATTCTATTAACGAATATTCATACGTAATGTCTAATTTTGTATAATAGATTACGTAGTGTCTAATTTTGTTCTTCTCGTTGAATAACCTAAATGAAATAATACATAAAATATACAATATGAACTTTTAAAAAACTCACTGGTTTACTTAAAAGGCGACTAAAATAATAAAAGAGATGTTACAAGTTAAAATATACATTTTATTTAAAACTTCTTAGTACTTTCTTGCTTTTCCAAGCCCTCCATCAGAGAACTAATACTTAATAACTAATTGCCGTTTATTTATACAAATACGTTCATTATTTATACAAATATGCTATTAACATATTATCTGATGAAGGGCTTGGGAAATGCCGAAATTACTAAGAAGTTTTAAATAAAATGTATTTTTAACTTGTAGAATGTCTTTTATTATTTTAGTCGCCTTTTAAGTAAACCAGTGAGCTTTTTAAAGTTCATATTGTATATTTTATGCGTGAATCAAGGTGAAATATTGCGTTTCGTCTTATGACTTTGTTTGAAATAATACATTTAAAAAAAAAAAAAAAAAACGGCGCCGACATGTTTAGAGAAGTCAAATGTAAATGTGACTAAAGAAATGAGCTTGAACAAAATAGTTCTCTTTTTTACAAACGCCTTTTAAAATTATTTAAATAGAGGGTGTTTTAAGAATATGTTAAAGTTCGTCTTTTTTATGCTAAGTGCCGCACCTACGTGGCACAAATTCGGCGCCGGTTGGAGGCTGGGCAAAATCAGCTGCGAGCTCTTACATCCATCGGCCGGTGATGAAGATGGAGAGAAATATGTCCTTGAAGCGACCTTCAATGCGAGCACCACCTAGCGGAAAGGAAGGGAAACGTTGAGCTAAATATAAACATCTAGTACTTCTGAAAAAGAGAAATTTTATTACCATGTCGAATTGATCAAAGCAACTTTGTTTCACAAAATGTCTATCTGAGAATCGGTAAAAAGATACATTCCTGCTTTCTCGATAAGTTGTTGTTAATTATTCCGTAATATCTATCAGGTTCATAAAAAGGATTTTGTTCGAGAATTAATTTCAGAACAGCAATAATAATGTAATACAACGCATACTTATCCGTAAATTATTTAAGGAAGGGCGATTCTCCAATAAGTGGGTAATTTGTGTCCCTTGGGTTTATATGTTACATTTTAACATTTATATAATTTTCGTTAGCATAAAATGTATTCTGTAATGCCTTTCTACAATTTCGAAAATAATTTTTAAGAAAATAACTGTAAATTATACTGCAATAATTTTGACAGGGGTGTAGTGGAGGATATACGCAGGTATACGCCGTATACCTTTTGAATTTTTTTAAGAAGCTCCGTATACTCTTTATTTCTTAAATAAAGCTGTAGCGTATACTCTAAGAATGACCTTCCTGGCTTTAGAGTATACTCTCTGCCTATAGCGTATACCCTCTGATTTTTTTAGGTAGATTTCGTAAGAAATACTACCTATTGCAGTCATTACCATGGTGCTTTTGAAAAATTTCTTCATAACTTTTCATTATATCCCAGGAACCCAAAACCACCCCCACCTAAAAAGTTTATATATATATATATGTGTGTGTGTGTGTGTGTGTGTGTGTGTGTGTGTGTGTGTGTGTGTGTGTGTATGTACTAAATTTTGTCCGCACGATAAAAGTCGCAATTATGCAGGGATCGTCTTCAAACTCGCCAACAACATTGTAATGGCAAATATTTTGGCGGGGTTTGAAAATGGGCAAAATCGGCCCAAGGGGGTGGAATTGGGGAGGGTTCAAAATTTTGAATACCGTCTTAACATGATTCTGATAAAACCAGCTCTTACACAACAATTACAGGAAAAAATAAACATTTTTTGTTATAGCAGTTGCTAATGATTAAAAAAAAAAAACAATAAAATTCTCATCACACCAATTACTTTTCTATTGCAAGATTTTCACGTGAAAAGTTAAATTAAATAAATAGTTTGACGAATTGAAAACAAATTGAATATTACGTCATGAGTTTTCTAGAGCAAGATTTCCGCATGAAAATTCAAAATAAAATAAATAGTTTGACGAATTAAATCTATATATATATATTGCGTCATATTGGAAATATAATGGACCTGAGCAGGTGAACATCTATCGTCATGCAAGTTTGAAGAAACGTATTCAAACATGATAAAAACCCGACTATGGAAATAAATATTAACATATTTTAACACTTTGAGGTTCTCTGAATTTGCTGTAGCCATTTTTAAACCTATTCCATGTACATGCGTGTGTGTATTCGTGTATATTGGAATTTTCACAAAAAGTTTAGTTCCCTAGAGCTCATTTTCAGTGAAGAAACTGTGTTTATCTCTAATCTTGATTTAAGTTTTGTTGGTGAATTTAGTACACAACTTCGAAATCTACCTCCGCCTGTAGGCCGACCGGCAGGGATTTTTTTACGACTGCAACACTGAATATTTTAAATATTCCAATTGTCACTCCTGTCCCTTGTCCCCCATTTCATGCACTGATCTTCTGGAACAAAATTAAGCGTAATGACAAAGTATTTTTAGAAATTTTACTATACACAATAAAAATTCAGATTCTAAAGTATAAAATAAAGAATTTTTATTGTAAATTATAAATAATTTTACATTTATTCTGGCAAGAGAAATGGTGTCCCCTAGTTTTTATGTCACTACTGTTCCTTTGTATAAAACTGTTCAAGTGACCATCCAGGAATCAGATAAAATTTGAAGGACGGTTATATTTAGTAAAAGCAGCAATCTTGATTGCTGAGAAAGGCACGAGGTTTAATTATTTGGTCTTCAAAAGCAGTTACAAACTGCAAAATAGATAGAAAAATAAGAATATGTTTATTACCTGTCACAGAGTTGCCAAGTTCCAGAACACAAAAATTAGGAGGTTTATAAAAAGAAATCACGAGACTCTTTGAAATGATTTTTTTTAATGTAAACATAAAATAATAATGAATTCATTTTAAATAATACTATAGCTGTATATACTTAATAAATTTTAAAAGGCTTATAATTAAGGGCTTCAAAATTTTTTAAATTAAGCAAATGACATAAAATATGTTTTAAAACAATTTAAATTCTTTAGAAATACCATGAATGGATTTTGCCTTCTCATAAAAATTACAATAATAAAAGTTATGAAGGATAATTATTTATTAATAAAGAAATTAGTAATGAAAAAATAAAATGATACACGTTAATTACATTGAAAAGGGAATTTATAGTTTCCAAAGTAAAGTTGCAATTTATTTATTATAAAAAATAAAATTAATTGTATCAGATTTTGCACTTAAGAATGAAAATTCAAAATTTGCTCATAGCAAGAATAGCAAAGTTTTAAAGAACCATCATATATATTTGACGTGAAATTCTATCATGTGAAATAGCACTAATTAAACACAGAGAAATAAAATGAAAGAAATTGGGTTAAAAAATCAGGAAAAATATGCCAAAAATCAGGAGCATGGAAAATCGAGCAAAAATCAGGAGACTTGGCAAGTCTGCTGTCAGTACTGTCCCGTACTTAAGTTTTTCTTCTTATTGTTTTTACTTATTTATGATTTTTCCATGATGTAAGAAACTTTTGCTTAGTTCAAAATATCACTCTGCAGTCTTACTAAGATTAACTTACTATGAGCACAGAAGCTATTTCTTAATTTTCTCTCTACTGTTCTCGTCACTTCTGTCCCCTTTCAATGAAATTGAATCAGCTCAGTACCCTGTTGAAATTTTATTCAATCTTGATTAAAAACATATGAACCGGAATATTTATTTAAAACTATTCGATATATTTATTGAACTTAGTCCTGTGTGGCTTTTGCTTAAATAACCTTTAGAAGCAATTTCTCGTTCGAATCGAATGCAAAATTACAAAAACGGATGATCAATGAGAGGTGGATAGTAATAATAATAATAAAAAATTCTGTTTAAAGTTTATGCCAGAATATTGTACATTACTCACTGCCTTATGCCTTACCTATTTCTAAAAAGCAAAAAATTTTAAAATTAAACTTTCATTTTCGCTAATTCACAGAGTGAAATTACCCACTCAGGGGTCGATGCGGGGTTTTTTTTCTTGGAGCTCATTTTGTGAAAAGTAAAAGTTATTTTTGTGAATTTTTTTTTTTATAATTTTGTGAAAAATACATTTCATAATGAAAGATGAAATCTAATTATTCAAATTTGAACAAAATATTAATTAAGGGGACACAGTACCTTTTAAACTACTTTTTCGATTTTGAATAATACTGTAATAAATTTAAATATAATGTCACTACAGATATTAGGTACTATAAAGCAAATATAATTTTATATAATTTCGAAAAAAAAAATCTTGTAGAACAGCCTATTTAACTAAAATTTAAATTAAAAAAAAATCCCTACTACATTTTTAAATATGAATATTTTTGCTTCAAAATTTTTTTCCATAATCCTAAAAACATACTACATAAAATTGTGCATGGATTTAATATTCAAGGTTATAGTTATTTTTTTTTAAAGAATTTCAATTATTTTTTCTTGATTTTTTACTATACAAAGCAGAAAAAGATTGATATTAAATGTAATAGTCCATACATCTAAAAATCCATGCACAGTTTTATGTAGTATAATATAAGGAATATGGAAAAAAATTTTGAAGCAAAAATATTCATATTTAAAAAAGTAGTAGTGATTTTAATTTTTTTTTTAATTTAAATTTTTGTTAAATAAGCTGGTCTACAAGATTTTTTTTTTAATTATATGAAATTATATTTGCTTTATAGTACCTAATATCAGTAGTGACATTATATTTAAGTATATCACAGTATTATTCAAAATCGAAAAAATAGTTTAAAAGGTACTGTGTCCCCTTAATAATTAATAACTTCTTGACGTCCTCCTGCTGAAGTTTTGCTTTCTGGTGAACTTGTTTTGAAAAACATGGAATTTTGTGAAAGGGCCTATTTTATTAAGAAGAATTTTGTGAAAGGGTTTATTTTATTAACAGGAATTTTGTGAAGGGGCCTGTTTTATTAAATTGATTTTTGAGAAGGGTCCCAAAATAGGCCCCAAATTTTGCCTGGATCGAACCTTGCCACTTATTCAGAGGCGTTGCCATAGGGGATTATGAGGGGGGGGGGGGGGAGGAGCTTCCCTCTCCAATATTTGTGAACTTGGAAAATTTAAGCTTAGAGTTGGAAAATTCTAGATTTTGGAAAGACCTTTTTTTCTATTTAAAAAATAACAGTAATATAAATAAGAATTTTTTACTGTCTTGGTGACCTCTTTTCTAAGAGCTGTAACTGTAAACGAGTTAAATAATCAAAAGAAATATAAAAAGTCCTTCCGGCCAGTGACGGGAGGAAGAGGTAGCTTTCATATTCCTTATTTTAAAAAAGCCAACTTATATTATTCAAACACACGAAGCTCAATTAAGTGGAAACCGAATGTAGGAGATTCAATACTAATTTTTATCAATACTAAATCATTATGAATGAGAATTTCGCGAAATTAGTCAGCTTTATCCATGCTGCTTTTATTTAAAGTAACTTATATTTGGCTGCCAAATTCGGCGATTTCTTAAAGTGCCTGCCATTTTAAGACAACGTGGTGGATGAGGCTAACCAGTGAACTTGGTCGAGACCTTAGTAATTGCTGTGCACATGCTCACTCACATCGGAATCGGTTGATATATACGAGTGCTGTCGCAGGCAAAAAATCAGATTTTTCAAAATGTCACCCACGTTAGAAATTGAAACTGCTATATCTGAGCCATTTTTTAAGATAAAGACAAACAAAAAATGCTCCTGAATCCTTATATCAAGGTCAAATACTTAAGAAAGAAACCTTTTTCAATTTCTAATTTTTTTGCACCTCACTTTAAATATATATATTTTTTAATTTAATGGCCGCCATTTTGAAACAAGATGGCTGATGAAGCTGGCCAGCGAACTTGGTCGAGATATTGATGTATACTATTCACATGCCTTCTTCCATCGAAATAGGCGAATACGTGTGGTATCGCGAGACAAATACAAGATCGTTTCAAAGTGTTAACCATGATAGAAATTGAAAGTGCTATAATTCAACCACTTTTTAAGATATAAACAAAAGAACAAATTTTCAGAAACAAAAACTGTTCCAGAATCTTTGTATCAAGGCCAAACACATAAAAAAAAATCTTTTTCATTTTCCAATTTTTTAATACCTCATTTTAAATTTTAAATTGCATTTTTTTTTTTAAATGGCAACCCTTTCGAAACAAGATGGCGAATGAAGCTGGCCAACGAACTCGGTCGAGACACTGGTATGTACTATGTACAGACCAAGTTACATTCAAATCGGTTCAGAAATACGCCTGTTATCGCGTGACAAAATTCAGGTCGTTTTAAAATGTCAGCCACAATAGAAATTCAAAATGTTATAACTCAGCCATTTTTTTAGATATAGACGAAACAAAACCTGTTCCGGAATCTTTGTATTAAGGTCAAACACATACGAAAAAACTCTTTTTCATTTTCCAATTTTTTGGTATCTCATTTTAAATTTAATTTTTTTTTAATTTTTTTAAATGGCCGCCATTTTGAAACAAGATGGCGGATGAAGCTGGCCAACAAACTCGGTTGAGTTATTTGTATGTACTATGTACACACCAAGGTACATCCAAATCGGTTCATAAATACGTCTGTTATCACGTGGCAAAAATCAGGGCGTTTCAAAATGTCAGCCACACTAGAAATTCAAAATGCCATCAATGCACTCAGCCATTTTTTAAGATATAGACGAAACAAAAACTGCTCCCGAATCTTTTTATCGAGGTCAAACACATAAGAAAAAAATATTTTTTCAATTTTCAATTTTTTGGTACCACATTTCAAATTTAAATTTTTCTTAAAATTTTAAATTGCCGCCATTTTAAAACAAAATGGCGGAGGAAACTGGCCAACAAACTCAGTCGAGACATTGGTCTGTACTATGTATAAACGAAGTTACATCCAAATCGGTTCATAAATACGCCTTTTATCGCGTGACAAAGTTCAGGACGTTTCAAAATGTCAGCTTCGCTAGAAATTCAAAATGCTATAACTGAGCCATTTTTTAACATATAGACGAAACAAAAACTGCTACGGAGTCTTTGTATAAAGGTCAAATACATAAGAAAAAAATATTTTTCCATTTTCAATTTTTTGGTACCACATTTCAAATTTTAAATTTTTTTTAAATTTTTAAATGGCCACCATTTTGAAACAAAATGGCGGATGAAGCTGGCCAACGAACTCGGTCGAGACATTGGTATGTACTATGTACACACCGAATTACATCCAAATCGGTTCATAAATACGATAGTTACAGTGTGACATAGGTCAGATATATATATATATATATATATATCAATTTTGAACGGAGGGTGGTTTCGGGGTCTGGGGGTCATGATCGATGAAAATATACCAAAATTTTTTGAAATCGCTTTCCTCCGAACGGCTGCAATAGGTAGCTTTTTGTACAGAAAGCTACCTAAAAGAACTCAGCCAGACTCAGTCTGCCATTGTGTTTCTCTGTTCTATGAAAATATCACACATCCATCAGACTTTAATTTCTCTACTCCTGGCCATCAATAGCTGACTCTGATCCATATCGTTTATTTCCTCTAAAACTTTGTTCCTTACTCAACAATTTCAGAATAACGTCAGTTAAGAATCATTGGCATTATTCAATTCCTACTATTAGCTCACACTCTCCCTATATTTATTTATTAGCCTCCGGTCCGGTATGCTATTTCTTTCTCCCAGCTTATTTTGTGTCCAAAAAATAACGTTAGCTTACCAAGGCTAGCTGTAAAACAAATCATTACGATTAAATACTCTTTAGCAATTTTTTTAACTTCTAAGCTTCGCACACTTTCAGTTCTTATACCGTCGTATTGGAAAAAAAAAAGTTCTTTTAAATGCACATTGTTTGAAAACTGTATCTCCATTTGTTTTTGAAATATTAATTTTTTTTGTAGTTTTTGGACCCATTTGCTTAATATTGGCAACGGCATTTTATCCATTTCTGTAGAAAGCAAAGGAAAAATACTTTTAAAATAGTAATTATATATTTTTGTTGCCATTTTCTCATAACAACCGAAAGAAAATGTAATTAAAATACGTGCTATTTTGAAAAAAATATAAACGAATGATTTCTGTTAAAGCAATGGAGCTATTATATATTATATTTAATTGTAAGTATCTATGAATCATTAGATAGCCGTTTTTTTTTTTCGATTTTCTTGAATGACGATATATTTTTGCTGCATTTGTGCATTATTTCGCGATAGTGATGTACTATGCATGCTTTACTGTCGGTCTGTGAAATTTTTAAGCGGATGCGAATGACGTCATTTTACATGAAATAAAACGTGTGCTTTAAGTCTTAAAATTTAAATATGTTTTGTACTGCAGTAGAGTCCCGCGTAACCGAGTTATTTTCTTCTGATGTACTGATGGCTTCTATTATTATGAAACAGACATTATAAATGAAGTGTTAGGTGAAGATGAAAGAGCAGCCTTAAAAAACAATTATGGCCATTTCTTCCCCCCATTCTGACCAGAAAACTTTTTAAGGCTGCTCTTTCATCCACACCTAACACTTCATTTATAATGGCTGTTTCATAATAATAGAAGCCATCAGTCCATCAGAAGAAAATGAAGTAATGGAGATGCCGGAGGCGACACTAAATTCTGATAAAGCAGAATTCCTGTTCTCTAGTTTATATATTTATCTTGTTCAAATTTTCAATCGTTAATAAAATACTCATCAAGTTGAAATAATTTTTTTTAAACTTGTACTGGATGACAATTGATGTTAATACAGTTTTTTCAAATATTAATTAATTAATTAAATTTTAATTAATTAATTTTAGTTTTGCATGGGAAACAAAATGGCGGCCATTGGTTATTGAAGGTCAATGAAAGTATTTTCAATAAGAGGTTACCATAGGGGGGGGGACCCTGTTCTGTCGCCAAATTTGTCGCCAACTTGGCGGTATATCGCCAAATTTAGCGGCCAAAGTGAGTCGCCAAAAGTGACGCCAACTTGGCGATATCTGTAATATTTCGACAAATTCCCATAGAGTCCCATTGTAAACCTACTTGCTTATAGAAAATCAACAAATTGAGATATTTTAATGCAACAAAAACTAATATTAGCTTAAGGGATTATATTAAATTTTTCTTTGATGACATAAGTAGGAATTGACTTTAAAAACAAAATTTTTATATTACTTGTTTTCATAAGAAGAACGATTACGATTCGTACACAATAGAAGATAAAAAAAGAAATAGCAAACCGTTAATTGGTTGACTAAAAAGAGAAGAAAATGATCATTTCACGTTAGATCGCTAAAAATAAAATAAATGTTCCAATAAATAATATCCTACTGCCACAAACGAAAATCGGACAATAAATTATTCATGTGTATTCCGATTGGCGTTATAGCAATAGGTCGTTGCCAGAGCGGTTATACAAGGTTCTTAGTCGTTGCTATCAATGCCAGACATAAATCTGCAAATATCACAAATTTCCTTTTAAAGTAGCATTGTATTCTAATATTATAAAAGAAAAACACGATGTCTCTTTCCCCTTCATTTTGATCTCAAATAGCATTAAAATAAGTTAAAATGAAATAACTAATTTTAAGAAAAAAGAAACAAAAAGTTATTTTTGTTTTCTTTCTATGCATGAATAAACAAAATTTTCAGTTTCAGAAAAAATGAGCCCGACCTTCCTTAACTATTCATTTCACAAATGTTTATCTTAACTTTTGATCATGCCGAATTATTCCAAGATAGCAAAATAGAAACTAATCTAGTTTTGATTAGAATTCTCTAAATGATAGAGGTGTATTTAAACTTTTATTAAACGAAGCAATAATTAGAATTTTTATGTTTTTAGTTTCAATATTTTTCTTTGCAAAGGATTTTTTTACGCATAACTATCATTATCACAAACACATTGCTCATACCATTTGAGTTGGAAATTAGAGTAGTTTGCGTCAAGTTGGGAAATTTTTGACCCCAAACCCCCCAAACAAATACCCGTCGCTACGCCTCTGCACTTATTGGAGAATCACCTTTAATTTGGAACATGAAGCTTTTCGGAAATCGGTGGAAAAACAGTTTTTAGCAGGAAATCAAGTTGTTTTCTTAATAAATGAATTAAAAAGTAAAAAATGATTTTTTAATCAAGTACAAAAATGTATACAGATCGCAAAAACGTTAAAACGCACTTCAGTTTTGTATCTTTTGGAGATAAGTAAGCAATGTAAATTGCAAAAATGATCAAAATAAGATAGGAAATAAGATTATGTTGATGAAATAGGGTCATCCCATTAACTTTCAAAAGGTTAAAATTTATTAAATTTTTATAGGACCCAAGAAGACACAAATGGCCCGTTAGAAATTATTTCATTTACTGCAAAAAGATTCTTACAAAAAACGCCATACATGCAACTTTAAAGCTAAAAGAGTTATACATAAATGAAAATTGACCATTGTCAATGGGGGACCATATAGAAAATTGCAAACGTAAATAGGTGAAATATTGAAAGAAAGTACGGACGATAATATAAATGCAGTTCACGTTAAGCAAAATAATCGATGCTGGCGACAATAATAGTTGTGAGAAACTCCGAAATGTTTACGTAAGTATTATTATTAGAGCTCAATAATGTATTGGAGATAAGAGAAAATATTATGAAAAAGCCTTTCAAAAAATGACATACAATATCGTTAATAATATGGTATTTAAAAGCGTCATACTTAGTGGGGGAAAACGTGAACTGTTTTCAATAACACCCCCATGTCCCACACACACGCCCGCACACACATCGAAAATTAATTTTAAAAATCCTGCTGTTTGACAAGACTTATGGTGCAAATCGCAATCCGCTTGGGACAATGCTATTATTTTATAATTTTTTTTTCTTTAAGATTTGAATGGACATGGGATACCCTGTATTTTCTCAAATTCTGACTAGATTTACATTTGTACAAATTATTAGCACTATTTTTAAAAGAAATTATTTTTATCTCTGTATTTCTTTTCTGAGAGGAAGGGGTGATATACAATATTCTTTATACCTGTATCATTCACTGACAGATAATTTAATTCTGTTCTCTGAGACAGATGCGTATGTGTTATGGCAACCCTTATCAAAAACTCACCTGAGAAGGTCACCTCTGAGGTAAACAACATAGAGATGACGCAATTATGCCGTACTGCATGGCTTCTCGAAATTCTCTATAAGGAAGTGAGAAAAAACACAAAAAGAAGTTGAGAAGTTATAAAAAAAAAAAAAAAAAAAAAAAAAAAAAAAAAAAGTTAGGCATAAAATCTGAGATAGGGCGTGGAGAAAATTCTCTGTGATCATTAACGATTATGGAATGATGCAATAGCAACCATAAGTGTAACATACATGTTGCTTAAAAATAATCCTTGTGATTTTTCTGACTTGCATTGTGTGTATTTCACATTTACTCTTCGGAGAGTATGATGAATTACGAGCTGAAATAAGCACCAATTATTCATAAAGATCCGAAGATATATTATAAATGACCTCGAAATTTTAGAATTTTAATTAGTATCTCAAATATTATTATTCTTTATTAATTTGTTATGAAAATTCAGGCGTAATTGAAATGGTTGCAATTATTAATTGTGGTGAAAAAAAGGAAAATAATGGGGATTATTATATCTCTGTTGATGTCATTTTCTCATGAAAAAACATTTTAAATTTGGAAAGTTGTTGTTGAAGATAATCGGTTTTTAATTTGAACAGTCAATGTTCTTAGGAATGTTAAAAATGTTACGAATCCACAGGTAAAAATGACATTGGTTTTAAATGAATTTTTAAATCTAAAATTTCAGTGTACTATAGCTTCATAATGACATCAATTTCATAATCTTTTCATTCTCCGAGCTTAGAAATTAAGGTCTAAATCTTCAAAAGTAGAGATGCTTTCACTCCTGAAAATGGCGTCATTGTAAATGTATATTTTTATTGGAAAACTTTAACATTTTACTGTGATTGCATTAAAATAACATTATTTTCGTAGATTTTATTTAACATGCATTATAAATAAGCTTTCCTACTAGTTATAAAAAAATTAATACAGCAAACTCCCTCAAATCCGCACAGCTTGATATCACATGTTGTGCGGATTTCTGGTCATTGCTTTGTTAACATTTTTTAAACAGTAATTTGAATGTAATATTGCAATTAAAATTATGAGGAATGCTTACAATAAAGTAAAATATTAAAGTAATTAAGTAAAGTAATAAGCCTACAATAAAACTTAAGATAGGTCAAGTAAATAATTAATAGTGTATAATTAAAAATGCATAAGAAAGATGAGATACATTTTTCTTGAATTTTTGCATGAAACTTGCCTCATAAAGATACCCTACTAACTCACGTCAAAATCATAAAATAAGAAAGAGTTTTATTCCCAGGTTTAGCCAGACTTAATAACTGAAAAAGCTTGATTAATACATAAATATGTTTAGTAAAATGATTGCAATTATCAGTGATATCAGCAATATCTTGGGTTTTTCAGAAATAAATTTATACTTCCTTCATGAAAAAGCATGAGTTCAGTCATATTAACTATAATTACATATTAAAATACATACGGAATGATATAAAAAGTAAAAAAGTCTGTAATTTTGTCCCTGCATCTGAACTGAAAGTTTCATTGTTTACATTTGCGATGAAGCGCATTTGCGGATATTAGGATTGCGGATTTGAAGGAGACTACTGCTACTGCATTCTAATTGTTCTTGAAATATAGGATAAAAACAGATTTCTCTCCCCCAATTGTCAGATCTTATGCGATATAAGTATAACACAATGTCCCACACACATATAGGTGTGTGGGACATTGACAAATATCTAGACTAATACTGTAGTATTAGTCTTGGTATTTCTTTCTTATTTCATTTATTGCATGCAATCGTATCTCAGGCATTTTAAGAAAATGTCGACAATCTTGTCTTTATTGACATTTAATGAGCACTTAATTAACGCATTTGAAAATTCATGTACGAAGCCTTTAGGTAATTCATAAATTAAAAAATCCTTTTTTGCGTGTAGTTCATGGAAATATGATTCTATTATATAATCATGAAATAATAATTGCACTATGCATATATCTTTTCCACAATTGCAGCACTTTATATCATTTTTAAATTTTTGCGGGCCAATTTTGTCAATTGAGAGCATCAAATATACCACCTCCCCCCCCCCCCCCCTAAAAAAACAAACATTTAATTTCATTTACGAGGGCTTTTCGAAAAGTAAAGATACAATACCGCATACACACTAAAAAAAAATCTTATTTGATAAAACATTTATTATGAATTATTTACAGCTATATACCTTATTTTTCAATATAATTGCCGCCGCTGGGTCCAAGCATTTGCTTAGTCTTGGTACAAGCTTCTGTTCCCATTGTCACACAAATTTGCTGCCTGTTGTCGAAACCACATTTTAACTTCAATTTTGATCTCATCATCGTCGTAGAAGTTTTGCCCTGCAAGATGTTTTTTCAGGTAAAGGAATAAGTGGAAGTCAATGCGTGCAAGGCTGAATGGCGGATGTCTTAAAGCTTACCGCTTAAATTTTTTGAGTGCATCGCGCGTGAGGAAGCCGAATGCGTAGCCCAGCCTCTTCTTTTTGTGTTCTTCCGTTAACATTTTCGGAACCCAGCATGCGCACAATTTATGGTAGCCTAAAGTCACAGTCACAGCTTCTTAAAGAGTTGTCATAAACACTTCTGGTATGATTTCATGCAACTTTTCCATTGTGAGACGCCTATTTGCTCGAATCGCTTCCTCCGTTCTTTGAAGAAGGGCATCAGAGATCACAGATGGTCTACCTGTTCTGGGTTCTTCATGAACATTGGTCCTACTGATAGAGAAAGCACAACACCATTTCGTTACATTGTTTCAATTCATAATGCTCCCATAGACAGAAACAATTCCTTTGTGAATTTCCAATGGACTCTTCCCTTTTCCATGAAGAAAACGTATGGTGGATCGAACTTTACATTTGGCGGGATTTTTAATTGACGCAGCCATTTTAAGCATTTGCTACACGAAAAAGGATCACCAGAGAATTAACGAATGACTGAGAGGGAAAAGTCAAAGTTTCAAGGCTACAATCTGTGTTGCCAACTCGTTCATTAAAACTTTTTTTCCCCTATCGTCTGCGTTGTATCTTTACTTTTCGAAAAGCCCTCGTATATTGGCTTAAAAAAACAGTAGAAGAGGCATAGACCAGGAGACGGTTGCACAAACCATCACCCCATAGAGTTGTTGGCTGAAATTCCAGGATTACTTAAAACTCGATTCGCATATTAAAATGCAACTGGTCTGCTAAGTCCTATCTTGGTGGAAAACACTTGCAAACCCAATTTTAGTGGTTGACTGGTAGGTTTACCATTGTGTTTTCTTACTCCCAGTCAGTCCTGCATGTTTTCTTATCTTTGGGTGCAGGTAAACGCAATGATAAACGTGCCGATCAACCATTAAAATCGGGTCTGAAGGTGGTTTCCACCCAGATATCGCTTGGCAGACCAGTTGCATTTTAATATGCTAATCGAGTTCTTCATTATCCTGGAATTTCAGCTGTCAACTCGATGAGGTGATGGTCTGTCCAGTCGTCTCCTTGTCAAAGAAGTAACTCAATATTTTAAAATAGAAATTTTGTTTTAGTTATTAAAAATGAAAGAGTACAGAAAATAACAAAAAAAAAAAAAAGATTTTTCTGTATTTGTTCATAGTGTAAAATTTAAATACAACTTAAAAATCCATATGAATTTGAAATTCAGGTCAATACTATTGGTAAAATCAGCAAATTTCGGTAAAAGCACTTAAAAGTATTATAATTACTAAATGAATGTAAGTAACCGGGCTTTCTAAAATGGACTGGCTGATTTTAAAATTCAATAACTTGCAAATGATGACAGCTATTAAAAAGATTCATACAGGAGGGTTATGTAAGATATCAGGAGTTTTTTTTTTTTGTTTTTGTTACTGCGATTCTCGATTTCAGTTTAACATAGCAGCGGTAGATGGTGCAGCAAGAAATAGGCGCTAAATCGGGACTCGATTTTTGGTCTCTCTCGTCTCTAGTATTGATGTGAAAGAAGTAGGTTAAATATCTGGAGTAAGTCCCTAAAACAAAATTGTGTTGGCGACTAAGAACCACTCCACATACTTAACCCTTTTTTTTTCGTATCAATACCGACTGAGAGAAGAGATTTAGCACCTGTTGCTTTCTGTAAAAAAAACTCCTGACATCTTACATAACCCTTCTACAAGAATTTTTTTAATAGCTTTCACCATTTGCAAATTACTGAATTTTAAAATCAGTCAGTCCATTTTAGGACACCCGGTATAATAACAATAACAAAAAATGCACGTGTGAAGACTCCTTAAAATTCCATGTTTCCAATTGTTAAAATAACTCAAATAAAAAATAAATAGCAAAATTCATATGTAAAGTATAATATCTGCCCATTTTTATGATTGATATTATTAAACTATTCACCAGAAGGAAAAACATAGAATTTTTGTTTTTTGTTAAATATACTTGAATTTAAACTCGCCATGTAAAATGTTAATGAGTAAATTAATCTCACGATAATTTTTGAATCTTAAAAAACAATCCAAAAACATTTGATCCATTAAAATATATTACAATCATGAATTGGGCAAATTGGGTATCAGTAGACAATAGAACGCCCTAAAATGAATTTATTAAAGCTTTTAATCTTTTTTAAAACTAACGCAATGCAAAAATTTAAATCATCTAATAAATAAATGCCATGGTGAAATATACTCTGTAAGGCACGGTCATTCGGTCATTGTCATAAGCAGCAGTTTAAAAAGCTAAAAGAGGCATTTAAAGGAGGCATTCAACTACGGGTTTGTCTTGCTGAATCAATTCGGCTTTTCAGTCAAGAAGTTCAGTGATTTCCTTTACAGATAACTTCCTTTCAGAATGAGTTCTTTTAAGACAATTCGTTGATACCTTAGTACTTCAGCTTTTCTGCACTCTTAAATGAATATGGCATCAAAATTCAAGTATACTTGATAATCCTGAACAAAGGCTGAACTTGAGGCTTCGATATTTCCTGAATTTAGCTGAATGACTAAGGTATTACGTTATGCATTGATCATAAGGTATTATGATCTAAATAGTGATCGTTAAAAAAGAAAAAACAAACAAACAGATAAAGACCAATGACGTGTCGAAACACATTCGCCGACACTGGGTCCCGATTGACTTTTGGTGGACCCCTTGACTACCATTTTTTTTTTTTTTTTTTTTTTTTTTTTTGTGGGATATTTTAAATCAAATTTAGCACAGTGTTTTAATAAGGTCTAAAAGCCACAGAACTGGTCAGCTGCGGTCACAAATGAGCGTGACAGTTCAGTGGGACAAGCAGACATGGTTTTTCAAGAGTTTCAGGGGCTGCTGTGTCCAGTGGTAATTTTTGAAGTTGCACTGGGACATAGTGCCCCACTGGGAGTCTAAGGGTCAAATTATCCCCCAAAAAATTTTAAACTCTTCATAACTATATGTACCGGGTGTTTCAAAATAGATGTCATGGCGAACATCCCTTAAACCATTGATAACAGAAACATACTTCCATTTACAAAAAAAAAAAAAAAAAAAAAAAAAAAAAGAAAAGAAAAAAAGAAAAAGAAAAAGAAATTAAGTACAGCTTAGACATGGCATTTGTTTTAAAAGGGGCTGTACACACATTAAAATGTGAAATTTCTTTTTTTATGCGATCTCTAGGTCCAGTAACTTATATTTAGAAAAATGTTTTGCTTCTAAGAAAGATGTTAAAAACATTCTTTTGCTGCAAAAACTTAATGAGTTATGATATTTACAACTTTGTGAAATTTCAATGTTTTCGGGAACTAAAAACAAAAGATGCTCTTTTAGTTTAAGAAAATACCAAAATTTCTAAAAATAGCATTTTTCGACACATTTTTAATGTGGATGGAGCCCCTTGTTAAACAAATGTCATATCTAAAAGCTGTATTTGATTTGCAAACATTTTTTCTTTTTGAAAATACATTTTTTATCATCAGCGGTTTAAGGGATAATAGCCGAGACACTTATTTTAAAACACCCATTATATTATTTAAAGATATCGCTATTTTGTGGTTATAAAATGAAAATCCTTTGATGTTCATATTCTATTCTTATAGAGTTATTAACAAAATTATGGCTAAATGCATACATTTTAGTTAATTATCAAAAAATATGACACCTAACAAAATGCTGGAAATAACGTTTTACAGTTACTAATGATGATAATAAAAGTAATAATAAAATGAGTTTTAATTATTAAAGATCACTATGATATCCTTTTTTTAAAAAATAAAATAATTGTAAACTTCTTGATCGAAAAAAAATCCAGACTTCAATTACCTGCTGGTTTTCCGTACTAAATACAAATACGTATCCTAAATACAAAATTGTATAAAGAAGGAGAAAAATCACCGGGTAGTGACTTTCTCGTCAAACAGATAGCGAGCACTACGTCAGTTGATGAAAATAGTTGAAAATGAAGTATTTTAAAGATGTTTATATTATTATTCATTTTTTTTTATTTCTAAAAAAGTACTGAGCCAATTTTGATGAAATTTAAATGGGACCAATTCGAAAGCATCCTCTTTTAATAATAAAAAAAAAAACATGAATCGGTCGCGTAGTTTTAGAGTAATCGGTGAACATACATAAAAAAAAAGTCAATGTAATCGAAAATCGCACAGAGAGTTTCGTTTAATATCCCTTTCAAAACACTTTATCCTTTAATTAATAAATTCAAATCATTAATTCATATTTATTAAATCCTTATAATTATTAAATCAAAATTTTTAAATAAATTCAAAATTCCGAATTTTTTTTAATTCCGAAATTTTAAAAAATTAGCGGAGGTTTAAATAAATTTAAGATTTCTAAAGAAAAAAAATTGCTTAAATGTAATTTAAAATGCTGAAATTTTTCAAGAATTTCATGTAGATATTCAAGCAAAATTTAAAATTTCGAATTTTCTCAAAACAAAACAAATTGTTTGAACAAATTTTAAAATTCCGAAATTTCAAAAATTTAGCGGAATAAAAAAAAAAAAAAAAAAAAAAAAAAAAAAGATTTTTGCACAATAATTCATAAAATATTTTACAACAACTTTTGGCCTTAAAATGGCAAGGAAAAGAAAATTCTGTAAAATTGAATCTATTAGATAATGCATTGCATTCCTTTCGAAAAAATTTCAAACTCCGACGCTGAGTTTTGAGGCGGGAACCTTTTGATTAGCAGAGAAATGCGTTACCACGGATACCTAGCTTATTGCGCGAAAAAGGCTGAAATTAAAGTTCAGTTTTATTTAAAATCTAAATCGCAGAAATGTAAAGCGACGAATGTCATAAAAATATTTCCTTTAATTAAAATAATATCATATATTTTCAAAAAATTATGATTTGTTGTGTGATTGGGGGCAGTCAGCTATAAGAATGCAAAATTTCATGTCTCTAACTTATATAGTTTCTGAGAATGGACTCTGTGACACCCAGACAGAGTGAGGAGTGAGACGAATAGGGTTTCGTCAGATGTACGAAACCTAAAAAGACGAGTTTTCTTAGTTCTATTCTACATCGACTTCTCGTGCGGCGACGGGCGCTTCGTATCTGGCTAACCCAGTGATTCGCAAGCAGCTAATGTACAACAGAATGAGGAAAAATAGTGATTTTATTGGGTTTTTGTTGAATTTTTTAAAAAGTACTGAACCAATTTTGATGAAATTTAAATGGGACTAATCCAAGAGTATAACTCTTTCAGTTAAAAAAAAAAAAAAAGAAGGAATCGCCGGTTGCATAGTTTCGGAGTAATTGGAAAACATACATAGGGGAAAAAATGCATACGTGTCTAATTGATAACCTCTTTCTTTTCTTTTCTTTTTTTTTTTTTTTTCAAGAATTAACGAATGTGTTATTTATTTTTTGCATTAACCTTTATTAAATGAATTATACGCAATGCTAAAATATTTTGTTCAAGTCTAAGTTTAAAAGCAATGAATATTTTCTTAAAATAATGTTAACTCCTTTCACCCTGGGACTTATACAGTTGACTGAAACAGTGCTGTGGAGGAGTGGTCAATTAGCGTATAAAAGTACTGTCATATGTGAATAGAAATCTATTTCAATGAAATTATTTTAGATTAATTATCTTCACGCATGAGGATTAATATTTAAAAAGGCTTAGGCAGAGTACGTTCCAGCATGCTCCACAACACGATTTCCTTTAGAGATAACTTCCTTTCAGGGTGCGTTCTTTTAAGACAATTCCTTGATACCTTGATACTTGAGCTTTTCTGAACTCTTAAATGGATATGACATCAAAAAACTTAAGTATACTTGAGACGTCTGAACAAAGGCTGAACTTGAACATATTTCCGGAACTTAGCTGAATGACTAACGTATCACATACAAGGCGCTTAAAATGCCTTGATCAAGAAGAGGGCTCTCTCGGTCTTAAAGTACCTTGAGCAAGAAGAGGGCTCTCTTGATTATTGAAAATTAATTAATTTAATTTAATTAATGAATTAATATTTGAAAAAAACTGGATTAACATCAAGTGTCATCCACTACAAGTTTTAAAAAATTTATTTGAGCTTGATTGGATGAATAATAAGTATTTTATTAACGATTGAAAATTTGAACAAGATATATATAGCGAGAGTGTGAGCTAATACTAAGAATGGAAAAAAAAAATAGTTTCACATTGATGAGAAATAATTAATTAGTTCGCTTTTTACGCAGTCGGGTTTTTTGATTTTTTTAGTTTAATTGTTTATTAAAAATGACGTCATTATACATTGTTGTAAACTGTTTCTTTTATCAAAAAAAAACTGCAATTTTTTTTTGTGAAAATGATATTTTTGATAACAGAATCATCCGCCCTCAAGAGATTAAGACCCTACAATGTTTGCTTTCAGACTGATTGTCAAAATGTATCAGATTGTGCTTGGTGAACTAACTCTTAATCATACAACCAGTTTTTGGCAGAGAGAAAGCAGTGGATGTTTAACTTCTCTCCAGGGATCTTTAAAGTCTCGCATCATATTTTTACTAGCTTAATGGGCAACTTAATATTTAAACATTTTGTTTTGGTACATTTTACGTAAATAATATTTTAAATTACAATAAATACATTTAAACTAGTCTTTTCATCGACCAATAACAACTCACATATACTCACTGTGATGTCAAAATAGTAATATACATTCAGGTGAATGTAACTGCAATTTTTATTTCTCATTGTCTGTTCTTTTAAATTACTTTCATTTTTTAAAGTTATTGAACTGTTTTGACATAAACTTGTATTCATGCGAACGCCTTGGTGTTCTTTAATTTTGTGGCAGAAGGATACGCTGGACTTGATAAAAACTAAAACACTTTCATTAAAACTTTAAAACATAATATTTACAAAACACAGAATATTAAATATTCTGCTCATCGTAACATTATGAAATTCGAATGTACAGTCGTGAAAAAAAAAGTAAACACCCCTACTAGCTCTGCAACAAATTATTGTAGTAGAAAGTTACTGGTGCCAAACAATTGGAAATAAAGTGTACATTTAAATTATGCATATAAAATTGGCTTAGGGGACTATCTACACATCAAAACAAACACAAACTTTGTTTTTTTTCAATAGCAATACTCAAGTTGGACACCATAAATAAATTCTACAGTACACCCTTCAATAGCATAAA
Organism: Maratus speciosus; assembly: GCA_963932465.1. Classification (NCBI taxonomy): domain Eukaryota; kingdom Metazoa; phylum Arthropoda; class Arachnida; order Araneae; family Salticidae; genus Maratus; species Maratus speciosus. The sequence goes on along the minus strand of OZ010788.1, from coordinate 244,219,892 downwards.
TCCAAATTTTCACGAAATTCGTATGATTAGTTTCCCAGAAATCAATTATTTTAAAATGAGCATATTTTACGGGCTGTATGCTGTATCCAAATTGAAGTTCGGTACTCGATTGTCGAAATGCTACAGAATGACTATGTCATTCCTATTAATGTATTATTCTTTAATTTTGTGACAGAAGGATAAAAAACTGGACTTGATAAAAAACTAATACTTTCATTAAAACTTTAAAACATAATATTTACAAAACACAGAATATTAAATATTCTGCTAATCGGCCGGCAACATTATGAAATTAGAATGTACAGTCGTGGAAAAAAAGCAAACATCCCCTACTAATAATAAACACACATACTACAATACATATTAAAACACACATTCACACATAAATAACGCCTGCATTCAACAGTTAAAGGTATATATAAATATTTTACAGACATACATACAATAAATAAAATAAACCCTACTGGAGTGAAAAATTAGCCAGAGTCAGGAATCGAACCCGGGACCACTGTCAAACTTGTAGTGGTTTGACAGTGGTATGTCAAGAGTAGTTTTGTAAACCGCCGCGGCGAACGGCCTCTTTTCGTCCGCAGCCCTTTATACTACTCTTATTCCGACTCTTTTGCGGAAGCCAGATTGAAAAAAAATTAAAACCGGACAAATTTAAAAGGGTAATCGTCGATCCCCTACTAACTCTGCAACAAATTACTGTAGAAGAAAGTTACTGGTGCCAAACGATAGGAAATAAAGTGTACTTTTAAATTATGTATATAAAATTTGCTTAGGGACTATCTACCCATCAAAACAAACCCAAACTTTGTTTTTTTTCAATAGCAATACACAAGTTAGACATCATAAATAGATTCTACACCGTTCAATAGCATAAATCCAAATTTTCATGAAATTCGTATGATTTAGTTACCGAGAAATTAATTATATTTAAAATGAGCATATTTTAGGGACTGTATGCTGTATCCAAATTGAAGTTCGGCACTCGATTGTTGAAATGCTACAGAATGACTAAGTCACTTATATTAATGTATTATTTCTTGAGAATATAAACATCTCTCCCTTAATGTGTTTCGGCTATTACTAGCCCAAATGTTTCATTAAAATGAGTAAAAAATTTATTTTTCAAATTATGTTTTTCTGGACATCATAGACCGTCATAGATATTTAAACCGCCATTTTGACGTTTTTTACTCATAATTCCGAAACTACTTGAAAGAAACTTTTGAAATTGAGAATTTGCATGAAGCAGGACAGGACATAATAAATATAAATCTATCCGAAAAATTGTAGGTTTCAATTCATATTTTTTTCGAATATTAATTTCATAATTCATAATATAAAATTTTTAAAATTACAAATTCAATGTATTTATGTTTGGGATTTTTAGTTGTTGTATCCTTTATTGTATTACGGTGTAGTTGTACATGCTTAATTTTAGCGACCATCTGAATAATATACCAGTTAAATGTTTTACATTTTTAAGCTATACTAAAGCAGCATGATTAGTACGGATTGTGAAAGGTTTTCCATGAACATATTAATGTGTAATGCATCGATTATGGCCAGGCACTCCAACTCTTTAATAGCATAATTTTGTTTACAGGACCTTAGTTGTCTTGGTTGGAATGTAGTGCGATGTAAAGATTCCATTGTCATCCATTTGTTTCGGTATAGCACTGACGGCTTCTTTGAGGTATTGGTATAGAGACGGCATGGGAGATTGGGATTAAATAACTTCAAACTGGGTTTAAAAATTAATGCGATTATAATAGACCGGGAGCCGGTAGCAAAGACACATGATTCGTACGGATACCGTTATTTCTCCAGGAAAACTACTAGTATTTTTTTTATAGAAAAAGAAATCTAGGTTAAACGCGCCAAATTTCGCCTTCTTTTAAGAAGAGATTCTCTATAAGATAATACCGGTGCTGAAAATTTTTCTGGTCTGCAAAATTCAAGGAGGCGTACGAACCATGAGACAACCACCTCATCGAGTTGGAGGCTGAAATTCCAGAATTAGCTAAAACTCGATTCCCATATTAAAAGGCAATCGGTCTGCCAAGTCATATCTTGGTGGAAAACACCTAAAAACGTGATTTTACCAGTTGACTCGTAGGTTTACGATTGTGTTTTTCTGCTCCCAGCCCGGCATGTTTTCATACACCAGGGTTTTGCCCAAGTGGACCCGCCCGAAAAAACCCGCCCGGGTTTTTTCGGCGGGCCCACTTGAAAAAACCCATTGTGGGTTTTTTCAAATTTTCTCATGTTTTCACAACTAACATTATTTAATCTTCGAGTTTTTTCAGGCAGGCCCACTTGAAAAAACCCATTGTGGGTTTTATCAAATTTTCTCATGTTTTCACAACTGTAACATTATTTAATATAAGGTATGAGAATGGGTGAAAACTGGAAAATTGGATTAGTAGTCAGTGGCTGTTAGACAGGGTTTGCCCAAGTGACCGTTTGAAAAAAACCATTGTGGGTTTTTTCAAATTTTTTCATGTTTTCACAACTGTAACATTATTTAATCTGATGTTTTTTTCGAGCAGGACCACTTGAAAAAACCCATTGTGGGTTTTTTCAAATTTTCTCATGTTTTCACAACTGTAGCATTATTTAATCTAAGGAATGAGAAGGGGTGAAAACTGGAAAATCGGGTTAATAGTCAGTGGCTGTTAGACAGGGGCCAGCACGAAAAAACCAGCCCAAGTTTTTCCGGGTATTGAAAAAATCCATTGTGGGTTTTTTCAAATTTTCTTGTGCTTTCACAACTGTATCATTATTTAATCTAAGGTATGAGAATGCAAAGATAAATGCCAATTTAAATATATTTCAAAAGAACCAGATTTAAAGGAATTTCTAAGCAGAGATAAAATGACCAAAAAAGAAATAAGCTGTAACGAAGGAAGATTTTCATGCCTGTAAACTAAAATGTATCCAAATGCTTTAAATCTTAATGCACACAAAAAGATGGCACTTGAACCCCATCCTGATTGTTTGCGTTATTATAGCTTTTAAGATTAATCATCCCATTTATTATCCTGCTTTTATATTCAGTGAAAGTGTTACATAGGAGTTTTCCATACAAAACTGGTTCAGATTATGGCAAAAAAGAGTGAAACAGATAAGTTTCTTCCTGGATTTTGTGAGTTTTTCTTTTCTTTACATTCAGTAGTACCAGCAATCTCTGCTTCAATCGAACAATACTTTTCCACATTTGGACTGGTTTGGAGCAAGTTACATAACCATTTTGGAGTTGATAAAGCAGCAAAGCTAGTAATAAGTGTATTGCCATTTGCGATATAAATTTACAAATATCACTGATTTCTATGAGAATCTAATTTAACATTTAATACTATTGCAATATATATGTAGCAAATTTTGCTAAAATTTTCAAATATATTGTAGCAAATCCCATTTCTTTCAAAAGAAAAAAAAAGTCTTCAACTGATTTCTGATTTGAAGAGAATGAAAGAAACTATATAAATTAAACACGTTTAACTTAAGGCAAGAATTATATAAAGAAATCCATTTGTGGTTCACTTAATATATGCTTAGTGCAGAAAACTAGTCCCATGAGATACAGATGTACCTTTTAAATTAATTTGATTTTTTTTCTTTTTATATACTTTTTGTTTTTGCTAATTCATACTTAATGCAAATTATGCCCAAGTTTCAGTGATAAATGGAGAATTCAGGTATTATGTATATGAAAATTAGAAGTTTAAAGTGCTCTGCAAAAAAAAACTCAATAAAGCCCGAAAAACCCCGGGTTTTTTTCAAAAAACCCGAGTTTTAGACTAGTGGGTCCAGTGGGCTGGGTTTTTTCGAAAAAAACCGGGTTTTTTCTAACCCTGTCATACACTTAAAAATATCGTAAAAAATTACCTCTGTTTATAAAGGCTATCTGCTTTCTGACCAATGAGAATGCTACTTAAACGCCTACGGAGCGTTCTCATTGGTCAGAAAATAGATAGCCTTTGAAAACAGAGGTAATTTTTCGCGATATTTTTAACAGTGTACCTTTCACCTTTGGGTGCAGGAAAATGCAATGGTAAACCTACGAGTCGACCGCTAAAATAGGGTTTTTAGGTATTTTCCACCAAGACATGACTTGGCATACCGATTGCGTTTTAATCAGGGTTCGCAAAAACCCGGGTTTTTTTGAAAAAACCCAACCCACCTGGGCTTTTTCGGGTTTTTTCATGAAAAACCCAATTTTACCCGGGGAAAATCGGGTTTTTTCAAAAGTGTAATGCATGCGATATTACATTATTGTATATTATATTATTTATATACTATACAGCAAAGAAATATATATTGTTCCCTTATTACAATATAATTGTAATGTTATATTACAAATTATATGAATTTAAATTAATTAAATGTCAGTGCTTCTTACAAAACTAACAAACTTAAAATAGGATATAAATTGTTAATTTGCTTTAAAATCAAATAATTAATAGAATACTAAAATTAAAAATATATAAGAAGGAAGAAAAAAGGGATAAACTAGTCGGATGTGCCAGTCCCAAAACTTTCTTCTATCTCATACATGTTAATTCATAGTTCTCTATCACAGTGCCAAAATTAAATGACAATCTATGTTCGTTATGAGAATTGTAAAATATAGGTTCACAGAATTGGATTTATTTAACAAGGAATAAGTATCATATTGTTTCAAACAAATTGCTGAATTTTGGAACCTACCCTCTTGGATGTCCGCAACCAAAAATTACAACCCAAAGAGTATGAAATCAGCACCTGTTGTTCAATATACACCCAAGTCTAATAAGGATCTATTTGAGTGCCTCAGTTTTTTAGATATAGATTTTGCGAAAATTGTGAAAAATTCAGCATACCAATACCGCTTGTTGCACAATTTACACCAAAACCTAATCAGTAACAGCTTACATCAATGTGTAACTGAATCTGAAGTTTGATGAAAACCTGTGCATCAGTTCTTGAGATTGCAGAAATTGTACAAAATGCAGCACAACAGTGCCACTGTTGGGCGTTATACACCAAAAACTAATCAGCACCAGTTTGTATCAAGGTCTAACTGAATCTAAATTTTTATTAAATTCTGTCCATTAGTTCTTGAGATAAAGAGTTATTGCTGAAATCATGAAAAATGCAACATAACAGCCCCACCTATTGGGTGATATACACCAAAACTTAATAAGCAACAACTTAGGTCAACTTGTAAATGAACCTGAAGTTTGATGAAAATCAGTGCATTAGTTCTTATGATAAGGCTATTGCAAAAATTGAGAAAAAAGCTTTGTAAAGATAGAAGAAAGTAAAAATACATATTTTTTATTTTCATGGATATAATTGATTTGAATTTCTTAGACATTCTTATAATATGCCTTTACCTATAATTATGTACTATGTATGTTGCCTATTATGTCTATGTTAGTAAAATATTTCAATTTGCTAAAATAAATTTTTTTTTTTTTACTCCAAGTGTTTAATGTAATAGTTTTTATATATATTTTTAATTAACTGAAATGACTTAAATTCATTAAATATTGCTGAAAATTGAAAAAACCCACATTATGGGTTTTTCAGTGGGCTTTTTCAAGTAGGCCCAGTCTGAAAAAACCCACCGGGTTTTTTCGGACTGGGCCCAGCTTTGCGAACCCTGGTTTTAATATGGGAATCGAGTTTTAGCTGATTCTGGAATTTCAGCCTCCGATTCGATGAAGTGGTTGTCTGTGCTGCCGGCCGGTCTATAAGTAATTCAAAAGACAGCTGACATATTTCTGATCATTTCCAAGAGGTGTCTTTCTTTAATAATTTGTTTAGCGCGTCTATAATTTTAGCTTATTTGTCAATAAATTTGTGGTATACCTTTATAGATCCAAGGAACCTTTCTAATTATTTAACGTTTTTTTGAAGGGGTTAATTTTTTAATAGTTCCAGTGTTAATATTGCCTGGTTTTATTTGGCCGTTGCTAATTTCATAACCAAGGCAGTCAATTTGAAATTTGGCAAAGTTACATTTTCAAAATTTTAATTTTAGATTCTCTTGACAGCAAGTGTTGAAGATAGTTTCAAGGTGAGCCAGATACTCAGCAAAGGAAGCAGAGTAAACTATAAAATCATCGAAATAGTTGGTAACGAAGTTGGTTTTATGTTTACTTAGGAACTTTCTGAGGGTTCGAATTGTGCATGAGCATTTTTCTAGCCAAATGGAAGAATCAATTATTCGTAAAGGTCTTAAGAGCTTACAAAGGCCACTTTTTCCGTGCGTGAAGGGTGGAGGGGTAGTAGCCAGATGCTGAATCTATCGTGGAGAAATATTTGGCGTTTTCAAGCCTGTTCAAATTCTAGTCTATTCGGACAAAGGTTCGGAATCTGTTTTAAGCATTAATTTTTCCATAGTCAATACAGAGGCGCGCTTTACTCCCCCTTTTTTAGAGGCCAGAGTTACGGGAGAGGAATAGCAACTACATGATTCTTCAATAAGTTTAGACTACAGTAACTGCTGTACCTGCTGTTCTTTTTCACCCCATTTCGGATTGTTTAGTTATAAACTTAATTTTTTCAAAGACAATTAACAAGTAGCGTTACAATTCTACCGGGCCCTAAGCTGAAAAAGCTCCGTGATTGGCTGATTTAGTGTTAAGTATATGGATATGCTACGCATGTAAGGCTTTATAAATGTCATCTGCATGGGACCCATTTTATATCTGTACGGACTTCACAATTTCTGAGTGCGCACCTGTTAAGACAATCAATTTAACATTTAACTACGACTAAAGTTGGCATATATTTTAGGACTCTCTGTATTTCTATAAATAAAAAAGAAACATTTAGAAAAGTAAAAAAGCTCTCGCAGTTATTATGTTTAACATATAAATTTGTGCATTCATGCCTATGAAAACATTATTTTGCATTATTCTCCAATTATTTTTATTACTCTATATACTATATGCCATTGAATCTCATGCTTTCCATTCATGCATAGGCAATGAAGAGTGAAAACGAAGCGCGTTTACAATCGAATCTTACCGGTCAATTTACGTAAAACTTGACCGATCTCATGCGTACATTGGCATGGATTTTGACCCCATAGCACAACCTTACTTTGAATATACACGTGATGATGCTTTTTAAGCACGTGGCTTAGGTCGTCTGCATGACAAAATGCGTTCTTTTTTTTTTGGTTATTTTTTTTTCTTAGGCGTACAGACCTGTTGATGTTGATATGAAAGAGAAAGTAAACATGCCTAACGTTCCGTAATATATATTTTTTTGTTACTTATCCTATTTATGGTAGGAAGCGAAAGAAAAGGGTTATCGAACTGAAACGTTACAGACGGGAATTTACAACGTGACTTTTATGCTCAATGAATACGGAATCTTTCATCTGGTTGTGCCATAGCTTAATGAAAAAAAAAAAAAAAAAAAAAAAAAAAAACATTTAGTCATTCTGTATGTTAAATAATATTGCATAGACATATAATATTTACTCACGTTTTTCGGAAAACATAGGTGTAAAAAAGACTGCAAATTCTTTTAGAAAATCCATTGCTCAAGTGCACTAATACAAAACTTTCCAAAAATTATATCAGAATTACACAGAAATACATTTTTTCGAAAATTATTACTGAGAATTTTTTCGAATTAAAAAAAATCTAGCCTTTGCTTCTTTCCAAATAGGAAAAAACTAATAAAAATACATAAATAGTAAATAAAAATTAACATCTACTATTTTACTGATATAAAAGTGTTTTTATCATTGTTCTGATACTTTCTGTTCATAAACTGCAGATTTGTAGCTCGTATGGATTCCCATTCTAAAGCTCTCTAACATTATTAAATACGGCAAACTAAATGAACTGAATACTTTTGGGTGAAAAATTAGCATATTTTTTTTCACTGTTCAATAATATTTTTTGTATGACTATCAATAGAGGGGATAAGGGGACATAAGACATTTTCAACTTGAAAAACAAGCATATTTCATGACGTGTTTTTTGACGTCTGGGAATGTAGTAAAAATATATAGATTTCTACGTAAAAACAGTTTTTTTTTTATTAATCAAATTTTTATTAATTTTTATTTGAAAAAGCTGGAAAAAAGTAACTTGTCCAGCCGAATATCGCCAAGTTCAGTGATGTGGATTACAATAGTTTGGACAAAAACTTCGAATCTGCATGAGTCTTGTGCGTAGTTGCCATTGTTTTACTTGTAAAGGTAAAGGTACTCTAGTTATGTGGGTTCTATACTCAGCATGATAATTACAGTATCCAAATAGCTGACTAGTCCACAGCTATATCGACTAGAATACATAGTGTGGAAATCGGCTATCCTTGTAATACTTAAAAAAGTGCTAAAATATTGTATCCCTTAAATGTGCAATGATGCTGCTGCAATATACAGATCGCAGCGACATCTGCAGGATATTTTCTACAACTGCAAGATATTGCTAGTCTATACAATGTAATACTAGTAATACGAAAATCCCGCAGATGTCGCTGCGATCGACACTTGAAATTTTAGCAGTATCGTCGCACATTTAAGGGATACAAATTTTTAGCACTGTTTGGATAGCATATTTCCACACTTGGTATTATAGACGCTGTACCACAGCGAAAAGAAGCCCAGTTTGACGAAATTCCACAAATGCGAAAAAATGTTCTATTTTGTGTTGTTTTATGCTTTATTGGACACATACATCAGACTTGTGTGCTTGACAACAAGGCCCGCTTATAAGTCATCGTCGATATACAAAGACGAGATAGCACAATGAAATTTACAACACAGAGAATTTTTACATCCGGGAGCTCCACAAAGAGTGTGCAATGGAGCCAGCGGGAGTCGAACCCGACAAGCCTCCTACACTCTAAAGCGATTAGCAGCGTGGTGTCTTAACCACTAGGCCGCGGAGGCCCCTCTATTTTGTATTTTCTTCTAAAAACCAATAAACAAATAACAATGCATCAAAAACTTGACAGAGCCATTTTATTGGGATCCACCAAAATCAAAATCATGAACTTTGCAATTTGAGCTCCTTATATTTGTGACCAGCACTATGCCGAGTTGAACGACTAAAAGAATACACATTTACAATGATGGGCCAAAATGGTGTCCCCTTTTATTGTGGGAATGTGTTCGTCGAAATTATAGATGTCACGTGATATGATGAATGGTATTTAACCCTTTCGGCATGTGTACGTGTAATATAGGGAGCATGAAATCCTTGAATTAGAGCATCAGTATTTCTGCCTTCCTTTCCGCCTTACCTAATCGCAGATTTTCGCAAATTAAAGATGAAAAATCCGAAAACTGGTACTCAAAAATTAAAAGAAGCTTAAAGGGCGTTCGTCACGAAGGTGTTAAAGGTAGAGAGATATAACGATTTTTTTCTCCTGTTTTTTGAAGGTGTTTTTATAAGAAAGAAAGTTATTTTTTACGTTTCGCGGTTTACATAGCAATATTTCGAATGATTTTAAACTGCACGCTTTGCGTATTTTTTTTGTTTAAATTGAAGAAGAAAAAAATTAGTTTTTCGATTATTTATTCTTTGATCATAAATTAAAGTGTATTATTTCGGAAATGCTGTGAGTGTGTTGCCACTTGCAATTATTTTAAATTTTTTTCTCCCAGGATTTGCGGAATAAATGTTGAAATTGAACTTTTAGAACTTCTAGAAAAATATTTTTATATGTGTAGCCTGTTAGCTATGATACTTTTAGTATAAAAAAAGAGACAATACTATTTTTTTAATAGAGAAAAGAGACTATTAGTTCAATGCTGTCCAAAAAAATAATAAACAAATTAATCCCCTTTGAAACTATTAGAGAAAATTATTATGTTTATGTCAATTTATGATGAAACTATTTTGATTTAAAAAAAAAAAAATCATCTTATTTTAAAGTGGATTAATTTGTTCATTATTGTTTCGGATAGCAAAGAACGGGGCTTCGCCCGTCTGTCCAACTGTTTCATTACGTCTAAACCTGTCTATAACGGAAACTTGCATGAAACTAAATATGAATAACGTAGAACTTGGCTTCGGCCGTACAAAGTTTATTAAGAGGTGGACAGGGTGGACCCCAGCTAGTTATAAATAACAAGGCAAATTTGGCTTCCCATAAAAATATATAATACAACAGTGAAGGCCCGATGCAGTTTCTAGTTTAAATTTGAAATGTGCAGATGGCAGCATCACGCAAATTCCCTCCCGAATTCATAAAGTTGCTTTGTAAAAAGTAAATAGAATATACTGTTCTATGATGTCGTATATGGGGCATTCTCACAATCTTTTGACTTTTGGGAAAAAAAATTTGGCGGAATTAAACTTGCTAAAATAACATTTTAATCTGATAGACAAATGCCTTAATGATTAAAAAAAAAAAAAAAAAAAAAAAAAAAAAAAATGGTCAGCAGCGAATTTTTTTTTTATTTAACTGAGGTTTAAGTTAAACATTTTTCTTTCCATTTTACCATTATAACTTTCTATTTTCTTCAAAATTTTTACTTATAATGAATTTGCATAGTACCCACAGGACATTCAAATAAGAAATAATAACAATGTAGTAATTTTAGTATAAAATTTTCGTATAATATTGTCTTAAATATTATACGTTAAAGAACTGTTAAAGAAGGGACGGTAAGGTAAAAAAAGGGGATGGTATTGGAAAAAAGGGACGGAATGGTAAAAAAGGGGACGGTAAGGACGGAACGGCAAGGAAATTACCACCTATTTTTAGGCAAATCATGTTAAGACTAAGTGATAGCCACAATGTTCATTGATTTTTAGAAACAGTTGTTAACATTGGATTAAATAATTTTTTTTTTTTTTTTTTATTATTTACCTCGAAAAGTGCAGGAATAAACCTTGGGGACGGTGAGACTACCAATAAAGCCACGATGCTTGAAATTGATATTTAAATGCTGATTTAAATTCTACAGTAAATTTCTTGCCAAAGAATTTTAGACATTATTTCTCTAGCATTACTTCTGCATGAGAAAAAAACTTGAAAAAAATTCTGTGGCTGCATCTGAAATGATTTTCTGTATAATTTTAGAAGAGGGATGGTAAAGAATCTAAAACCCGGGGACAGAGTTTAAAAAATAATAACAACCCTAAAAATGTGTGCAGGTTAATTTTTAGCTACATATTTATATAAAACAATAGTTCCAGTTTCAGAAAAAAATTACATCGAATTATTTTTATTGAAACAATTTTATACAGACATCTCCAAACTTAAAAATCAGCATCAGGGACACGGGACGGTAGATGAGTTTTCCTGGTACGAGGGTCACTCTGAAATTTTTGAGATACAACAAACTACTTTTTAGCTCACAGGCTATCAAAGCCTGAGAGCTAATGTGCCCCCCCGTTCTGTATGTTTGTATGTACGTACGTACGTATGTATGTACGTAACGCGATAACTCTTGATAGAAACATCCGATTTGCTTCAAAATTTTTTCCTAGGTTCATTGTGATAAGGAGCTTCCCTGATTAGTTTTGGGAGTTCATTGGTTAAGGATAAAGGGAGAAAAACGGGGTTGTCACCCCCCATAATTCAGAAAAGTGGGTTTTTCATGCAGAATCATTCGATTTGCTCCAAATTTGGTATACCGGTTTATTATGTTAAGGAACATCCATGATTAGTTTTGGGGGTTCATTGGTTAAGGATAAAGGGGAAAAACGGGGTTAGTCCACCCCCCTTTATTCAGAAAAATGGGTTTTTCATGCAGAATCATTCGATTTGCTCCGAATTTGGTATACCGGTTTATTATGTTAAGGAACATCCATGATTAGTTTTGGGGGTTCATTGGTTAAGGATAAAGGGGAAAAACGGGGTTAGTCCTACCCCCTTTATTCAGAAAAATGGGTTTTTCATGCAGAATCATTCGATTTGCTCCGAATTTGGTATACCGGTTTATTATGTTAAGGAACATTCCTGATTAATTTTGGGGGTTCATTGGTTAAGGATAAAGGGGGAAAAGGGGGGTTAGTCCACCCCCCCTTAATTCAGAAAAATGGGTTTTTCATGCACAATCATTCGATTTGCTCCGAATTCGGTATACCGGTTTATTATGTTAAGGAACTTCCCTGATTAGTTTTGGGAGTTCATTGGTTAACGATAAAGGTGGAAAAACGGGGTTAGTCCACCTCCCTTAATTCAGATAAATGTGTTTTTCATGCAGAATGATTCGATTTGCTCCGAATTTGGTATACCGATTTATTATGTTAAGGAACTTCCATGATTAGATTTGGGGGTTCATTGGTTAAGGGTAAAGGGGGAAAAACGGGGTTAGTCCACCCCCCTTAATTCAGATAAATGGGTTTTTCATGCAGAATCATTCGATTTGCTCCGAATTTGGTATACCGGTTTATTACGTTAAGGAACTTCCCTGATTAGTTTTGGGGGTTCATTGGTTAAGGATAAAGGGGAAAAGGGGCATTAGTTCACCCCTTTTAATTCAGATAAATGGGTTTTTCATGCAGAATGGTTCGATTTGCTCCGAATTCGGTATACAGGTTTATTATGTTTAGGAACTTCCCAGATTAGTTTTGGGGGTTCATTGGTTAAGAATAAAGTGGGAAAAGGAGGGCTAGTCCACCCCTTAATTCAGATAAATGGGTTTTTCATGCAGAATGATTCGATTTGCTCCGAATTTGGTATACCGGTTTATTATGTTAAGGAACTTCCTTGATTAGTTTTGGGGGTTCATTGGTTAAGGATAAAGGGGGAAAAGGGAGGTTAGCCCGCCCCTCTTAATTTTGATAAATGGGTTTTTCATGCAGAATGATTCGATTTGCTCCGAAGTTGGTATACCGGTTTATTATGTTAAGGAACTTCCATGATTAGATTTGGGGGTTCATTGGTTAAGGGTAAAGGGGGAAAAACGGCGTTAGTCCACCCCCCTTAATTCAGATAAATGGGTTTTTCGTGCAGAATCATTCGATTTGCTCCGAAGTTGGTATACCGGTTTATTATGTTAAGGAACTTCCCTGATTAGTTTTGGGGGTTCATTGGTTAAGGATAAAGGGGGGAAAGGGGGGTTAGCCCACCCCCTTAATTCAGATAAATTAGGTTTTCACGCAGAATCATTCGATTTGCCCCGAATTTGGTATACCGGTTTATTGTGTTAAGGAACTTCCCTGATTAGTTTTGGGAGTTCATTGGTTAAGGATAAAGGGGGGAAAACGGCGTTCGTTCACCCCTTTTAATTCAGAGAAATGGGTTTTTCATGCAGAATGATTCGATTTGCTCTGAATTTGTTATACCGGTTTATTATGTTAAGGAACTTCCCTGATTAGTTTTGTGGGTTCATTAGTTAAAAATAAAGGGGAAAATGGGGGCTAGTCCACCTCCTTAATTCAGATAATTGGATTTTTCATGCAGAAGAATTCGATTTGCTCCGAATTTAATATACCGGTTTATTATGTTAAGGAACTTCCCTGATTAGTTTTGGGGTTCATTAGTTAAGAATAAAGGGGGGGAAAGGGGGCTAGTTAACCCCTTTTAATTCAGATAAATGGGTTTTTCATGCAGAATGATTCGATTTGCTCCGAAGTTGGTATACCGGTTTATTATGTTAAGGAACTTCCTTGATTAGTTTTGGGGTTTATTGGTTAAAGATAAAGGAGGAAGGGGGGCTGGGCCACCCCCTTAATTTACATAAACGGGTTTTTCATGCAGAAGTATTCGCTTTGCTCCAAATTTGGTATACCGCTTTATTATGTTAAGGAGCTTCCCTGATTCGTTTTGGCGATTCATTGGTTAAAGATAAAGGGGGGCTAGTCCACCCCCTTAATTTAGATAAATGTTTTTTTTTGCAGGATTATTAGATTTGCTCCAAATTTGGTATACCGGTTTATTATGATAAGGGGCTTCCCTGATGAGATTTGGAGGTTCATTGGCTAAGTATAAAGGGGGGAAACGGGGGCTAATTCCCCTTCACTTATTTTTTTGAGGGGCATTATTCTTTAAAATAAGTGTATAATATACAATTAGTGTGAATAGCCTGTGAGCTCAATGCAATCAGTTTAGCTGGGCACTTTTCTTTTTTATTTCATATGCAATTCTTCATGAATAATTTTGTTTATGGCTGCGGATCCAATGTTAAGTTCCTTCTGTATCATTTGATAGGTACAGTGCTAATCATCCATTAGCATTTTTCGTATGGCAGACACATTATTCAGGATTACTGCCGACGGCGGCCTTCCTGTGTGTTCTTCATCCTGAAGAAAATTGCGACCTCTGCTAAATTCTTTAAACCATCTGAATACAGTAGCACGAGCTGGAGATTCATCACCAAATGCTAATTTCAACCGTTGAACGCATTCTTCTTGATTTAATCCTGCTTTAAAGTCGTAGAAAATCATAGCGCGAAAATGTTCTCGCGTCAACTCCATTTTCTCTTCTGTTTAAAATTTATTCTACGCTAAACAAGTTGAAGTAAGTCAGTAAAAAATCGTCTGCTGTGTTAAAATACTTTGTATTTTAAAATTAAACCGTTATTTTTATTTTGTAAATTCTCGTCTGCGCGTATCTCAATAATTTCAGAGTAACCCTCGTATTTGGACCCCCCCAACATCGTCCAAAACTTATTTATCTCTTTAATATTGTTATGCAATCATGCAATGTGATGTTCCCCAGTATATGAAATAAAAAAAAAAAAACACAAAAAAGTGTTTTAAATAAAAAATTATTATTCAGTGACATGAAAGTCTAAAGATTGTGAGAATGCCCCATATACCGTGACGTGTGTTTGTTTTGTTACGTGTTAATTAAATGTTTAATGTATATTTGTGCTGTCTCTTGATTTATAGTTGTGATAATTATTAAGTAATTATTTATGAAAACATGTTAGGTCCTAAAATGTTTTATGCAGATTTCCAACTATTTTTAAAATATAGTTTAATGATTATGTGTATCTGGCCGCAAATAGAAGCTCTTTCACAAAAAATGTTTACATATTTAAACTTTAAAATATGTATAGATTTTAAATATGTAATAAAAAAATGCGCAATTTTTGAACCTAATTTGATTAAAAAAAAATTACGCAGCGAGAGGGTTCAGAAAAAATAGGCAAAATATTTTTATAATTTGTGCTCAAAAGAATGTTAAAATTTTTATAAATTTACTTTACATTAATTTTTACATTTAACTTTTTACGTTTACTCGGTTTGCATTAATGCTAAAATTCTTATAAACGTATATGCTCAGGCCTGCGACAGACTAGTTTTATATTCTGTTCGCACCACTATTCTTAAAAAATACATTTTGTAGTATATTTCTCTTGCAAATGTTGCCAAAGCGTATGTAAAAGATCTTTGTTTTGAAAAAGTGGTGCGAAATAAAATTAAAAAATAGTCGCCTGTGTCAGCCCTGTATGCTTTAACTTTTAAGGAGATAGCTGAAAGAATTAAATTTATCTGAAGATTTGAAACCATTATCATAATTTCCTCGCATAAAGAGTATACAAACAGAGAAATAAACTTTTAAATAATAGAACTTTGTGACACTAAATCTCATTTCAATGTAAATTAGATAATATGAAATGTTGGATGTTAAAGTATAAATATTTCTGTTAATTCTTAAAATCTTGATACAACTTGACTAAAAAATTACACGACACAACTGAGGTCCTCTTAAGGCACGCCACTGTGTCCTAGCACATCGGTTGTGAACACCGCTGCTTTAAGTAATACGAAAGAAGCACAAAAATCGTAATCTGCAGTATTTGTTAAATCGAAATTACTGCAATCAGCAAACAAGGACGAATTTCCTGCAATCTTAAAAGTCAAATAACCCATTTTGGCAAAAATACAGTAAAGTTTCGTTAAACGAATCTCTGGGGAGCACTGATTAAATTCGCTATATTGAAAAATTCGTTAAAATGAATATTTTTATAATGAAATAGTATAATAGGATTTTTTTTAACAATTCTAATTATATTCGTTAAATTGAAAAAATCGTTAGCTGACGTACGCTGTAACGAGACTTTACGGTAGTTTAATCTGCCAACCTAGTTTGGAGACTGGCAGGTCTTATCTCCGTAATGGACAATTATAATGGGGAAGAGGGGGTGTGGTGGCAGATGTGAGGGTATTAACACCTAACTTGCTCCTAGTTAAACACATTTCCCCCCCTTTATTTCTGTGCCTGATCTGACGAATGTATATTTTTTCTACTTATACGAAATTAAATTAAAATCTTTACGTGCACTATTTCGTTTGGCCTTTGTTTTTAACCTTTGTGTAAATCCTCAGTTTTACGTCCTTCCAAATCCAGCTTTCAGGACAGCTGCCTCGCTGCCCGTCACTGCTCACTGGACTCTCATCGGGTTATGTGAAGGCACAAGTTTTAGTCATAGATATAGTAAAATAACTATTTTACTATATATATTGTTTTAGTGTACTAGGAGCATGACTATTGCCATTAAACTGAAGACTTATTTAATGTACAGTCGTGGAAAGAAAAAAGTCAACACCTCCTATTAACTCTGCAACTAATCATAATAGCAGAAAGCTACTAGTACCAAGGGCGGATCCAGCTCACCATTTAGAGGGGTGTCATGGATTTCCTCTTTTTGGGTGAGAGGGTATCACATCTCTTTTACACAATTTTTTATGTAGAAAGCTATTCCCAAATCCAAACTACTTTTCTGATACTTTATAGAAGTCATTTTCATTCGTAAATACAAAAAATGTGCATTAATATTCGCAAAAGTACAAATTTTACCGATATTGTTCAGATACCAAGAAATGAAAGAGTTTCCCATTTTCTCATAAAGGCAAAGATTTATTCAGAAAATTTTGTCAAAGTTAGCATTTTTACCGAAGTTTTGCGAGTTGACAGCCACAGAAACGACGTCACAAAGGAACAATTGGCTGTCACTTCCGGAAATTCAGTTTCAAAAAGTCAAATATTACAGAAGTTTTTGTAAGATTCTTTGCTTTTATCGAAAAATGGGAATCACTATTTAATCACATACAGTGTCCTACTGTCCCACAGGACAGCGAGGCATCATATAGTTATTGGCAGCTATGTGATTCTATTAGTGTTATTAAAATTGCAGGTGTAGCCTCTTCTTTCTGCTCGAAGTATTAAATAGTTTTTTTCAATCGAAATTATACCTTTGGAATGGATCATTTTCTTCTGGTGGACTGATGACTTCCATTATTATGATACAACCATTATAAATGAAGTGTTAGGTGAAGATGAAAGAGCAGCCGTAAAAAGTTAGAACTCTGATTTGATGAAAGAGTAGCCGTAAAAAGTTAGAACTCTGATTTTCTGGTCAGAATGGGAAAAAAAATGGCCATAATTAAAAAAGAAAAAATGGCCATCCCCCCCCCCCCCCCATTCTGACCAGAAAATCAGAGTTAAAAAAAATATGGCCATTTTTTTTCCCATTCTGACCAGAAAATCAGAGTTCTAATTTTTTACGACTGCTCTTTCATTTACATCTAACACTTCATTTATAATGGCTGTTTCATAATAATGGAAGCTATCAGTCCATCAGAAGAAAATAACTCGCTTAAAGCGGGAACTCGGATAATCGGGACTACTGTATATTTCATTTAAAAAATATGATCTTTAGAGCATTTTTGTTGGTGTTCAGAGGGGGGTCATGACCCCCGTGACCTCCCTCTTGGATCCGCTATTGACTAGTACCAAACGATTGGAAATAAAGTCTACTTTTAAATAATGTATATAAAATTTGTTTAGGGGCCATCTACAAGTCAAAACCAGGCCAAACATTGTTTTTTTATGGCAACACCCAATTTTGACAATGTTTTAAATCTTCGGTTCAAATTATACCTAGAAACGAAATATCAATTCGTTTGGTTGATATGTTTTTGAATTATAAACATTCAAAATTTAAAGCTTCTAAATGTTAAATTACATTTTCATATTTTTATTAATATCTCCTGAAATTATAATCCTAATGTGATAATTTTTTGTGTGCTTATAATACTAAAAAACCCGAACATAAATATACATTGAATTTGTAATTTAAAAAATTTTATAACAGGAATTATGAAATTAATATTCGAAAAAAAATATGAATCGACACCTACAATTGTTTTGAAAGATTTATATTTATTACATCCTACTTTATGCGAATTCTCAATTTAAATTTTTTTTCCCAAGTAATTTTAAATTATGATTAAAAAAGTCAAAATGATGGTTTAAGGGGCCGTCTATGGTGTGCAGAAAAACATAATTTGAAAAAATACATATATATTATTCGTTTTACTGAAACATTTGGGCTGGCAAATGGTCTAAACATATAAAGCGACTGAAATGGTCAAATTGGCAAGAAATAACACATTAATAAAAGTGAGATTGTCATTCAGTAGCATTTAAACAATCGAGTACAGAACTTCAATTTGGATACAGCCCCTAAAATAGGCTCATTTTAAAATAACTAGTAAATCTGCAGATCAGGAGCCTCAACGTCATCTTTGTAAGTCATTGTTTTTTAACACTCATTGCATAATATTCAACTTCCTACAAATCGCTTTTTAAAGTTTTCATAAATATTTATATAAATTACATAAATATTTATGAGCATACAAGATACTTCGTAAATTTTCAGAAATTAAAAGTGTTAAACAAGTGGTTGTACATTGATGTTCTGAAATTCTGATGAGCTACTTATTCTGGTAACTTTTGAAATCAAAAATTGCATTTCTTCAGGGGGGCTCTGCCCCCCTGAACCCCCCGTAGTCTATTTAAATTTACATTCGTAATTTTTTATTGATTGTGCGGATGGTTATAGTATATCTTAGATTTTTTTACGCTGTGATTTATAAGGATAAGCATAATTTTTTTTATAAATTAATAAAATTAAAATTTAAAATAAAATATTCATGTTAACCGTACACAGACAATAAATCTTGAAGTGACGCCAAAAATGTAACCCTAAAATCGCTACATTCGGCACAACACAACGACGTCATTAAAAAAAAAAAAAAAAAAAAAAAAAAAAAAAAAAAAAAAAAAACGGATGAAGTCAAAGAATTTGGTCCCTGTTCCACGTGCTTGTTTTGTTTGGGCCGAATGAGGGCATTTAAATATGAGCGATAACGCACATCGTATTGCAAGCTGTTTTTACGGCATACTGCATCTCCATCTATCTCTTTCCTCCGTGAATAATAGTTAATTTTATTTTACCCAAGATCTTTTTATTCCAGCATCTTTGTTTTCGATAAATGACGTCTAATTCACCTGCTATGCGTACTTACTCATAACTTTTTATCTTGTTATATTAAGAAATACTCGAGAGTTTTCTTTTTATTTTTAATATGCCGCCATATTAATTTTTCTATTCTTAATTTTATTTTTCATTTTCCTGTTTCACGACAAAACATTTCAATTGAAAATTATTTAAAAGAAAATATTATTCCGGGTTTTGATTTTCTTGGCAACAATTAAAGAAATATTGGCAAATGTTATGGGAAAATGTTACGTTATTCTCCATGAAAATAATGAACTTTTGTATTTTGAAGCAAAATATTTCAATAAAATAAATGAAATATTGCCTATTTTCATTTCTGGGCTAAAATCCTTCTATATGCAAAGATACAAATGCATTAATTCATCTGTTTTGACGTTGGCTTTACTCAAGCATTATACACGCAATTATACTAATATCATTAGGACCAAATACGTTGCTAGGCAACAGAGAATGAAAAGGAAAAAAATGAAATATGCATTATGTCAATTTGATAAAACAAAATCCTTTATATTATTGGAAAACATGCATAAAATTCCCCCCAATATTATAAACCTAATTAAAAAAATCTCGCAAATATATTGACATAATTTATTGGAATAATTTAATAATGTTATTTAAAAATTTCAGCATCAAAAATTTACCATTTAAATCCATTTTTCATATGAGCCATTTCTTTCAACAAATGAAAATCTGAAAATCGTCTGACTTGCCATTGAAAAGCATTATAGAGCAAAATAAAATGTTCCATATTTCCCGAACGACTGAACCAAATTTAACCAAAAACTATACAGCTAAGTCCGGTTACCTCATCAACATGCCCTGTGAATTTCAAGCCGATCGGATGCTTTTTGCGGCAGTTATCGCGGAACAGACAGACAGACTAACAGAAACCAAAACTTTTCGTGTCTCCACAGTAAGCCTTCACTGACGTTTCGGCAATTAATTTCTCAGAAGCTAATTGTGCGAATTTCATGAACATTTGTTTTTAGGCTAATTGAAAAGTGTAGAATTTATTTATGGTGTCAAACTTGGGTATTGCTATTTAAAAAAAAAAAAAAAAAAAAAAAAAAACCACACACTTTGGGTTCATTTTGATATGTAGTTTGATGAATATTTTTTGATATGTAGTTATGAATGCCCCCTAAGCAAATTTTATATACATTATTTAAAAGTAGGCTTTACTTCAAATCGGTGGGTACCAGTAACTTTCTTCTACAATTATTTGTTGCAGAGTTAGTAGGGGGTGTTTACTCCCCCCCACCCACGTTTTACAAGTATAAAGAAACAATTACAGATAAAAAAGAAAAGAAGAATTTTATATTTAATGTTATCGATGGTATCTAATGAAAATATGGGGTGCTGTCATTTCGCTGTGCCTACACACTAGC
Organism: Maratus speciosus; assembly: GCA_963932465.1. Taxonomy (NCBI): domain Eukaryota; kingdom Metazoa; phylum Arthropoda; class Arachnida; order Araneae; family Salticidae; genus Maratus; species Maratus speciosus. Next base: position 244,199,264 of record OZ010788.1, on the reverse strand, counting down.
CACCACTGCTGAACACCTTGTATCCATTGCATAGGTTTTAGTGCCTTTTGTTATGCCCAATCTGGTATAAAATGCCGCTTATTAAAATGTAAGTGGTTAAAAAAAAACTTACGATTGATTATTATCAAATAAAACAGTATAAGTTACAGAAGCATCCTTGGCAGCTCATTTGAATTTCTGAGCTTTTTTGATCGATGCAAGTCTATGTTAAGAAGTATTTGCCTAGAGGAAGTGCCTTTGGCAGAGGACTCTAAGGTCAGCACATAGTAAAATCCGGGATTGCTTCACTTATTGAAACCTTCCTTGATTTATTGAATGCCATATATAAATTTCAACCAGAAAATTCTTTTTGTTTTAGTCTGAGATGCGGAGGGTAAACGACCTGGAATTTCCTCAAATTTAACCTGTATGATGTCACTGTCGCAAGTCTATATCGCAGATTTTATAGCTGTGACGTCAATGAGGTATAGTCAGTGACGTCAGAACCTTCCGAGAATAGAAATGGTAAACAACAACATATGTTGCAATAGTCAGCCACAGAAATTTGCTGGGGGTGAGAAAGAAATTCGAGGCTAATATATTAATTGAATAAGGACATAGAAGTGTGTCATGGGCACATATCTCGCAGCCGAAACCGCAATATAGCCGAAATATATTTTTTCTTTTTCTTAGTACTTCACAAATAAATAAGTCAGTAAAATATAAAGAAAAATATAATTCCATTTCTGTGCTGTTATATAAAATAATCTACCGAGCCTAAGTATTTACCTATTGCTGGACAGATAATTACACCTGTTTATTTTCTATTAAATATATTCAAAATTGTTAATTGGTCCAAATCATCCAAGCAACCTCATAGCAAATTGGTATATAATTTTATATACCTTAGATAAATTCAAATAATATAAGTGATCGTATTTACCTAAATTCTAGTAGAAGAGCAACGCGAAGCATTCATAAAATTAAATTATAATTCGCGTCAAAATGTAATTATTAAATTTGAATAATTACTAATAAAATTAAGAGTTTGCGTTGTGAATTATTTAGACGAACTCTTCCACTTATGAATTAAACTAAAATTTAAGCTGTAAAAAATAAATTGACACACTTTAAATATTATTAATTAAATAATTACAGAAACTTTTTAAAACTTGATTAAATATTTTATTTACATTGAACATAACTATATACAGAAAAACATAATATTAATTCAAAAAATAGAAAGCAACACTTTTGTTTGCTTCTCATTATTTTAAGTATGTTTAATCTTAAAAAAAAAAAAGACAATATTTTCACGTACTCTAATTATTATAATTGTTTCTTTTTGCTAAAAGAATAACTCTCTTTCATTTTTAAAATTACCTTAATCTTATTTAATTATTGGTTTTGTCGGATCTCAGATTACTCTCTACCATAAAATATCAGAAAAGTATTTTTTAAGATTTTTCATATGATCTTAAGTGGTAAAAGAAAATGTTTAAAATAGTACCTTCTTTTAATATACGGGATGGTGGCCTTTATTCATCAAATTCCGAGTTGTTGCGTTGCTTAGGATCATGGCAATGTGTCATCAGGAACGCATCCTCAATTTGGCTTGATTAGGATCACTCCGATATGTACATCAGGAAGACATCCTCAATTTGGCTTGATTAGGCTCACTCCGATAGGTACCTCAGGAAGACATCCTCAATTAGGCTTGATTAAGCTCGATTAGGCTCGATTAGGCTCGCTCCGACATGTCCATCTCGCCTGGGCTTTACTAGGGCTTACGGGACTCATTGCACGGGCTTTCAGGAGAGCTCCTGCGTCCTCTACATCTTTTTTCAGACTCTCTTTTTTTAAATCTTATTCTTCTTGCACACCACTCCTGCAGTGGGTGTAACTATTTTTGTCTAGTCCACTGTTATTGGATGTGAGAAGATTTTTTATTATACTTCGATAGGCCTATTAGCTAACAGTCTGCAAATGGCCCCTTACATATACTTTAATATTATTATCTGCCTTAAAGTTTGGGTGGTCTGAAAAGTCATAAATTTATCCCAACACTTTTATTGAGGCCATAAATTGATTCAAACGTTTTTATGATTTTACGATTTCTAATTATACACCACTTTCCATTGGCTTGTCATAAAACGACACCATGGCGTCTGGCTATTGTTGTTGTCTGAGATCCGAACTCAATTCAATATTATACATTCATTTTACAATACAACAATTTAAAAAAAAAATATATTTACTATTTAAAATCAACTTAATAATTTTTGTATGAACTTACACTCTTATTTTACTTAAATATATAAACATTATAATTTTACACTCATAATTATATTTTATAAAAAATATTTATACAAACAGAAATAACAAATTACGCAATTTTACTTTGATTTAACCAACATGGTGCGGGAACATATCATAGTTATATGTTGCCCAGCATCTCTCCCGGTGTCAGAAAAAAAAATAAAAACTGATTGCTGGTTTTATTTTTTTTGTAAAGCTTAAAAGAATGTCCGTGTCCATATGACTGTGTATCTACACAGTCTTTGAGCGAAGACTGTAAAGTTCAATTATCAATGGTTCTGGTATATTTTATAAGAAGTTCTTCTATTGTTTCATAACAGAAAGTTCAACACATGATAGCATAGTTGTCTGTTGACATTCACATTTATAGAAGACCTCTGTACTGACAATCAGACGTCTTTCTCGAAGCCTTTTTTCTTTACCACACACATGTTTAATAATTTTGTAACTTTACAGTTTAAGTGCCCAAAATACATTCAAAGCTATAATTTTGTCTGAAACTAATATGCCGAAATAAACCTAATTACAAGAAAAATAATGGCATACGCATTTGACATATTATTTCATCACATACAACCTTATGACACAGTGTTTTATCTAAAACACCTTTTATACTGAATAAAAGTAAATACAATGCTTGTAATATGACATGTTATATTTTCACATAATTAATCTGATGTATTCAAATTATAATCAGAAAAATATTGTATACAAACTTGTTACATTATTTTATTTATTTGTTACTTCTAACATGTATGATCTGTCAAAATGTACAAGCTAATTCATCTCCTTTAATATATCATTACGCAATGCTTTCCAACTTTACCCGATACGAGAAAAAAAAAGTAAGAAGAAGGAGAGAGGAGAATAAAACCAGTTATTGAACGTCCCCGATTCTCCCGAAAAGTGGGGGTTGGTCAAGGTACTAATTCCTTTCTGCGAGGTGAATTGTGCTGTGACAAAATTTTACGACTTCCCAAAGGTATGTATTTAAAACCATTTCATGCTTGTAATTACCGTATTAATTAGTATAATTTCTTGATATACTTTCTTCTTAACTCACTGTGCATGCCTGTATGTAATTTTAAACATAATCTATGCATAAACAGTGTATGTATTTGTATCGTATCTAATGTAAACCTTCTGCTTTTTTTTTATTATTTTGCAGGGGAAAAATGGCGATTCTAGCATCTGAATTCTCCTGCCTCATACTGGAACTGAAGCGAGGGTGGCTTTTTATGCATTCAGGTTTAAATCTAAACCAAATTTCCTTTCAGGATTAAAAAAAAAATGCATATAATTTTCTTTAACTGATTACATTGTATATTTTTAGACCTTTCTAACAAACACAAATTTTGATTCATGATATTGTTTACTATTAAAATGTAAACAACACGGAAAAATGACTTCTACGGCCTCTCAAAAATGCAAAATATGCATTACGCTGATCTTAAAAATGCACCTTCATTTAATACTGTTAAATAGTGTTGTCAGAAAATGCCATTGACGAAGAAGAGAACAATTTTTTTGTCTTAAATTATTATTTATTTAGCCAACAATTCTATCTTAAAAGATTGTTAAATTTTCCTATTTATTTATTTTTTTACTGAATGAAATAAAAATTTATTTATTCAAAATTTTATTTATCATTAACATTCCGTATGTGAATTCTAATGTCTAGAATTTAATGATATGTTTAAAAAAGTAAAAGATACCAAATTATTATTATTAATCAAACATTAATAATTATTATTTAATTATAAAAAAAATGTACTTAATACACTTGTATAATTTAAAAAAAAAACAAAAGTAAATGATAATTACTACGTAAAATCGTATGTAGTAACCCCTGAGTACTCGGCCGAACCAAAGAATTTCTGCCAGCAGAAAAGAATCTTTGTATACTCATAAATATCTACACCCAATTGTTACAGATTAAGTTTTTTAAAAATAATTACTGTATGTACTATAAAAAAATTAAGTAAATAAATTTATTAAGCCATACTACATATTTTAATAAAAATAAGGCCAATATATATAAATATATTTATTTATTTATTTTGTTTCCTTATGTTAAATTGGCCAAATTATATATAAAAAAAAATTTTATGAACTCACACACTCAAATTTATCAATACTATGTATATTTATATGTGTTAAATTTAGAATTGCATTTAATTCTAAGGGAAAGTAAAGAGAAAAAAAAAATGCTTAAATTCTAAAATAACATAAATTTTCATTTAAAAAAAAAAAAAAAAATCTAATTTCTAGCTGATTTCAGCAAGATGTCATTTAATATTTATATTAAATAATTTTGCTAATACATTTTATTAATTGTTAAATTTGCATATTTTTATATATACAATAAAAATATAATAGTCTTACATAAAATTTTACACTACAACAATGTTATTAATTAATTTAACTTGAATTTAAGCCTACTTTAATTCTAATTGAATACCGTTAATAAAAGTAAATTAGCTTATCAAGTTAAATATAATATAAACTATGTTTGTCTAATGTTAATTTTGCTGAAAATTCCATAAATTTTAACTGTAAATGCTAATTGCTATACCTTTTGTTATTTATTTTGAAAACAACACGAACTTATATTTTTATTTATTATTTTTTTATTAAATCTAGGAACTATTGTTACTGAGCTAGACATTCCATAAATGTGTAAAACCTAAAAATCAAAAGTTTTCCTAAATAAAACTCAAAATGCTGCTTTTTACAATATAATATTACTAATTTTATTGTTTCTGAGCATAACATCTAGTAATTATACCATACTTAATTTTTTCTTCGATTCCTTTTTCAGCCAAGAATCCTGAAATTTATGCCTAGGTGATGACTATATATTGATGTATCTGTGAATAATTTTTCTACAAATATTTTGTTGGTGTTGGTGCATACCCAGCCGTAGGCCAAAATTGCACCCTATACAGAAAGCCTTTGGTAAGAAAATTTTAATTTTACTTCAATTATTTATTTGTGTATTTTTTTTTTTTTTACTATAATTTTTGTGTGCAATCATGTTGAAATAACTTGCCTTGTCCATTGTTATACATATATATGTTTTTTTAAAAATCAATGTGCTACACCAAAATCCTTTTTTTAAATTTTTTTATAACACTTTTGTTCATAAAACTTATCCCTGCTGTCTAAATTCTAGACTTTAGCATATAAGTTGTACTTGAACTACCGGAATAAATCTTAGCACTTTTTGTATATTTTATTATATTTAGGCTTATAGCTGACCGCTATCCTAATATAGAGTGCACTAATAATTTATTCCTTGTCAACCATATATTTATATAAGAAAAAAATACATATATGAGTATGCTATAAAGCTGTTCTAACTACCCTGAACCTATAGCTTACACCTACTCATTTTAAAGAGTAATTCTGACATTCTGTCATCTAAATTGTAAGGCTATTAGCAAAGGCTACCCTTATAGAAGACAGAAAAAATTCTCTCTTTTTTTTTTTTTTTGAAAATTACTCCAACATTATTTACTATTAAATTAATTAAGTTTTAATGTTATTTGGCTTTGTTAAGATTTTATATTTTCTAATTCATATTCGAAAAAAAATATATATATAACTTTTGCCTGGAGAGAAATATTTCACTGCTCCATTGAAGTTTTGTGAAGCACATTTCATAATTTTATAAGTATGTTTTCGGGTGCGCCCTGCACATTTGCTCAATATTGTAACCCTGAGACAAATTGGCGTTCCCATGTTCCTATCCTTTCTTATTATTATTTTGAATTTAAAAAAGGCAAGTTATTAATTTTGTTTCAATTTTTTTTTTACCTAAAAGAAAAAAATTTATTTTTAAATTTTGACAATTTTTTAAATTTTGAAATTCGATTAATTATGCATTTTGATTTATTTTTAATACCAATTCATATCCCATGGATAATATCGGGGAGGGGGGAAAGGGTAATGATCTTGTATAACATCCCCGTATAAGTTTGTATATGGTGTATAACCATATAACGACATATTTTGATCATAATGATCTATTTGATACTTTAAATATGGGTCTACATTCTCAGAATATTTATTATTTTTTTTATAATAATTCTTAGTAAGTTTGTCACCCTTTTGACTCGTATTTTTGTTCAATTTGAACCAACAATTTTCAGTTGAGTGTGATTTTCTTTGACAAATGTCACATTTAGTTTTGTAATTTTTATCACCCTTAATTTTTTTCTGAGACCCTTGTAAATTCGTAATTTCCGCCTCTGTATGACCTGTTGCATATTTCGGAGCGTACAGCTGATCCATATGTCGTTTGATCGGCTCTATTGATTTATCTGGAACATATTGTAATAAATAATTAAAGTTTCTAAACTTTTTAGTAACTTCGTAGGGTCCTTGAAATTTTGGCTCTAATGCGCCTGGTTTTCCAATACATTTTAAATATACTGTTTGACCCAAATTTAAATCCTTTACTTTTTCGTATGCCTCTTCATCTATATATTCTTGCATTATTTTCTCCTGGTTTGCAAGGGATTGAATTTTGATTTCCTTCATATGCTGTATTCTGCTTTTAACATAAGAGTGGGTATATATTTCCTCAGAAGGAATATGGGCTGTGAAGGGATTTTTTATTTCCCTTGCGAAAAATAGCAGTGAGGGACTATATCCCGTAGCGCGGTGTTTCGAGGAATTATACGCTAGTTTAAAAAAATCCAGTCTTATGTCCCATTCCGTAGTGCGTTTCGACATAGCTACAATTGATGTTTTTAATATTTTATTGGTAACTTCACAAAGTCCATTTCCTTGCGCACGGTATACACTCACAAATTTCCTTTGTATGTTTAAAGATTCCAAATATTCTTTCATAATTTCGCTTCTTAAATATTTTGCATTATCAAAGATAATTTCTTTACACAACCCATAATTTGCAAAATATTTATTTAGTATATTTAATATAGTCTGTGACTCTACGTTTCGTAGGGGAACAGCTTCCAGGAATCTCGATGTCGAATCAATTATAATTAAAATGTATCTGTTTTTCCTTAACGTGAGGTTTAAAGGTCCAATGACGTCAGCATGCAGGACTGTACCGACTTCGTGATCTTTCACCATTTTTTTAACAGGGACTTTTATTGTTGTGTGTTGTTTAGATGTGAGGCACTGCACACAATTTGCACAATACTGTTTAATGTCTTTGTACATTCCGTGCCAAAAAAGCCTTGTTTTCACATTATCATAGGTTTTTTGAAATCCGAAATGCGCTTTATGAGCTTCTTCTATGGCTGCAATTTTTAATGAATCCGGGGTAATTAAAAGCTCCTTTTTATCTGAACCAGGTTTTAAAATTAATAATTTATTTTGATTTAAAGCAAATCTCTTCGTGCTTCTATTATTTTTGTCTTTTTCGATTTTATTTATTATAATTTTTAATTTTTCGTCTGCATATTGCTCCGATTTAATATTTTCGTCTGTAAGTGCTATGTTACTTGCAAACAAATTATTTTGGAGTTCTCTGTCTGTTGTAAGATTATCTAAATTCCTGCTCAAATAGTCTGCTGGATTGTTAATCCCTTCGACGAATTCGAAGTCGAAATTAAAGTCTTGTAAATCTGCTACCCATCTGTTTATAATTTCCGATTTATCTTGTAAATGTAAATGCTGAGTTAGTGCTTTCGAATCAGTTAACACAGTAAATCTTCTACCTGAAAGTATATATTTAAAATGCATAATTGCTTCATGCACTGCTAATAACTCAAATTTAATACTCGGATAATTTTTTTCCGGTTCTCTAAGTTTTCTCCCGAAAAATTCAACAGGTAGCAAATGACCATCCTTTTCTTGAGCTAGAACACCTGAAATTGCAACTTTGCTCCCATCCGTGAATAAGAAAAATTCCTTGTTAAAATCGGGGGGTCTGAGTGTTGGTTTTTGTACAATTTCTTCCTGAATTATCAGGAAAGCTTTTTCTGCTTCTGGACTCCACTTAAATTTAACTTTATCTTTAGTCAGCTCTATTAAAGGGTTAACTTTGTCGGAATAGTTGGGTATTAGCGTCCGAAAATAATTCGCTAAGCCCAATAAAGATCTGACCCCCTTTTTCGATTTTGGTCTGACTAAATTTTTTACTTTTTCAATATTCTTTTGAGATGGAGAATATCCCATTTGATTCACCCTAAATCCTAGGAATTCTATTTCTGCTTTGCAAATTTGCATTTTTGAAGGTTCGATTGTCATGTTGTGATTTATTAATACCTGTAGAACTTCTTCTAAGGTTTTCGTCATCTCTGCTATTGTGTTTGCAGATATCAACACATCATCAATGTAGTATGATACTTTGCTTTTGTCAAAATGTCCCAGAATTTTATCGATTACTTCTGCAAAAATTGCGCTAGAATTTCGTGTGCCAAAAGCTAAACGAAGTGGTATATGTTTTCCAAATTCCGTAATAAACGCTAATTTTTTGCAATCTTCTGGTTTTAAATTTATTTGGAAAAAAGCACTATGTAAGTCTAGCACCGTATAGTATTTTTTACCGCTTATTTTTTGTAATAAGTCTTTTACGTCCGGCATCGGATAAGTATAAGGTTGTAAAATTTGGTTTAATAGTCTTAGGTCCGTTGCCATTCTAAACTTGGGTTCTGCATTCGGGTTATTACTCGGATTTTTCTTTCTAACGAAAATAACTGGAAAAGCATACTCGGAGTCAGTCTTCTCTATAATTTTAGCCCGTAACAATTGTTCAATTTCCCTTTTCGCATACTGTCTTACTGCCTGAGGCAATTTATATGGCTTAGCTTGTACCGGGAATTCATGATTCAATTGAAAACTTGGTGCGACAAACGCTGATTGCCCCAATGTTTGATAACTTTTTGAAAATGCATGAATATTGCCCATTAAAATTTTTCGAAATTTTTGTTGTACTTCCTCTGATAAATGGCTTAAATCGAAATCCGTCTCTTTAATTTCTGCTTCTCGCAATTTTCTTACATCTTCTATATTTAAATTATTTATTTCATAAAATGTCCCTTTCTCTATATTATCAGTTGAGTCATCTTGCTTGCACTCAAAGTTCGTTATAATTTCCCCTATTTTAGTTCCTTTCTGAATAATTAACTTTTCTAACAGTTTATTCTTTATTATAATATTTATGTTATTATTTTTTTGAACTTCGTGTAACGAAGTCTCGCATGAAAATTTACTATTTTCTTGAATGGGGTCAAAAATAATTATATCTGACATATTTATATCCTCCGGGCATTTTAATTTTACAATTTTCGATTCTTCAGGTTGGAGAAAAATTCTATTTTTAGTAATGGCAAACATACTTTTATTTGAATGTTCCCCTGAATTACATGGCGTAATGTTATTCACTTCATAATTATTTACTTCACTTGCAACGTTTAATTTAATTTTTTGATTTTTAAATTTTAATGTTTTATTGCATAAATCCAAAATCATATGATTTTCTTTGAGATAATCGTACCCTAATAACATTTGGTACTGCCTATCAAAATCATCATTAGTGACATAAAATGTGCCTGTTGTGAATATACCTTTTAATCGAAAAGTTAATTTTACACATTGTTTAAAAAAAATCTTTGAATTTGTTAAAGTTTTAATTTGGATCTGATTGCCCAAATATTTGATTTTGACGTTTGTATCTTTAATTTTTTTGAATAAAGAAGGTGATAAAAGGGACACAGCAGCTCCGGTATCCAGTAACGCTTGTATTTCGACGTCCTGTATACTTAGTGATATAATTGGCAGACTATCTTTGTCTGCATTTGTTATATTTGCGATTGTTTTATTTATTTTATCGATTTCCGTCTCTGAAAATCCCGAATCTTGATCCGATTTCGCTGTTTTCTTTGCCCATTTTTTTTTCCTTTTGCGCTTTTCAAATTGATAACCATTTTGATCATAATTCTCAGAAATATATCCAAAATCCCTATTTCCCGAATTCCAGTTAGGTTGTGAATAATCATACATCCCATAATGCGTCGGGTAATTAAATGAATTGTAGTAATCATTATAATATCGTTCATAATCATTATAATGAAAATTGTTATTGAAATGGGGACCCTGATAATCATTGTGTTTATTAAAGAGTTTCTTATTCCGCGGAACACTATCATCTCTAATTGCATGGTTTTTTTTCTTTGATTTTTTTAGTTTTTCAATCTCCCCTTTTAATTTCTCGATTAGCTCTTTGTTTTGCTTACTTGATTCTATAATGTTCTCATAAAGATCTTTGTTTTCTTTATTTATTGCGTTAATTTCCTCAAACTTTGATTCATTATACGCACTTTCCATAAGTTTTGCTAACTCGCATGCCTCCTTGAAGGACCTGGGAGCATTTTTACGCACATCTAGTGCAATATCCTGTCTAATTGAATTTAAAAAATTCGACATTTTTAAGATTTCGATAAAATTCTCTTCCTTATTATCCACATTTTCGCCTGCACTTTCGATATAAGATTTTACACCCTTTTTAAACTCCAAAATGAAATCCTCTATCGTTTGACTTGCGGCCTGTTTTAAATTTAGGAAATTGCTCTGAGCATTAAGGAAGCTTAGTTTTGTACCAAATAACTCCACCAAATTATTTTTAAATAAATTATAATTGGTCTCGTTATATTTTTCAATCTGTTTACTTAAAATATGTTTTGCGTCCCCAGTAATTTTAGCCTTTAAAATTAATAATTTAGTTTCTTCCTGTATATCTGTCGAATTCAAAATATTATCAAATTCCTCTAAGAAAAATATAATGTTTTTGTTCTTTTTATTGTCAAATGGTGACACTAACTTAATACGTGTATCTATATCCAGCGTCTGAGTCATTTTTAACAAATATTAGTAATCAATGTATACTTTTTCAAAATATCAATTCAAAATAGATCCTATACCTCTTAAAATAATATTTTGCATCTCATACTATTTTCTCTATATTACAACATATGTATGAAAATATTCTAAATTGCATAAATACATAAAAACAACAACACTAAAATTTAAAAAAAAATTTTTTAGGAGATGAAGTTGTTTTGTAGATTATTCTTTTACACACATAAATACCCCTAAAATATTTATAATACACGTATATATAAAAAACAACATAATTTCATTTAACAGAAAAATATCTGTCTTTTTCTACAGAAAAAACAATCTTATTTTTTTTTTTTGTAAATATTGTACTACTACTTCGTAGTACGACTCATAAATTTTCTTTTGTATCAAGGTGATACAATTTCAAAAATCATGATCTATTGACATTTCAATCATTTTTATACCAGACATATTATCAAATTTTACTTATTATTCTTCTTCTTATTATTATTTATACAGTATATATAAAAAAAAATTATTTTTACAAATGTGTCATCTGTGATGTGCATGCCATTATTTCTCAATGGTAACTGAGATTCAACCAAAAGAGAAAAGAGAGAAAAAAAAATTGTAATTCCTAAATTTACCTATTATAAATCCCAGAATTATTTTTTTCATTTCCTTTTTTTTTTTTTTTTTTGCTAACATATATTATTCATTTTATTTATATAAAATTATTATATGTGTGTCATTATTGTTACCTTAATAAAATTAATTTTAATAAAATTTTAATCAATTAAACTTACATACCTACAATATCTTTAAAATTGTGACATTAAAATAATACTTAAATTTATTTTCCTTTATTATTATTATTATTATTATTATTATTATTATTTCTAATGACCTCAGATGAACGTTCCTGAGTCATAGCACCATTTTACTATGTAATGACCTCAGATGATCGTTCCTGAGTCATAGCACCATTTTACTATGAAGGGGGGATGCTGGACAGATAATTACACCTGTTTATTTTCTATTAAATATATTCAAAATTGTTAATTGGTCCAAATCATCCAAGCAACCTCATAGCAAATTGGTATATAATTTTATATACCTTAGATAAATTCAAATAATATAAGTGATCGTATTTACCTAAATTCTAGTAGAAGAGCAACGCGAAGCATTCATAAAATTAAATTATAATTCGCGTCAAAATGTAATTATTAAATTTGAATAATTACTAATAAAATTAAGAGTTTGCGTTGTGAATTATTTAGACGAACTCTTCCACTTATGAATTAAACTAAAATTTAAGCTGTAAAAAATAAATTGACACACTTTAAATATTATTAATTAAATAATTACAGAAACTTTTTAAAACTTGATTAAATATTTTATTTACATTGAACATAACTATATACAGAAAAACATAATATTAATTCAAAAAATAGAAAGCAACACTTTTGTTTGCTTCTCATTATTTTAAGTATGTTTAATCTTAAAAAAAAAAAGACAATATTTTCACGTACTCTAATTATTATAATTGTTTCTTTTTGCTAAAAGAATAACTCTCTTTCATTTTTAAAATTACCTTAATCTTATTTAATTATTGGTTTTGTCGGATCTCAGATTACTCTCTACCATAAAATATCAGAAAAGTATTTTTTAAGATTTTTCATATGATCTTAAGTGGTAAAAGAAAATGTTTAAAATAGTACCTTCTTTTAATATACGGGATGGTGGCCTTTATTCATCAAATTCCGAGTTGTTGCGTTGCTTAGGATCATGGCAATGTGTCATCAGGAACGCATCCTCAATTTGGCTTGATTAGGATCACTCCGATATGTACATCAGGAAGACATCCTCAATTTGGCTTGATTAGGCTCACTCCGATAGGTACCTCAGGAAGACATCCTCAATTAGGCTTGATTAGGCTCGATTAGGCTCGATTAGGCTCGCTCCGACATGTCCATCTCGCCTGGGCTTTACTAGGGCTTACGGGACTCATTGCACGGGCTTTCAGGAGAGCTCCTGCGTCCTCTACATCTTTTTTCAGACTCTCTTTTTTTAAATCTTATTCTTCTTGCACACCACTCCTGCAGTGGGTGTAACTATTTTTGTCTAGTCCACTGTTATTGGATGTGAGAAGATTTTTTTATTATACTTCGATAGGCCTATTAGCTAACATTCTGCAAATGGCCCCTTACATATACTTTAATATTATTATCTGCCTTAAAGTTTGGGTGGTCTGAAAAGTCATAAATTTATCCCAACACTTTTATTGAGGCCATAAATTGATTCAAACGTTTTTTATGATTTTACGATTTCTAATTATACACCACTTTCCATTGGCTTGTCATAAAACGACACCATGGCGTCTGGCTATTGTTGTTGTCTGAGATCCGAACTCAATTCAATATTATACATTCATTTTACAATACAAAAATTTTTAAAAAAAATATATTTACTATTTAAAATCAACTTAATAATTTTTGTATGAACTTACACTCTTATTTTACTTAAATATATAAACATTATAATTTTACACTCATAATTATATTTTATAAAAAATATTTAAACAAACAGAAATAACAAATTACGCAATTTTACTTTGATTTAACCAACATGGTGCGGGAACATATCATAGTTATATGTTGCCCAGCACCTATATGCAACAAATAATTTTTAACAGAAAAATCTGGACAGACGCTACTCGGCTTTCTGAACGCATCATATCATAGAATACTTAGGTGTTCAAATAAACTGTTTTTCTCTTTTAAAAAAAGTAAATAACGCTGCGTTGCAGGGTTGCCACAGGCGACAATTTTAATATTCTATTAGCACCACTATTTTTAAAAAATACATTTTGTAATCTTTTAAAAAATACTCTTTCAAATGTTGTCAAAGCATATGTAAAAGATTTTTGTTTTGAAAAAGTGGTACGGAATAATTAAAAAATAGTCGCCTGTGGCAGACCTGCCGTTGCTGCAATTGAATTTCTTGTGGACATTATTATCAAAACCTATGCATAGTGTATTTATTTAAAACTATGCATAGTGATTTAACCATATTTTGTACGCACATACTGACCTAGATTGCGTTGTGCTATATTTTTTTCATTTGTCTAATTTTTAGGTGCGTTCACATAATTATATAAATACATAACTCCTAGTGATGGGCGATAACGAGATGTTTTTCTCGATTTTCTCGATTGTATGGACATCTCGATAATTTTCGATTGTGTAAATTTTTTCTCGATGACTGCAGTTTGCAAATTTCTTTTATAAATCATATATTATGTATTATATACGTCATACATTTATCAAGAATCGTCTGCGGGTGAACTGGAATGCGTCGATGTTAATAAAGACTAGGTGACTTCGACCGCTAGCGGGTCCCTCCTTTAATCGGGGCCCCTAATTTATACGTAATCTTGTAATATGAAATCACGAACAGGTTACCCGCTATATACGGCACTGATATATGCTAGCAGGCGGGTGTGGTGTGCACGCACTACAAAATCTTGTAAAAAATATAATATCGAAACGAATGAACCTCGGACCAGATCTCTTGGGGGAGGGGTCAAAGCGAGCGGAGGGACACAGCAGCTGCATAATATGATTAAGTCGTCACAGGTCTTTAGGCCTTTCCAACCATATGTCACATGAGAAGTCTGGATCTGAATTTATAAAAAAGCCCTCCCCGTGGGGGCAAAGGGGGGAGGGGTGCGGGAGGTGGATAACATGAGTAAGTGGTCATAAGCCTTTCCAACAATATGTCACATGAGGAGTCCCGGCTAAATTTAGAAAAACACCCCGTGGGGGAAAAGTGGGGGGGGGGGGCGGTCACCGGAGGTGCATAACATCAATAAGTAGTCACAGACTTTTTCAACGATATCTCACAAGAGGGGTATTGACTAAATTTGGAAAAGTGTCCTCCGGGGGGGGGGGGTGAAGTGGGGAGGTCGGCCAACGGAAGTGCATAGCATCAATAAGTAGTCACAAACCTTTCCAACGATATGTCACATGAGGGGTCTTGGCTAAATTTGGAAAAGTGTCCTGAAATTTCATATATTATAAATAATATTTAGCGGAGGGCTCCATAAAAAAATCTGATCTAAAATGATAACAAGTTGGAAATTGCTCGTCAAACGTGGCAAATGAGGTGCGTTCGTACTATAACTAGTTTTATAATTATTTTTTGCACCCCATATTGTACTGAATGTATATTTTTTGCGCTTCATAAGTGCATAGTCTGTAACATCATTAAAACGCACTTACAATAATTTTTTCCCCATTCCCCGTAATGTAACGGAAAACTTTTGACTGTCCCTGTAATTAAACTATACATCCGATTTTCATAAAATTGGAAATGGCTCAACAAAATTTTGCAGCAATTATATATTAAAAATTTCAGACCATTCGGAAGGCTGTAAAATCATTAAAATGCATTTGCTATAATTTTTTCCATTGGCCGTAATGTAACGGAAAACTTTTGGGTGTCCCTGTAATTAAACTATACATCCGATTTTCATAAAATTGGAAATGGCTCGACAAAATTTTGCAGCAATTATATATTAAAAATTTCAGACCATTCGGAAGTCTGTAACATCATTAAAATTCACTTGCAATAATTTTTCCCATTGGCCGTAATGTAACGGAAAACTTTTGGGTGTCCCTGTAATTAAACTATACATCCGATTTTCATAAAATTGGAAATGGCTCGACAAAATTTTGCAGCAATAATATATTACAAATTTCAGACCATTAGGAAGTCTGTAACATCATTAAAATTCACTTGCAATAATTTTTCCCATTGGCCGTAATGTAAAGAAAAACTTTTGACTGTCCCTGTAATTAAACTATACATCCGATTTTCATAAAATTGGAAATGGCTCGACAAAATTTTGCAGCAATTATATATTAAAAATTTCAGATCATTCGGTCGGGTAGTTTTTGCTCTGTTATATGCGGACGGACAGACAGACGGACGGACAGACGGACGGACAGACAGACGGACTGAACGACGACTATAGGTGCTACGTATTTATATAATTACGAACGCACCTAAAAACGGAAAAAACTACCCTCGCAGTGGGGGCCAAATTGGGGAGGGGAGGAAGAAAATCTCATAATATGAAAGAGTCATCCGAGAGCTTA
Source organism: Maratus speciosus (assembly GCA_963932465.1). Taxonomy (NCBI): domain Eukaryota; kingdom Metazoa; phylum Arthropoda; class Arachnida; order Araneae; family Salticidae; genus Maratus; species Maratus speciosus. The sequence continues at coordinate 244,182,987 of OZ010788.1, read as the reverse complement.
CCGATGACATATCACATGACTGGTCCAAAAAAAGTTTGAAAATTGCTCCCCCTCCCACCCCCCGTGAGCCCACTCTTTCGCCCCCGAATTCACACAGCCGCCACTTTAAAATTTTTATGTTCAATAATTAATATTTAGCGGAAGACTGCATAAAAAACCCATATCTAAAGTGATATTTAAATTTATTATAGAAATCGGCTACGGTTTTAAAAATTTGTTCGCCCCTTCCCCATCTCCCTTTGGGCGAAGAAAGGTTCATAGTATGAAAGAGTGGTCAAAGGGCTTTTCGATTATATGCCACAGGAAGGGTTCGGTAAAATTTTTAAAATTGCACCCCGCATGATTCCACTCTCACGTCCTCCTTCCTCGAAATCAGCCGACCCACCTTCCTCTTTGAAATTTTTATATTTAATAAATAATTTTTATCGGAGGGCTCCAGGTATGTGACATCTTGGTAGGGCTAAAATAAGAGAAACTTTGAAAATTAGGGTTTCATTTCACAACTCATTGTCATGCCTCTTTCTCTATCTCGTCCCTTGGTACTCTCGATAAATTTTCTTACTTTTCTTCTCTGCCGAGGACGAGAGAAATCCTCGAAAAGCTTCTCATAGCGAAATGTTGAAAAGCGCGAGCGAAATCCTCGAAAGGCCTTTCGTTGAGAGATTTCGAAAAGAACGAGAGAAATCAGCGAGAGGCTTCCCATCGGGAAAGGTTGAAAAGGGCGAGAGACACTCTCGAGAGACTTCCCATTCCGAAAGGTTTAAAACCGCTAGAGAACAAACCATCGAGCAGCTTCCCCTCTGGAAGCGTCGAAATGCTGGAAAAATCATCGAGATGAGATTTGCCGAAATGCGAGATGGAAATGAAGCTTTTAGAGTCAAACTTACCGGTTGGTTTAAGTCATAATTTCTCAAAGGAGTCCATCTGCTTATCCAATCTCTTTTTAGCTCACAGGCTATCTAAGCCTGAGAGCTAATGTACCCGTCGGTTCTGTGTGTATGCATGTACGTACGTACGTATGTACGTAACGCGATAACTCTTGATTAAAATGTATGATTTGCTTCAATTTTTTTTATGTTTATTCTGATAAGGCGTTCCGCTGATTAGTTTTGACGGTTCATTGGTTAAGGATAAAGGGAGAGAAGGGGGGCTGGTCCCCCCCTCCTTAATTTAGATAAATAGGTTTTTCATGCAGAATTATTCGATTTGTTCCAAATTTCGTATACCGGTTTATTATGTTAAGGAGCTTCCCTGATTAAACTTGGAGGTTCATTAGTTATGTATGAAGGGGGGAAAGGGGGGTAGACCCCCTCCTTAATTTAGATAAATGGGTTTTTCATGCAGAATTATTCGATTTGCTCCAGATTTGGTATACCGGTTCATTATGTTAAGAAGTTGCCATGATTAGATTTGGAGGTTTACGGGTTAAGTATAAAATGGGAGAAGGGGGCTGGACCCCCCCTCCCCTTAATTTAGATAAATCTGCTTTTCATGCAAAATTATTAGATTTGCTCCAAATTTGGTATACCGGTTTATTATTTTAAGGAGCTTCCCTGATTAAACTTGGAAGTTCATTGGTTAAGGATAAAGGGGGAGAAGGGGGGCTGGTCCCCCACTTAATTTAGATAATTGGGTTTTTCATGCAGAATTACTCGATTTGTTCCAAATTTAGTATACCGGTTTATTATGTTAATGAGCTTCCCTGATTAAACTTGGAGGTTCATTACTTAAGTATAAAGGGGGGTAGACCCCCTCCTTGATGTAGATGAATCGGTTTTTCATGCAGAATTATTCGATTTGCTCCAAATTTGGGATACCGGTTTATTATGTTAAGAAGCTGCCTTGATTAGATTTGGAGGTTTATGGGTTAAGTATAAAGGGGAGGGGCTGGCCTCCCCCTTAATTTAGATAAAAGGGTTTTTCATGCAGAATTATTCGATTTGCTTCAAATTTAATATACCGATTTATTCCGATATGGCGCTTCCTTCATTAGATTTGGAGGTTCATTGGTTAAGTATACAAGGGCGAAAAGGGGGCAAGTCCCCTCCCCTTAATTTAGATAAATGGATTTTCATGGAGAATTATTCAATTTACTTTAATTTATTTATTTTTCTATGTTCGTTCTGATAAGGAGCTTTCCTGATTAGATTTGGAGGTTCATTATTTAAGTATAAAAGGGTTAAAGGGGTTAGACCACCCTTAATTTAGCGATATGTTTCTTTTTTTCATGCAGAATTATCTGATTTTTTTCAAATTTGATATACTGATTTATTATAGTTAAGGAGTTTCCCTGATTTGATTTGGAGGTTCATTGGTTAAGTATAAAAGGGGCAAACGGGGTATATTTCCCTTCATTTATTTTTTGAGGGACATTATTCTTTGAAATAAGAGTATAATATACAATTAATGTGAATAACCTGTGAGCTCAATGCCATCAGTTTAACTGGCACTTATCTTTTTATTGCTATTAACCGATGTGGGTTATGAAGCATAGTGGTTTATGTATTCAGTTCTGTATAGTCCTAGTTTCAAACTTTACTGTTAAATTTAGTATCATTTTGCAACGAATTTTCAATGTTTCTCTTGTTTTAGCTCTGCCAAGCTGCCCCATACCTGGAGACTCAGATAAATACTATTTATTAAATATAAAAAGTTCAAAGAGGAAGGTGAGTGAATTCTGGGGGGCGCGAGAGTGGACAAAGGGGGGGGGGGGGGTAATTTTCAAACTTTTACCAAACCTCTCCATCGGAATGTCCTTTCACCACTCTTTCATATTATGAACCTTTCTCCTCCCAGACTTGAATTCCGGAAGGGGGCGGGGGAGCGGTGCGGGGGTGATTATTTTTTTAATTTTAGAGATTTCTACAATAAATATCATTAAATGAGGTTTTTTAATGGAGCTCTCCGATAAATATTATTTATTAAATATAAAATTTTGGTGGCTGCGTGGGGGGTGCTGTGGTTGAAAAGTGGGGCTGCGTGATTTCCGGGTATATTCTGGGATAAAAGAGGGAACCCACGTGGGAGGGGTAGATTTCAAACTTTTTTTGGACCAGTCATTTGATATATCATCGGAAAGTTACTCTTTCATATTATGAACCTTTCTTCTTCCCTCCTTATTTTGGCGCCCCGAGAGAGGCACTTTTCGAACTTTTTTGAAATCGTAGCGTTTTTAAACATTTTAGATCGGATTTTTTTACGGAGCCCTCCGATAAATAATTTTTAATATATGAAAATTTCAAAGAGAAGGATGATCAGGGTATGTTTCGGGGGAACGATAATTGGAATCCTGGGAGTTGGGACTCTTTTCTATCTTTTGCTGATACCCCTCATGTGATAAATCATTGGAAAGCTCTGTGACTACTATTTCATTTTATATATCGCCCGCGCCCCTCCCCTTACTTTGCCCCGCGCGGGGGCACTTTTCTAAATTTAGCCGACACCCCTCATGTGACATATCGTTGGAAAGTCCTGTGACCACTTATTCATATTATGCACTTTCCTTGCCCCTGCCCCCTACTTTGCTCCCCGCGGGGGTTCGTTTAATGTATTCCAGTCGAAGTCTTTCTAAAAATGGGGAAATTAAAGATCCAATCTCAAATGACGTAGAAAAATCAATAAAAAATTTTGATCCCTTTTATCATCTTTTAGTTCATGTTTTTGCCACTAGGGGTACTTTTGATTCTTATTTCTTTGGCCATTTTGGTGCTAATTGCCGAAAAATTCTAATTTTTGATACTTAAACTTCCCTTACCGCTTCATAGCTACTCGCGTTTTTTCAGCTTTTTTCAACCAGGGGGCACCCTTACAAGACTTTTCCAGTCTTATGGCTCCTTTATAGCCTCCCTTTGGTTTGTTGTTTTTTTATTCCATCTGTTTTCAGTTACCCTATATTTAATAAAATCTGCCTTATATATATGTAAAAACAATTATTTCAATAATCGATTCTAGAACATCTCCTTTGTAGATTCTCGAAAATAATCGATGACTGTATCGATTGTGTAATTTACGATAACGATTTTTTTCGATTGGTAAATTTTAGAGAATCGCCCATCACTAAGCCCTAATCACTACTATGAAATTGTCGGCCAGAATAATAGCTAAGTTTTCCAATAACTGTTTTTAGCTTTTCTCGTTATAATCGATTGCTCAAGTAATTATATTTCCAAGTGTTTTGCAATTAAACAATATATTTAGGTGTGAATAATAATAATAATAAAAGAAAACTTTAAGATAGTTAAATTATTACGTACGAAAAATTTTCAATCGTGAAAATTACGTCATATTTAAAAAGCCGAAATATTAATATTCCAAAACACTTTTCAATTGAAAAATATATTTATACATGAATATTAAAAGAGAAAAAAAATTAAACTAATTAAGTATTGCGTCCGAAAAGCATTAAGTGGGAAAATTTTCGTGATATTTAAAACGTCATATTTTGAACGATTTTCTTATAGCGCCTAAAAAGAAAACTTTTCTCCTAGATGTTATTATAAAAAACTGGGAGGCAGCACAACATTTTAGTTAACCATTTATTGAAGCTGATATTAAAATGTGTGTTAGATCTTACTTAAACAATCACGTTAACAGCCATCAGCTGTCGTGACAGAGGGGATACGGCCCTGGGTATAAAAAAATCCCCCATTTAAAAGGAAATGAATGGCAACCCGATTACAGCAAATCACGATTGGTCCTGAGAATACAATTTAATCATTTGTAATCGGATAATCTTTTTAAAACAGACCAAATTAATGGGTATTTAGAGCCTGCGAGTTCTGGACATATGGTTGGCAACTATAGCTTCGTAGGGGACAGAGAGCCCCTGTGTGAAAATAAATAAAAGAAAACGTTCACTTTCATTCATAAAGCTGAAATTATGACGTAATTTTTAATGAATTTTCATTCAGTCCTTACTAAGATTGATGTATACAAATAAAACTAGACAGTGAGGAACCTCCATACGAAATTGGCACTTGATCTTGTCACTTCCCCTCTTTCTTCGAATTTCTTCAATGCATTCACACATACAAACATCAACAATTCTTATTTATTGTCAAAATATGTGAGATAATTTCGGTTTAAAATCACTCCAAATTTGCCCCCCCCTTTCCCCCGTTTAATCATTTCGTGTTTTAATTCAAGTACGTAATCATGAAATGTACAAAGTGTGTTGAGCCATCCCTAGGCACATTTACAGAAGCTTTTTCTTTCTTCATTATTTGGATATAACAGAATATTTTACTAAAGAAAACATTCAGAATTCAGACACACACTCACAAAGAAAAGAAAAGAAAGTCGCCTATTTTTATTGACTGTCAAAATATGCGAGATAATTTCGGTTAAAACCCCTCTCAATTTGCCGCCGGGGCGGTCGCCCCCTTTGCCCCTCCCCAGCTACGCTGCTGGAAAATAACAACAAAGAAACGAATTGTATAAAATCCTCCATTCGAAGTAGCTTAATAATATTGGCTACAGATTCTTCAAACGAGAAGAAAATAGAAAATAATAATGGAAAATATGACTAAAGTTTTTTTCAGTGTCCTGTATTTTTATTTTATTTTATTTATTTATTTATTTATTGTTTAAACTATGAAGATTTAAAAAAATATGATGCTAATATGCACTCATGTTCAAAATTATGAAAATTTGCATATTTTGTCGAATTTCATGTAACATTTGTCAACTTAATCAAAGATAAAACTAATGCTTCGAAACGAAGATGCAAATCTTTAGTGTTGAATGCGTAAGCGTCCATGTGTGTATGGGCGGAGCAAGTAGAGGAACAGACTTTATAAGCGCGCCTGGCAATTTCGTTCTCTCGCGCACCTTGCTGAATATCTTTTTTTTTCCTGCAACATTCGATGAAATTCACAAGTAAACAGTAAAATAATAAAAAAGAAAAGTGCCCAGCTAAACTGATGGCATTGAGCTCACAGGCTATTCACACTAATTGTATATTATACTCTTATTTTAAAGAATAATGCCCCTCAAAAAAATAAGTGAAGGGGAATTAGCCCCCGTTTCCCCCTTTATACTTAACCAGTGAACCTTCAAATCTAATCAGGGAAGCTCCTTATCATAATAAGCCGGTATACCAAATTTGGAGCAAATCGAATAATCCTGCAAAAAAAACCATTTATCTAAATTAAGAGGGTGGACTAGCCCCCCTTTATCCTTAACCAATGAATCCCCAAAACGAATCAGGGAAGCTCCTTAACATAATAAACCGGTATACCAAATTTGGAGCAAAGCGAATAATTCTGCATGAAAAACCCGTTTATATAAATTAAGGGGGGGTGGACTAGCCCCCCTTCTCCCTTTATCCTTAACCAATGAACCCCCAAAACTAATCAGGGAAGTTCCTTAATATAATAAACCGGTATACCAACTTCGGAGCAAATCGAATCATTCTGCATGAAAAACGCATTTATCTAAATTAAGAGGGGCGGGATAACCTCCCTTTTCCCCCTTTATCCTTAACCAGTGAACCCACAAAACTAATCAGGGAAGTTCCTTAACATAATAAACCGGTATACCAAATGCGGAGCAAATCGAATAATTCTGCATGAAAAACCCATTTATCTGAATTAAGGGGGGTGGACTAACCCCGTTTTTCCCCCTTTATCCTTAACCAATGAACTCCCAAAACTAATCAGGGAAGTTCCTTAACATAATAAACCGGTACACCAAATTCGGAGCAAATCGAATGATTCTGCATGAAAAACCCATTTATCTGAATTAAAAGGGGTGGACTAACCATCCTTTTCCCCCTTTATCCTTAACCAATGAACCCCCAAAACTAATCAGGGAAGTTCCTTAGCATAATAAACCGGTATACCAAATTCGGAGCAAATCGAATGATTCTGCAAGAAAAACTCATTTATCTGAATTAAGGGGGTGGACTAAACCCCCTTTATCCTTAACCAATGAACACCAAAAACTAATCAGGGAAGTTCCTTAACATAATAAACCGGTATACCAAATTCGGAGCAAATCGAATGATTCTGCATGAAAAACCCATTTATCTGAATTAAGGGGGTGGACTAACCCCGTTTTCCCCCTTTATCCTTAACCAATGAACCCCAAAAACTAATCAGGGAAGTTCCTTAGCACAATAAACCGGCATACCAAATTCGGAGCAAATCGAATGATTCTGCAAGAAAAACTCATTTATCTGAATTAAGGGGGTGGACTAACCCCCCTTTTCTCCCTTTATCCTTAACCAATGAACACCAAAAACTAATCAGGGAAGTTCCTTAACATAATAAACCGGTATACCAAATTCGGAGCAAATCGAATGATTCTGCATGAAAAACCCATTTATCTGAATTAAGGGGGTGGACTAATCCCCCTTTTCCCCCTTTATCCTTAACCAATGAACACCAAAAACTAATCAGGGAAGTTCCTTAACATAATAAACCGGTATACCAAATTCGGAGCAAATCGAATGATTCTGCATGAAAAACCCATTTATCTGAATTAAGGGGGTGGACTAACCCCGCTTTTCCCCCTTTATCCTTAACCAATGAACTCCCAAAACTAATCAGGGAAGCGCCTTATCACAATGAACCTAGAAAAAAATTTTGAAGCAAATCGGATGTTTCTATCAAGAGTTATCGCGTTACGTACATACATACATACATACATACGTACATACATACATAGAGAACGGCTGGGCACATTAGCTCTCAGGCTTTGATAGCCAGTGAGCTAAATACTTAACCAAAGAACCTCCAAATCTAATCAGGGAAGCTCCTTAACATAATAAACTGGTATACCAAATTTTAAACAAATCATATATTTCTGCATGAAAAAACCATTTTGCTAAATTATGGGGGGTATAAGCTCCTCCATTTCTCCCTTTATGCTGAACCAATGAACCTCCAAATCTAATCATAAAAGCTCTTTATCAGAACGAACCTAGACAAAAAAAAAAAAAAAAAAAAAAAAAAAAAATTAAACTAAATTAGATAATTCTGCATGAAACCCTTTTATCTAAATTAAGGGGAGGGGACACTTTCCCCCCTTTTATACTTAACCAATGAACCTCCAAATCAAATGAAGGAAGCCATATCGGAATAAACTGGTACATCAAATTTGAAGCAAATCGAATAATTCTGTATGGAAAACTTATTTATCTAAATTAAGGGGGTGGACTAGCCCCTCTTTTCCCCCTTTATCCTTAACCAATGAACTCCAAAAACTAATCAGTTAAGCGCCTTATCAGAAAGAACCTAGAAAAAAAAATTTGAAGCAAATTGGATATTTCTATCAAGAGTTATCGTGTTACGTACATACGTACGTACATACAGAACCAGTGGGCACATAAGCTCTCCGGCTTTGATAGCCTGTGAGCTAAAAAGAGTAACCGCTAATGTTTGGATGATGAAATGTGGTGGCGAATCGTGAGGAGACTGGAAGCAGGACAGTTTCCAGTCAGATTTCTAGAGACTTCAATATAACATCCAGAGTCGTGTTCAACTTATGGGAACAGTTTAAGCATATTGGAGCCATAGAGAGAAAGCCTGGGCAAGGTCGTCTATGAGCCACGACGGCCAATCAAGATCGATATTTGTCCATTGCAGCGAGGCGTTACAGGAGTGCAACAGCTTCTCGGCTCTCTCGTGACTTTATGCTGCCACAGGAAGCATATGAAGCCGAGTTTCAAAGGTTATTGTTTCCAGAACGATACATGACAGAGGGTTGCTTGCAAGAATACGTGCTGCTTGCATCCCGCTCACTGGAATCTTCTGCCATGGGCTCTTCTGAACTGAGAGGAATGGAGGGCCGTTCTATTCACTGATGTGTCTCGGTTCGGCCTAAGCATTTATTCGCGACGTACTTTCATCTGGAGAGAACCAGGGTCCCGTTATTTGCCCTACAACGTTCGAGAAAAAGACCACTAAGGCAACGGAGGTTCGATGGTCTGGGCAGGCATCATATTGGATGGGAATACACCCCTCCATGTGTTTGGCAGGGGCTCTGTGACTAGTGTAAGGTATAGGGATGAGATCTTTGACCACTATGTTCATTCCTAAAAGAGAGGCAAAACTGCACCCCTAAAAAAGGGGTGTAATTGGCCCTGATTTCATTTTAATGGACAACAACGTGCCTATAGAGCTCATCTGGATTTTGGATGCATTTTTTTTTGGATCATCAAGGATTTATGGAAAGCAGGGATATTCGCCGGTTGGATTGGCCGGCCAGATCCCCAGACCTAAACCTTATAGAACACGTGGGACGCTCTGGGAAGGGCAATTGCAATTCGTTTTACACCTCCTAAAACCACCCAGGTCCCAAAACAACGTTGCTGGAGAAGTAGGACAGACTACCACAGGTATTCATAAGTGGCCTGATTTCCAGTGTGAATTCACTTTCTGAAAGTAATCACTTTGTGAGAGAATTCACTTTGTATAACTTTAAGAATGGACCCTACCTCTTATTAATACATTTTTTTTTTTTTTTAAATTGAATATTGTGAGCTCGGTTTTATACCTTCCGACGCTGATGAGTCTTACGCACTATCATGCTTGTGTATTAAAAGTGTGAAATGGTTATTTATTTTTGCATTACATCAACCTATGTACATACCTAATTTTATTAAAACCTATTCAGTAGTTCTGAAGATAATCGACCAAATCTAAAAATTCTCTTTATTTTGAACGTGAGTGATAAATGGTATATGGGGATATATGGATATCCAAGATATAGGGGACCATAGATTTAGAGCGTAGGGCGCTCTGTAAAATAATGAATCAGCATGAAAAAGGGCACATCAGAAGAATGAGAGCGGAGCACCACTTTCATACACTGTTAAAAATATTCAGCAAACTGTCCTGTCCAGTCATTCAATAAAATTTATTTAATTCTTTTTATAGCTAACGGTTACTTGACCTTATTATGAAGCGTCCTTTATTCTTCAGATTAGAGTAGATAAATTGCGGTTAGGTAAGGTAAACGCATCAGTAATGGGCGATTTAAGGACGTTTGTCTAATTATTACTAAAATATTAGTTAATTCCAAAAGATATATGTATATATTTAGCCTTTTTAACCTTTATGTATCAGAATAAACATTTAAAAATATATTTTTCGGAAAAAATAAAAAAGTTACCTCCTTTATGTTCCATTAGTGGCCATAGTGAATTTCTGATGCATAAACTTTTAAGATTTCCAACATATTATTTACAATGTAATAGAGTATATCAACGGAAGTTTAATTCAAAATAAAACATAATATTAAAGAAATAATGTTTTAAATATAAACTTATCTCTTAACGAAATTTCTAAGAATTCACCAAAAAATCTGTTTTTGAAGACACTCTGGAAAATAAACAAATGTACCAGCAGGAAAAAAAAGCAATTATTCCAAAGAGTTTATGGAAAGTATACATTTAAGGCTTTTAGTCAATCATATTTCTTTCAATCGTTTTTCAGAAATACATTTTGGGCTTTAAAACTTTAAAAACGTTGCATTTGCAAAACTTGCATTTTAAACTTTAAAAATTAGTGGACCGCTACTGGTAGATGGCCCACTATAGGTGCATTTACCTTAACCGTTTTCTATAAAGACGGTCGAATGACTGGACTGTTTTCTGCAGATTTTTAACTGTGTATTCATTTCCACACTGTTAATTTTTTGCAGCAAACTATCCAGTCATTCGGCCGTTTTTATAGAAAACGGTTATATAACCGTTATTTAAGACTTTTTTGACCATTTTATTTATCAATTTCTTGTTTTTAAAAGATTTTTGCGAAAATATTTGTATCAACAAAGATCTTGAAATTGTCGCCGTTTGAGCGATGAAACATATGTCGGTCTAAAAAAAAGTTATTTATATGCCTTTTAAGTACCGTAATTTCCGGTGTATATAGCCCGCGGATCAAACAATCGTGTTTCGACCCAGAAATTTTCTAAAATAAAATGTAACTTTCTACACTGGTTATCAAAAATTATTAAAATTATCAAAGTCACAAAAGGCTAATTTTCAAATACGCGAACACTCAAAAGGAAATAATATAATTCGAGTAATTACTATCTCTACAACACAGCTAGCCTATATAGCATCTCATTCATGTCACACATGGTCACAAGTGTCACAGTCCCTACAGTGAAGCAAAAAAAAAATAGGAAATTCCATACGTATCATTATGAGTCTCAAGTGATCACTATATGTGACTCCACTGAGACGTCACTGTGACTGCTGCTTTGTGACGAGTCACCATATGACTTTACAATGTAGTTACATTGTGACTCTCATGTGACTGTCATTTGTAGACTCAATTTCAAAGTCATCATGAACGCTGCATTGTGATAAGTTACCAAATAATGTCACATTAAAGTCACATGATCACTTTCAGGTGGCAGAGAGACTACTGTGAAGTGACCATTGTGTTTTTTTGGGAAAAGTCTCCATGTGACTATAACATGATATTATTTGGTGACTTATCATAATGCAACGTTCATGATGACTATGAAATTGAGTCTAAAAATGGCAGTCACATGAGAGTCACAATTTAACTACATTGTAAAGTCACCTGGTGACTCGTCACAAAGCAGCAGTCACATTGACGTCTCAGTGGAGTCACATATAGTGATCATTTGACACTCATAATGAGATGTATGGAATTTCCTATTTTTTTGCTTCACTGTAGTGACTGTGACTCTTGTGACCATGTGTGACATGAATGAGATGTTATATGGGCTAGCTGTGTTGTAGAGATAGTAATTACTCGAATTATATTATTTCCTTTTGAGTGTTCGCGTATTTGAAAATTTGCATTTTGTGACTTTTCCTTAATTTTTGATAACCAGTGTAGATCACGGTAAATATTGGTCTTCAAATACTGAATAAAATTTCCGGGCCCAAACTGAATTATTTGATCTGCGGGCTATACACCCGAAATTACGGTATATTTTTTATCACTTTTAGAAATTTTAGCTCAGTTTGGAGGGAATTTTTAACAGTGCAGCTCTACATCTATTCATTTCAAAATTCAGACCCATATGTTTTTTCTCTTTTTCACATGGCGACATAATTACATGCTACACTGAACAAATTTGCAGCAAGCAATTCAGCCATTCCACCATTTTTTACAGAGAACGGTTAATTAACCATAATTTTAATCATTCATCATCACAGATCTTGACTAATGAAAACACTTCAGATTATGGTTAAGTAACCGTAACAAAAACGGTTCAATGACTAGATAGTTTGCTGCAAATTTTTTCCAGGGAGGCGTGGTCTCTGGAAACAAGCATAGTCCAAGTTAGTGATAAAAAGTAATATTTATGATAACTAACTTTACATGGGCGTCAAATCGAATCAGTGGTAACACGCCCACATACAGACAGGTTTAAATCCCTTAACCCTTTAGTGCGCAGCTTTGCACATATGCAAACAACAGTGTTTTAAATTTAATTTTTTTATTTGTATATACCTAATTCATATCAGAAAATTAAAAAAGCAATATTTGCTTTAATTAATAACAGGCATTCCATATTTAAATAAAGCGAAATTAACTATTGAAACTTTCTGGTGTAAAGTCAGATTCTCTGAAGTACGTAATTTCCAGAACGTATTCTATTATGGAAATTAAAGGGTTAAAGATTAAGTTTTATAAAATAAATAATTATATAAAATAAGGTATTTGGAGACATACTTATTAAAATATTTAATAATTTACAATATTTTAGCATAAAAAGCCATACGACAGTAGTTTTTACTTGTATTGCAGATGTGCAACAGAAGAAAAGATTGACATATTATATGAAAAATGTATCTCTGATTTTTTTTTCATTATTTTTCCTGTGTAATAAAACTTTCAGAGAATCATATACAATTTTTTTGGAAACAAAATAAAAAATCACGCATTTAAGGGTTAATCTTCTATGTATCGTCGCCGTAAGGCTTGTCCTGAAATTGAAACTGGCATATTCTGACACATTCACAAATTCAGCTTTCTTTCTCAAATACACCTAATGGGCAGGTGTTCTCATTCAGAAACTAGAAAATCGAATAGTGTTTTCCATTTTTTGAAGAAGAAAAACAATATTTCATAAAATTCTCTTAAGGTTATCGTTTTAAACCAATGTTTGAGGATAGAGAAAACTATGTCGGATTTGGAAATCCCAAAACTTTCTTCTATCTCATGTTAATACTTCAAAATTCGTTACCACAGAGCCAAAATTAAATCACAATCTATGCCCATCGTCAGGATTCTGAAATTCCGTGCTCTAGTTCTTGAAATATGACTATTGATGATATCGGGGCAAAATGCAGCATAAAAGTGCCATCTGCTGGGCGATTGACACCAAAACATAATCAGCAAAAATATTTATCAACGTATATCTGAATCTGAAGTTTGATGAAAATTCGTGCATTAATTCTTGAGATAGAGATATAGCGGGAATCAGGAAAAATTCAGCATAGCAGCGCCATCTGTTGGGCGATTGACACCAAAACGTAAACATAATCAATTCATATAAAGGGTTAACTGATTCTTAAGTTCGATTAAATCCCTGCATTAATTCTTCAGATGGAGCTATTGCAGAAATCGCGAAAAATACAGCATAGCAGCGCCACCTGTTGAGCAATTTGCACCAAAATGTAAACAGCATTAATTCATGTCAAGGACTAACCGAATCTGGAGTTTGATGGAAGTCCGTGCATTAGTTCTTGAGATAGAGCTGTTGCAGAAATAGTAAAAAATGCAATATAGTAGTGCCACCTGTTGAGCGATTTACGCCAAAATCTAATCAGCATCAATTTATACCAGGAACTACCTGAATATAATTTTTTATTAAATTCTGTGCATTAGTTCTTTAGATAGAGCGTCCACAAAATTTATGTCACATACACAGAGTCACAGACTCACAAACAGACATTTTGTAAAAACATGTTTTTGGAACCACTGACCCCTAAAACGTGTAAATGCATCAAAAACCGGAATTCGAAAATTTTCACGAATTCAATACTTTCGTCTTGTAAATGTAGAAGAAAGTAAAAAAGGTTGTCATGAGATAGAAATCAAATATCAAATATACGAGAAAATGAAAAACGCTATTCTATTTCAAATCATATTTAATAGATATGTTTTTATTAATTTTATGTATAAAAATGAAACTGTGAATGTGTCAAAAATGTTTCGCATTGTTGAGGTGGAAAAAGTTTTTTATTTTTTTTTAATACATTTTCCCAATGAACTTTGAAGCGTAATACAAATAAATTGTCTATGCAGAGTGTCTGAAAAGTATTAGTACAGAAGTGATAACACACAATGTGTATTACACATGAAGACAAAAATTTTTTAATCAGGGAACGAATTCGCATAGCCAGTCAAAAATACAAATGTTTCATTCCAAGCCGATTTTAGCTCATAACTTTACGAATAATTATTCTTTTAAACCGACTTTCTTTGCTTTTTGTGGAATGTGAAAACAACAGAAGTAATTCTGGAAATGACTACCATTCGCGTCCATAAAGCACTGAGTTCCATAATTGAAGAGCTAAGTGGAAGAACATGTTATATATTAAGTAACAGAAATTACATTTGAAGAAATTTGATGTGAAAGTTTTTGTTGTCAATTTTAATGATTTATTTTCTGTTTGATACCATGTGTTTAAAATATTAATGGGTTGAGCAAAAAGTTCTGGGAAATTTTTAATCTAATAGTTACCAGAATTTGTATCGTATATGATGGTCGTGCCATCAATGCCGAGCTCTATTGCCAGCAGTTGGATCGCGTCTACGACAAATTGGTGCAGATGTATCCAAGATTGGTCCGTCGAAAGCGCGCTTTGTTTCAGCAGGACAATTGCAAACCGCATGTGGCCCAGAGGACCAAGAACAAGTTTTCACAGTTGGACGGCGTCGAAATTCTTCCACACCCCGCCTACAGCCCAGACGTGGCTCCATCCGATTATAGACTCTTTCGATCAATTCAACACTTATTCAAAGGCCGTCGATTTGAATCCTTTAATGAAGTTGAAGAAGCATGTCAAGAGTTTTTCGATTCCAAGGAGCCGCCATGGTACATCCAGCAAATCCGGAATCTGGCAGAACGATGGCAGAAAGTCGTGGACTATGATGGTCTCTACTTTGAAGAATAGTCCTTGTTGCTTTTGTTATGAATTTGCACATAACAACGCAACTTTCACAAATTTCCCAGTACTTTTTGCTCAACCTAGTGACAGGTGTGGTACTAAACTCTACCAAAAAAAACTTATTCATATTTAATTTTTAAATATTAAAAAAATATTAATATTATTTGCATTATTAAATATCAAAATATTAAATATTAATGAATGACTTAAATCTTCAATTCGAAATAGAACTTTGGTATTTTAGCTTTACCATGTGATAGAATACCTGATAACACCTTCGTCCAAAAGATAAAATAATTTTTAAGAAAATATAGCATAACATGTTCTTCCACTCAGCTCTTCAATTGAGAATAAAGCTGAAGTACATACAGTGTCAACCGAATTAGAGTGTACCTCCAGCACTGAGACACAAAGAAAATGTTATTATAATAAATCTTTATTGTTGGTAAAGTTACAAACGAAAATCCATGTTCAGTTTGGGGTGACACATCGTTTATTTATTTATTTATTTTTATCTGACAAAGGGGATTGCGATTCTGGTTTTCTACACATAAATTGTTTGTCTTGACGTATATTATCGCACTTTAAACACTGGTTTTAAGTTTTAGGCAACATGTATACAAGGTGTCCCAAAAAAATTTAAACGCGCATTAATTTTTTATCTGTTGGAAATACGTAGGCAATGTAAAGTTCAAAAGTGTTCAAAGTAAATTCGAAATTAAGAATATGCTGATGAAATACACCTCCCGTTAATTTTTAAAAAGTTACACTTTTTAAATTTTATACTGTCCTTGGATACAGTAAGTTATAGTTAAAAAAATTTTCACCATGCTCTGACAAGCACAACACTAAAAATTCCATTATTCTACGAGCAAAATTCACCGTGTTGTGATACTTTGAATTTCAAGAAATTTTGGAGTTTTCTTGCACCAAAAAATCGCCTGTTTTTATTGTAGGAAAGCTCAGAAATTAAATTTTTTTTAAAAGTATCATAACTAAGCGAGTTTTGATTGTAGAAGAACGGGATTTTTACTGTTGTGCTTGTCAGAGCACGGAGAAGGTATTTTTTATTTATTTATTTATTTTTTTTAAACTATAGAACTCAGAGACAGCATAAATATTTAGAAAATATAACTTTTTAAAAATTATTGGCAGGACTATTTCACTAATTTAATTTTAATTCTTACCTTATTTTGAACAGTTTTGCAATTTGCATTGCCTTGTGTGTCTTTAACACATAAAAAATTGATATGCGTTTCAATTTGTTTGAGACATCCTGTACAAGGTTAGTAATTCAAGAATGCTTTGTACGTTAATTTTTTTTAATATTCTTGTTAAGTTTATATCAGATTTTATTTTTTAATTTCTTCACATACTAATGTAATTTTTTTCTGATGTAATGGCTTTACGTTAGAAAAAAAAAATACTTATATTAGAAAGGGGTGGGGCGAAAAGAAATCCGAACCGTTGCTCCAAGCTGTAAGCTTGATGGAGTGTTTTCCTACGGCCGGCCGAAACTCCTTTGCTAGTCCATATTTTTGACAGCAGTTTTTAAAAAGATTGACACGTTTATATTTATGCTTTAGTATCTCAAAAAAAAAAAAAACTGTGCGATTCTCAAGATAGCTGCCTGCTTCAAAACATGGCGATTTATAATAAATACAAAGTATTAATAACGAAAACATTACTTGTAATAACTATAATACTACTACTACTAATAAAAAAAATAATTAATGAATATACAGTGAAATACGTTTAACACGAAAACGCTTAACATGAAAAATCGGTTAATACGAAATGATATAGCAGTCCGGACAGTATACTATGCAATTTAATACATTTTTTTTTCTTTTAACACGAAACAAAAATCGTTTAACACGAAAAAAATTCGCTTTCGATCTAGTTAGTTTGAGATGAAATTGGTGAATTTTGTGTTAAAACCACTGAATTTTAGGTGAAGATCAGTGAATTTTGTGTTGTTTTGCAAATTAGCTTATGTTTTATGAGCACAATGGTTGAGAAATCGGCGAGAAAACAAACTGCCATTTCGCTTCAAATGAAGATGAAGCTGCTTAATGCAGTTGATGAGAAAGAAGGACGAAAACAGAAATCTGCAAAGAGTTTGGCATTGCCAATTCTACTTTATCAACGATAATAATAATAATAATAATAATAATAATAATAATAATAAACAGGGATCTATTACATTAATGTTTGAGCGCAGTATGTTTAAGCCAGTGAGAAAACGTGAGAACGGCTAAGCACGAAGGTTTAGAGACAGTTTTGCTTATTTGATTCAAACAAGCTGGATTTCAGAATGCTGAAAAAGACATTTCAAAAAAAGATTTCTGATTTTTTCCCAAAAAACAATATTTTTTTTACTTGATTTTTATCTTAATGGATGCGACCTAGCAGTAGTTTAACAGAAAATCGAAATAAAATTTGGCTACGTCGAAAATATTCGAGTTTTGTTTTACGAACCTTTAAACGCGAAATTCTTTTAACACGAAAATTTTTTTCGGTCTCCTCAATTTCGTGTTAAACGTGTTTCACTGTATATGAAAACTATTTACAATGGAAACAAAGAAGATAACAAAGCAAATCATAAATCATCGTCTGAAGAATTGTATTTTTATTTCTAAAAATGAGTTAATTTTTCTCTATAAATCTCATTAGTGCTGATATTCTGTTCATGAGAACAGGACTTTCACTAATATAATTAATCCAATCCGGAATCGCCATACTTCTGTGTTTTTTAACGTGGTAATATGTTGTCAGAGGTCAATCCAGTACGTAGTGCAGTGAGGTGGAGGGGAGACCACATACACAAAGTGGGGTATCACGCCGTAATAACCTATGTCGTAAAGATATTTCTGGAAAGGGCAGTGATTTGTGAAGAAAAGAAAAAGGTAACGATTATTTACGGTAAATTGAATGGGAACACTTGGTAATAAGTTATGCGTGTAGCGGCCTGTGTCTTCATTGCCCCATCTTTGCTGACATTCATTTTTTATTTTCTGTTTTAATTTATATTTTAAATGAGAGGCCGGATGTGGAAGGAAGTATGATGTGACATTAGTATCCTCTACTGCCTTTTCTGCCATGGTATCAGCTAATTCATTCCCTGTGATTCCCGAGTGCCCTTTAACCCCTTGAGGGGCACCGGTATATATAGTTTTACACCAAAAAAATTTTATTAAATTTTACTTTTCTAACATTGGTGGAAAAAAGCCGTAAAATTGCTTTTACTTATTTGAAATAGAATTTTTCAAATATTCCGGTGGGAATTCATCATTTCACAAACGTAATTGCTTGCCCCTCAAGGGGTTAAAGTGGAAAGTTTTGCTGGATTTGTGTAAGAAACTTGGAATGTCTGAAATCATATAGTCAACTGTATCTGTATAGAAATGATTTGTACTGAAATGAATCTGCCCAAACCACAGCGTTTTTAATGGTAAAAAGTTCAGCTTGGAAAACGGAATTATCTACGGAAAGACGAGCATTCCACTCATGTATTAAGGAGTTCTCTTTAAATGCATAAAAGGCGGATCCTGTCCTCTGATCAGATTTTGAACCGTCTGTGAAGGTATGTATTGTGTCGTTGCATTGAGATAAGTCTCCTTCCTGGATACCATCCCATCTCGGATCTATGACATATTTCGAGCATTTACCGCAAAAGTGGCGCAAAATAATTTTCAGTAGAGATCCCCAATCTAATCACCGATGACAATTCCGCTTCGCATTCTAATTGGATATCTAAAGGCGGCAGGTTGGTAAGGGTCTGAAGTGCTATGTTTTCTTATATGCTCTTGAAATTAGTAACAGAACTTTATGTTGTGTTGGCAGCAGATATCTTCTGCCATGTGATGACCACATATGCGGAAACCAAACGAGGTACACATCTACTAATTTACTAATACTATATACATTATATATTACATAAATATATTTTATTGGATATTCATTATCAGAAAATGCTTTCTTTACTTGTCATCGTCATTAATGTAGGTATAAAGCATGTCTCAAAATCTCAATTTTGCAGGTACACAGGCCCGTAGCTAGACCATACTTCCAGGTAGGGCAAAGGTTTTTCTAGGGGTGGCAGATTATTTCATCAATTTTTTCTAGTCTCTTATTCATAGTTCTTCAAAAATATGTACTGCGATTTTAGGGAATTTTATTTTTCATTTAAAATATAAGATATTTCTAAAGTCAGTATGAAATTTTTAAAGTTTCTTCAGAGACATAATAAAAATATATTAAAGTTAAATAAGACATTTGCCATAACCAGGGCCGCAGGAACCGCCCCGATTTGGCAGGGGGGGGGGGGGGGTGAGCAAAGTCAGTGCCCCAGTAGTAAGTTATTGTATCTTTGAGCCGAATAATGTTTTTTAACTTTTATAATTATTTTTTAATGTATTTTTTAATAACATTTTAATTTGTTTAATCCAAATTCATTTTTTGTCAAAGATCTTTGTCAGATTTAGAAAACAGATATGCGATTTCCTTCTATATCCACTATTCTTTATAAAGGTGCCCATATGGAAGAGCTTTTGAAGGCTCTAAATTCTATTTTTAAAATATAATGCTATTTTAGTCTGTTTGGGAGCCCCCTATAAATGGGAGAAAAAGGTGAAACAAAAGGTTCAAAACTTTATTAATACTAGTACTTCCTTCAACCAAAACAGATATGCACTTTCTTTCTACAGCCATCATTCTTTTTAAGGTGCCCAGATGAAAGAAATTTTGTAGACTCTAAATTCTTTTTGAATTGTCTTTTTTAGGGCCTTCTATAAAAGTGAGGAAAAGTTGCAACCCAAGATTCAAAACTTTTAGGCCAAATTTTTCATTCAAATCTTTAAAAAATATGCTTTTTAATCTCATTGGGGGCCCTAATATGTTTCAAAACTTCCTTAATACCATTACTTCCTTCAAAAAATTTGTGCTTTCTTTCTATAGTCACCGTTCTTTTTAAACGTGATGAAAGAAATTTTGCAGGCTCTAAATTCTTATTGAAATGTTTTTTTTTTTTTTTTTTTTTGTTTTTTTTTGGCTATAAAAAGGAAGAAAAGTTGGAACTCAAGATTCAAAACTTTTAGGCCCCATATCTTTTATTCAAATGTTCAAAAAATGTGCTTTTTAATCTCTTTGGGGTTCTCAATAAGCTTCAAAATTTCCTTAATAGTATTACTTCCTTCAACCAAAACAGATAATGTGCTTCCTTTCTGTAGCCACAATTTTTCTAAAGGTGTCCAGATGAAAGAAATTTCGCAGGCTCTAACATTTTTTAATTATTTTTTATTGGGGGAGGGGGGGGGGGGGCTATGAAAGTGAGGAAAAGTTAGAACCCAGGATTCAAAACTTGTAGCCGCCATTTTTTTACTCAAATGTTTAAAGAATGTGCTTTTTAATCTCGTTGGGGCCCCAATAAGGTTCAAAACTTCCTTATACTATTACTTTCTTCAACCAAATCAGACATGGGCTTCTTTCCATAGCCACCATTCTTTTTAAAGGTGCCCAGATGAAAGCATTTTTGCAGGTTCTAAATACTTTTTTAAAATGTCTTGTTTGGGGGTCCCTATTAAAAGTGAGGAAAAGTTGGAACCCAAGATTCAAAACTTTTAATCCTCATTATTTTTATTCAAATGTTTAAAAAAAAAATGTGCTTTTTAATCTCTTTGAGGGTCCCAATAAGCAGGCATCTGTGTGCTATGCATTTGCCACCTATCCCCTTATGTTCGACCTGTTTCTTTTTTAACGTTTCATTTCTCTTCTCTCGATAAATTACAAATAATTTCTATACATAAATTATATTTTGTAATTATTTAATCTACTAGCACAGCTTCGCTTGCTTTGCTGGTTGGTTTTTCCAAAAAATAACCTATTTTGGGGGATTTCCCATTGGGGGCCCCACTGCCTTCCGCAGCGTAAACCCGTTCGGGTTATCCCCAATCTGATCTTGAATTAAACAATCTTTGAATTATTGTAATTTTTCTTTCGATAAAAGTGATAGTTTCCAGGTAAAAGTTAAATTTTCCAGCATCGTCGTTCACGTTCCTATAGGAGCCAATTTGTTATTTTCCCACCTTCAGCTTAATCATGACAGCAGTAAAATCTACTGGATAATTCTTCGGTTTCAGAAAAACTTGTAAAAAAGTATCCGCAAAACGCGAATAAAGGTGTATAAATCCCATAAAACATTGGACAAAAATTCAAAAATAGCCGAGAGCAAAATTTGACTATATCGAGCCATAAGATTGAAAGTGGAATGTTAAAAAATACACTAAAAATCACATAAAATGTTCGTAAAGAATTCAGAAATTGCAAAGGATAAATTTTCTATATTGAGTTAAAGACTTAAACCTGATTCATTTTAGGGATGTTAAAAAAACACCGCGGAAGGCGAATAAAACGCCGCAGAGTGCAAAATTTACTATATTGGGATAAAAGATTGAAACCGGATTCCTTTTACATTCTCATAAAATAAATAAATAAATCAGTGAATTGGATGTTTTTTCCGTTGCTTTTTCTTCCGTTCAAACCACAAGAAAAAAAAAAAAAAAAAAAAAAAAAAAGCTTTCATTTGCCAATTTTTTGTAAAAATATAGAAAGTCACTAATCTAATGTAAAAATTACCTAACATCCTTCAATATAAAGATGCATTTTCGTCAGATGAAATTCCAATTGTGTTCCGTCAACTATGTTGCATTGTATTTTTCCCTTTTAGAAACTGAACTTTTACACATGAATATTTTTTCCTTCATAACACCAAAAAATCATGAATTAAAGATCAAAATTTCTAAAAATTTTCCATTCAAAAGACGAAAATTTCTTCAAATATGAGGAAAAAACTCTTCTAATCGCAGGGGTCTTAAAAACGGGAAAAGCGTTTAAAATCGCATAAAAAGTTCGCGAAAAATTAAAAAATTGCAGAGGACAAAATTTTTTACTTTGGACTAAAACATTGATATTGAAACCTGACTCTTTTTACTAATGTCAAAAAATCCCGTCGGAACGCGAAAAAAATTAAAAATCACATAAAAGACTTCGTGAAATATTCAAAAATCGCAGAAGACTACTTTACTATATTTGGCTAAAATGGAAAGATAGATTGAAAATGGATTCCTTTTATGAATGTGGGGAAAAAACACAAAAATAGCATAAAAAATTAAATTAAAAAAAATTATTAAAAAAAAACTTAACACCTGTATCGAGATGCATAATTTCAGGCATACAGGTATCCTTCTTGTCAAATCTTGTCCTGAACAGAAAACATCTGGTCAGACAAAAAAAAAAAAAAAAAAAAAAAAAAAAAGTGACAGAGAAATATCTGTCTTTATTATTATCTACTGGAAACCCGTCTTTGTTGCCCCATAGATGGATATTACAATTCCGTGTGACACTGATCGATTTTACAAACTTTTATAATTTGCTAATAGTGTCAAGAAAGCTGTTAAAGAACATTTTCCACTTTTGTTCAAAAGCAACTTAGTGAAGTTAACAATGACAAAACCACATGATTGAAGCACATGATAGTTGTATATTTTGTACAATCTGTTTTGTCAAGCCATAAAATAGGTAGCAAACTGCAGCTGAAAATCCACATACCTTTGGTTTCCCTTACCTGATAATAATAAATTTCATGTATGACAAGTTGTACAAAGAAACCAATTTTCGCGGACATCAGTTAATCAGTTTGGGGAAAGGAGCTAAAAGGATAATCTCTAAAACGTATCATTATCTAAAGTCTGTAGATTGACTGTTTCGGGAGGCGGTAAGGTAAATTTCTACAAAGCAACAAAACGAAAAATGTCCCGCAGTTCTTGGAACGAAAGGGAAAAAAGTCTTCACAGATGAATTTTTTGTTTAAATTGTTTTGTTTGAATTGAGAAGTTTTAGGGATGGGTGTCTGTTAGTTAGGTTACAGTCTATGCTTAAAAAAAAAAAAAAAAAGTTTTTTAATGAGGCAAAGAAAAGTTCAGAAATTTAATGTGTCGATCAGGGTGTCCAGTCAATTGTGCTAGGGCGGGCAAACATTTTTCTAGGTCGGGCAGTGCCCGACCTGGCCCCCACCTGGCTACGGCCCTGCAGGTACAACGAAGAATTTTGTTTTAGAGGAGTTTTAAGCTGAGGTTGTGCATAAAACTAGAGGGAACTAAATAACGTGAAGTAATCTAAAGACGTAATCTAAAGGGGATAATAATAAATAAAAACAAGTTATCTGACTGTGAAGATGAGAATAGACTGTAAAGATTTAAGACTATTTCTTACTGCAGATATTCAAAAAACTGTTGAAATCACATCCCATTTTGTAATGCTGCCATCTATCGACAATAAAAAATATAAGAAACTATCATCGCAAACTAAATGGTTAAGGAAAAAAAATAAAAATAAAAATAAAAAAATAAATAAAAAGAGGCATTAATAGCAGGGATTTAATAATATTAAAATATGACAAAAAGTATAGCAATTTTTTTAGATCACCAAATTGTGTTATTGCTTGAGTTTTTATTAGTTTTGCTTATTAATCAATTTATTAATGAACTATTGAGTTGCAGAATACTTTTGATATACTGTAAAATATGTATCGGAACAATATAAAAGGCAAGAATATAGAGAATAAATTTTCTGAAAAAAAAATTCAGATAATAAGTCTCACAGGAATAAATTTTTTTAATTATAATTATTATTGTTTACATTAAAATTATTCACCCGAAGAGAAAAATAATGAAGCAAAATTATAGTAAATGAAAAATGATTAATAGAAACAGTTTATTTCTATATATATATTTAATATTATGATGTTTAGGGCATCTCAAATATTAAACCGATTTGAATTTCGTTAGTTTTATCATCTTGTGCGGTAAAAGTTTGAAAGATTGCATGATATTCTTTTTAATATTTTCCGTTTTACAGCAGCAGTTTGACGATAGGGAAGTGAAGAAAACAAGTTTGAAATAATAATAATAACAATAATAATAATATTTACTATAATAATTTCATTAACGTCATTCGTATATGGGAAAAAACTGCAAATTTAACGATCGATAAAACAAAGCTAACACTAATTTCAATTATTTCTTCCACTAATAAGATGATTTTATGTTAGATAACTTTAACTACATATATTTTCTGTCTTTTTATTTAAAGTCATTGATTTTTTTTTATACGTTTCTAGAATAGCAATAACACAAGGTTGTAAAACAAGTTATCATATTTTTTTGTCGTCTTTTAATAATATTAAATTCCTTATATTTATATTTCTTAATGTCGCTAGATGACAGCACTACAAAATGGGCAATTTTGTTCATCTATTAAAAAATGGTTCTAAAACTTTACAGAGTCGGACACACACCGCGTTGGAAGAGGTACTTTTCTTCCGTATTTACAGGACTTGACAGGGCCGAAACTAGCCTATTTGGCGCCCGGGGCAAACATGGATTTTGGCGCCCCCCCCCCTCCACAACAAAGTAAATTTACAAAAAAGAATTTTACTAAATATCTAACAGACAACTTATTTTTAAATTTAAAATATATAAAACTGAACTACGTAATCAGCTTTGTCAAACATTGATCCATTAAAATCTTTGAAAAGTTATTGAAAAGTATTGCATTTTAATCTTTTTAAACTTTTTTTTTTTTTTTTTTTTTGCATAGTCTAAATGAGGTCGATATCTAAAAAAGAAAGATTTTACTAAGAATTTTACTCTGTGCATTTCCCTTCCCGTTGTCCTGGGCAGTCAGCGCCCATGGCAAGACGGAAAAAAAAAAAAAAAAAAAAAAAAAAGAAAGAAAGGAAGTTCAACACTGTTCAGCGGAAAAAAAAAAAACAAACAGCTTTCATGGAATTTTTTTATCTAGACTGAGGGGTCACTTCTCCTTTGGTAGTTATCCGTAGTGGGCAGTAGTGTGTCCCACAATAGAGACTGACCTTGAAAAACGGTAATGATTCTCCCTCGGATTCTCCTCACAGGAAGTGATTTAAAAGATAGAAAGCAAACGCATAGGCATGATACTTTGAAATTTTGTATTGTAATGAATCTTTTTATCTATTTGTAAAGTTTAATGCATTTGGTTCAGTTTTCCTTTTAAATTTTCCAGCTGCGAGACATTTTTATACAAATTTCATAATATATATATATATATACATTCTTGTGTCAAACGTCAAACAAAATCTTCATTTTGGCGCCCCCTTCACCTTCTGTTAAAGCGGCGCCCGGGGCACGTGCCCCCTCTGCCCCCCCCCTAGTTTCGGCCCTGGGACTACTTGACTAATGCAAAGGCATGCGGGGCAGCTGCCCGGCCCCATGGGAATAATCAGGATTTTCATTATAAGATGTCAAATGGTTCAAATTGGCCAAAAGTAATCAAAATTCATATATTTTTAAACATTTAGGAAGGGAGTGAGCCCCCACCCACGCAAAAAAATCAGAACTATATTATTACAAAACTAATGAATAAAATTTTATTATGACAATTTAGTATTCTAATGTTTTCACGAGAAATTCATTCAATAAATGAGAATGAAAATTCTAGTGCTATATTCACCTTGAGTTAAATAATTAAAATATACATAAAGTCAGGGCCGAAACTAAGGGGGGGGGGCAGAGGGAGCATGTGCCCGGGCGCAAGAACGAAGGGGCGCCAAATGAAGGATTATACCTTTGGAATGGATCATTTTCTTCTGATGGACTGATGGCTACTATTGTTATGAAACAGCCATTATAAATGAAGTGTTAGGTGAAGATGAAAGAGCAGTCGTAAAAGTTAGAACTCTGATTTTCTGGTCAGAATGGGAAGAAAAAAAATTATGGCAATTTTTTTTCTTCCCATTCTGACCAGAAAATCAGAGTTCTAATTTTTTACGGCTGCTCTTCAAATCGGAGCAAATCGGATAATTCTGCATGAAAAACCCATTTATTTAAATTAAGGGGGGGGGGGGGTTGGCCTCTCTTCCCACCCTGTATACTTAACCAATGAACCCCAAAAACTAATCAGGGAAGCGCAATATCAGAGTGAATCTATATCCAAAATTTGAAGCAAATCGGATATTTTTATCAAGAGTTATCGCGTTACGTACATACATACGTACATACAGAACCTGCGGGTACATTAGCTTTCAGGCTTTGATAACCTGTGAGCTAAAATTTTATATCATTAACCTTTGACAATAAAACAAATATTTTTCATCTATAAGAGTATATAAGAAATAAGTGTAATAGTAAAAGATTTGTTCTTTTCAACTAATACCACAAAATGACTGCAGTACTTTTTAGCATTCCATCCGATTTTAGATGCTATAAGGGCTGGAGTTTAAAATGGTATTTTAATATCTTATACGTATAATGGCGTAGCTACATTTTTTGGCGCCCGGGGCAGGAAGAAATACCCCCCCCCCCATAAAAAAGAATAAAAATAACCACATTATTTTCCCCAAGACGTAAAGAAGTCCTCCCTCTTCCTTGTTTTTAAAAGTTCAGTTAATTTTATTCAAAACATACCAAACTAAAATGCGTAGAACCCGATAATAGAAGATTCCTAATTTTCGTCAGTACTGAATTTGAATGGGTCAGCTATGGCCGTTGTCTTTATTTATTACAACATACTTTTATTGCCAATTTGACGATATTGTCGAACTTTGTGAGAATTTGACGTTGGCGGATATGACTTGTAGTTTTAAGCGTATGGGAGTAGGAACAATGTTTACAACAATGTAAGTAAATTTTCGAGATACCACGCTTGCTAAAACTCATGAATTAAACCCGATTATGAAAAAAAAATCTGCTGTCTTGTTTCAAAATGATAGGCACACTTGACGATGAACGGCCTTGCAGCTTTCCGGCATGGATGAAATGAACTACTGGATTTAATCACGCCCGATTTCATGGTACCAGTCTCTAATAATGCTTTCCTTTAGTTTAATCTTGGTAGCCTGCTTCTTTTTAGAAATTTTAGCACACATTACACGGCAAAAAGTTTCAATGGGATTAAGATAAGGACTACTCACAGGCCAGTCCATAACTTTAATACCATATTTTTTCACATAGAACTGCACCTAAAGTGAGGAAATAGGTGGAAAATTACTTTATTAATTTATATTATATTGTGGAGATAATAACTTGTAAATGACACAACCAAATCATTTTTGAATAAATTATATTCTATTTACCAATTTCACTTTATGACAGAGTACTAAGTCTTCTCAAAAAATCATTTATCTGCACTTTAAAATTATTTTGAATGACTGGCTTTAAACACTCCTCTAAGATACCAGTGAAAACTGATGTTCAGTTAATAGTTTTAGTCATGCCATTCCTTTGCTGGATTTGCTTTTCCAGGCCATTTGGCACACTAGCTATTTCATTGTCAGCGAAATGCAATCTTGATGAAATGTTTCACTTTTTCGCCTCCTAACATGACTCTTTCTGTATGATCTATGGACTTTGAGTTTAGATTCTTCCGTAACAATTACTGACTGAATCCTACTGAGCACTTGTCCACGAAATTTATTTTTGCATCCAAGAAAGTACCTTCTGCATAGTATTTTTGAAAGTAAAGGCTTTTTTGAGGTACGATAAACATGCAAACCACATTACGTAAGCCGTCGTTGGACACTTCATGCACTTACATTAACACTACAGGTGTTTTAAAATTAAATATTTTAAATCAAGAGTACTTGCATGACGCTTACAGAGGCACATCTGGTTCAGATTAGGATTTTATTTTCAGGTGTTGTAGATACCCTCTTTTGGTCTGATCAGGCTGTTCTCTCGAAATTACCAGCTTCAAGCTTCAATTTAATCATTCTTGCAAATGTGGGCTGATGGCAGCCTATTATTTTGGTGATCACATTTGTCAAAAACCGTTCTGTACTTAAAGTAAATGCCATACTTTTTTCCGGGATGTTAATTGAAAGTATGGACCCATGCTTTCATACCATAAAGAATCACGAAAAGTAACCATCTCTCATTTTGGCACACTGTTTGTGAAAACTTGTGAAACAGGAGTCATTTATATGTGTTTCATTATATATTGTAGTGTGTGTGTGTTTTATTATACCGGGTGTCCCAAAAAGGACTGACTGATTTTAAAATTCAATAACTTGCAAACGGTGACAGATATTTAAAAAATTCTTGCAGGAGGGTTATGCATAAAGTCAAAAGTTTTTTTACAGTGATTTTCAATTTTAGTTCGAATTTCAAACAATAGATGGCGCTGTAAGCAATAGTCGCTAAATACAGGCTCGATTTTTGGTACTTCGTGGCCCGGATAATACATTTCCATCTCCTTTTTCACCATGGAACAAGAGAAAGGACCAGAAGTCGAGCCTGTATTTAGCGACTATTGCTTACAGCGCCATCTATTGTTTGAAATTCGAACTAAAATCGAAAATCACTGTAATAAAACTTTTGACCTTATGCATAACCCTCCTGCAAGAATTTTTTAAATATCTGTCACCGTTTGCAAGTTATTGAATTTTAAAATCAGTCAGTCCTTTTTGGGACACCCGGTATATCGGAGCTCGATGTATCTATTCATTGTTGTCCGGTCATCCAAGGCTGCGTATAGATGGCTGGTGACTTCCCCAACATGGTTTATTAGTGAAAAATTGCAGACACAGGTATCGGCCGGAGTAGCTCAGTGGTTAGAGCGACAGCCTGGAATGCTTTGGTACCGGGTTCGATTCCTGGCTCTGGCTAATTTTTCACTCCAGTTGGGATTATTGTATTTATTGTATGTATGTCTGTTTAATATTTATACTGTTACCCGTTAAATGCAGGGGTTATTTATGTGTCCTTTATTATATATTGTAGTGTGGGTGTGTTTTATTAAGAAATACTATCTTTATTTACTGTTCTTCCAGCAAAATCTATTTCGCATTGCTTCACAGAAGCCTTATTACACAAAAACATACATATGAAATGCTAAGAATACAAAAATCAGCATGAAATCCAATAGAAAGATTAAAAGATGTTCTCTTGATATCAGAAATGCGACACCAGCAGGGTTTTTTGTTTTATTGGAAGCTAGACAGTAAGGAGCTCCATCCGCGAGGATCGCCACACACGGATGTCTACAGTCCAGCCTCCCTCCCCCCACCACCGAATTTCTTCAAACTTTAGACACACAAAAAAAAAGGTAAATGGTCAACAATTTTTATTTATTGTCAGAATGCGTGAGATAATTTCGGTTTAAAAATCTCTCAATTCCGTGCCCTCCTATTAATTGTTTTGCCCTCAATTCAGGAACGAAATCATATGACACAAAGAGCGTTGAGCCACCTCTAGGAACATTTACAGAAGCTTTTTTTCTTCTTCATTATTTGGATATAACAAAATATTTTACTAAAGAAAACATTCGCACACAGTCACAAAAAAGCAATAATTTTTATTTATTGTCAAAATATGTGAGTTAATTTCGGTTAAAACCTCTTTCAATTTGGTGCCCTTTGGCAGCAGTGTCCGGAGTGGCCACCAAGCTATTTTGTGCAACCATTTACGTCTAAAAAGTAGCACCCATGTTAAATTTTAAGTTTCTATCCTTAACAATTTCATAGAAATCGTAATATAGAACGTTTATAGATACGCCCATTTTATGCGCATTTCCCCCTTTTAAATTTCGGTTTTCTTTTTAACTGTTCTGTGCGACCATTTACGTCTTAAAAGTAACAGCCATTTTAAATTTCAAGTTTCTATCCCTAGCAATTACACAGAAATAGTAAATTAGAACGCTTTTAGCTCATTTCACCCTTTTAAATTTCAAATTTTTAGAAACTGTCTTAGAGAACATTTTCATCTTATAAGTAACTACTGTGCCAAATTTCAAGTTTCTAGCCCTTTCACTATCACAGAAATTGCAATTTTAGAAAGGTTTTCGCTCCTGCTCCCCCCTTCTGGTGGTAGTGGCATCAGCATAAAATATAGCCTATGTTGGAGCAGGAACTGGACTCTTTTAAATTTTGAATTTTTTTAAAAAGTGTTCTGTACGTGCATTTGCGTCTTAAGTAACAGCCATGTCAAATTTTAAGTTTCTAATCTCTTCAGTATTTATAGACGCAGATTCACAGTCGCCACGTGGCGACTTTTTTTTTTTTTGATATGACCACTAACTTTCAGTATCTAAGTCGCCATTTTTTAAAGATAATTTTTCATGTAGAAAGCAAATCTATGTTCGAAGTGTATTTTTATTTTTATGGTGTAAAGTATTCCAACACATTTACAAATTCTTTTTATATGTACAGTCGTGGAAAAAAAAATAATCACCCCTTACTAACTCTGCAAAAAAATATCGTAGAAGAAAGTTACTGGCACCACACGATTGGTAATAAAGTTTACTTTTAAATGATGTATATAAATTTGCTTAGGGGATCATCTACATATTAAAACGAACCATAACTTTATTTTTTTTTTCAATAGCAGCACACAATTCTGACAGCATAAATGAACTCTACACCTTTCAATTAGTCAAAAATAAATTTTTATGCAATTCGTACGATAAGTTTACGAGAAAATAATTATTTTAAAACGAGCATATTTTAGGGGCTGTATCCAAATTGAAGTTCGGTACTCAATTGTTGACGGAGAGAGCCTCCTTCTTGATAAAAGTATCTTAAGCACCACTCAAGCAGTCATTGAAGACTGCTAGATTGCGGGAAAGCAGAAGAAATTTCAAAATATCTAGTCACTTTTATCATAGACGGCCCCTTAAACCCTCATTTTGTCGTTTTTTAAGCATAATTTGGAAACTACTTGGAAGAAAAATGCGAAATTTTGGATTTCCTTAATAAATCTAAATCCATAAAAAAACTGTAGGTTGCAATTCATAATTTTTTCGAATATTAATTTCATAATTCATATCATAAAATTATAAAAATTGCAAATTCAACGTATTTATATTTGGGTATTTTAGTATTATTGCTTCTGAAAAAATTAACACATTAGGGGTATAATTTCAGGAGATATTAATAAAAATATGAAAATGTAATTTAACATTAGAAGCGCTAAATTTTGAATGTTTATAATTCAAAAACTTATTATTCAAATGACTTGAAATTTGGTATCTAGGCATTGTTTGAACCGAAGATTTGAAATATCTTGTTAAAATAATTAGGTATTGCCATTGAAAAAAAAATGAAGTTCGAGTTCCTTTTAATATGTATATGGCCCCCTAAGCAAATTTTATGTACAGTCGTGGAAAAAAAAGTAAACACCCCCTACTAACTCCTCAACAAATTATCGTAGAAGAAAGTTACTGGTACCGAACGATTGGAAATAAAGTTTACTTTTAAATGATGTATATAAAATTTGCTTAGGGGGCCATCTACAAATTAAAACGAACCATAACTTTCTTTTTTTCAATAGCAGTACACAATTCTGACAGCATAAATGAACTCTACACCCTTCAATTAGTCCAAAAACAAATTTTTATGCGATTCATACCACAAGTTTCCGAGAAATTAATTATTTTTAAACGAGCGTATTTTAAGGGCTGCATCCAAATTGAAGTTCGGTACTCAATTGTTAACCGAGAGAGTTCCCTTCTTGATCAAGGCACCATAACCTCTTCAGACCCCAGGGTTTAGTATTATATTTTTTTAAACTTCAGTTATGAATTTATATTAACAAACCGATAACTAAGAAAGATTCAAAAGCGAAAAAAATTAAAATGTATTTTTTATACATAAAATTCGATGATACATGGGGACCCATTAAGTGCATTTTTTAACAGTTTGTTAGGATTTTTTATTTTACTTTATTTTGCATTGCATTGAAAAAACAACGCAAAACGTGAAATAATTATACATTTAATAATTTTTTATTTCTAATGGACTCTACAAATGGTATTTTAACGTACTGAAAAACTGCTTACATTTTCGTTTTTGTAAATTTCGTGCATTTTTGCTGCAAGCCATTTTGATAAAACACGTATCTCACTAAAAAAACACTATAAGAAAGAAATTGCTTTTTTATTTAGTTCTGCTATCTGTAAGGCTCCATACACACCAATTTTCTTTTTTTTTAAACATTATTTATATACGTGAAAAAAATTGTAAAGATGTGTATCCTATAGGATACATCGGGTCTGAGGAGGATAAGCAGTCAATTAAGTCTGTTAGATTACAGGATAGCATAAGAAATTTCAAAATATTTAGTCACTTCTATCATAGACGGTCCCTTAAACCATCATTTTGCCTTTTTTAAAACATAATTTGAAATCTACTTGGAAGAAAAATGTGAAATTTCGGATTTCCATAAAGCAGGACTTAATAAATCTGAATCCATCAAAAAAATTGTAGGTTGCAATTCATAATTTTTTTGAATATTAATTTCATAATTTATAATTCATATCAGAAAGTTATAAAAATTGCAAATTCAATGTATTTATGTTTGGGTATATTAGTATTATTGTTACACAAAAAAATTAGAACATTAGGATCATAATTTCAGAAGTTATGAATAAAAATATGAAAATGTAATTTAACATTAGAAGCACTAAATTTTGAATGTTTATAATTCAAAAACGTATTCTTCAAATGACTTGAAATTGGGTGTCTAAGCATAGTTTGAACCAAAGATTTGAAATATCTCGTTAAAATTGGGTATTGCCATTGAAACAAATGAAGTTTGGATTCGTTTTAATATGTAGATGCCCCCTAAGCAAATTTTATATACGTCACTTAAAAGTAGAACTTTATTTCCAATCGTTCGGTACCAGTAACTTTCGTCTACGATAATTTGTTGAGGAGTTAGTAGGGGGTGTTTACTTTTTTTCCCCACGACTGTACATCATTTAAAAGTAGACTTAATTTCCAATTGTTCGGTATCGTATCAGTCACTTTCTTCTACGATAATTTGTTGAGGCGTTAGTAGGGGGTGTTTACCTTTTTTTCCCCTCAACTGTACTTTGTATCGCAAAATCAAAATAAGAAATATTGCTTTCCAAATATTCTCCGCTATCATGAATGCTTAGCTTATAATTTTTTTAAAACTGTATCTTGTTCAACTTTATTTTCTGTCTGTACATAGTTTAAGAATCATATTATACTTAATTAATATCTAAATTTCAAGAATTTTATTATTTAATTAAATATACACATTTGATGTAATTAGTCTGTGTTTCATTGTACAGTCGTGATGGAGAAAATGAAAACACCCCCTACTAACTGCTCAACAAATTATCGCAGAAAAAAGTTACTGGTACCGAACGATTGGAAATAAAGTCTACTTTTAAATGATGTATATAGAATTTGCTTAGGGGGCCATCTACATATTAAAACGAACCATAATTTTGTTTTTTTCAATAGCAGTATACAATTCTGACAGCATAAATGAACTCTATACCGTTCAATTAGCCTAAAAACAAATTTTTATGCAATTTGTACGACAAGTTTCCGAGAAATTAATTATTTTAAAACGAGCGTATTTTAAGGGCTGTATCCAAATTGAAGTTCAGTACTCGATTGTTGACCGAGAGATCTCTCTTCTTGATCAAGGCACCTTCAGCGCCACTCACGCAGTCAACGAAGCTTGCTAGGTTACGGGTCATTCCATGCAAAATGAGCAAATCAGCTGTGGCAGACATGTCAGAGATTTTAATGAAAATCAGTATATAAGCAGATCATATCTATTTATAAGTAAATGTAAAATAATAGATTTCAGGATTGTTTATTTAAGTATTAAAATATACATTAAAAGTGAATGCAAAATTGAGGTATTGTCTACATACTTAAAATTTCAGATCTGCCTTGGGAATGGAAAAACTATATTAAAAATTATTTATAATTAGGAATGAATAATAATTAACAGATTGGCGTAAGTTAGTAATTGTACTTTCATTCCGTAATGAGGAAAAAATTATTTTTAAAAAATTTTGAGGTAAAAATGCAATATTTCTATTGCTTATTTAAGCATGAAGGACAGCTTTGACAATTTAACTTTTTTTTGGCGTTATAGCTAAAAGTATATATTTTAAATATCGAAACTTTCATTCTTGCCTTTTTATTCCTTAATGAGAAAAAAAAATAATAAAAAATGTTGACGGTAAAATGCAATATTTCTATCACTTCTTTTTAAGTGAAAGAAAGTTTTATTAAACTTTTAAATTATTTCATATTATAGATAAAAGTGTATATTTTAATTATAGAAACTTTTATTCTTGCTTTCAGTTTATTTTTGGCTATTAATATATTTATTTTAAACTACAGTAAAAAAAAAATATATTATGTTGAACAAAAAAAAAAAAATATTTATCCTCTAAATCCATAGATGCATCTTTCATAGATGCATAGCACTGCATCTTTTTTCCCTTTGAAATCGTGCAATATTGTAAAAAAACGCGCGCGTATTCAAAGAAGAAAGCTCTTGGAATGCAACAAATATTATTTTTTAAACCAAACTTTGTGACGTTAGGTATCAAAAGGCAATCTTGAATTTTTTTAGCATACCATGGACTTACTGATCTTTATGTCTGTGCAATAACTGGAATGTCTGAGCTTTCCTTCATTATTTTTTTTACCTATCAATAAGAGGAAAAATTGCGATTTTGTCATTTTTTTAAAAGATTCTAAATTTTTTTAAAGGTGAAGGAAATACATGAAACTTAAAAACTTTAGCAATTCGATCTTAATATGTAACACTACATCAGGCATCAATTTCACAGATGTTTTTTATTTCCTTTAATTTTTATAACGTTTTTAATTTTCTCAAAATTGGCAAATTTTCAGTTTTTACAACAAATTTAAGATTAATCATGACGTTACCAAATTATTATTATTAAATAAATATGAAGACAATTTTCCAGAGATTACAATATTACAAAAAGATTTAATTTATGTTAACTAATTTTCAAGATACGGAACTTCAAACTTGCAAGTTTGAACGATTGTACACATGCCATTCTATGTCACAAGTTTTTTAAATGTCCAGAACTTCCAAATTTTTTTTTTTTTTTTTGTCGAAACATTTTGCAGAGCTCTATTTGACTACGAATTGAATCTGTGTATCAATTTTTATTAAAATCGGTTACTACGTAGACACGACTTTTTTTAAATTTTTGCTCATTTTGTGTGGAATGACCCATAAGAAATTTCAAAATATCTAGTCACTAGGCCCCTTAAACCATCATTTTGTCGTTTTTTAAGCATAATTTGAAAACTACTTGGAAGAAAAATGTAAAATTTTAGATTTCCATAAAGCAGGACTTAATAAATCTAAATCCATCAAAAAAATTGTATGTTGCAATTCATAATTTTTTTTCGAATATTAATTTCATAATTCATAATTTATATCATAAAATTATAAAAATTGCAAATTCAGCGTATTTATCTTTGGTTACATTAGTATTATTGCTACACAAAAAATTAGCACATTAGGAACATAGTTTCAGGAGATATAAAATAAAAATATGAAAATGTAATTTAATTTAACATTAGAAGCACTAAATTTCGAATTTTTATAATTCAAAAACTTATCATTGGAATGACTTAAAATTTGGTGTCTAAGCATAGTTTGAATAAAGATTTGAAATATCTCGTGAAAATTGGGTATTGCCATTGAAAAAAATGAAGTTTCGATTCATTTCAATATGTAGATGGCCCCTAAGCAAATTTTATATACATCATTTAAAAGTAGGCTTTATTTCCAATCGTTCGGTACGAATAACTTTCGTCTACGATAATTTGTTGAGGAGTTAGTAGGGGGTGTTTACTTTTTTTTTCCCACGACTGTACATGGGTATATTTAAATACTAGTATCCGTCAGGCCGAAACGTCGGAGCATGGTGGCGCATAAACTTAAAAGATATTATTTAAAAAATGTTTTATTTTCTAGATTGCTGTTTAATAGCATAAAAGTAAGTTTGACATAACAATCGTCGATACTTCATTTTAAAGTGTTTAACTGAGTCGTCAATTGCCTTGGGTAATGCACAAATTCTAATCTGTCAGCAAGTGCTCCCATACTTCTAATTTGGGTGAAGCCTGTCCTTAGCGAAAACTGCTTCCAATAGAACTTTCTCTAAATGACAAACTACAGTAAAAATGAAATAAGTTGTTTTATGTGACGACACCTTTAGATGGATATCCGCAGCAGTTTTTGACAATGTTAAACTCGAGGATCTATGTATGGTGGCAAGGTATGCAACAGTTAAAGATAACTAACTTCGTGAGAATGAAGCTTTTTCTTCTTTCCAATATTTACAAATAGGTTTGATAAAAAAAAAAAAAAAAAATTACAGTTAGAAATGGCTCATGATATTCAACAAAATGAACTATTATGGCCTGTGGCAAGCCTCGAGGTTGAAAACGTGGGCCATAGGCAATATTTTTTATCGCACTTACGTTTACCAATTCTTACTCCGTTAAGATATTGGTATGTAGCATAATGCATAACCCTGCATCCAGCTGCTGAGGAAAGTATAGGCTGAAGTCCAGACGCGTGATCATCTTCACTCCATCTTGCTATTTAATCATTGTGATCTTCTAAGATTCTTTTTTATTGGCCCCCGCTTTGATTTAAAAAGTGCTTCTTGATTATATTCTTTAGCTTGATTGGTTTTGAGAAAAAGACATATGGCACCTTCAAATCATTCACGTTAGCCGAAAGCAGTATATCTTTGCGTATTTGCATAAGGGGTGAGAGGTAGTCAAAAACTTGACTCACGCAAAGTGAGTTCAGAGACTTTCGGAACTGTGTCTGCTGATCGTCGTTTTGTCTCGATGGATTTCTTAATGTGAAACATTTTTTAAAAGCTCTAAGCATTTTTTGTCCGCGAAGAATCAAAATGACTTTTAAAGAATGTCTCTTATATAGAGGGATGTCTTTTACGCGATGTAACTACCTAATACGTCCAAGGATTTAAAAAAATAAGCCTCTAAAAGACTAAATGCTATCTATTTTACCTTCGCGACATCTTTGTTCAAGGTCAGCCATAAGACGACATCCTATCATTGAAAATTCGTCAATAATGAGAAATAACACTGTATCCATTCTGAGCTGTAGATTTATTGCTGACTTTTTAAATTAGCGAACTATTTCAAACACGTAGGTTCTTTAAGCACTGAGTGAGTTACTTTGTCTTTGACATTAAATGCAGCAGTACCTGTTAGTGCCAAAAGAATGATAGCTTCTGACCCTAACTGCTCTATGATTGTTTTACTAATTTCTTTGATTTTTGTACATTTTACAGCTCTTCCTTTTCCAATAATAAAAGTTGATTTACGGAAATTTGTAACCTTTGTTTGCAAAGATAAAAGCTGTTCAGTGCATAACTGAAGGCAGCATAATTTGTTGTTCTTTAAAATAATTCAGAGATGTTAAAAGTAAAGAGAAACCATTGCATAAGAGAATCTACGGTAAAGATAAAGAATTACCCCCGGATGTATTTGAGAGATTTGAGTTTTTTAAAATTTAGCTCCGATCTTTGAGAACTTGGTCCATCGAGTTAGCGGCAGAAAACTTCAATGCGCCTTCAAAGACTTGCTTGTCTGGCACAGCCCACACTTATTTAATATGACAACAGGTAAAAATTTGTAACACACACTCATAGATAGTCTTCTATACTCCTTTATCATATTTGATACCAATATTCATCTGAGTTGTTGCTATATCGTTATTATGAAAATATTAGAAAGCATCTGAGTTATTTTTATGCGACTTTTCCACATAGAATTAAGCTGAATAACTCTATACATGTGAATTACTTTCTTTTAACCGTGATTTTCGAAACTTCTGTGTATAACGTTGCACATATAAAATATGTATATTTCTTAAAATGTACAATAAATCTAGGCAGCACATTAAAAAAAATCCCTGCCGGCTCGGGCCTACAGGCGGAGGTAGATTTCGAAGTTAAGTACGAAATTCACCAACAAAACTTAAATCAAGATTAGAGATAAACCCAGTTCCTTCACTCAGAATGAGCTCTAGGGAGTTAACATTTTGTGAAAATTCTAATATACACGAATACACACACGCATGTACATGGAATAGGTTTAAAAATGGCTAAAGCAAATTCAAAGAACCTCAAAGTGTTAAAATATGTTAATATTTCCATAGTCGGGTTTTTATCATGTTTTAATACGTTTCATCAAACTCACATTACGTTACATATTCACCTGCTGAGGTCCATTATATTTCTAATATGACGCAATATTTTGATTTTTTTTTAATTCGTCAAACTATTTATTTCATTTTGAGTTTTCATGCGGAAATCTTGCACTAGGAAACTTATGACGTAATATTCAATTTGTTTTCAATTCGTCAAACTATTTATTTTATTTAATTTTTCACGTGAAATTTTCGCAAAAGAAAAGCAATTGTTGTGGTGAGAATTTTATTGCTTTTTTTTTTTTAATTGTTGGCAACTGCAATAACGAAAAATATTTATTTTTTTCTGTTATTGTTGTGTAAGAGCTGATTTTATCGGAATCATGTTAAGATGGTATTCAAATTTTTGAACCCTCCCCATTTCCATTCCTTTGGGCCGATTTTGCCCATTTTCAATCCCCGCCGAGATATTACCCATCTCAAAGTTGTTGGCGAGTTTGAAGACGATCCGTGCATAATTGCGACTTTTATCGTGCGGACAAAATTTAGTACATACATACATACATACATATATATATATATATATATATATATAAACTTTTTAGGTGGGGGTGGTTTTGGGTTCCTGGGGTCATATAATGAAAAGTTATGAAGGAATTTTTCAAAAGTCGCACCATGGTAACGACTGCAATAGGTAGTATTTCTTACGAAATCTACCTAAAATCAGGGATTGATTTATGACTTTTAGTCAACATGATTTCTCACGAATTATCTTTCATTGTTGTATCCATTTCTCCGATCATAAGCATCAGCGATCACAGTCATATACATTAACGTCGCATTTATAGCTAAGCTTCGTGACATTTGGACGAAATATCGCCAAATTTGGCGACCAAAAATTAAGCGAATTTGGCTGTATCTGACTAATTTGGCGAAATTTCTATTGAAATTCAGTACTGATGATTCTTCTCTAACCAGGTTCTTCGCATTTTAACTTCGTGTTCTCCAGTAAAATTAGCTAAAATCTTGAAACCAAGAAATAGGGAAGCTATCTTTTCCAACCCGTATAGGAATTTTTTATTTTGTAATCTACATATTTCTGTTTTCTAGTGTACACCATGACAAAAAAAAATGCTTATCTCATTTACTTCAGAATGTTCACTTGCATTTCAGCTGAAATATATTCCCTTACGATGAATTTAAAAAAAATTGAGTAAACGTCAGTAATTGGGACAATTGCAAGTAATTGCAAATTATTAAATTTGCTTCTCAAACAATGCTCAGTAAATTATGAATATGTCTACAAACCCGATTACGAAAATTTCCCAATAGAAACATACATTCGTCTGAATACAAATATACATACATAAGAATACATACATATAAGTAAAGTAAATCGAGAAAAATACATGACATTATATTTTTCTCGATTTCTTTGAGTATCACTCGTAGCCATTCGACTAATGCCCAAAATCGTATTTTACGTATTCGATTTTTTTTTTCGTTTCACTTAATTTAAAATTCAAAATGAATTGCATCGATTTAAAAGCTTACAAAGACTGAAAAGTTCGAAAAAAATAGTGGTTGTTACATACGTAGAATGTAAAACTTCTGAAAGGGATGGAGGGGGGGGGGGGTCAATCTATATCTCAGGTCACGAATGTATGAACATCGACTTCAACATTCGACTCCATAATGATCCGTATGAGGTTAAACTGCATAATTTACAGCAATGGAGCTAATGTTTTAATTAATAACGGGATGAATCTCGTCAAATTTCGACGAAAGAAATTGTTTAAAAACGAACTCATACATGGGTTACTATATTTAGTCTCTTATAACAAATATTATTTTTAACTTGATGATACAAAAATACTAATTCCATACACTTCGACTGTTGAAAATATTAAAAAATTAAACTGAATTATTTATTATACCTAATCAAGATATGTAATTTTGTTTAAATTACCCATTAAGTCTGTTATGTTTAAAAGGCACAGATGTTCTATAGATGTTATATATGTGCCCCATATTGGCGCGATTTTTTCCCCAGGCCAATTCGGGGAAAACGTCAACAGCACAAACAATAACATCCGGGTTACCATATCAAGCAAAATAACGACACTTTGGTGCCAGTTAAGTACCCGTTGCGTATATGACATTGGCGTCAGAAGAAATCGCGCCAATATGGGGCGTATATGTGCCGTTTAAAATTGCCGATTGAAAATTTAAAAAATTGATTTCACCTTAAGTCAATCATGGAATTATATTTCGCGTAAAATCTAAACTTAATGTTATTTTCACCGTCTCATAATTTGCATACGCATCTCTTATATTTACATTCACCATTTCAAAAATATTACAATGCGCAATATGTGATTAATACATATATTTCTAAACTTGAAATCAAGTTTGCCAAATAAGACTTTGCATGTGAACATTCGCACTCTTGACTTGTGATTCTAATCTCTGTATCGGCGAGTAAAATTCCAGAAATTTATATCTTTTAGAGACGTTCTTAGTAAAATATTTGCTTTTATCAGGGAAAATAATCCTTTTCATTTAAATATGATGTCATTTTCCCTCATTGAAGTATTTTACCAAGCGTCTCAAACTCAATGAATGAAAAAGAATTGAATTATAACAGCTTTTAGCGGAAAACATGAGTATTTTATTAAAGCATGACGTCATTTTCTGTTCAATTTTTTCAGAAAATTTATTTTGAATTTTATGAGAAAATGGCATCAATAAAGATAAGCAAACCTTATTATTTTTCCTTTCTTTACAACAATGGAAGTAATCCAATTGCTACCATTTTGAAACAAATTCATAGAAATTTTTTAATTTTAAAATTTAAGTATAAAAATGAGAATATTTTTAAAAAATAGCTAGTGCGGGCAAATCTACAAAGAAACAGCTTTCATTAAAAAAAAAAGAATTATTAAAATTGGTGCAAAAAAAAAAAAAAAAAAAAAGCTCAAGGTACATGACTAAAAAAAGAAAGCCTTATCTTTCAAATATATAGAATTAAACTCGCAATGTTATCGCTATGGGAAAATTTTGAGCCGACATTTCAGGCTGTTAGGGTTGACGAATATTTATGATTTTCAATACGCGCCGAGATTTTGGCACTACCAACGTCCAGCTCATTTTTTGTGTCGATGCGTCAAATATTTCGGACGCTATCGTGTTAACAATAAGTGTAATTTTTGCAGGGAAGCCGGAGCTGTGCTCCGACAATAATTATTTTTCACTTTGAACTCCTGAGTTTTTTCGTTGATTTTTTTTCTCATGTAAATGCTATTGTTTAT
This sequence comes from Maratus speciosus, assembly GCA_963932465.1. NCBI lineage: Eukaryota > Metazoa > Arthropoda > Arachnida > Araneae > Salticidae > Maratus > Maratus speciosus. Next base: position 244,141,522 of record OZ010788.1, on the reverse strand, counting down.
GAGTTTGTTTCACAATGTGGCCACTGGATTATTTGGGTTTTGGAGCCACTGACTCTTTCCAGATTTTGTGAATCTGCATCTGTATTCAGTATCCTAAAAATCGTAATATAGAAAGTTTTTTCCTCCTACATCTTTATAATTTCGATTAAAAAAAATTGTTCTGGTGTGCATTTGCGGCTTAAAAGTATCAGTCAGGTCTCTTTTCAAGTTTCGGTCCCTAATAATTCCATAGAAATCGTAATTTAGAAACTTTTTAGAATTCTTTACGCTCATTTCACCCTTTTAAATTCCGTTTTTTTTAACTGTGCGACCATTTACGTCTTAAAAACATTAGCCATTTTAAATTTCAAGTTTCTATCCCTAACAATTCCATAGAAATCATCTGTTAAAATGTTTTTAGCACCCTATCCGCTCGTTCCACCCTTTTAAATTCTGAATTTTTTCGGGACCATTCTTAGGAACCATTCTTAGCGTGCATTTACAACTTAAAAGTAACCTCCATGCCAAATTTCAAGTTTCTAGTCCCTTCAGTATAACAAAAATTGTAATTTAGAACATCCCCCCCCCCTTGCACCCTTCTTAATTTTCAATTTTTTCGGAACTATTCTTAGCGAGCATTTACAACTTAAAAGTAACCGCCATGTCAAATTTCAAGTTTCCAGTCTCTTTAGTATCACAAAAATCGTAATTTAGAACCCCCCCCCCCCCTGCACCCTTCTTAATTTTCGATTTTTTCGGAACTATTTTTAGCGAGCATTTACAACTTAAAAGTAACCGCCATGCCAAATTTCAAGTTTCTAGTCTCTTCATCAGCATCACAAAAATCGTAAATTAGAACATCCCTTCCTCCCGCACCCTTATTAATTTTCAATTTTTTCGGAACCACTCATAGCGAGCATTTACAACTTAAAAGTAACCGCCATGTCAAATTTCAAGTTTCCAGTAACTTCAGTATCAGAAAAATCGTAATTTAGAACATTTCCTCCTCCTGCACCCTTTTAAATTTCGAATTATTTTCTAAACTGTCCTTAGAGAGCATTTACATGCTATAAGTAATTACCATGACCAATTTCAAGTTTCTAATCACTTTAGTATCACAAAAATCTCAAATTTCGAACGTTCTTCGCTCCTGCAGCAACCTGCTGGTAGTGATATTAACATAAAATAAAGTCTATATTGAACAAAGACTGTCAGCTCACCATCAGTTTGCCACCATTACTTTTGAAATCGGTTCGGTAATTCCAGAGATTACCCTTTCAAACACATAAACGTTACTCCTTTATAATATTAGTATAGACTGATCTATTTTTTTTAAAAAAAAGAATATTAATAAATAGCTTTTCAAATTTAATTGTTTTTTTTTTATATTGAGAGAAAAAATATTAAAGATACCCATACTCATAATTTTTGGAAATTTTTCCATTTTGGAAAATTTTTAAACTGTAAATATAAAGTTTAATAATAATAATAATACTTTGTATGATAAATAATATATCTATATTATAAAAGACAAACATATCTGTACGAAACGCTGACGTCATTTTGCGAATGGCAACACTTCACGATGAAACTTCGGTTTTCCAATTTTTCAGTTCTGCAATTTTTTAATCTTCTAAATATCGCACAATTTCAATTTTTATACCGTCATATAGGAAAACAAATCTACTTTCAAATGCAGTTTATTTGAAAACAGTAGGTTAATTGACAGATTTATTATGGTTTATAAAACAATTTTCACATTAAACAATTCAAGCATGTTTCTTTCAAATTTATTTCTATCGCGTGCCGGCTCCATTACGAAATGATAATAAAACTATTTGTACAGGAAAAATATTACAAAAACTGTTCACAATGTTTGTTGGCTAATTTTCCATAACGAAAGTAAAGCTTCATAAATAAGTAGATAAAAGAATAACAAACACATAAAAACAAAAAATACGAATAAACACTTTTAAACAAAACGCTTTTTCAACACTGTGAAAACAATTAAAAAAAAAAAACCCACACAAATATGTATTCGAAGAATTTAAATTTTTACACAGCGGAATCGGGAAAAATATGTGCTTTCAAATTTAATTTGTATGAACAGATACGTTTTGAAATAGAGTTGCTAGGCAACTACTAAAGTAAAAGAGAAATAGACGGTCAAGTGCGAGTATTATTCGCGCTCAGAGGGTTCCGTACAATAAATATATGAATTATTCACTGCATTATTTAAAAAAATCGTTGTTAAAAGAATAATAAGACTTAGTAAACTAGTATGTTGTGGCCATCACAAAACTTTCTTCTATATAAGTCACGTCAATTAAATCGTTTAAATAGTACCAATTCATATCACAATATATCTGAATTTGAAGTTTGGTGAAAATTCGTGCATTAGTTCTTGTATAGAGCTATAGCGGAAATTCTGAAAAATGTAGTATAGCAGCGCCACCTGTTGAGCGATTTACACCAAAACATAAACAGCACTAATTGATATCATGGTATACCTGAATCTGAAGTTTGATGAAAATTCATGCATTAGTTATTGAGATACAGCTGTGGCGGAAATTCTGAAAAATGCAGCATAGCAGCGCCACCTGTTGCGCGATTTACACCAAAACATAAACAGCACTAATTCATATCATGGTATACCTGAATCTGAAGTTTGTTGAAAATCCAAGCATTAGTTCTTGAGATAGAGCTATTGCGGAAATTGCAAAAAATGCCCAATAGCAGCGCCACCTGTTGAGCGATTTACACCAAAATATATAAAATGTCTATTCATGTCAAGGACTAACTGAATCTGAAGTTTCATGAAAATCCGTGCATTAGTTCTTGAGATAGAGCCATTGCGGAAATCGTAAAAAATCCAGCATAGCAGCGCCACCTGTTGAACGATTTACACGAACACGTAATCAGCATCAAGTCATATCAAGTACTAACTGACTCTGAAGTTTCATGAAAATCCGTGCATTAGTTCTTGAGATAGAGCCATTTCGGAAATCGTAAAAAAGGCAGCATAGCAGCGCCACCTGTTGAGCGATTTGCACCAAAATATATAAAATGTCTATTCATGTCAAGGACTAACTGAATCTGAAGTTTCATGAAAATCCGTGCATTAGTTCTTGAGATAAAGCCATTGCGGAAATCGTAAAAAATCCAGCATAGCAGCGCCACCTGTTGAGCGATTTACACCAACACGTAATCAGCATCAAGTCATATCAAGTACTAACTTACTCTGAAGTTTCATGAAAATCCGTGCATTAGTTCTTGAGATAGAGCCATTTCGGAAATCGTAAAAAAGGCAGCATAGCAGCGCCACCTGTTGAGCGATTTGCACCAAAATCTCTAAATTGTCTATTCATGTTAAGGACTAACTGAATCTGAAGTTTCATGAAAATCCGTGCGTTAGTTCTTGAGATAGAGCCATTGCGGAAATCGTAAAAAAGGCAGCATAGCAGCGCCACCTGTCGAGCGATTTGCACCAAAAACTAATCAGCATCAATTTGTATCAGGTTCTAACTGAATATGAATTTTTGTTAAATTCCGTGCATTAGTTCTTGAGATAGAGCGCCCACAAAATTTGTGTCACATACACACAGACAGACAGACAGACAGACAGACAGACTCACAGAGTCACAGACAGACATTTTGTAAAAACATGTTTTTTGGAATCTCTGACCCCTAAAACGTGTAAATCCGTCGAAAACCGGAATTCGAAAATTTTCATGAATCCAATACTTTCTTCTTGTAAAGATAGAAGAAAGTAAAAATTATACAACGTAAGGTTGGGTATTAGCTGTAGATACTAGAAAAGTATGAGTGGGTTATACCATAAAAGTTCAAAGAGATATGAAGCCTAAATAATATCAATTATTGCTATTCTGTATACCCCTTTTTTTAATCGTATCATAAACCGTTTATGATAAAATTAATTCGGTACAGACAATAAAAGTAGTGCATATTCAAACTTCATTTGGAATTTCATAAAAACTAAATTCAGCATAGAAAAAATCTTTTCTTTTTACAGTGTAGCTGAAACAAAACCCTTGTGCACAGTTTAAGTTTGGCATTCTGCTAAGCACGCTTCAAAAGGAGATCGCAAAGCTGCAACGCCGCCATAGTCCGTGCCGGGTTTTTTCAGATAGGTTTTCAATTAACTTTTAAAGACACGGGAGGCATATTGAGAGATCCACTCAATCCAAACTAGTCGCGAATCCCAAAGTATTTGTGTGATTAATTGTAATTAAATTAGTCTGTTTTTAACAATTTGACATTTATTGTTTTTATATTGCTACTGAGCACTGCATTTCACAAATATATCATTAAAAATTGTTATATGGGCCTTAAAAGCCGATGTTATATAGAGTACGCCACTACTGTTATTATGTATGTCCAAACCGTCCGTGTCTTTAAGGGTTAGTATCTCGGCTAATTACCGACGAATTTTTTTGAAAATCATTATCAACAATGCTTTTATACATCTGATACGATAGGTACAGTCGTGGAAAAAAATGTAAACACCCCCTACTAACTTCTCAACAATTTATCGTACAAGAAAGTTACTGGTACCGAACGATTGGAAATAAAGTCTACTTTTAAATGATGTATATAAAATTTGTTTAAGGGGCCATTTGCATATTAAAACGAACCATAACTTTGTTTTTTTCAATGGCAGTACACAATTCTGACAGCATAAATGAACTCTACACCTTTCAATTAGCCTATAAACAAATTTTTATGCCATTCGTGCCATTAGTTTCCGAGAAATTAATTATTTTAAAACGAGCGTATTTTAAGGGCTGTATCCAAATTGAAGTTCCGAACTCGATTGTTAACCGAGAGAGCCGCCTTCTTGATCAAGGCACGTTTAAGCGTCGATGAAACCTGTTTGATTACAGGATAGTAAAATAAATTTCAAAAATTTACTCACTTCTATCATAGACGGCCCCTTAAACCACCATTTTGCCGTTTTTTAAGCATAATTTGAAAACTACTTGGAAGAAAACTGTGAAATTTTGGATTTCCATAAAGCAGGACTTATTAAATCTAAATCCATCAAAAAAATTGCATGTTGCAATGCATAATTTTTTCGAATATCAATTTCATAATTCGTATCACAAAATTATAAAAATTGCAAATTCAACGTATTTATGTTTGGGCATATTAGTATTATTGCTACACAAAAAATTAGCTCATTAGGAGCATAGTTTCAGGAGATATAAATAAAAATATGAAAATTTAATTTAACATTAGAAGTACTAAATTTTGAATGTCTATAATTCAAAAACTTATCATTCGAATGACTTGAAATTTGGTTTCTAGACATATTTTGAACCGAAGATTTTAAATATCTCGTTAAATTTGGGTACTGCCATTGAAAAAAATGAAGTTTGGATTCGTTTTAATATGTAGATGGCCCCCTAAGCAAATTTTATACACACCATTTAAAAGTAGACTTTATTTCCAATCGTCCGGTACCAGTAACTTTCGTCTACGATAATTTGTTGAGCAGTGTTAGTAGGGGGTGTTTACTTTTTTTTTTTCCACGACTGTACCTCCAGCGTTCCTCAACACCTTTGCTGAATGCCCGCAAATCGAAATTTGCGTGTAACGGAAAAATGCGCTTTTATCAAAAACTACGTGACCTAGGGTAATCGTATAATTTTCCTGCAAGGTTAAATTAACCTCTACTGCCTCTAATTTTTTTTCATAATTTTAGTTTCGGTAGATTCGGAAATAGATGTGGGGTGGAAGACATATTTTTTCACTACATTTTCGACGATATCTCTGAAAATATAATACCTAAAATTAAATGAAATGTATTTTTGAGTTCAGCGTTACGAAAGTTTTCACACGATACCCAACACGATATACAAAGAAAATATTCTTTTTCTCCAAGTAACTAAATTAGCCACTGTGCATTTTTCCTTAAAATATTTGTAAATGTTTACTACTCTGTAAATATGTGGGTTAATAGTCTTTATTACGTTCCCCAATTTGAACTTTCACGCTTCATAGTTTACGAGTAAAATGGCTGTGACAGACGGACAGACAAACACAGGAGTAATCTTATAATTGTCCCGTTTCAACTTTTTAAATATGGAACCCTAAAAATAATCTATATATTTGATACAGAGGACAATTTTTTTTGACATCTGTTCTGAACCAATTTTACTAATTATTATTATTTTTTTAGTGAAAGTTGTTCAGTTGTAGATGTGCTCGCACTATCTATTTTTTTTAAATGTTACCATTTTTATATTTTAAATTTAATTTAAAATGTTTTTAATGAAATTTCCTCAAAATGGTGGTAATCAGATTACTTCCATTGTTGTAGAAAAAAAAAAAAAAAAAAAAGAAAGAAAGAAATAATAAGGTTCATTTATCCTTATTGATGCTATTTTCTCATTACAATTAAAATAACTTTTCTTTTTTTTATTTTAAGTTTGAACAGAAAATGACATCACGCATTAGCAAACACGCACTTTCTCTCATGAAGCTATGTTACGTTTCAATATTTTTTCATTCCTCTGATACCTTTGATACCTTTGTTTGATACCTTTTCTTTTGATATTTTACCACGAATGCATCTAAAAGACATCAATTACTGGAATTTTTCCTCCAGAGAAGTGATATTAGAACCTCAAGTTAAAAGAATGAATCTTTCCATGCAAAATTGTAGATGACAAAATAACTTCGAGTTTGAAAATCTGTCAATCTATCTATTGAAAATCTATCTATCTATATTATAAAGGACAAACGTGTCTGTGCGTAACGGTGACATCATTTTGCTAATGGCAACAGCAGACAATCAATTTTCGCTTTTATTGCAATTTTTTTAATTTTTTAAACTTCTAAATATCGCACATTGTCATTTTTTACTTCGTCGAATAGGGAAAAAAATGTACTCTTTAAATGAAATTTGTTTGAAAACTATATCGCAATTTGTTTGCAAAAAGTATTGTATTTACGCAATTTTTGTTGTTTATAAATTAATTTTCAAGCATATTTTTTATTTTCAAATCTATCTCTATCGTTTGCAGATGATTGCGATAGATAAATGCATTTGCACTTAATATAAATAACTCATCGTTTCCATCTTATATTCTATAATAAAAAATAAAACATCCAATAATCAATAAGTAAAACAATAAAATATAAATAAAACACAATTTAAGACCAGTGATCAAATTTCGTGCTTAAATCACTAAACTAAAAAGAATCAAAAAGGCTGATTGTAATTAGGGATCATTGGCGATTTCTTCGTCAATTAATCCTGACACGAGACCAATATAAAATATAGCTTTTAATACACTTCAAAAATTTATTTGAAAGTACTATTGCTGGTTTTCATATAAATATGATTTTTAGTATGGTTAATGTGCATCCCCCAAAAATATTAAATGAAGAAAAATTTCAGTTATGAATTAAAAAATAAATAAGTAAACAAATAATAGATCCGTGCGAGGCTTTCTCACCGTAATCTTTAAGATTATTTGTTGATAAATTATTTCATTAACTGCATTTTTTTTTTAAATCACACAACGCATTTTAAATATATATTAGTAAACTATATCAAAAGCCGCTGGCAGAACTTTTCGAAAAATACATGATTCATTGCCGTGCCTTTAGTATATGCAGAGAAAAAAAAAGAATGTTGACTTCAGAAATAATATATATGATGGTTTCTACCTACATTCTGTAACCCGGGAAACTCGGTTTTATACCCTAGTTATTACAAAAACAATAAGTATGGTTAATAATTATAATAATAATATTTAATATTATATGTATAGTACTTAATATAGTGTTCGAAGTATAAAACAAATTCTATACATTAGCAGCGCATAAAATCAGTAAAAGATTTTAAGTAAAAATTCTACTGTGGGCTGATTTTGTGATTTATTATCTCGATTTTGCAACTAGATGCGCTTTTAACAGTTAATGGGTTTATAAATCAATATCGTCTTTCAATATCTATACAAGGTAGAAAAAAACTGAGAAATTGCTCATGACAATGAAAAATGGAACTTGAAATTTCTATTTTTTGTAAAAATGAAAAAATATCTCGTGGATAATCAATAATTACAGCAGAAAATATCCTGTTTGTTTACTTCATCTTGTTTTCAAAATTATTTTGATATTTCATAATTTATATGGACATAAAATTGGAATGTAATTAAGTTTGGATATTTTATACATAGGTAATTTTTTTTTAATTATTGACATAAGGAAAATATACTTTGATTGTGTTAGCATTTATTCGATATGTTTAAATTAAAAAATATTTATTTTTTGTATCGAAATATTTTTTTTGAATTTGTCTCCGACAGCATTTCCTTCCCTAAAAAGTGGTAATTACTTTTCGTCATAGAAGATACATTATGAATATATGATAGAAAAATATAATTAACACATAAAGTAACTTATTTTTTTCTATTTATTTAAACTTATATTCCGGGAAATTGCAGCACTTAAAAAAGTGTCATACAAGCTAATATTCAAATATGTAATTGATTGTTTCACGTGATTGCACAAGTGATTAGTTAGGTAATTTCCAAATGAATTGCTTGTTTATTGTCCCAGTCTATTAATTTATGTATCACCTTAGAAAAGTTATCTTTTGTTACTGTTAAAACGTATGTCATTGCAATATTTTAATTTGTCCCAAATCAAAATTATTCAATTTAACATCATTATATTCCTACTCAAAGCTTTTGAACTGGAACAGTTTTGCTATTTGAATGAAGACTATGGCAATAGCACTTTATATTCAATGAAAATGTATTTCTTCTATGATAATGATATGTAATATGATGGTTTAAAATTTAATTTTAATATTTGTACAGTCTACAGCTAAAAAGCGATACATCATCAGTATTACCATAGTTATGGTAATTCGGGGGAAGACGCCACATATAAGGATGTTTTGCTTAGTAGAGCCAAAATTAAAATGATAAGATAAATAAAAATTATATCACCATGCTCTTTAATATTTAATTGGTTATGTACACTCATTAATTCCTTTCGCAGTATTTAAGTGATTGAGAAATTTAATGTTAAATAAACTCGTGTAATTGTGGCATGTTCCCCCATATATACGGGGAAGATGCCACCTGTTATGGGGAAGATGCCACACCACAGAAAATAAGAAAAATAAGACTAATATTGGAACATTACCTGTGAATTAACAATAACTATGGTCAAACAAGCAAATCTGTAAACTCAAATAAAATCTATAAACTGAAATCATTTTTTTTTTTCAAATTCGCTTTGCTAAAACTAATACTGGTACAAGCCTTCACAACATTTCATTTAGTGTAAATGATCACCATTGCAATCTTCGTGCAACCATTTCTTGCATTTGATGCACTGAATCCAACCACACTTGAGACCTTTTTTTGCGTAAAAGTATCCTTTACACACAGCTCAAAAATCATCATCATTATCAAAATTATCACCACTGGCATCCAGAAGAATTTCTTCATTTGAGGAAGACGCGCTTACACGTCTCTTTTACTTCTATTTTTTTGGAGGTTTCTTTTTATTTTTCTTTACTTTACTTTACCTTTTCTCTATTTTCTCTACCTTTTCTTTGATCTTTTCTCGCATAGTTTGTCTTCTCTCTGATGCAGTTAAGACCTCTGCTGCTTGCTTCTTACGCCCAGATGGTTTAATTTATCTGACATAGAGGAATAGGACTGATTACTTCTAGACAGGAAATCCCTTTTTCTGTGCTGGTGGAGGCAACTGCTGGTGACAATCCACTGTCACTAGAACTATTATTTTAACACAATCAGCACTGATTGGTAAAGTTATCATACGAATTGAATATTTTCCAACAGAGCGAAAAAATGCCCAGGCCGAGAATCGAACCCAGATTCTTGGCTTATTCCCGTCCTGGGCCTTTTTTTCGCTCAGTTGGAAAATATTCAATTCACTGTCACTAGATCTGCTGTTGGAAACAACTGCTGGTGTAGGTCACACATGATCTGTTGGTGGAATCAGTTGCTGGTGTAGGCCTATTGTCACATGCGCCGCTTGTGGAAGCAACAGCTCTATCATTAATGGAAACCTCAGCGATATCAGACGCATGTTCTGGGATTGCTTGTGTGTTATAGGGATAAATCCCAGTAAGTGAAAACCCAGAAGTGCCACCCATTCTCGGCTCAGCAGCCGTCTGAGATGGGGGTTTCCATTGTTGATCCCGCCAAGTCCGAGATTCGTCCCATAATTCGTTTTTTGCACGCCGTATGGACTCCACCCGTGGATATTCGTCGTCAGTTAGCAGAGGTGTATGGTGAGAAGTGTATGTCCGTTCAACACGTCCGAAAGTGGTGCAGGGAGTTCAGTGTCGGTCGGGAAAAAGTCCACGATGAAGAACGGAATGGAAGACCGTCAGTTTCGGAGGCGGTTATCGAGATGGCGGCTATCGGACCTCGCACCTAATGGTTATCACTTGTTCCCCAAGGAAAACTTGGGTGGCCAATGCTTCCGGAGAGACGATGACGTCAAAGAAGAGATGAAACGCTTCCTTAACAGGTTGGCTACGGAGTTCTACGACATTGGGATACAGAAATTGGAGCACCGTCTACAAACAGTATAATGCGTAGAAAAGGATGGCGATTATGTAGATAAATAGAGCAAAACTTTCTTCTTTCCAACAATGTAAATTTCTATGAGAATAAACAATGTTGTCTATTTGTAAATTTGATGAGAATCTTATTTCTGGATCGATCCTCGTATAAAGAGGTTATTAGATTATAAATTACTCATAAAATATTTTAAATTATAAATAATTCGCAATAGTTTAATGTAATTTGTTATATTTATAATTATTTAAAATATGTCTTACTATGCCCATGTGTTATATATCGATGTAAAAATCTAAGTTATGCCAATATATTCAGAGTCAATTTTCTCGGTGTACACTCCTTTGTTGCTGCGGCACATATATTGAAACATTGTATTTAGTTATAAGTAAATAATATGTATTTCAGCCTTTGTACATAAATATATACAATACAGATAAGAAAATTTCCTGTGAAATTTTACTTATCTTATATTGTTAGTATTTTTATATTTTATATTTGTGGCAATAATAATAATAATTAGAGATCGACAGAAAATTCGGTTTTGCTTTCGTTTTTGGCCCAAAACCAAAGTTTAGCCGACAATTCGTTTTCCGCGAAAATGCTGCCAAAAATTCGGCCGGACCGAAACTCGACATTATTAATTGATTTGAGCTGTATTGGCTCAAATGAGACAATCTTTATTTATATGAATTTCACTGTTTATAATTATCAGTCATGACATGACTGACTCAAGGCGTGAGTACAAATTACAAAGCAAGTAATGCCTATATAACTAAACTTTGAAGACGCTTTTCATGTGCTCATTAAAAGCTGCAGACTTAACAGTAATAGAAAATTTTTAGTTTGAAAGTACAGAAGTGTTTTGAATACTCTTTGAGAAAGTTATAGTGTAACACATGATCATTAAAACATCATTACAAAAGATAAATCGAGGTATGTATACCTAAAACATTTTTTAATTAGATGTAACTCGTATAATTAGAAAATATTTCTGTGTTGTTGATGAATTAATTACATTTTATTTTATATGAAAATAAAAAAATTTGGTCAGATTCACAGAGGGCCAACTTGGGCTACACGTATGCGCGTATAATTAATTCATAATTATGAACATTTATGCAAGTATTAATTACTTAAAAAAATTTTTTTTGGACATTTTCGTTTTCGTTCCCTGCCGAAAATAAGAAGATTACCGAAATTCTGTTTTGGTTACGGTTTTAAATACCTATTTCGGTCGATCCTTAATAATAATAATACCTAAACAACTAAAAGTCTTGTAGGGAATTTACAAAACTAATATAGGAAAACAACAAAGATCTAAATTGCTTACAGTGGAATTAATTTTGACATAAGAATTCAGGCTCATCTACAGACTTATTGTGCGATAGGCCAGTTGGGTACTGACACTCCTGATTTTAGTGGTCCCGAATTTTGTTTTAGGGAATTTTCATATGGCTAAAATTTCAAGCCTATTTTAACCTTCTAATCACTGTAATCAATATTTTGTACTTTTAAAATAGGATAAGATTATCTCTATATGTGTGAGTGTGTATTTATATGGTCAATAATATGTTTTATAAGGCATCGGAAATGTTTAGATTTTTTAAATAACGGTATAGGAAGAGGCGGGGCGGGGGGGGGGGAATTCAAGCCCTGACTTCTCTTTGGCTTGATCCAACTGTCCGACATGTGAAACTATTCTTTCTGAATCTTGTCCTTTTGCGACAAACTCAAAAGAAAGCTCGCTTCTAATTTTTTTCATAAAAGAATCTTTCTTGCCCATTTCTTTCTGTATCCAAGACTGCTCTCAAGCAGTTTTTTCCCTTTCTTGGACTGCTTGCTTGTACCCAACTGCGTTGACATCTGAATAAAGGTATAGACGTGTTTAGAAAGGGGGGGGGGGGAACGAACGAACACATGGAAAATTCAAGTCGGAAAAAATTATCAGTGATGGAGAGCCTTAAGGCTGCGTATAAACGCCAGTTTTGCTATCCTTCTACAGTTTTCATAGAAATCTTTTGTTCAGGATCCTTCTGCAGTTTATTCATAAAAGAATGACGGGAATCAACAATGGGTCATGGGTAAGGAGCTCAACTCTACTTGACGGAAAGGTTCCTCTTTTGCACGATATCAGTTCCTTTCCTTTTAAAGTCATTAGAGATTAAAAAAAAACACCGAGTGGCCGCAAGAAAAGACGACGATACTGATAACAGTTAGAAGGATGGTCTATTTGCAGCTTAAATGTGGAAGGAGAAAGGGATCAGAACCTCCGACGGCGCCAGGCACTGAGAATTCTGCCCTCACACCGGTCCCCCAGGGTTCATGTTGGTCTCCGCAGGTCATTCTCAGTAAGTAGTTGGTGAGATCAGTGGCGTGGCGTCCGGTCATCGCTGGATGCGGCGATGACCAAGCAATATTTTAAAACTCTTAATAAGCTTTTAAAACTCTACGAACCAGTTTTAGCAGAACATTTGGAGTTCATGTATAAGTGAAGGTAAGATTTAAAGTTTCTTTTTTGAACATTCAACCATTGAATTTTAGAGTTAATAATTTTTCACCACAAACTTAAATAATTGCGATGACCACCGAAAATTTTCACGCCACTGGGTGAGATTTCCCCTTTTTCACCTGCCTGTTTCCTGGTATTCTTCAATCAGCCCCCTTTGATGGAGATGAGTTTGAGAAGATAAGTTTTAGGCGCTGTGTTCTCGAGCCGGCCATGGTAGTGGAAGGTGGCTGGTGATCGGCGTTCCTTCCTGGTGATACATACTCTGTAGCTTTAGTGGGGAAGATGACAGGAAGCCGAGATAGGCGTCGTGTTTCAAAATTGTGTGTCGTGTGGAAGGAGATCGGGAATGAGTGTCTCTCCTGGAAATTATCCGTCGGCTCTTCTGTCGCGGAATATGATGCTGAGTCGGGTTTTCAAGAGCAGCTGTTTTCGCACGTAGCTTAGATAGTATCAATCCTTTTTCGAACGCAACCACTTAATATGTGGTCAGTGAGGAGAGTGCCCATCCTTCTCTATGTTCCCGGACAAGCTTTTAAGTGTGGAAGGTGTCCAGAAGCATAGTTGCTCCAGGGACTAGGTGTTGCTGTGCTTTGTGGATCGCTACGCGAGTCGTCGTTTCGTTAGATGAGGTGACAACACATAGCATTTTGTGTGTTTCACACTTGATCGCAGCTACTCATTAGGTACTCAACTATAGAGTAGGGTCCATCCTTATCCCTGTTCTCGATCCAACCATTACTTGTAGAAGGCGACAGTGAGCAGAGATAAGGATGGGGCGATGCATCCTCTTGTTTGCCGCTGCAAGAGTAGTCCGAAGCTGTCGTCGCGAGGTGCTTAGGAAGTGGTAATCAGATGGGGTTTTCTGGGTTTTCCTTTGTGTGCAACGAAAATTCGGGTCATCTTCTCATAGTCCGCTCTGTTTTTGCAGCGAGGTCGTTGGTTGCTGCCGTCGTATGTGAGCATTGCAACCTACATTTGTATACGATTCTTGTGGCCAATCACTTTTAGACGTTAGCAGATCTAGTGGAGTTTCGTTTGGGCTTCAATTTGGGATCTTTCGATTCTGCTACAATTTCTCCTTTAATTTTTACCATAGTTATTTTTAGACAAATTTTGACTTTTGCCGATGACTAGAAAGCTGAAGGATGCTACATTGTTCCTTTTCGTTTAGAGTGAATAAAAAACAAAGAAACTATACTGTATGTTTTTATTTGTTCGTTGAAAAATATGAACAAGTTAAGTATTTTTAATTTCTCTTATGAATCTTCCTATGCTTTTTATTAATTATTTATTCATTTATAACTATTTATTCAATTATAATTATTTTTTTTTATAAATGACTTTTTTTTTGTTTATTCACCCACAGAGTTCCAACAACAGTAATGCGGGCGGTGCTCCCGCACCAGGCGCAATCAATTAGAATAGTCGCTGATAGGTTTAATCGGTGCCGACGCTTATAACTACTATTACGCCGGCTATAGGAAGGAAAAATAGGAATGTGTTTCGCACTAGGTGCCAAATAGAGTTGCGGCGGTGTTATGTATCCATTATAGTCTAAGAGCTAGCAACGTTTACGTCACCTGATTTTATCAAGGCTCATTTTTCTATATGATCTTCCGATTTATGGTGTAGTACGTTTGCGGTCGGTCTGGCAGTCAGGAGACGTTGCGTTTACCTGCGGGAAGAGGGGTTATGCAGGTCAAAAAACTTCAAAATTACGTCACTTTATCAAGGTACATTTTTCTATATGTTCTTCCGTTTTATGATGTAGTACGTTTGTGGGCGGTCTGGCAGTCGGGAGGCGTTGCATTTACCTGCGGGATAAGGGGCTATGCAGGTCAAAAAACTTCAAAATTACATCCTTTTAGCATGATTTTAGTTCATAACATCTGTTTCTACTATTTGTGATATTAATCCATTATTACCAGACGTTACCAATGTCGCTAAGACCCTGCCAGATCCACATTTACACGTAACATATTACTCTTTGGTTAACAGACAACCTATAATTAATTTTTCAGACACAAATTCGGTTGCAAAATTAATGCCCGAGGGCTTTAAATATGGCAACGAAAGTGCCTGTTTCAAAAGTGTTTTACAGTTTAAAAATTATAAGTCATCTTTACATCATTTTATCAAGTTTAAAAATAACAAGATATTAAAATTAGTCTAGCAGTAAACCTATAATTAATTTGCCAGACACAAATTCGGTTGCAAAGTTAATGCCAGACGGCTTTAAATATGGCAACGAAAGTGCCTGTTTCAAGAGTGCTTTATAGTTTAAAAATTATAAGTAATCTTTACGCCATTTTATCAAGCTTAAAAATTACAAGATATTACTCTTTGGCTAGCAGACAACCTATAGTTAATTTGCCGGACACAAATTCGGTTGCAAAGTTAATGCCAGACGGCTTTAAATATGGCAACGAAAGTGTCTGTTTCAAGAGTGTTTTAAGAGTGTCTGCTAGCCAAAGAGTAATATCTTGTAATTTTTAGGCTAGATAAAATGACGTAAAGATGACTTATAATTTTTAAACTATAAAATACTCTTGAAACAGGCACCTTCTTTGGCATATTTAAAGCCGTCTGGCATTAACTTTTCAACCGAATTTGTGTCCAGGAAATTAATTATAGGTTGTCTGCTAGCGAAAGAGTAATATCTTGTAATTTTTAAGCTTGATAAAATGACGCAAAGATGGCTTATAATTTTTAAACTATAAAACACTTTTGAAACAGGCACTTTCGTTGCCATATTTAAAGCCGTCTGGCATTAACTTTGCAACCGAATTTGTGTCCGGCAAATTAATTATAGGTTGTCTGCTAGCCAAAGAGTAATATCTTGTAATTTTTAAGCTTGATAAAGTGACGTAAAGATGACTTATAATTTTTAAACTATAAAACACTCTTGAAACAAGCACTTTCGTTGCCATATTTAAAGCCGTCTGGCATTAACTTTACAACCAAATTTGTGTGTGGAAAAATAATTATAGGTTGTCTGTTAACCAAAGAGTAATATGTTACCTATAAATGTGGATCTGGCAGGGTCTTAGCGACATTGGTAACGTCTGGTAATAATGGATTAATATCACAAATAGTTAGTAGAAACAGATGTTATAAAGAAAAATCAGGCTAAAATGACGTAATTTTAAAGTTTTTTGACCTGTATAACCCCTCTTCCCGCAGGAAGACGCAACGTCTCCTGACTGCCAATCTGCCCGCAAACATACTACACCATAAATCGGAAAAACATATAGAAAAATGAGTCTTGATAAAATGACGTAATTTTTAAGTTTTTTGACCTGCATAACCTCTTGTCTCGCAGGTAAACGCAACGTCTCCTGACTGCCAGACCGCCCGCAACCGTACTAGGGGAGACCGGGGCTAGTTGGCTACAGGGGTAAGTAGGTGCAGTCATCATAAATCGCCTGTTTGTGGATAAATTGCACAACCAGTCACAGAGTACCTTTCTTCTTGCTTTTTACAATCCTCATTGTAGTTTTGCAGCGTTACCTACGTGCAGTGGACATTTATTACGATTTTTCTGTTTTTTGTATTCATAAGTAATTTTTTGTTGCTTCATTGTTTTTCTAATTTCTAATACTTTTCTTAATAATTGCAATTTAACTTGTGCAGTTTTTCTTAGTGTATGATAACTGTACCTACTCCATTTGTGATTTACTTGGATTATTTATGCTTAGAAAGTTACGTGTTCCTTTTGTGAAGAAATTTATTATGGGGCTAGTAGGAGTATTGAACATGGGGCAAGTTGGCTCGGTGTCTGGTGTGTGCTGGTAGCTTGAAAAACAACAAACACACGAGAAAAGTGGTTACAATGCAAGAATTTGGTCACATGACGCTTGCTCAAATGGAGACAGTCGAATTTTTATTTGTGACAACTATAAATTTGATGATGATATCGAGTAGGATAGAAGTTACTCAATGTTAATGTTTTATTCATTATTTTTATGTCTGTATAATTTAGAATTTACATTGTACGGCGATAACGCCTTTGTTTAAACTTACTGGTAAAAATTAAATCGATTTCTTTTAACTGCGTGTCTTATTTGAGTTTTATTTAAATTTTTATAAAGCGTGTGCCAACTTACCCCATAGGTATAGGCAATTTGCCCCGTGATGGGGTAGGTTGGCGCACCATTCTCCTTGTACTTTAGGCTTCCGCTAAACATAAACTACAAAAGCTACAAACTCAAAACTCCGGGGTAGTTATAGCCAAATGTCTGTTCTTTAAAAATGCAGTTAAAGTTTGTTAAAAAACTTAAATAAAAAATTAATAAAAATTAATAAATAAAAACTGCGCCTACTAGCCCCGGTCTCCCCTACATCATAAAACGGAAGAACATTAGAAAAATGAGCCTTGATAAAATGACGTAATTTTGAAGTTTTTTGACCTGCATAACCCCTCTTCCCGCAGGTAGACGCAACGTCTCCTGACTCCCAGACTGCCCGCAAACATACTACACCATACATCGGAAAAACATATAGAAAAATGAGCCTTGATAAAATGACGTAATTTTGAAGTTTTTTGACCTGCATAACCCCTCTTCCCGCTGGTAAACGCAACGTCTCCTGACTGCCAGACTGCCCGCAAGCGTACTACACCATAAATCGGAAAAACATATAGAAAAATGAGCCTTGATAAAATGAAGTACTCTTTGACTATTAGGACCTACTTTATCTTCCTGTGAATGACAATATTTTCCAAAGATAAAAGTTCTTTTGAAAAACTCATTAGTATTACTCTCATGAATGCTACCTTTTAAAAGAAATGTTAATAAAAATCATCACTTGTCTAACATTTTTTTCTTTATATAAAAAAAAAATCATCAATAATAATTTTCCAATGAATTTTAAACTACAAGAGATCAATAATATGGTATTCTAAAAAGATTTTCCGTATCTTTTCAATCTTAATGCGTCAGCTTATTTGAAAATTAGCCTTGCAATGAATCATGTAAATAACCGTCAGCTATTGCGATCGTGGTTAATTCATCCTCTGGGGACACAGCATTGGATAGTCAAAGCGAAAACGACGATAACCTGATAACAAATGTTACCATAACTATGCTGAATTCATCTATAATTCAGATATCCTCAATTTAGCTTGTCTCTGCATTGTAACAGACAACACGACGTTGCTATGATATTATGCCCCCTTCCTTGATGTGCTAGCTAGCTGGCATTTTCATTATCTGTAACATATAATGCAGTGGATTTCAAGTGTTTTTAGCCAAGCCTCACCTAAGCATATTTAAATTTTCGATTCCCATCCTCCTACTTTAACTTAAAAGGAGCGAAATTTTTTCCCAAATGTGTTTTTAACAGATGTCTATAAATGAAACTAAGCCGTACAAATTCGAACTTATTTCTAGAAGAGTTTTCTTGTTGCTTACAAATTTACGTCAAAGCATAACAAAAATGACATTAATTTTTATCTCACATTTCGCACAGTACTAGAAACATTGCATTTTATAAAAATTAATAAAAATTTGTTTTTTGAAAATTCAAAATATGTGGGTTTTTTTTGTTTTTTTTTCAGGAAAACTTACATAATCTGTAACCTTTTTCATAGAAAAAAGAAAATTCACAAAATACTTTTTTAAATTCAAAATCTCTTCACATTAGACTTTAAAGACCCTTAAAACATTAGAAACATTAATTAATATTGCACTCAGTCTTATATAAGAAAGAAGTAAAGTACAACTTAACGACATTTGTAAAAGCAGGACACAAGAGAATGATTACATGGGTAGAAATCGTTGGAAACAACTAGGGCATGAAAACAGAAAACGATTAAAGCTAACTGATGACAGGTGGTCTTAAAAATATAATGCAGCACCATCTAAATTTGGACGCTTTGATGATCTCACTGCGGATATTTTTCTAAATTTGCTGATGTACTTATCAATGATGCTCCGTTCAGACAATTTTGATGGAAAAACAAAACATAAATCGAATATTTTACTTCGGAGTCTCATTAAATTTAAAATCATATTCCCAGTTTTTACTTGCATATGTTTAAAATAGCCCCCCATTTTTAGAGATGTGTACGGGTCCGACCATGGCCTCGCCTATGCCTTGGGTTCCGGTCAATTTTCTATTACTAGACTCGAGCTGCGCCGAGCTTTGGTTTAATTTTTCTGCAAACTCGGTGTGGACTGTGTCTGAATTTTTATTGCAGCCGAAAAAGAATGAAATGCAGGCCTGTCTCAAGACTAATGGAAGGAAACAGACCCAAACCCATGTTGGGTTGACAATTTTGTTTTTCAAAAATAGCAGTGATATTGTACAATTGTTTTAAAAAAACCTTTAGAAATTTAAGCTTTAACTTTGGTTTTCAGAAATATTGATTTTGGTTTTAAGAAATATTGATTTTGATTTTAAGAAATTACAGAAAAAGATTTTCAAAATATACTTTTTTAATGCAGCTTTAAAATTATAAAAAATAGATAAAAATGGTTTTGCTTTCCTTCTGAATTGCATTAAATTTTTTTATGAGTGCGTACGTGATATACGTAATTATCTACGTTTCTAAATGATGTATAATGTTACATGTGATCATTAATGTATAACTTAAAAATTACTGTGGTTTCATAAATTCTTATTCGAAATATATTTTAAAGGATTGTAATTGCAGAATAATGTTGGTAAAAAATATCGATATATTTCGTAGAAATTCAGTTGATTCGGCCGTGCCCAACTTCATTGATTTTTGAATAACGCTATAATAATTAATATATAACTAATAACGCTCTCTAAATTTTTATCCTTTATTCCACGCTAGGCCAAAAAGATTATTGTACCGGTTAGGCCCGAGCCTGGATAGTTTGGCACTAATAGAGTTGCCATAAAGTTAAAGGAATGAGCAAAAACATCACATTAATGTTCACAGAAAGACTTTGGAATTTGTAATGAAATGCAGGGTGCGTACAGTTCTTCCATAATATTTTAATAGATTTTTTCGTCTTATTTAATCACAGAAAAATATTAAAAATTCCCCGATGAAATGATGCGATTAAAATATCTGCGACTTAAACATTAAATAATAAATTTCTAAACTGAAATTTTGAAGCCATATTCTTTAGATTATTCTAGGAGTCTATCCACCTTCTAATTATAATGACATGATTTCTCAAATGAATTTCGATGAAAACCAAGCAGAAATTTATGTTTTAAGAATAGCGTTGCCTGTATAAAAAGAAAAAAGTTAGGAAAAGTATGGGAGATGGGCTTGCACATAATAAAGGATTTCCTCTCAGATATTCTGCATGATTGTCGAGCAAACATGTTTAACTTAATGCTGGATGGCATTGTCCAGTCACTAATTTTGATTTGTACACCAGCTTACAAAGATTTATTGTGCTTGTATCCAGCAAAGTTTAAAACTTCTGGTAGAGAAGGGCCATGAAGATGAAGAATTCGAAGGCATTATGAAGTTTTTCCACGAATCAGTTAAGGTCAAGTATTTATTTAGTTATTTTATTTATTTAATTTTCTTTTCTTAAAATTTAGATGTGTTGAAGCTATTACTGAATGTTGGTTTTGAATTATGTGGTTTTTAGTCGCAACGACTTTAAAACACGCATCACATAGAACTATTTGAGCTAAATATGTTGGATCCCAGAAGGCGTAATGAGTCATGAAAAAAGATGCAACAACCTTTATGAACGTTATAAAGTCATCTGCATGTTAACAGTAAGTCAAGTACAATGAAAGAGAATATTTGCTTAGCTAACGATCATAAAGATCAGTTTAAGAAATGTCTTTCTAATGAGAATTTGGAATTCTACATATTTCTTCCATAAATAAGGAATTGTTAGATGATTTGTCTACAGAAACAAATGCTGACTGATTACAATTAATCTATTGAACTGAAATGTTTGTTAACAAGTCCTTAATATGGTGGACTGCGTGTAATACTGTTCTTTTGACCTATCTTAACGTTAACAATGAGAGAGAAGTATTCAATAAAAATATTGAAACTGGTAGATAAAGAAATACGGTTGAACCCAGTTAAGACGAGTTTCACGGGACTGGACAAAAGTCGCGTATTAAATGGGATCGTGTATTAAACGATATTTGCATAATATTGCAGGAACCGTGCTTATTTACACATGTATTCCCCCAAACAAACTCTAGAGCTTTCATTTAAACGAAATTTCATTCGAAAATTGTGTCTTTTTTTAAATGCATATTTAGGTTACAATTTAATTGTATTGTATTGTATTGAACTCATTATTTGTTTCTAAAATACCGGCTTTAATCATAACTGAAAATAAACATGCATCCAAATATGGCTTTATTGTCGATTAATTCTTTACAACCAAAAATAAAGGAACAGAAATAATTTTCCTGATAGCCTAATTTTTTAAAAACAAATCAAAAATGTTAAATCTATAAACCGCAACCCATTTATTAAAATCATATTTAGTACTTGTGATAGTGAGTAACCTTATAATCAGCCCTTAATTTTTAATATAACAAGAAAAAAATCCTTATTAATCTTTGTATAAAAAAAAAAAATCCCTGCCGGCTCGGCCTACAGGCGGAGGTAGATTTCGAAGTTAAATACTAAATTCACCAACAAAACTTAAATAAAGATTAGAGATAAACACAGTTTCTTCACTAAGAATGAGCTCTAGGGAGCTAAACTTTTTGTGAAAATTCTAATATACTCGAATACACATACGCATGTATATGGAATAGGTTTAAAAGTGGCTAAAACTAATTCAGAGAATCTCAAAGTGAAAAAAAAAACATTGGAATGTTTCCATAGTCGGGTTTTTATCATGTTTTGATACGTTTCTTCAAACTCACATGACGTTACATATTCCGTTTTAATATGTTTCTTCAAACTCACATGACGATACATATTCCTCTGCCGAGGTCCATTATATTTCCAATATGACGAAATATAAATATATATATATATTTTAATTTGTGAAGCTATTTATTTCATTTTTCAGTTTTCATGCGGAAATCTTGCTGTAAAAAACTTATGACGTAATAGATGTAAATTTCCAACTGGGCGAAAAATGTCCGGACCAGGATTCGAACCCGGGACCTCCCTGGCTGAAGCCGCCAGTGCTCTGCCATCTGAGCTATCCCGGACGATTCTGGTCGGATTTTTGTGTGAAAATTAATCTAGTGTTATGACGTAATATTCAAGATTTCAACTTGTTTTCAATTTGTTTTCAATTCGTCAAACTATTTAATTTTTCACGTGAAAATCTTGCAATAGAAAAGGAATTGTTGTGGTGAGAATTTTATTGCTTTTTTTTAATTGTTGGCAACTACTATAACGAAAAATATTTATTTTTTCCTGTCATTGCTGTATAAGAGCTGGTTTTATCAGAATCATGTTAAGAAGGTATTCAAAATTTTTAACCCTTCCCATTTCAATTCCTTTGGGCCGATTTTGCCCATTTTCAATCTCCGCCGAGATATTAGCTATCTCAAAGTTGTTGGCGAGTTTGAAGACGATCCGTGCATAATTGCAACTTTTATCGTGCGGACAAAATTTAGTACATACATACATATATATATATAAACTTTTTAGGTGGGGGTGGTTTTGGGTTCCTGGGGTCCTATAATGAAAAGTTATGAAGGAATTTTTTAAAAGTCGCACCATGGTAACGACAGCAGTAGGTAGTATTTCTTACGAAATCTACCTGATAATCTTAGAATAGCACAAAGTAAACATAAGAGACACATAAATAGAAAACATAATAGAAATATACAACCGCAGTCGCATAAATGAACTCTTTATATCCCAAATTATGAATTCATGAAAATTCCATATTCTAAAGCATTTTTTGCGAATTTTTGAAACTGCATTAGAAGATTTATATAATCATTTAATAAATTTTAGACGGATTTTTCGCATTTACGCAAATGTTTTAGCGCAAATTATCACAAATGTTTTAGCGCAAATATTTTTTGCGCTAAAGTTGACCCAATTAATTTTGAAAATTACTCAGGGATATGTGAAATACCATTTATTGGAGTAGACGGATCAAATAATTACTATATTGGTATGACTAGCAGGAAATTTAAGTATAGAAAAAAGGAGCATATAGCTGATATATTTATAAAAACCACAGCCATAGCAAGATTTTATCAGGAAAAAACCATCCAATTTCAATAAAAGTAAAATAATTCCCCCCCTCCACTCTATACTATTCATCCATTATAAAAGAAACCATAGAGATTGTAACGCGCAAAAAATCAATATCTAGCGATGCAGTATCATACCACTTACCAAAAATGTGGCTCGAGCAACTCAATGGTTATGAAAATAAAAATAAAATAAACATCCAAGTACAATAAAAAATAACGTGCATAATATGAAAAAATGCGTGGAAAGTCGAATGATGGCGTGTCATAGACCGTGCAAATTTAGAATAGTTTTATTTATTTGTTTTGAAATTAACTCGGGGTGAGTCGAAACATGTCAACATTCGAAATAAACGTATTTTTACTGGCTTTAAAGTTTTAATTTACACCATTTAGCATTTGAAATTAAAAATTTATAGGTTGTATAACAATGCCAGAAAATCTTAAATTTCTAATTTTTATTGTATGCAAACAATATTTTGTATCTTAATGTTTTCTTCTATTCGTTATTCCCTCCTCAAAGTTAATATACTCAAACTTCATAGTTACTTCCTAAAATTTCCGGATTTACTTCAGTTCTATCTACAGTTCATTAAAACATGACCGAAGGAGAGACCTTTCTCTTTTATAATAGACTATTTCTTTATCTAAATAACGAAATATAATTAATTGTAAATACTAAATAGATTTCGAAATTTCGAAGTAATGAAAAAGTCTGATTGAAAGATTTTTTTTATTTTAAGTTGAAATACTAAAACTCTTTTATCTTACACGACAAGAATATTTTATTAGGGCTTATGATCTGTCATCGAAAATCAATATGAAGTTAAAAGGCTGTCATTTGAAAAACATTTGAATGGATAATGACTATTTGCATTGAACTTATCATTGCACTGAAATTCAGCTTGAGTAGGAAAGATGAAATGTACGAATATAATGCATTTATTCCTTTTTATTTTTTTTTAATCGTATTTCCAATATGTTTCCTAGAAACATTAGGTATAGAAACATGTTTATAAAATAAAGGTTTTCTTTTCTTAGAAATCTAAACACTAAGTTATGAGACAGAAATGTATATCGAATTCAAAAGATGTTTTATGCATTTTTTGATCAATATACAAAGTACATGAGAGTGATCTTGGCCCTATTATTTGAGCTAGTCAGGAATGCTATCCCGATCTTCCAGATTATATAGAACACACTGTTTAGTGTACAGATGATAGGTAAAAAATGTTTTCAACTGAAAACTCTAATGCATTTTTGAGTTTTTTTTAGATGTCCTACCATTTATAGCAAAAACCATTTTCGTATAAAAGATATACAGTCGGACCTCGTTATCTCGACACCCGGTTTTCACGTCACCCCGCTTATCACGTCAATTTTTCAAATCCACTATTTTCTGTATATGGTTTTAATGTAAATAAACTCCGGATTTTGCGTCGTTGAATTATTTTCAACTCCGGATATCCCGACGGTTTAGGAAAATTGTCCATTTTTCATAATTCATCTTATAAGCATGGAAAGGAAGCGGTAAGAAATGGCCAAACTTTTCACAAAAGTGTCTAAAATATCCATTAGGATAAATGAGAAATTTTATTTCAATACTTTATCTGAATAAATAAACCCACATACTATGAATGACCACTTAAGCTCCAGATAGACGTATCAGCCTACTCGCGGTTACTTTGTTCTGGTCAGGCAGCGCTTCCTTGTGGTTACACGGCGTTTTTCATCCGATTAAAACCGAAGCATTGCATTGCATTCAAACGATCAAAAATGATCTAACATCCATTTCTGAAACAACGAATATCGATTACAATTCATTTTATAATATTGAAAAAAGAATTGTAGGAAGCACATCTAGGGATATTCAAAGAATTCATTAATATTTCATGAAACAATAAAAAAACAAGTCATCATAAATCTGATTTTTATTCTTTTCAATTTTATTTTTCTGTTTATTTTGTTTAATAATAATGTTTTATTGTTTAAAATCCATGAATAGTTATGAATTAAAATTGTCTTAAATTAATTACAAATACAGCTTTTATAAAGAAATTTTTGCCAACTCCGGTTACCGCGACACTCCGCTTATGACGACACTTTTTTCTGGGTTATTAGAATATCGGGATAATGAGGTTCGACTGTATTCCAAATAAACAGTTTTTAAATTTATTAAAAATTACATGCTTAAATGAAATAGGTACACTGAAAAAAAAAATCGCATATACACAGGAGATTTTATATGAAATTTTATTCTTTTAACGGAAACTTTCTATTTTTTTGAGGGGGGGGGGGATCGTAAATGTTTCCGGAATTAACGAAATTTTCCTTTTTGTTCTTATTCGTAGAATGTTAAAAACGAAAATGCTCCTTCCAAGGCAGACGAACGGATATGTTCCTTTTCAATTGAGAGAAAATACAGTCGGACCTCGTTATCCCGACACCCGGTTTTCACGTCACTCCGCTTATCACGTCAGTTTTTCAAAGCCCCGATTTTCTGTATATGGTTTTAATGTAAATAAACTCCGTATTTTGCGTCGTTGAATTATTTTCAACTCTGGATATCCCGACGGTTTAGGAAAATTGTTCATTTTTCATAATTCATCTTATAAGCATGGAAAGGAAGCGGTAAGAAATGGCCAAACTTTTCACAAAAGTGTCTAAAATATCCATTAGGATAAATGAGAAATTTTATTTCAATCCTTTATCTGAATAAATAAACCCACATACTATGAATGGCCACTTAAGTTCCAGATAGATGTATCAGTCTACTCGCGGTTATTTTGTTCTGGTCAGGCAGCGCTTTCTTGTGGTTACACGGCGTTTTTCATCCGATTAAAACCGAAGCATTGCATTGCATTCAAACGATCAGAAATGATCTAACATCCATTTCTGAAACAACGAATATCGATTACAATTCATTTTATAATATTGAAAAAAGAATTGTAGAAAGCACATCTAGGGATATGCAAAGAATTCATTAATATTTCATGAAACAATAAAAAAACAAGTCATCATAAATCTGATTTTTATTCTTTTCAGTTTTATTTTTCTGTTTATTTTGTTTAATAATAATGTTTTATTGTTTAAAATCCATGAACAGTTATGAATTAAAATTGTCTTAAATTAATTACAAATACAGCTTTTTATAAACATATTTTTCGCCAACTCCGGTTACCGTGACACTCCGCTTATGACGACATTTTTTTCTGGGTTATTAGAGTGTCGGGATAACGAGGTTCAAACATTTTTGTAATGGAATATAATACGATGGCATATAATCAAGTCGTTTGATGTGGCAGATGTAGCAGGGGACAGAACATTCTTTTTCAAATGATGAGTACTAAGGTTTTCAAATCGAAGGCAAGGCGACAATAAATGGATGGGATTAAAATACCTGTGCAGTGCAGTGCAAATTACCTGTTCCGTATACATATAATACAGTATTGTAACGAATACCTTATATTTAAAGATTATTACAGTAGGTGGCAGCACTAGCGAGCAGCCCCCAATTTCCAGTCTTTTACCTACGGTTATTCCCCCTCCCCTTCTGCAAAGTTGTTCATGAGACGCAGGAACGTCTGTCCCACATCTTAATGAGTTTTCTAATACCTGCTCAATAAAAGTCTTTGGACTGCACTCTCAGCCATCTGTGTACCTCACATTCAACATCTGCATCAGTCGGCTCTAGGCTAAACCGTGTGAACACCCTGTTGTAGTTGCTAATGCTGTCTATTTTTGTTCGCCTGTCAGCTCTTTCTAACATTTCCTCAACCTTCCGCACTGTTTCTTCTGTCGCAATCTCAACTAGACGACCACATCGATCTCCGTCAACAACTTTTGAACGCCATTGCTCATTTTGTACAATGGTTGTCTCATAAATTCGAAATTGACATCTTACAGGTAGACAGTGCTGCCACCTTTTGGTATATTCGGAAACAATTTACTACAAATTTTCGACCTCACATATCGGTTTGTGACCTACTTACTGACTTTCCCTCGTAATTGATATGGGATCTCCAGATTACAAATTCCCGGATTTCAGTAAAAACTTAATATCAAGTTTTACCAGCTTGCAAATTCCCGGATTTCAGAAAAAACATAATATCAAGTTTTACCAGCTTGCAGAACATTGTGTGACGTAATTTTTACTTTTTATTTTAGAAGAACAATAAGTAGCCTTGTAAATAAAAAAGAAACTCGTTATGGTAAAGCTGAGCATCATAAGTTTTGAGGTGCAAATTTCTATGAATAATCTTCAGGGACGAAATAAACTTTAAAGGAACAGAAAAAAAATTTCACAATATAATATTTTGCCCTGAAGAAATAATAAAATGCTTTTGAAATTTTTTTGACAGTTGGAAACAACCTATTTTTTTTATTATAGGTTGCCCATGTTTTCTCAACTTTAAAGAAATTTAAGAAGAGTCATTTTTAAATATGAAATGTCTGATGTATAAAATTTTAAATACCACCAAATTTTTCAAAGGTGCTCGGATATATTTCTATAGTGATGTAATAATTTGAATATCGCTATTATTCATGAAATTTTTTTTTCCAAATGATAATTTTTTTATTTGTCAAATATTAAAAAATATATTTCATCAACATTTCATCGCTTCAAGTCTAGCAAGAAAAGTTCATTCTTATGGAAGTAACAAAATTACATTTCAAAAATAGGTTCCTCAGATTTTTTTAAAACTTATAATGTCAATTTTTTACACTCTTTTATTTAAGGTTGTTCTCAAATCCAAAAGGGCAACTTTATTACATAAGTTTGAATTTATTTTTGTTCGGAAATGCATGAAACTAGCGGGTGTTGTTGTTCAGAAACTATGTAATCGAGCTGTTTTTTCCGTATCTTTTGCAAACGCAATAGATCTTTCAGAAAATAGTGTCAAAGCGGGCGTTTTGAAATGAATTTCCGCGCGAAAGAAGGATATCTACTCTAGAAAGGGTGATAAACGTGTTTGTCACGTGATCAAAATCGCTCATGGTATAACTAGGTAACTAACTAGGTAACTAACTCAATAGTAATTTATTTATCAAAAAATGGAAAACACAGTTTGATTCCAAATCGCTTCCATGGTCAGGCTTTCCAATTTTTATATCTTTCCGTTTAAAAATGAGTTTGTAAATTTACCAAAACGTTGTGCGCTTGTTAAGCAGAGCAGTTGAGAACAGCCTTAACTCGATCTTGTTTTTATATGTATGTAAAGGTGGAATTTCGTAATCGATTTTTAACCCACTTCTTTATGCTAGAATTATAAAAATTACGTTCACAGGTGGGTTTCTGATGAGAGTACAATATTTTAATATTTTTATAATTTAATTATAAACGAATACATTAATTTTATGACATTTTTCAATTAGCCAGTCACAGTTGATAAATCGTCAAATATTCTCTGTAACTCGTTTAATTGTATGATAGTTGAAACAATAATTGATTTTAATGATGTGCCAATAAATGCTCCCCAAAAAAGGCCAAGTGGATGCGAAACTGCGACAATAAAACATTTTATAGACAAAAAAGTGAAAAATAAATTACAAATAAAAAAAGAAGATAGTAATCCTTCTATATATAAAATAAAGTAACGATTTGGAAATGGGCCAATGAAAATCTGCGTAGATACCGCGAAACGCACCTGATTGGTCAGAGATTTCTAACGCTATAAGGGGGTTACCTAACGCGGCAGCTCTGTCGCCAAACGTCGCCAACTTAGCGCTATTTCTAGTATTTCGCCAAATTTCCATAGGCTCCCATTGAAATGCAATAGGGTTTACTTGCTTGCAGAAAATCAACAAATTGAGATATTTCAATGCAACAAAAACTAACATTAGCGTATGCATAGAGCTTAATTGAACTATTTACATTATTTTTAAATACAAACACTAACTATTTACAATATTTGTAACATTATATATACAATTTTATATTTAATAATTCGTATAATTGCCGAAACGTCAGTGAAGGCTTACTGTGGAGACACGAAAAGTTTTGATTTCCGTTTGTCTGTCTGTCTGTCTGTCTGTCTGTCTGTCTGTCCGTCTGTTCCGCGATAACTGCCGCAAAAAGAATCCGATCGGCTTGAAATTAATGTGGCATGTTGATGAGGTACTCGGGCTTAGCTGTATGGTTTTTGGTTAAATTTGGTTCATTCGTTCGGGAAATATAGAGCATTTTATTTTGCTCTGTAATGCTTTTCAATGGCAAGTCAGACGATTTTCAAATTTTCATTTGTTGAAAGAAATGGCTCATATAAAAAATGGATTTAAATGGTAAATTTTTGATGCTGAAATTTTTAAATAAGAGTAATAAATTATTCCTATTAGTTTGCAATTTTGTCAAAACATTTGTCAGAGCTTTTAAATTAGGTGTATAACTTATGATGGAATTTTATACATGTGTTCGAATAATATAAAACATTTTATTTTATGAATTTACTTATATTTCATTTTTTTTCTTTTAACCGTTGCGTAGCAACTATATCTCATCTAAAAATATCATAAATGTGAAAGTATGTATGATTTTTAAAGTCAAATCAAAGTTAAAAGGAATGAATTAATGAATGCCTTTGTATAGATATTTGCATATAGATTGATTTAAACGCAGAAATGAAAATAGTATTTATATACTATATAGAATAATATCTTTATTTATGTATTCAACTATTTTGATTATAAAGGAAAAAGTTCGTTATTTTCATACAGAATAAACTGACATTATTCTATTAAACTTTATAAACTTTATTGTTGCCAAAAAAAAAGGAATAACAATTTCTCCCAAAGAGTTCATTTTAATTTGTAAGATTTTCACGTGCAAAGGGAAAATGCAGCAAATTACAAATAATAAAAAAGATAAATAGGACAGGAATGAATACATATAAACATTTCACACCAAATACCACGTAAATTAATTTTTGTAGTGGTATTTTCCCACACTACGAAGAAAGATTCCTCGATTTACACGATTTTACTTGGCCTTCCTTTTCTCATTGGTTGCGATTTCATTTTCGCAATTGCGTATATTAATTGGCACAAAATTTTACATTTTTATGACTGAGGTATATGTAAGGCCATACAAATAAGAAATTCCGTATTGTTTCCTATAAAATGTGATAAAGTGTTGGTTAACTATATATGTTTCTATTAAGAGGAGCAGGGCTGCCAAGCCTCCGGCGTTCTGGATACCAGTATTTTAATACAAAAAATGTTACTTTATTTAATTGAAACATTTGCGCGATTTAAAAGAACAACATTTTCTGTAAGGTAACGGTGTTGTGCAAAAAGCCTGAGACTTGCCATGTCTGGTAGTGAGTGAAATGTTTTATTTAATGCATTTATCTCTATTTTAATGCTACGTGAACAACGTCCCGTGTAACAGCTTGTAGAGTGTAAAATAAATTATTAAAATAATCCCTATTACGAAAAATGATCAAAATGCCCGCCTAAGGGAAATAAAAGGTTAGTTAACCTTTCGTAATTTGACCTGAACACAGGTGTGCATCAAATTTCAACGGTGTTTGTAACATCACGATTTTAAATTAAATGTGGATACTATTAAAAGGCTATCACAAAAAATACTTAACGGCGCCATATCACGTTTATCTATTTAGTCAATTAGAAGTGGACACGATGATGAATTATTAACCGTTAGGTTTAGAACTCCCCCTACTTTAGGGTGATTTTAGTAAGTTAATGCTATCGAGTACATTTTTAGATATTTAGATTAGATCTTAGATATAAATATTGCAGAATGGTAATCAAAATTATTATTAGATTTCTAAATTAGATGTCTCAGTTTACATTTCCAAAAGTTCTTTATCCATTAGATACAGATGTTTGTGGTTAGCAGGCAAGTAAATACTGCTGTATGGATATTAGGATAACGTAAAATGCTTGACCAAATTGTTGCTTATCCTTATAAATCGCAGTGTAAAAATGAATCTAAGATATAGGATAATCATTAACTCAATCAATAGAAAATTACAAATGCAAAATAAATTACACAACGGGGGGTTCAGGGGGGGCACCCCCCTGAAGAAATTTGCTTTATTATATAAAAATTACTAGAATAAGTAGCTCGTGAGAATTTCAGAATATCATTACATAACAACGTGTTTAATTTAACGCTTCTAATGTCCGAAACCATCGAAATATTTTTTTCTCCTTCTATAAATGTTTGTGTAATTTAAAAGTTTAAATTTTGTTTTTGTAGAAAGATTAATATTAAGCAAAATATGCTAAAAACAATAAGTTGCAGAGATGACGTTGAGGCTCTTGATCTGCAGATTTACTAGTTATGAAACTCTGAAAGCTCTAATAATTATGTGCTTGGAGATAAGGAAATAGAATTGTCAGGAGTTGGGGAGGAGCGCGTCTTTATCAAGTGGAATCTAAAAATTGAATGCATAGAAAATAAGGGATCGCGAAGCCATCCAGAATGG
Organism: Maratus speciosus; assembly: GCA_963932465.1. NCBI lineage: Eukaryota > Metazoa > Arthropoda > Arachnida > Araneae > Salticidae > Maratus > Maratus speciosus. The sequence continues at coordinate 244,109,849 of OZ010788.1, read as the reverse complement.
AAACGCGAAACAATTACGTCTGGGGTTGGCTAGAAAATAGGGACTGTGCTTCGCGATACCAAATGGAATCGCAAAGCGATTACGCGGAGGATTGGTGAGCGTAGCGAGTAGGGGGTCGGAGCCCCCCTGGTATTTTTAAAAAAATTTTCTTTATCCATTAATAGTTTAATAATAATTAATTTACGTTTATAGGTCGAGAAACCAATTTAGAAATTTTAAAAAGAAAGTTTAAATAATGTTTCATTTTTTCTTTCTGCTGCTCTATCTAAAAAAAAAAAAGAAACAGAGAAAAAATTAAGCATTCTTTTAATAAATTCACTTGCTTGCACATTCTACTAAGCATAAAAAAGCCGGGATTTTTTTCATAATTGAGTTCGGTGCCAATGCCAAATTAATATATTGCAACGGAAATTTAGGGGAAAAAACATGAATTTCAGTCAAAAAATTTACGTGTGATTTTGAAGATTGGAAATTGAATGGACCGCTTATAGATCAGGAGGCGGTTGCACAGACAATCCCTTCATCGAGTTGACGGCTGGAATTACAGGATTAGACAGAACTCGAGTAGCAAAGTAAAATACAACTGGTTTTCCAAGTCATAACTTAGCGGAAACCACATGCAGATTCAATTTTAGTGGTAGATCGGTAGGCTTATCATTATGTTTTTCTGCACTCAAGGATATGAAAACATTGAGGGCTGGGCGCAGGAAAACACAATAGTAAATATACCAGTCAACCACTAAAATCGGGTTTGCAGGTGTTCTCCACCAAGATATGACTTGGCAGACCAGTTGCATTTTAATATGCGAATCTAGTTTTAACTGACCCTGGTATATCAGCCGTCAACTTGATGAGGTTAGGATTTGTGCAGACGCCTCCCGGTCTATTATAAAAGAATGTTTTTTAAAAACCTATTTTTTACTTTAATACCTTACTTTAATACTTTAATTACTTTTTTTACGTTAATCTCGAACGACATTTTCGTTTTTCCAAAAATTCATTTTCGAGAATATTGTTTCACATACATATGCAGGGCCAACGCAGCCGGCCAGTCCCACCGCCGCGCATGCGCACCAACGCAACTGATCAGTTCACACCTTCTCACCTCCGCGACTTAAGAAGTAGTATTTTGCTTTTCGCTTCATAGCAACTATGTATCACTATTAAAAACAAATTAATCGCGCTGGTACTTGTAAAATATAAGAAACATTGAAAGACTATAGCTCAAACGTATCTACTATATGTAAATATTAATAAATTATTTATTCAAGTTGAAAATTTTTGGCGATCCAGGCTTTAACCTTCCGAGGTCCGGATTTGGACCGCGGTCCGCCTGTTGGCAGGCCGTGGGCAGGGCTACAGGGTTTCTTAAAAATCGCGAAAATTAAAGCCTCGCGAAAATAAGTGCTTTTACAGCATAAAAAAATTGGTCGATATTGAAAAATAATAATTTTTTATTGGCCATGAATCTATTTAACGTTATGAAATAGTTAAATTCTTTTCCAAGACGTTAAAGTTAAAAATAAAAGCTAAATCCATGGGTCGATTAAAAAAAAAGATATTTCATTTTCTGTGGGTTCATTTTAATGAAGATAGATTGATGGCTCTGCAAATTTAATTTGGCTTTTATAGCCTATATGGTTTTAATGTTTCAGTTAGGCATAATTCTACACCGAGCAAAGGCGTGCAGACGCATTTTAATATAAGGATACCGCAAACATTTTTTAAAATTTTTCACATCCAAAAAACGTCAAAATAGACGAAAATATACTTATTTCGTTTGAAAAAAAAAACAAAAAAAAACCTAATTCGTTTTATTAATCCTTCATCAAAAAAAAAAAAAAAAAAAAAAAAAAAGATTTACAAAGTGGAATCTCTCCTTAAATTGTTTTACACTGAAGTTGATGGGAAGAAAAGCGTTATTAACTAACCAACACAGCACTCTAAAAAAAATTATGTAACGTTACTTCATAAAATTGATGGCAGCCTTGCTGCCTCCAGTTTATTTAGCAATTTAATCTGGAGGCAGCATGCTGCTAACAATTTTATGGAGTAACGTTTCATATTTTTTTTACAATATGTAGTGATAAATAAACGCATACAGAAGTACTGTGAACTGGCTAATAAAATGCATTCTTCGATCAGTATTTGCCTCTCAACAATATATAGGTTTTATTCATGGTGGTTTTTGATAGTTTGTTTTGTTTGCTTTATTTGCTTCTCAATAATATGTAGGTTTTATTCATGGTGTTATGATTGTTTTGCTAGCTTCAAAAAATGTATTAAAAATAATAAACTTGCGATTAACATTTTTTTTTTGTCAATTCATGTGTTAAAGAAAATAAATAAAAAGCTAAAAATAAACCAAAACTGCAATTTTACTGCATGTTTGCATGTTCAATTATTTAAAGATTATGAAAAAAATGCGCTTTTATGATTTTTCCACGAAAAGAATTTTTAAACGTGAAAAATGTAGTATTTTGTCTCCTTAGTCATTAGGAAATATATAGATGTAAAAAATCAAAAGGAAATTTTACACTTTATCATACATCACATATTTTTTTTAGATGTCATTTTTATGACATTAAAAGCAGATCCAAATAACGAAACGAGTATCGCATGAGATCATATAGAAGAAGAGAACATAAATTGTTAATAAATAATTGATATGAGATCTCCAGATTTCAAATTCCGGAATTTCAATAAAAATTTATCATCAAGTTTTGCCAACTTGCAGAACATTATGTGACGTAATTTTTACTTTTTATTTTAGAAGAACAAAATATTCGACCCTCGTAAATCAAAAAGAAACTCGTTATTGTACAACAAAACATCCTAAGTTTTGAGATGCAAGTTTCTATGAACAATCTTCATAGACTAAATAAACTTTAAAAAACAGAAACAATTTTCATAATATAATATTTTGCTTTGAAGAAATAATAAAAAGTTTTTAATATATTTTTTGAGAATTGGAAATAACCTAGTTTTAAAAAAATGGGTTGCACATATTTTTACAACTTTCGAGAAATCTAAGAAAAGTATTGTGCAATACAGGGTTCGTTGATATATGTCAATAGATTTACATCATGATATATATCCGCTGTTTATTTTCAAAATATCAAATTTTTTGATATTTTCGATATTTTCATATACATGGTATTTATTTTCAAAACATCAATATGTTTGATATTTTGCATATTTGATATTTATTTTTAAAACATGAATGTGCAAGATATTTTTGATATTTTCAGTCAAAGCAAGTGTAAATGAAATTTTCAACAGTTATCGACTTTTTCTTTCCGTATATAAAGAACTAGCAACAACTTTTTTAGTTAATGGACGAAAACAAATATCTTTTTTAAGCTTTAGATTTGAAGATTTTATTTTTAAATGTAAAACTAATAATTATAAGGGATATAATTAATTGAGAACAACCACTGAAAGATAACTGTCTAATTGAAATAACTGGTTATGATACAGCTTCATTAGAAAAAATCTTTTCTGGTTTTGGTTCAATTGAGTTTAAGCTGTACAACATGTTAGAAAATACAAAATAAGACAAGTTTACTTTTATGATAAAAAGTTTTCAATTAATAAGCTATTTTGTATTTAAAATTTTATTTTATAAATTTCTGATTTTTGATACCTGACACTGATTTCTAAAATTAGTTTTTTTATATTTAAAAAAAAAATTCTGTTTTCAATTAATTAATCTTCAGTTTTGTTCTAAGTAGAAAGAAAATGAAAAGGAAAAAAAAAATAATTTTTAGAATATTGTCTAAGTTTTCATGTTAAATGCAATATTTTTCAGTTTCTAATTTATATAATGCTTGAAAATATTTATTATCAGCAGTAAGTTGGCTATTTTTAAAATGCCGGATATATATTGAAAATATCAGATATATTTGATATAAATATCATGATATTTACGAATTCTGGGGAATACTAAAAAAATCCCTTCCGGCTCGGCCTACAGGCGGAGGTAGATTTCGAAGTTAAATACTAATTTCACCAACAAAAACTAAACCAAGATTAGAGATAAACCCAGTTTAACAATTTTATTTGGCCGCTTTTGATGAGTTTTTAATTTCAGTTTCCTGTAAAAGCTAGTTTAATCAGAAACATGTTAATACGATAATTTTTTCTTCAACCCCTATTTTTGTTTAATTTGTTTTTGCTGTAAGAGCTGGTCCTTTCAAAAACTTGTCAATATAAAGTTGTAGGTAATGTTAAGAAGATTTATAATAAATTTAAGCGGATTTGATATCTTTTGACAAAGTTATGAATTTTATTTCTTCTTTATTTCTCCCTTTTTTTGTCGTTTTTAATTTTTTTTCGGTAAGAGTTGGTCCTATCAAAAGCTTGTCAATATAGAAGTTGTTGATAGTATTAAAAAGAATCATAATAAGTTAAAGTGAATTTGATATCTTGAGAATTGACGGAGTTATGAATTTTTTTCTCCCTAAAACCAGTTAGTTTTTTTTATTTGTTTGCCAAAATATTTAAGCGAAGAAGAGGCGCAATTGCTCCAAAAGTTAGGAATATGCAAATGACCTCTGACCACGTGATCATTTTAATTGGATATAGAAGACTATTGATGCAACTGGAAGGAATTCAAAATTCGCATATGCAAAAGTTCCCGGCCATTCGTCATTCTTTAGTTTTTGCTATCGGTAAGGTATTTTTTTGGCCGGGTTAGTTAGTTAATCAACGTGAAAAACGTAGTTGAATTGAAAAAGGAAAGTTCAACAATTATTGTTCGTAAACGAGTGATTTGTTTGTCCCTAAAGAGACAATACTCTCGTGAGATTGTCGCAAAGTTATCGATAAAAAAATCTGATGTGAATGATATTTTTTAAAAATATAAAAATGGTCATGGCCTTCAGGACTTCCCACGGTCCGGGAGAATCGGAAAAACAACTATTCGTGTGGACAGAATTATCAGGAGTAAAGCAGTTACACACAGAAATCCCACAAGTTAACCACATAAAAATGCCGCTGCAATATTCCGCGATTTACGTAGTGAAAACATTGCTGAAATAAGTCGGTCGACCGTGTCAAGATGCTTACGTGATGTAGGACTTTATAGAAATGTTAGTATTAAAAAACCTTTCATAAATAAAAAAAAATCAGTGGGGCCGACTAGCGTTTCCCAAGGAACACAAAGACTAGTCAAGTGAAAACAGAAAAAAGTACTATTTTCCGTTGAATCGAAGTTGAACCTTTTTGAGAGTGATGGCAGACACTTCGTCCAATGACCTAAAAGCAAAAGATATGATTCGAGATATGTTATTCCTATAATGAAGCATGGCGGAGGACACGTTGTACTGTGGGGCATAATTTCTGGAGAAGGTGTCGGTCCGTTCGTTGAAATCCGGGGCAAGATGAATGGTGCAATGTACAAGGATATCTTGCAAGAACGTTTGCTGCTTTATTGGAGGAAAAAATTGTGGTCGCAAATATTTATTTCAACATGATAATGACCCAAAATATACATGCAAGCTCGTCAAGCAGCGACTTTCGCACAAAAAAAAATCGCTTTTGAAATCGTCAGCCCAATCACGCGATCTGAATCCAATAGAAAATGTTAGGAACGAACCTGACAAATGTGTGCGGAATTATAAATTTTCCAATTCCGCAGAATTTCCCCCAAAATTGCAAGAAGAGTGGAAAAAACTTGCGATAGACAATCTTCAACCGTTTATCGAACCGATGTCACGTCGCTGCGCCTTAGTACTTATTGCGAAATGTATGACGATAAAATGCTAATTATAAATGTTGTTGATCACTGTTATTTTTTATAATAGCACCTTTTTTTTTCTAAACTTGCCAAGATGGCCGGGAACTTTTGTGAACATCCGTTTTCCTTTGCAATTTTGTCAATTTATTTATAGTTATTTGTTATGCCATAAATAAGTTCTTAACTATTATGCCAATAAAATGTATAAATATCTCTTTGAGATTCCTCTTCATATCGGTATACTTACAAGTTAACCAACAAAAATTATGCTGGCGGGAAACATTTGACCGCCACTGTATATATATCTACCCTATATACACTGGTGGCCGAAATTAAGGACCAATCACAAAATGCTGATTTTCATCATTCATGTCACACATGGTAACAAGTGTCACAGTCACTACGGTGAAGAAAAAAATAGGAAATTCCATACATCTCATTATGAGTCTCAAATGATCACTATATGTGACTCCACTGAGACGTCACTGTGACTGCTGCTTTCTGACGAGTCACCGTGTGACTTTACAATGTAGTTACATTGTGACTCTCATGTGACTGTCATCTGCAGACTCAAATTCAAAGTAATCGTGAACGCTCCATTGTGATAAGTTACCAAATAACATCACATTAAAGTCATATGATGACTTTCAGGTGACAGAGAGACTACTGTGAAGTCACCATTGTGCTCTTTTGTGAAAAGACACCATGTGACTATAATGTGTTATTATTTGGTGACTTATCATAATGTAACGTTCATGATGACTTTGAAATTGAGTCTACAAATGACAGTCACATGAGAGTCACAATGTAACTACATTGTAAAGTCACATGGTGACTCGTCACAAAGCAGCAGTCGCAGTGACGTCTCAGTGGAGTCGCATATAGTGATCATTTGAGACTCATAATGAGATGTATGGAATTTCCTATTTTTTCTTCACCATAGTGACTGTGACACTTGTGACCATGTGTGACATGAATGAGATGCTATATGGACTAGCTGTGCTGTAGGGATAGTAATTATTTGAATTATATTATTTCTTTTGAGTATTTGCTTACTTAAAAAACAGCATTTTGTGACTGGTCCTTAATTTTGGACACCAGTGTATAAAAAATCCTAATGAAACGAATCTATGAAACGGATATATGAAACGAATTTATGAAACAGATATATGAATCGACTGCTTAAACAACTGATTATGTTTCAAGCGATTTCTCCTAAAATACTTTGCGATGAAATTAACACCAAAAATCAGCATTGATCCGCAAATCTCAAAACTGGTATTAGAATTTTTTAATTCGAATTAGTTTTCGAAATATTAATTTTTTTCTAATTTTATATACAGTGAGCAAAAAAAGTATCTGCTCGCAGACGATTTTTTGCATAAGTAACCATAGAAAGCAAATTTGATACTATTCTCTTAATTATTCATTTATTTAAATAAGAAGAAAATAAAAATAACTACCCATTTTCCTTAAACAGTAATATTACACATTTTAAAAAATAAATTAATATTTTCTCATACCTAAAAAGTATTTGCACAAGAAGCATTGACTGTTAAGAAAGGCATTAAATGTGAACATTATGCAAATGTTTAGCATATCAGTCCCGCAGTACATTAGCCCCACACTTTAAAGTCACGTAATGTATTAAATGGAGCGGGGATTCTGGGGAGTTTTTGTTCTAATGGCGCCGAAAACGTGTGAACTGTCTGTTGCTACCCGTGAGAAGATTATATTTCTTCACAATTCTGGATTAAGTTACCGAGAAATGGGTAAAAAATTAAATCAAAACTTTTCTAGTGTTCGTTTTGTAATTAAGAAGAAAAAAGAAACTGGTTCGACAATGAATAAACCGCGAACTGGGCGTCCAAGAAAGCTAAATACCAGGCAAAGAAGAGCCATCATAAAAGAATCTTCAAAAAACCCTTTTCTAAGTGCTCGAGAATTGGCTGTTGATGTCGCTTCAACGTCGGGAACAATAGTTACACCACAATCAATTAGAAATATTCTTCATGATGCAAATATTCGAGAAAGAGCCCCTCGAAAAAAAACATTTATTAGTGAAACAAATAGGGTGAAAAGACTTGAATTTGCAAAAGCTTATGTCAGCAAACCACTAGAGTTTTGGAAAACTGTTATTTTTTCCGATGAAAGCAAGTTCAATATTTTTGGCTCAGATGGTAAGAAAACTGTATGGCGAAAGCCAAATACTTCAAATTAAAAACTTGAAACCAACTGTAAAACATGGCGGTGGTTATGTAATGATTTGGGGATGCATGTCTTTTAACGGAGTTGGCGAAATGACCTTTATTGAAGGCAGTATGAATGCTAAACAATATATTAATATATTCCGAGATCATTTATATAATAGTGCTCTGAAATTAGGAATTCCTAATTCATATTATTTACAACAGGATAACGATCCGAAACACACTGCATATATTACGAAGTCATGGTTGCTTTATAATGTAAAAAATCAATTGAAAACGCCACCACAATCACCAGACCTCAATCCGATTGAAAATTTATGGCATATTTTGGATGTGAAAATAAGGAAAAAGAAAATTTCTAACAAATCAGAACTTGAGCAAGCTCTTAGGGAAGAATGGCTACAAATCAGCAGTGAAACATGTCACAAATTAATAGAATCAATGCCCAGACGATTACAAGCTGTAATTGAAGCAAAGGGCATGCATACTAAATATTAGCACTGTTTTTAACTTATAAATAATTCCTCTAGTTCTATTTTTATAGCTAGTGTGCAAATATTTTCTTGGCAGTACAAATGCTACTTTTTTATGTTTTCATATTTTAAATATAATTATTAAGTCAGATATTAAATATGTTTATTTGTTTTGCAAAAGTGTTGGTATTTTTAATTCTTAGTTGCTTTTTATTTATTTATACATATTCTACAACAAATTTACCTGATGTGCAAATACTTTTTTTGCTCACTGTAAAATTTTCCAATGATGGCAACTCAAATTTAAATCAAAAAGATATTTTTTTTTCATATTTCAGAAAAGGTTGACATGGTAAACCGGCTATTGTTGTTTATTTGATAATAAATATTTATTTACTTTTATTTCTTTTTATAAATTATATAAATTATTTTGTTCTATAATTATTAATTATTTTTAGGGTTCCGTACTTAAAAAGTAAAAACGGAAGCATTATAAGATCACTCCTGATTATGCTACTTGAAAAAAAAAAGTATTTTCTTTGTATATCATGTGGGGTATCCTGTGAAAGCTTTTGTAACGCTGAACTCAAAAATACATTCCTTTTAATTTTAGGTATTATATTTTCAAAGATATTGTTGAAAATGTAGCGCAAAAATATGTTCCCCCCCCCCCACCCATCTAATTCCGAATCTACTGAAAATAAAATTATGAAAAAAGTTAGAGGTAGTAGACGTTAATATAAACCTTGCCGGAAAATTATAGCGATTACTCTAGGTCACATAGTTTTTGAGTAATTAGCATTTTTCTGTTATACAGAAATTTCGATTTATGGGCATTCAGAAAAATTGTTGAACATCGCTGAATATGCACATCGTTGCAGAAGAATAAAAGCATCGTTGCTAATGATTTTCGAAAAAAAAATCATCGGTAATTAGCCGAGATATTAACCCTTAAAGGTGCGGTCAGTTTGGACATACACAACAACTTTTAATGATATACAGGGTGCAATATGTTATCTATCGCCGACCTTTAATTTCTCAACCGTTGGTCGTAGACATATAGTTCGAATTACAAAAACGTTTCAAATGAGATAAATATTCATGTTGTGGCATTATTTAAAGTAAAAAATCAATTTTACAAAAATTACGAAATCTAACTTTTTATACGGTCCCCCAGTCCCTATAGTTATATTTAGTAAAAGTTTACACATATCATAACAGATATAACACAAAAAGTTTGACATCTGTACCACAAAAATTGACAGAGTTGTTAAATTTCAAAGTTTGAGATTTTTTCGTATGATTTTGTCTTTCAATGAGGGATCAGTTAAAAGATTAATTAAAGTAATTCGAGATCAAAATCAGGGTGCAATGTCCTTTTTACGGCGAAACCACCTTTAGCCGGTATCGCCAAATTAGGGTATCACCAAAGAGGGTTATTTCATTAAAAATTTTTAGCTGACTTTTAGGGGTCTTATACAAAGCGAAGAATGAAATAGTGAAATTAAATTGAAAAATAAATATCAATTTATTATAATATCAGAAAACGGTCTACTATAAAAAATGAATATGTCAAATGACGGAATCTACTAGCGATACTGCTCAAAGTGTTGTTTAACTCTTTTATAGGTCGAACAACCTTCAAACGTCAAAGTAGGTAGAATCGACAACCGGAAAATAAAACACACCCACTAAGGACTAGATAATTGGCAGCGGAATAAAAACGACCAGCCGAGCTATAGCGAGCATAAAAATTGGGATTTTGCAAATTACAATAGTACCGCAGCGCCGCCACACGTGCGGGATAAAACACGAGCCATCTAGCAGTGGACATGCTAGCCAGCGCTGAGATCGTGATGGCAAGCTACGCATGCATGCAATATGCCGAAATGATACTTATTTATTGTGAATGTCAAAGGAATGCCATAGAGGCTGCGAGTGTTTATTCAGAACGTTTCCCTAAGGATCTACATCCAACGCATGAAACAATAACTAATGCATTGCACCATATTAGAGAGACTGGCTCTGTTTCACCACGACCCAGAACAAGTAGACCGGCAAGGTGTAATGTTCGAGTGATACCGGAAAAGGTGCTGGGATTAGCCCTTTTAACTCCACAATTGAGCTCGGCGGAAAAAAGCGAGGCATGTGGTCAGCATGTCTGGTATTTGTTACATGCACTTGCTGAGCATCCATACCATATCCGACACTGGTGCAAGCATTGATGCTGGGTGACTACACACGACGATTTTTTTATTGTAACTTCATGCTCAACACTCTAGAGGAAAATCCGTCATTCCTTTGTGACATTCCGTGTGACAGATTAGTCATTGTTTATACGGGGTGGCATTGTGAACGTGCACAATGTGGATTACTGGTCTCTGGAAAACCTCCACATCGCCCGCGCAGTACGACACGCGTGGTGCGGTATATGGGGAACCCAGATTGCTGGACCCATCTTCTACGATGGGACCTTAACGGGCGGCTTTTTCAAGAAGGCTCACGTTTTGAGCACCTTATCGCCAGAGTAACAGTTGGCGCGGGGATGAATTCAACGCTACGCAACCTTTCTCGTTCGCGATGTCATACGCGTAGCGAACAGCAACCCCCATACCTTTGCTGAGGACAATGAGATGGTGCTTTTTTTCACTTGTTTTTTCGCAAATGTAAAAAGTTATCAAGCAGAGAATAAAGTATTTCACCGTGGTTATTAACCTTGCTTAAAAGAAAAAGCTTTTTCCGATTAAAATGCTTTTAATTTCACAATATATATAATTCAAACATAAGTTGTTTTTTTTTCCAGTTCAATAATATTAATTTATTTCAGTAATTCGCTGAGTTCAAAGAAATTGAGAACGTATTTTATTTTTTAGGAAAAATAAAAACAGACGTAAATATTTTCTTGTAATAAATATAATTCCATTGATCATGTTTTTATGACACAATTGAACTTATTTTTATTAGCGTTACAACTGAATATATATATATATATATATTCAGTTGTAACGCTATACACTATTAGATAATCTGAAAAAATTAAAAAATATTACTGGTTTATATTCGCTTACGATTTTGCAGACCTCTATAACACAATTGATTTGACAGATTTAAAAGATAAAATAGTAGATTTTTATAATACAAATAGTACTTTGGATGTTCATTATGATTTTTTCATAAATTTATTTCAGTTAGTAGTACAAGAAAACTGCCTTTACGAAGGAAATACAATATTTAAACAGATTCGGGGTATTCCAATGGGAGGGAGTTGCAGTTCCATTTTGGCAAACATTTACTTACATATATATGAAAGAAATAATAATTTAAACAGTAACATATTATCCTACAGATATATAGATGATGTTTTGATAGTCAAATTAAACAATGATATTGAAAATATTGATTTTACATATTATCCTACGTCTCTGAGTCTGGAACCCTCATCCCAGAATTGTAAAAATATTAATTTTCTAGATGTGAACCTAAGCATAGAAAGTGAAAATTTGATATCTAAGTTATTTGACAAGCGAAATGATTTCAACTTTAATACCTTAAAGCTGATATATTTTGATTCCAAAGTGCATGTTTCGATTAAAAGAAATGTACTTAGAAATGGATTAATACGAATCGAAAGACTGAGTACTAGAGTTAAAGATATGTTTAGTGATATTTTAGAGTGGTGCCGCTTGGGATTCAAGCATGGTTATCCTCGCAATTTCATCAGGAGAATAACTAGTGATTTTATTAAGAGTAGCAGGTACGGAACTGAACTGAACTCAGTGATGGATGAGAATGGAGGTTTTGATGAGTTGATTGATCTAATGAGTTAGAGAGATATTTTGGTGGATGTTGTAGTTCTGTTTAGTTTTTCATTTTTTCAATTTTGGTCTTGGCGAGTGAAGGGGGACGTAGCATGCGTAAAGTCTGACTTAACCCTGCAGTGTATGTCGTTAGCCATACCGCTCGCCTTCTGTTCTGTTCTGTTATGTCTTGCAATTATATATATTTTCTTTAGTTTGGTTATTCAGTTTGATTTTAAGAGTTAAGTTTATGTTGGTTATTATAATATTTTCGATGTGAGTTTCAATGCAGCTATGGTGAGTGATGTATTTTGATATTTTGTTTGTGGTTTTAAATATATTTTGTCACGTGTATTCGGTGGCAAGTCTACATTTACATCGGGACATTCTTGTAATTTAATATTTGGTGTTTATGAGTCGCCTGGATTAGTATGGAGGACTACTGTAGGCTTGAGTCAGGTATGTCTTTTATGCTTTATAATAAAATTTCGGTATATGATCATGCTTACCATATTATAGCTAATTGTTGAGCGGGTGGATGGTGTTGATGAGAATTGGTTGGTTTAGTTGATTTATTTGGATTTATTAGTTTTTTATTGATTTTTGGCTAGTTTGTTGAAGATTTTATGATTGTTTAATTTAAGAGTTTTATTAGTTCTTTCGGGTTTATGTTATATGTTATATTGTTATAAGTTTATTTAACTTTCTTATAGTTGTATATTTTTTAGTACACATTTAAAATATTTGGAATTGCTTATATTGTATTTACATAGAATAATTAAACATTTAATATGAATAGACAAAATTATATTGTAAAAGGTACCGGCAAGATACGGAATTTTTATAAATTTCATAGTGCTCGGTCGGCTCCAGAAACCATGGTGGGGAGCGGATCGTCAAAAAGTTACCAATGACCAAATGTATTTAAAAATGTGGATGTATTGGAGAGTAAAGCTTGTGATTATGGCGAGATATGTGAGAAGAGGGGGAAAGGTCATGTATGCAATTTTTATAGTAAGCAGAATTATATAGATGAGAGTTCGATAGATGATTGTTTAGTAATGAAGAAAAATTGTGAATTGTGTTATAAGTTAAATAAGGACAAGGGTGTTTATAGAGATACAGAAGTTGTTAGGTATCGGGCAAGATATGTTTATAATACAAATTTAATGAATAAACATAAGAAAAACATAGATTGCATCGATATAGTGAAAAGGTATAAAACAAGATTGTTTTATAATAGGGGTATAAATATTGGAAAATATATCAATGGAATAAACTTAATAAAATGTAGCGACAAAAGATGTAGAGTTTGTATTTGTGCCGATACGGATAATGGAGACAAAGTGATTGAAGAAAAATCTTTAAAATTTTGTAAGGTATATAATTGTGTGTATTGTTTAAGATGTAATGTGTGCAATCAAATGTACATAGGAGAGACTTCTACTCCTATAATAAGAGATTCAATAATCACAAATCAGACATTAGAAATCTTAAGTATAAAAAAGAGGATCAAGAAATAGAAATTTCACATTTTTCAGAACATGGCATAGATAACATTAGGATTTCTATATTGTGTATTATACCTAATAAAATGGAAAGAAAGATTCGTGAAAAGGATATGATGATAAAGTTTGGTACGGTATATCCATATGGACTTAATGTTATGTTTAACCACAGTAATATAATTAAAAACTTTAAAACTAACAATTTAGATGATACAATTTACGACAAAATTAATCATGACATTGGAAATGAGTTGATTAGAAATAGTAATCAATATACTAAGTTGAATAATTTTAAAAAATTAAATACTTGTACAGACATAGTAAATGAAATAATTAATTATAAAGGTGAGCGAAGAGTTAATGTGATTAAAGGTTTGATTTTCAACATTAAGAAGAAATTAATTCCCGTAACTTTAAGAACTTTACAGTCTAGGGTAGAAAATGGGAATGTTGACCTAGGTTTGGATTTGTTGAGATATAGAATAAAGATACAAAAATTACAAATGTATTGTAACATTGATTATGGCCATGTTAGTGCAATAAATAAAATCTATTTTATAATGGATTATTTGAGTGATAGCCATAGGGGTGTAAATTACAATAAAATGTTGAATAAATACAATGAATTACTACCAGTCGGTAAAATAAAAATAGTTAAGGCTTTTAAATATGATAAGCCTTTGGGGAGAACTATTTTTAATTATAATTTATTTGCTAAAGATCTAAAGAAAAGTATTGCAGGGAGTATCTGCCATTGCAATGATTCTGAATTTGTTAATTATAAAGACAAGTATTATGGACATGTTATTACTGGAGATCTAAAGATAGTAAAGGATGAGGAGTTGAGGAGGTTAATGGAGTACGGAACTAAATATCGTGTGAAACGTACTCTCACTAAAAGTGTTGCAATTAAACGTCTTACTATTAATATAGATATATTTATAAATGAACTAATGTATAGATACAATTTGCCATCCAGTGTTTTTGACGAGTGGAAGTACTATATATTAAGAGATTTTAAACGAGAATTTTCCAGAGATTTTGACGGAGTTAATAGAGAGAAATGCAACAAACTTACGCATTCAATTAAAGAAATTCAGGAAAATTTTATAATCACCTATGTGGATAAAGCAAATACAAGTTATGCCCTGATATGTAAGGTACTTTACGGTAAACTTTTGAATGATTGCTACAATAATAAAAATAGCTATTTACCACTGAATTCGAAAGCTGCAGTAATAGAAAATAGGATTAAAGCCTTCTATAAAAAAGTTAAGCTGAAACAAATGAGTCAAAGTTTCCCTTATCTCATACTAGTGCCTATAAAACCACTATCAAATTCAGGAGTGTGACTTGTGGATTTGGTTCATATATTGGTGCTGCTAGCAAGGCTTTGCTAAGCGTGCTGGAGGGGGTGTTTGACGGTGTGATGGGGGGAGAGACGACTATTATTATCAAAAATAGCTATACACTATTAGATAATCTGAAAAAAATAAAAAATATTACTGGTTTATTCGCTTACGATTTTGCAGACCTCTATAACACAATTGATTTGACAGATTTAAAAGATAAAATAGTAGATTTTTATAATACAAATAGTACTTTGGATGTTCATTATGATTTTTTCATAAATTTATTTCAGTTAGTAGTACAAGAAAACTACCTTTACGAAGGAAATACAATATTTAAACAGATTCGGGGTATTCCAATGGGGGCGTGGGGGGGGAGTTGCAGTTCCATTTTGGCAAACATTTACTTACATATATATGAAAGAAATAATAATTTAAACAGTAACACATTATCCTACAGATATATAGATGATGTTTTGATAGTCAAATTAAACAATGATATTGAAAATATTGATTTTACATATTATCCTACGTCTCTGAGTCTGGAACCCTCATCCCAGAATTGTAAAAATATTAATTTTCTAGATGTGAACCTAAGCATAGAAAGTGAAAATTTGATATCTAAGTTATTTGACAAGCGAAATGATTTCAACTTTAATACCTTAAAGCTGATATATTTTGATTCCAACGTGCATGTTTCGATTAAAAGAAATGTACTTAGAAATGGATTAATACGAATCGAAAGACTGAGTACTAGAGTTAAAGATATGTTTAGTGATATTTTAGAGTGGTGCCGCTTGGGATTCAAGCATGGTTTTCCTCGCAATTTCATCAGGAGAATAACTAGTGATTTTATTAAGAGTAGCAGGTACGGAACTGAACTGAAATCAGTGATGGATGAGAATGGAGGTTTTGATGAGTTGATTGATCTAATGAGTTAGAGAGATATTTTGGTGGATGTTGTAGTTCTGTTTAGTTTTTCATAGTTTTTCATTTTTTCAATTTTGGTCTTGGCGAGTGAAGGCGGACGTAGCATGCGTAAAGTCTGACTTAACCCTGCAGTGTATGTCGTTAGCCATACCACTCGCCTTCTGTTCTGTTCTGTTATGTCTTGCAATTATATATATTTTCTTTAGTTTGGTTATTCAGTTTGATTTTAAGAGTTAAGTTTATGTTGGTTATTATAATATTTTCGATGTGAGTTTCAATGCAGCTATGGTGAGTGATGGATTTTGATATTTTGTTTGTGGTTTAAAAAAAAAAAAAAATATATATATATATTTTTTTTTTCTTTAAGCGGCATAATTGTGTGACGTGTTGATTGCATTAATAAAACATATTTTCACTGAAATAATTCATTAAAAATTAATTGTTCTTAATTTAATTGCGATTAGAAATTAATAGGAAGTTGAAACTAAAATCAATTCGATTATAATTAGACTGAACGATAAATCATAAATTATTTAGCTGTATCCTGCAATTAAATCTATCAGCTAAAATAATTGCAAGTTGATATATGCAATTACTATTACGTTAAATCTTTATCATTATTTGAGTTTTTATGAAAAAAAACATTGGTCCTGCTCCTAGTGCACAAAATTAAAAATCTTTAAAATTCTTCAGTTTTTTATTTTAAAACTAGGGGGCTCGGCCCCCTACGAGCTACGCTCGCCAACCCCCGTCCAGACACCGCAGGCTCTAAATGCACGCTAATTTGATCGGCTTTAAAAAGATTTCGAAAGAGTGAATTATAATTTAAAAAACAGTGGCGATCTCCCTATAAACGAATTTCTATTCATTTCTCTTTGATTGCGGAATTTTAACGCCAAATCCGCTGCGGTACTACTTGATTATCTCGTCGACCAATTTCGCCAAATTATATAAATCGCCAAACCACTCGCCAAATTATACAAATTGACATAATTTTTATTTTAAATAACGAAAGAACAAATAAATTCGTACAACATTAATAAAAATACAAATAAAACGTCGTAATAAAAATAACTTGATGACGTAGACACGTGTAACAACATTTCAAAATAAGCTAATATAAAAGGAATTAAGTAAACAGAGTCTTTGTCTCCTGGTATTTTTTAACAAAGCGAAAAGAAAGTTCTTTTAAATGAGACATTTTAAATTAATCGTTTTTAATCTGACGTAATTTTTACCAAGCTATTCTTTCTCTTTTAAATAATCGCGTGAAAGTACTTTTGTTAGCAATGAAATATTATTTGCGGTTTCCTAACAAAAATAGTTGAAAATATTCTCTCAAAATATTAAATAAATGTCTAGCGCAATTTCTAAATTTAAACATTTTTGCAATTTTATTTTGTGTTCATTTTATGTAATAACTATAATGTGACGTAAATATGACGTAATTTCTCCTAAGACTTCTAACGCATGTTAATGAATTTATTATTTTACAATATCCTTTCTCTTTTAAAATTCACGTGTGTACTTTTTATGACGTAATTTTTAACAAGTTCCAGCTTTTTATACGTAATTATTTAATTCTAATTTGAAAGTTTTTTTCCTGCTTATAATAGTCACGTGTAAATAAATTTTTTATTTGAAGCAAACATTATTGCTTGCGCTTTTTATACAGTTGGCAACAGTTTAAATTAGTACAATTTTCTGAAATCTGTAAAAAATATCTCTAGAAATGCTGAAAATTTGAATTTAAAATAGAAATAAAACCTGAAAAAATGAGCCAAAATAAAAAAATTAATGCAATCTGCACTCCGGCAAATTCTAACGCATAAAATGATCTAAAAATCATTACACTGCCATGTATAGTTTTTGCTGCTATAAAACTTTTTTAGTGGAACGATTTTGTCCAACTTTAGCGTTAAATATCTCTTAAAATAATTCTTCGATTTGAAAACTGTCTGCATCAGCGTGTTTAAAAAACATTTCTGTATAAAACCACTGATTTTCATATTTTTGTATGCATTATTTTTCTCAATATTAACGAAGAAAGACCTCCGGTCACAAAAAATTCAAAACCGGCGGCGGCGGCGGCGGCGGTGACAGCGGTAGTTACTTTTTTTTAGAATAGAGAGATTTTTGCTATATTTTTAAATATTATTTCGTCCTAGCTGTTTTGTTATTTTAAAATAGTAATTCGTCATATTTGAATAAGTAAGTCATCTAAATTCTTCTCTCGAATGAAATCCCCCCCCCCCCCCCACCCACCCACCCTCTCCTCCAGCACACAATTTTTTGACCGTTTAAAATTCATTGTTGCCTTGGAGAAAAGATTAGTTGAAATTGTGCCTGAAATGTCAACTATCCCTTCGCTTATCCATAACAGTGCATAAATTTTACTGTTTTGCTGTATCTGTTGATTTTTAAATAACAAATAAATAATTTACCATAAAAAAGGAAAAGGAAAGAAGTAGAATGAAAAATTAGAAAAAAAAATCAGGATTAACCTTTTGTGCACACGCTTTCATTTTTTTTTTAAATTCTTTACATTTTTTAAAATTTTCTGTCCTATTTATTACTTATTTGAAGGGACTATAAGTAAAGAACCAATTACTCAAATACTGCACCCCCCCCCCCGAAAAAGAAGAAAAGCTTGTTTTGGTTTCCCCTCCCCCAAAGTTAAATATTCCAAGTTTTCAATTTTTTGGTTTGTTTTTTCTATTTGTTAATTGATAAATTTAACTATTTAAATCTTCAGCCCCTCACTATCATACACAGTTAAAAAAATTCTCTAGTGATTTTATTTACTACTTTGAAGTAACAAAAGATAGTCATTCAATATTCCTTCTCCCCCATCTCCCCTTAAGAATTTCATCTCACATTAAAAAGGCAATTTCAAAAAATCCTGGTTGGGGGTGTGATAGTTTTTTTCCTGGTTTGGCCTATTTTCACTCGACTTTAGAGACTGTTTCTGCAGAATGATTTGGTATTAAATTAATTATATAAGTTCATCGCAGACAGGTTTTTTTTTTTAAATCTGTGTTTATATACATCAAAATGCACTGAAACTGCATTAATTCATCATCCCCATAAATCCATCTTTATATGTAATCAAATATCTACCTTTATGAAGGTAATGAGTTTTTGTTTAACAGGTATGGAATTAATAATACTCAATTGAATGAAAATGTAAATTTTGGAGGGGATCAAATAATCAAAATTTCAGTCTATATCATCAAAAGTAATAAAGGCCTTTGATAAAAACGAGTATAAGAGTTCGTAATACAATTTCTTTCGAAGAAGATTTCTTTTCATCTGGAACACATAATTGAAAATATTTCTTTAATTTAGGTAAGACTGTTATTCTAAAATATGCTAGTTCGTCTTTCGCCATTTCTGTTCAAAACAAAACACAAGACGACGATTGGAGTAAGCTGAACTGAGCGAGAACTGAACATTCTCGCTTTCGCCAACTCGCCAAAGCTGGTGAGCCTTCCTGAAAAAGCTAACGGGCGACCGTCACCTGCATCTGCTACAAACACGGTACGTGATTGGTATGAAGATCTGCCTCTCCGACATGCATGCCGAATGTGGTTTCACCATGATGGAGCCCTCTCCACACAAAACATCAAACGTCCGTCCGTATCTGGCCACCGAATTCCGTCAACAGATCCTTGGATATGGTGGTCCGGTAGAGTGGGCACCGCTTTCACCGTACTTGACACCCATGGATTTCTACCTCTAGGGTTGTATCAAGGGATGGCTCTGTCTGACTGAGACCACTTCTCTGGTTTATCTGAAGCAGCGCATCATCCTTGATTGTCGCACTGTTTACACACCTGCTGAGCTGTAACGTGTCCAGGACTCAGTACTGTCACGCATTCAATTGTGCATTGCCACCAATGGAGAACACTATGAGCAGTATCTCTAGTAGATTCCGTCCTTTGACATATTCATTTTTTATGGTAGATCGTTTTCTAATATTATAATAAATTGATATTTATTTTTCAGTTTAATTTCAATATTTCATTCTTCGCTCTGTATACGACCCCTAAATGTCAGTTAAAATTTTTTAATGAAATAACCCTCTTTGGTGATACCCCATACTGGCGATCCGGCTAAAGGTGGTTTCGCCGTAAAAAGGACGTTGCACCCTGATTTTGATCTCGAATTACTTTAATTAATCTTTTAACTGATCCCTCATTGAAAGACAAAATCATGTGAAAAAATCTCAAACTTTGAAATTTAATAACTCTGTCAATTTTTGTAGTACAGATGTCAAACTTTTTGTGTTATATCTGTTATGATATGTGTAAACTTTTACTAAATATAATGACTGGGGGACCGTATAAAAAGTTAGATTTTGTAATTTTCGTAAAATTGATTTTTAACTTTAAATAATGCCACAACATGAATATTTACCTCATTTGAAACGTTTTTGTAATTTGAACTACACTGCTCAAAACAATTAAAGGATATTGCAGTTTTAGGTGGATTTTGTATCTGGTAAACTGTTTAACATAATGGATCATGGTCTAGTAGATTCCGTCCTTTGACATATTCATTTTTTATGGTAGATCGTTTTCTAATATTATAATAAATTGATATTTATTTTTCAGTTTAATTTCAATATTTCATTCTTCGCTCTGTATACGACCCCTAAATGTCAGTTAAAATTTTTTAATGAAATAACCCTATTACTTTAGTGTGTGCATTGCCACCAATGGAGAACACTATGAGCAGTATCTCTAGTAGATTCCGTCCTTTGACATATTCATTTTTTATGGTAGATCGTTTTCTAATATTATAGTAGGTTATATGAGAATAAATTACACATGTTTGGCAGAAAAAAATGCATTTTATTGCGTATTTGTGTACTAAAGGAAAAAAACACAATTTGTGCATATGAGAAAAAAAGAATAAGAAAAGGTGTTTTCTTCAAAGAAAATCATTTTCAGTTGGGGGTATGGTTTCCACGGGCGGCCAGCAACGTTGAACACCTTTGAGGCATGGACTCAATGAGGCTATTAATGACGAGTTGGGGTATTCTGCCCCACTCTTCCAGAAGAGCTCTTTCCAGTTCTTGGAGAGTTTGTGGGGGTTGTTGGTGGCCAGAAACTCGTCTTCCTAGAGCGTCCCAAACGTGCTCGATTGGATTCATGTCTGGAGAACACGCTGGCCATTCCATTCGAACGATTCCTTCCTCGAAAAGGAAATCCTCCACCAGGTTTGCACGATGTGGCCTGCAGTTATCGTCCATTAAAATGAAGTTATCTCCGATTGCTGCAGCGTAAGGGACTATAATAGGTCTGCGGATCTCATCCCTATATCGGCGACCAGTCAGAGTTCCATCTCGAATGATGTAGAGGTCAGTGCGCCCGTCAATGGAGATGCCACTATACACCAACACTCCTCCACCGCCAAATCTGACACTTTCGTGCACGAACGCAGGATTATTCCTACTGCCACGGTCCCTCCAGATGAAAATACGCCTATTATCCGGATGCACAGAAAAACGGGACTCGTCAGAAAACAGAATATTGCTCCATTCATTTCACCTCCAGTTGACATGCTCGGTTGCCCACTCCCTGCGGTCGCGACGATGCCTTGATGTTAATCTAACACATACCATCGGTCGGCGAGCATACAGACCTACAGCATGGAGTCGGTTTCGGACAGTCTGAGTTGAAATCGTGGTGCCTGTAGCCGAGCGAAGGTGTTGTTGGAGAAGAGTAGCGTTCATGGTTCGGTGTCTCCGAGCTGTTAACGCTAAATACCGATCTTCATTGGGCGTTGTTGCCCGTCTACGACCTTGCCCTGGTCTTCGGCCTGCACATCCACTCTCCAAAAAACGGTTCCAGAACCTGGAAATGACACTTTGTGACACTCCAATGGCTTGCGCTACTTTGGCTTGAGTTTGGCTCCCTTCTAACCTACCAACAATTCTCAAAGCTTCTGAATCTGTCAAATGACTTCGCTGAGACATCGTACTCATCGAAACAAAGCAATCACTGAATGCCGATCATCCTTGTCTTCATTCTCTTTTATCCAGTTGAAAGTCAAATTTCATTCGCTGCCGCTGAAGCGACGTTTTTGACGTCGGACTCAAAATTTGCATACTCCACAGTTTGAAAACCAGAAAAATTTGCATTTGTGATTCTCTTCTTCTATTTTCGGCAAAAAAAAATTTCGTTTATATCTTTATTTTATATAAAACTTCAAATATCCTTTAATTGTTTTGAGCAGTGTATATGTCTACGACCAACGGTTTATAAATTAAAGGTCGGCGATAGATAACATATTGCACCCTGTATATGTGTAATGTAATGTCCAGTAACAGTATATAAGCAATAAACGTCAAATTGTTAAAAACATACTAGTTTAAAGGGTCTCGGGACTCTAAAAAGTGGAAAAAATGAAAAAAAGAGACCATTTTCAACATTTAATATCTTAAAATGTATATGATTTTAAAACACAATTTTAATTGGAAAGAAAGATATAAATATGTTCTTTCGTTTCATGTATTTAAAAAATTGCAAGATACAGAATTAGTATTTATAGGGGGCTCGAAACTGTTAGACATTTGTCGAACAAAAAATTGGCAGAACAGTTTACGCGCAGGATTACAAAATAAATATTGCAACTAGAATGAAAATTTTGGTGCTTTCTTATACTTCAGATTGTAATAATTTCCCTGAACTTAAGTAAATTTGTATTTAAAGCATTTTTATATTTTTAATGCAATGTTGCATTTATCTAATACAAAATTTTGAAAATTTCAACAGTAAAATCAGCTAAAAAATATTTTTTTGAACAATAAAAAGGAAATTTTAGGTTCAGTTTATACAGACTAACATGAAATGTATGTTTTGAAAATTTCATGAAAAAATATTCAGAAGTTTTTGAGGTATCCTGCGCGTTATGCCCAAAAACGCCATTTGGAAAATAATGACTTTAAAGTTTCGGAAACGCCGCTTCAGCTATTGAGCGGGTATAATTCTAAAAGCCAAAACTTCTGTTCTAACGGGAATTTCAAGGAAACAATTATATCAAAATATTCAGAAAATATAGGAGTTTAACATCTAAAAAAATTAAAATTTCTTAAATTTTGAAGCTTTAAGAGTCCTGCGACCACTTTATCCTTTCCGGCACGGGGTAATTCTATGTATACTTATGAAATAAACTTATGAAATAATGAACTGACACCAGAATTTATAAACGAATTTATTAGAAAATGCGAACTTGCTTATTTTTACGTACATGATAAAAGGAAAATTTTAATTAAATATTCTTGGTGCCGTTTGTCTGTTTTGGAATTAAAATTAGGTGTCCGTTTTTTAAGGGCATCGCCCTCGAAAGATTTAATTAGAATGAATCGCATAGTGGGATTCGCGATAGTTTGCATTGATTGTATCCCTCAATACGCCTCGAGTGACTTTAAAAGTTAATTAAACACCTATCTGGAAAAACGCGGCACTGACCAAGGCAGCGTTGCAACTTTGAGACCTCAATTCGAAGCGCGCTTAGCACAATGCCAAATTTAAACTTTGAACAAAGGTTTTGTTTTAGCTACACTGTAGAAATAAAGGTTATTACTACGCTGAATTTAGTTTCATGAAATGCCAAATGCAGTTTAACTATGCACTGCTTTTATTGTCAGTACCGAATTAAGTTCATCCTAAACAAATTAGGATAATATTAAAAAAAGAGTTATACGAATAGCTATATTTGATATTATTTAGGTTCCATATCTCTTTGAACTTTCATGGTATACCCATTTACACTTTTCTAATATATACAGTTGTACCCAACCCTACGTTGTATAGTTTTTTTTACAAAGTCTTAGTATTCTTTTAGCAACTTTTTTTTTTTTTTTTTTGTAATACAATTACAAATTCATATATTTATTCTGCGGAACCCTCTGTGCGCGAGTAATGCTCGCACTTGACCGCTTATTGTTATATTTCCTTTAGAAAATAATAGAAAATAATTAAAAAAATACAGTATTACTTAGTTATTCCGTCGACCAATTTCGCCAAATTATATAAATCGCCAAAACACTCACCAAACTATAAAAATTGACATAATTTTTATTTTAAATAACGAAAGAACAAATAAATTAGTATAACATTAATAAATATACAAATAAAACGTCGAAATAAAAATCACTTGATGCCGTAAACACGTGTAACTTGCTTAAAGTCAAGTGAATGTGACATTTACGATCAACCATTATTGGCATTTAATTTTACAGTTTGGCGAAAGATTTTTGGTCGACGGGATAACTAATACCAAAAATGCATATGTAGCTGGTATTTGAAAACGAGGTTTTCGCCAAATTTTCGTAAAAAAAAAAAAAAAAAAAAAAAAAATCACGCCAAACCTGCGGTATATGAGATCTGGTCAAATATTACCACTCGAAAAAAAAAAAAAAAAAAAAAAAAAAAGCTAACTGGCGAGTTGAAAAAAAGCTATTGTCGAGATTTGCATCCCAGTAGCGTAACAGTACCAAAAAGTCTTTGCGACCATGACAACTTTAATATAATTTTATTCGAAATTTTTTTTTGATTTTTTAATCAAAATGGAAAACTTACGGACCCATATTGGCGCGATTTTTTTCTGACGCCAATGTCATATACGGAACGGGCAATTAAGTGGCGCCAAAGCATCGTTATTTTGCTTGATATGGTAAGCCGGATGTTGTTTATGCTGTTGATGCGTTCCCCAAATTGGTGTCGGAAAAAAAATCGCGCCAATATGGGGATGTATATGACATCTGTGCCAAACTTTCATATGAAAGGCGAACAATTCAGACCGTATTTGTTTATGGCTGTTGATGACTCGAACTATTATAATATAGATGAAATGATGGCAATAGAATAATATTTGACGACTTATCACCTGTGCCTGGCTAACATTAAAGTACCAAAATGGTACCTAGAGTATAATAAGCAAAGTGGTTCGCCCGGAACTGTTGATGATAGTCACATGACTTGGGCTATTGTTATAGAGATTGTTTTAAAATACCGGGAGACAAAGACTCTGCATACTTAATTCATTTTATTTTAACTTCTTTTCAAATGTTTAACTGATCCTCTTTAATCAAAAACTAAAACATCCATTGGATGTCTTAGCAGCAACTGATTCGCCCTTAAATTTTTGCAATCAAAGGGAATTGAATGGAAACCCGTTTACAGGGAGATCTGCACAGCTTTTTTCAGTATAATTCAGTCTTCTCTAATATTTTTAAAACCTATCAGATTAGCGTGTTTTTAGATTCTGCGGTGTCTGAACGGGGGTTGCCGAGCGTAGCTTGCAGGGGGCAGAGCCCCCTAGTATATATACATATATATATATATATATATATATATATATATATATATATATATATATATATATATATATGTTATATAAAAATTTTTTACTTTTACTATTCATTTAAATTATTCTAAATTGCCGGCGTATTCATTATTTCCTTTTTTTAATACGCTTTATTATTTATTTCTAGTTAAATTCCTATATATTTAAAACGCGTATCTGAATAATAGTTTTATTCCATAACGTAATCTAAACTTTTAATCCCTTCATTAATTTTTATCATCTACCAAACTGTAAAGTTCTGAACGCAGTTACTTATTTTCGAATGTTTATAAAAGACATTTTTATGTTTTTATTCTATTTCATCTCATTTTCCCGCCAGCTAGGCGACAACTTATTCACATCGAAATCCTTCCATTACTAGCGCCGGGATTCTTTTCTGTGACGTTTCTCGATCGCTCTCCATTGGCTGAGTGACGGATCGCAGTGTTATTTCGAGTCTCGTTCGTGATTTTGTTTGGTTAGCCTGAAGTTTCCATTTCAATGGGATTTCCTCCGCGCATTCTAATAAATAGCTAGAGCATGAGCTCAGGAGTAGATTTTTTGTGCTGTTTGAGTGTTTACATAATCTGTTACCTGGTGTCCTAAGTCATGTAGAATATTCCTTTCGTAATTTGACATCTATTTCGCATGAATAATTAGTTCATGCTCAAGCGGATGGCTCTGATTTCTCATCCTGTGGTAATTGTTTAATGTTGGTATATTCTGATGGAATAAACAGTTTCCTATGACTGCGTTTCTATGTCTTATTGGGAAAACCCCAGATTTCTTCATAAGCCTTTACCTTTTCATTATTGCATTTAATTTACGATAATCTACACACATTCTAGTTTTCTTACCCGCATCGCGTTTCATAACTAATGTAACAGGGGTAGAATAAGGACTATAACTCTCTTTAATTAAACCAGCAGCTAATAAAGATTGAACTTGATCTGAAATTTCTTTTTCATCCAATGCAGAAGTGCGATAAGGCCTCATAGATATGGGTAGGTCAGAATTAAGCAAAACGCGCTGCAGCTCAATATTAATTTTTCCAACATCATATTTATTTTTGCAAAAAATGTCTAAATAATCCCTTATATCATCCCTTAACGTTTCATTTTTTATAGAATTTACCTCCCCAAGTAATTTAAAAACATTAGAATTAATTTGATCAAAGGATTGAGGAATCATGACATTTCCATAATCGGGTTGCACTCTCTGTTACTTTTCATTGACATTAAAATGAAGTAACCTTAATTTATGAATAGATATGCTTTGAGATCGATTTAATACAAGGTTTCTTTGTAATACTTCACATTTATTACAATCTGTAACCAAGTTAAACTTAGAACAGTCTGGCAATCCTAGTATGGCATAATTTAAATCAGTTTTACATAACTAAAATTTAACATTTTTTCACATTACCTATTTTAAACAACAAATTATAAGATTGGTTTATTTCAACAGTTCCTTTGGCTTGGCCAATAATAATAGGTGGAATATTTATAACTTTAACATTTAACAACTTAACAAATTTTAAAGGTAAAATTGATATTGTAGAACCAGATTCGATTACACAAGGTAACTCCTTGTTATTTGCATATCCATTAAAGATTAAATGTCATATATTATGACTAGGTTGTTGTTGTTGACTAGGAGTAAGAACATAAGATTGCATAGGTTCAACATTAAAAATACAAGTCCTCTCCCAGTGGAAAGCATCCTGTATACCCCTATTCATACACATTCGACATGATCAACTGGGATACTTATTTTGAATTACTGGATTCGTACTACCTTTTAATCAGCCGTTGGTGAGGTTGTATAGCAGGCGTACCACTTAGCGCAAGCATCGCTAGTGGAGGTGTCAATTCTGTGGAAATTTAGCAGCTGTGGAGCGATGATAAGATTGGTAGAGTCCAATCAAAACTTATTTATTCATGATGAATACAAGTCAGATTAGGCAGCATGAGTGGTGAAAAAGTAAAGGCTTATGAAGAAATCTGGGGTTTTCCCAATAAGACATAGAAACGCAGTCATAGGAAATTGTTTATTCCATCAGAATGTACCAACATTAAACAATTCCCACAGAATGAGAAATCAGAGCCATGCCGCTTGAGCATGAACTAATTATTCATGCGAAATAGATGTTAAATTACGAAATGAATATTCTACATGACTTAGGATACTAGGTAACAGATTATGTAAACATTCAAACAGCACAAAAAATCTACTCCTGAGCTCATGCTCTAGCTATTTATTAGAATGCGCGGAGGAAATCCGATTGAAATGGAAACTTCAGGCTAACCAAACAAAATCACGAACGAGACTCGAAATGAAACTGCGATCCGTCACTCAGCCAATGGAGAGCGATCGAGAAACGTCACAGAAAAGAATCCCGACGCTGGTAATGGAAGGATTTCGATGTGAATAAGTTGTCGCCTAGCTGGCGGGAAAATGAGATGAAATAGAATAAAAATATAAAATGGCCTTTATAAACATTCGAAAATAAGTAACTGCGTTCAGAACTTTACAGTTTGGTAGACGATAAAAATTAATGAAGGGATTAAAAGTTTAGATTACGTTTTGGAATAAAACTATTATTAAGATACGCGTTTTAAATTTATAGGAATTTAACTAGAAATAAATAATAGAGCGTATTAAAAAAAGGAAATAATGAATATGCCGGCAATTTAGAATAATTTAAATGAATAGTAAACGTAAAAATTTTTATATAACATATACAGTAAACTCTGTCTAAAGCGGAATCGATCGTGACTCAGAAAATTTTCCGTGGTAGACAATATTCCGGCTTATGCAAAAAAGCCTCCCCCCCCCCCCCAAAAAAAAAAAAATAAAAAAAAAATCCTCGAATTTGATGATTTTTTATTGATTTTCCTGACTCGAAAATCGGTTGAAAACTGAAATTCGGAAAGATCTTTTGTCTTTATAGATAAATGAGAAACGCTATTCAATTTCTTAGTACTGCTGTAATACATGCGAATTGGAAATTTACGCACAAACACACACACAAAAAAAAGAAACTAACACCCCCCCCCCCCCCCCCCCCAATAAACTCGAGAATGATACAGAAGTCTATAACTTTGAATTTGAGTACATCCTTAAAGTATATTGCACTTTTGAAAATATATATTTTGATAAATGCTCATTCTACTAGAAATATTAAGTTTTAAATATAATTTTGTATATAAAAAAATGGCACAAGCATAAATTCCTTAAAATTTAAACAGTTCCTGTCCTTTTGAATTAACTTTTTCAAAGTGTTAGGAAATTTAACTAACATGCTCGACATTGAGTATTTGACTTATCCGTTTTAAAGTTTAATAAACAAAATGCCTCTCATTTTTAAATTAGCCTTTTTCCGCCTTATGCAAAATTTTGGTTTCGTTGGGATCTTAAAATCTTTTCCGTTTCCGCGTTAGACAGATTCCACCTTATGCAGCAAGAATTAATGTTATTTTCTATGGGTTCACCGGGTCTTGAAAAATTTTCCGCGGTAGACAGATTTCCGGCTTGCATAGAGTCCGCCTTAGACAGAATTTACTGTATATGTATATATATATATATATATATATATATACATATACAGTAAATTCTGTCTAAGGCGGACTCTGTGCAAGCCGGAAAATATATACATATACAGTAAATTCTGTCTAAGGCGGACTCTGTGCAAGCCGGAAATCTGTCTACCGCGGAAAATTTTTATATATATATATATATATATAGAGAGAGAGAGAGAGAGAGAGAGAGATTACAAAATTAATTTTTTTTTCGCCGAGGTTTAACAATATTCTATATAAATTTCCCTTTTAATAATATTCCATATGTTACACCGGATTATGAAATTAAAAACTTATTCTTAAACTAATCTATCAATCTCCATATGTAAAGGTATAAGATTTTAATTTACCTAATAATATTTATTCCAAATTGCTAAAATCTAAAAATGGCGCTAACTACTTATATTCCTTAAATAAAACCTTTTTACTATTTAAATCCCTATTAAAATTCACTATTATTTCCCGTGTATATCAACCCACTCTAAATTCTTCATTTAATTGCTAAAATGTCATAAGTCCTAAAATATCCCGTTCTAAAAAACCTATTTATTTAAAATCATTCTTTTATTAAAATATCAATGTTTCTATTATAATATTTCAATGCTTTAATATTCTAGTTTTATTCTGTATCAATAAGTTCATTTTTTCTTTTCTGTTAAAATTATCGTCTGGCAATCTAAGATCTATTTTAAACTTGCACTCTCGAGCTCAGAGCTTATTTTTTATTTACACATTGTGTACTTGGTTTTGAGGCTATAGAGTATTCTAGTAAAAAGTTTTCGCGCTACAAAAGTTGAACCACCTCAAGATTATTCCACCGGAATTGTTAATAAGTCCCTCTTAAAGCAGTTATGATTGGAGTAAGGAAGTCAGGTGACTTGATTTGTCACTATGAGCTACATTAACTTAAATACGACGAGCAGCCAGATCAGAGAGACGACGGACGGAGCAGAGAGAGAAGGTTTTTTGGGGGTTTAAAGAGTTATATTCGAAGCTTTTTTCGAAAACGTCCGGTTCCCACTACGACTATCATGTTCCAAACCAGTGATATTTATACAGTACCTAATAAGTTCTGTGGTACCTAAATAATATATTTTCGTCGGTAATATCATGTTAATAAGCCTAGGAGCGCATCATGTAAAGAAGGTTTGAAACTCCGACTGACATGATTAAATAATTTTAATAACGAGTTGTTAGAGCAAGCATTTCTCCTGCTTATAGAAATTACATATTGTCCGACTGCTCGTGAGGTTCTTAGTTTAGTATTTTTTTACTTTATTTCCCAGGTTCGAGAGTCGGATGTATGAAATAAATTGGTTCTGCAAACATTGGGGATGAAACACTAGTTTATTAATTAATCAAGATGATAAAGCATTAACATCATGCCTGGAGTAAATTTTCCCTAGGTATATAAATATTAATAATAAGCAATACATAGAACATTTGTATAAATTATAGTTTGAACCTTCATAGGGACTCTAAGGATGCCTGACTCATGTTTGTTTACAAAATACAACTTCTCTATTAGTTATTGATTGCCTGAAAGAACGATAGATTAATCCCACTCACCTCTTGATTCCTGAGTAGCATCGCTTCTTCCTTCCGTTTTATCCATATTTTGCACCATCGTTTTATCCATATTTTGCACCATCACATCAATAAAACTATTTATCTACCCCATGCGGCCGCTTATGAGCAAACCCGCATTCTTTTACATGAGCCGAGAGAATACAAAATTCCTCCCTTCTTAAAAGGCACAAGTTAGTTTCTCTCAGATCTGAAACTTCATCTCCCGCAAAGGGATGTTTCTTCTCCAAAATCTAAACTCTTTCCTTTCCACGTCTCAATTTCTCTCTTCCTTAATTTTTCTCTGCTTAAACCCCTCCTAAAAATCATCTCATCCTATCAAATTTTCTAAGGGGCGAGATTTTTCTTAACCGAACCATTGACGCTTGTATAACATTATAATATTATAGTAACGCTAACAGTAGTGTGTGGTGTGGTCTAAAAACTAAGCCCTTAATACTTAATCCCTTTTTATGGCGTAATCTGAAACCCATGTTACTAACATGGGACATTTTTATAGCTGCTCACTAAAATTTACTGTTAACAGACTCACCAGAAGTTCACAAGTTCAATCCCTTTTATTGCCTAACCGAGTATTTTTCACTGAATACTCTGGCCCTGTGAAAACACCCACTCATTCTAGAAATTCCATCGCACTAGCGACCTCCCACGATATGCTTGCATCTCAAAGATGCTACGGTGGTCCAATTCCTATATTGTTTTTGTGTCTCTTTCCTTCTTTTTAAGCACACGTGTGATATGGCGGTGTTATCCCGACAATATTTTCTTAGTGATATAAACATCCGGTCTATGCCTGTGAGTCAATATATGGAAATCCGAACGGAAACAGATTTCGTCAACTGCCTTTTTTAGCTCCAAAGCGGCGCTTTATCACATATATAAATACGATAAAGTTTTGAACTGGGGGGTTGGTTTTGGGTTCTAGGGGTCATGATCGGCATAGATCTGCAAAATTGTTTCAGAAATTCCAACATAGGGGAGAATGTAAAAGGTAGTATTTCATACGAAATCTACTTAAAAATGAAAAGCATGACGTATAAAATTAAAATTATAGTCAATATATGTAATGGTGCTAAGATGTATTTCTACAGTGATGTAATTTACTTAATTTTATAAATAATTATTATTCATGAAACTTTTTTATTTATCTTACTATTACTTACTATTACTTATTTATCTACTGATAAATAATCTTTTATTTATCAAATATTAAAAAAAATATTTTATCAGCATTTCAAGGCTTCGAGTCTGGCATGAAAAGTTCATTTCAAAAATAGGTTCCTCAGATTTTATTTTAAACTAGGGGGGTCTGCCCCCTGCAAGCTACGCTCGCCAACCCCCGTTCAGACACCGCAGAATCTAAAAACACGCTAATCTGATCGGTTTGAAAAATATTAGAGAAGATTGAATTATACTGAAAAAAGCTGTGCAGATCTCCCTGTAAACGGGTTTCCATTCAATTTCCTTTGATTTCAAAAATTTAAGGCCGAATCAGTTGCTGTTAAGACATCCAATGTTGTTTTCGTGTTTGATTAAAGAGGATCAGTTAAACGTTTGAAAAGAAGCTAAAAATAAAAGGAATTAAGTGTACAGAGTCTTTGTCTCCCGGTATTTTAAAACAATTTCTATAACAATAGCCTAAGTCATGGGACTATCATCAAGAGTTCCGGGCGAACCACTTCGTTTTTTATATTCCTGGTGCCATTTGGGTACTTTAATATTAGACAGGTACAGGTGATAAGTCGCCAAATATTATTCTATCGCCATCATTTCATCTATATTATAATAGTCCAAGTCATGTAACTGTCATAAATAAATACGCCCTGATCCCTTCGCTTTTCATATGAAAGTTTGGCCCAGATGTCATATACGGCCCCATATTGGCGCGATTTTTTTCCGGCGCTAATTTGGGGAAAAGATCAACAGCATACACAACCACATCCGGCTTATCAAATCAAGCAAAATAACGATACTATGGCGCCAGTTAAGTACCCGTTGCGTATATGACATTGGCGTCAGAAAAAAAATAGCGCCAATATGGGACCGTATGTGGCATCTGTGCCGAAAGTTTTCCATTT
Source organism: Maratus speciosus (assembly GCA_963932465.1). Taxonomy (NCBI): domain Eukaryota; kingdom Metazoa; phylum Arthropoda; class Arachnida; order Araneae; family Salticidae; genus Maratus; species Maratus speciosus. The sequence continues at coordinate 244,077,239 of OZ010788.1, read as the reverse complement.
CGATTAAAAAAAAATCAATTTTTTTTCAAATAATACTACATAAAAGCATTGTCGCAAAGAATTATTGGTACTGTTACGCTAGCCGGGTGCAAATCTCGCGTATAACTATTTTTCAACTCGCCAGTTAGCGTTTTTTTTTTTTTTTTCGAGTGGTAAATTATAACATTGCTTTGAAGTTGGAATTAAATGTCATCGTTTGTTACATAATTTAATATTTGGCCAGATGCCATGTACGCACCCGGTTTGGCGTGATTTTTTTTTACGAAAATTTGGCGAAATCCTCGTTTTCGAATACCAGTTACATGTGTATTTTTGGTACTACTTAGTTATCCCGTCGAACAAAAATCTATCTCCAAACTATAAGATTAAATGCCAATTATAGTTGATAAATGTCACATTCACTTGACTTTAAGTAAGTTACACATCTTTACGTCATTAAGTGATTTTTATTTCGACGTTTTATTTGTATATTTATTAATGTTATACTATTTTCTTTGTTCGTTCGTTATTTAAAATAAAAATTATGTCAATTTGTATAATTTGGCGAAATGGGTCGATGGAATAACTAAGTAGTACCGTATTTTTTAATTATTTTCTATTATTTTTTATTTTTAAAGGAAAATAACAAAAAAATAATAAACTATAACACAAAACAATTTATGTAATTAAAAAAAAGTAAATAAAGTAAATAAACTCTTATTATTAAACAAACAACAATAGCCGGGTTACCATGTCAACCAAAATAATGCCATTTTGGCGCCAATTAGGTACCCCGGTGCGTATATGACATCTGTGCCCTATATTTTTCTTTTCATTTCGTTTAAAAAAAATAAAGAAGTGAAAGCCATTTATTTTAAATGTTTCTGCTTGTATTAAATAAAATGATAATGAAATACAAATTGAATTATGAATAAAAGTAACATGATACATTTCTTAGCATCCATTTAAGGGAGGCCAGACTTATCGCCAAATTAGTTTAAGATAGTAACCTTTTCTAAAATCTGAAAAAAAAATATATCTGTTTGATTAAAATTTGAGTTGCCATCATTAGAAAAATGTATATAAAATTAGAAAGAAATTAATATTTCGAAAACTAATTCGAATTTAAAAATTGTAATACCAGTTTTGAAATCTGCGGATCAATATTGATTTTTGGTGTTAATTTCATCGCAAAGTATTCCTTTTTTTGGGAGAAATCACCGTGAAATGTAATCAGTCGATTCAAAGAATCGTTACATTTCAGGCGTTTCATATATTCGTTTCATAAATTCGTTTCATTAGGATTTTATATATACGAGTTGCAACCCGTCGAAATTCGACGTACTAAAATGTTTGAAAGGAACTGTCAGATCGAAATTATAATAAACCTACAAAAATAATTACAACAAAAAAATCATCTTACAGTGGTTGTCTAACTTTTAAAACAAATAATATTTTAAACCCAAAATTAACAAAATATTATTTCTACAGACTTCAACTGCTTAAATTATTGAAAAATTAAACTGTATTAGATTACGTAATCAAGATGAGTAATTATGATGAAGTTATCGATGGAGCTCTTATATTTGTTTTTACGGGATGAAAAATCAGTAAAAAGGATTTCGCTTTGTCACATCATAAAACTTTCCCCCATAAAATCTAAACTGTACGTTATTTTCACATTCTCGTAATTTACATACGCACCACTCAAATTCACAATTTGAAAGTATTTTAACGCGCAAAAGAATAGATTATTAATGAATGCATTTCCAAAGTTAAAGTCACGTTTGTGCGATACAACTATTCATGTGAACATTCGCACAAACCTTAAGTTCTCATCTTAGTACCCGCGAAAAAAAATTCAGAAATTTGACTTTAGTTGTCATAGTATTCGCCATTTATAGTATTGGTCAAATATTTAGTTTTATATTAAAAAAAAATGATCGTTTTGTTTTAAATATATCATTTTTACTCAATGAATCATTTTGAAGAGCGCCTCAAACTCATTTATCAGCGTAATGTAAAAATATTAAAATGTAGCTGATTTATGAAGAAGAATGCGTGTTTTATTTAATGTCTGACATCATTTTCTGTTCAAAAATTATAAAAAAGTTACTTTTATTTGTAATGTGAAAATGGCATCAATAAGGATATAATGAATAAAAATAATAAACCATGACTATTTTCCCTTTACTTTCAATATAAATGAAGTACTTCAGTTGCCACAATTACAAAATTTGTATTAAAAACTACAAAAAAATTTATATCTCAAAAATAAATTGAGATACAGTTTTCAAACAAATTGCATTTAAAAGAGCATTTTTTTCCTTATACGACGGTGTTAAAATTTAAAATGTGCGATGCTTAGAAATTTAAAAATTTGCCGTAGATATAATTGCAAAACCGAAATTTTAATTCAAATTGGAAAGTGTTGCCATTCGCAGAATGACGTATGCGTTACGCACAGATATGTTTGTCCTTTATAATATAGATAGGGTAGATTTATAAGGTCAATTTTTTACTCTTTTATTCAACTCAACTTGTTCTTTATATGTAAAGATGAAATTTCGTAATCGATTTTTAAACCATTTCTTAATATGCTAGAATTATTAAAATTACGTTCATAGCTATGTTTCTGATGACAACATTTTAATATTTTTAGAATAAAATTACAAATTAATACATTAATTTTAAGGCGTTTTTCAATTAGCCCGCCACAGATCATAAATCGTCAAATATACTCTGTAACTCGTTTAATTGTGCAATAGTTGAAATAATAATTGATTTTAACGATGCGCCAATAAATGCTCGCCAAAAAAGGCCAAGTGGCTGTGAAATTGCAACAAGTACCATTTTATAGGCTAATAAATTATAAAATAAATTACAAATAAAAAAGGAGACTGTAATGTTAAAAAAAATTGCTTTTAACAATTAATAGTTTAATATTAATTAATTTACGATTATATATTGAAAAATCAGTTTAGAAATCCTAAAATGCATGTTAAAATAAGGTTTCATTTTTTCTTCCTTAAAAAAATAGAGCAAAAATTATATATATTTTTAATAATTCACTTGTTTGCGCTTTCTACTAAGCGTGAAAAAGCGGCGAATTTTTCATAATTGAGCTTGTTGCAACCTGGCCAAATTAATATATTGTAACGGAAATTTAAGGGGGAGGGGGACATGATTTCCAGTCAAAAAGTTAGGCGTGATTTTCAAGATAAAAATCGAAGGCTTATAAAGGAGTGTTTTTTTTTTTAATATTTTTTACTCTAACACTTATTTAGCATGCAATGTAAAAGAAAATCATAATCATGTAATTATTTAATTCGTCGCTTGTTTAAAATCAATTATAAATAAAGAATCTTTAACTGATTACAAATCTTATTTTCGCAACGACATTCTTTCATAACAATTTGGCGTTTAATGAAGAATCAGTAAATTCTCCAAAAGTGCTCTGGAGGAAAGATATTTTCAGGTAAATTAGTATATTACAGCAAAACGTGGTCGATACTGAACATAATAAACGAGCTCACGAATTGCGTATGACATGTTAAAAGCAAACCGTTAGTAATTTAACGAAAATTCTGCAGTATATTAAAACAGGCTGTAGATGGGAAAGGAAAAATCTAAAATGTGATTACAGGGCTATTCACATAAGACTATCTCGAATTAATTTTAAGTTTGTTTTATATTTCTTTCTTTTGAGAAAATAATGAAATGAATATACTTGAAAAGTATTTCGTTTTACATTTTATAATGTATTGCTCAAAATAACTTTGCTTTAGAGATTTAATTAAAATAAAATTCAGAGGATTTGCATGAGTTAAAAGGGAAAAGAGCATGTTTTTGAAGAAATGGAATTTTCACAAAGATTACATTATTTATTTGATACATCTCTCATAAGAAAGTTGAAAGGAAAATAAAAATAATAAATAGAAGCCGCTTTTTTCATGTAGACGCGTTAGAAAGAATCCATTTTCTATTCATTTCATTTTCATTTTAATAAAAGAAAAGCAAAAAATATTTATTGATATATAACATTTGTATTTGTTCAAAAAGGTAATACAACTTATAATTTTTTAAATAAAAAAGAAATTTTGTGCTGAATGGGATTACAAAATCACAATAATCCTATGCTCAGAATCAAATATATATTTATTTTACTTTCGACATCGCCATGACAGAATAGATTACATAACGAATTTTATGCCTTAAAGAGATTTCACTTTCTTGGGCTCGAATAATCGATCTTTCTTCTTTTTATATCTATTTATCCGTGAAGGGTGTAGAATATGCGTCTGAAACGATTTTGGATTATTCAAAGTATTTACAAAGTTAGGCCCTTTGAACGAAACAATATGTCTGCTAAAAAGTAGATAATTTATTTTTCCCTACGAGTTTTTCTAAACACCACAGTCGAGATTGAAAGATAATCATTTTTAATTGGTCATTAACATATTTAATATTGTGAAATTAGTTCTTAAAATTCTTTTCCAAGACTTTAAAAATGAAAGTGAAATCCATGTCTATTTTCAAAAAACGGTATTTCATTTTCTGTTGGTTAATTTTAATGAAAATAGGTTCACGGCTCTGCAAATTTAATTTGGCTTTCATAACCTGTATGATTTTTGTGTTTCAGTCAGGCACAATCCTTCACCGAAAAAAGTCGTGCACTGCAACCAGTTTTTAAAAATTTCACATTCCAAAAATGTCAAACTAGACAAAAATGTAGTTATTTCGTTCGAAAAAAACGCGATTCTTTTTATTAATCCTTCATTGAATTTTTTTTTAATGTTCATTTTAGAATTTAAAAAGTGGAATCTCTCCTTAAACTATTTTACACTGAAGTTGATGTGGTAAAAGCGTTATTAACGGACCAGAACAGCACTGTAAAAAATTTATGTAATGTTACTCCGTAAAATTGATGGCAGCCTTACTGCCCCCATCTTATTGAGTAATTTAACCGATATAACTGGTGTTACGTTACACTAATGTGTAATATCACACCAGTTATATCAGTTTAAATTACATCAGTATATAAGTTAAATTACTCCATAATTGGAGGCAGTATGCTGCCAGCAATTTTATGGCGTAACGTTACATGAATGTTTGTCAATGTGTAGTGATAAATAAATGCGTATAGAAATACTGTGACCTGGCTAACAAATATCTCCTGATTTATACATATAATAGTCAAGGCAATAGGGGATTTTATCTGGCAAAATTAATGATAGTTCTGGAAATCGGCTTATTTTATGTTTTTTGGGTCGCTGAATCCGAATTTGTAACTTCCCACCAAAATTTCCTCCGGCAACCCCCCCCCCCCCCAAAAAAAAAAAAAAAAAAAAAAAAAAAAATTGGTAAAATGCCGTCAAAAAAAGGTTTAAAAAAATCAATTTTTTTATTGTTTTAAAGAAAAAGTATCTAGAAATTATGAAAGTAGACAAAATTTGCAATAAATAAGATATCTGACATTATGACGTGGGATGAATAGGGATCTGTCTCGGAACATGCGTGGACTAAGTTGCGCAATTTCACTTAACTACTCACATCGTCTATATTCGCCCTCTCATCTCAAGGTTTACTTTAAGTTTTTTGGGTGGTTGAATCCAAATGTTTAACTTCCCCCCAAAATCCCCCCCCCCGCAAACCGCCCCAAAATAGTTGTTTTTAAATTAAATTTTTTATTGTTTTAGGGGAAAAGTATGTAGAAATTCAGAAAGTAGACAAAATTTGCAACAAATAGGATATATGACATTATCACGTAGGATAAATGGGGAGAGGAGGGGGGCTGCCTCGGACCATTCCCCGCGCGCTGTTCTCAAAAACCGAATTTTTTCAAAAAATCAATTTTTTTGGGGGGTGGGGGGGTGGGGTGGGGTTGCCGGGTAAAATGTGGGTGGGAAGTTACAAATTCGGATTCAGCGACCCAAAAAACATAAAGTGAGTCGAAATGTAGAACTAGCATTAATTTTGCCAGGTAAAATCCCCTATTGCCTGGACTTGCATAACTTAGTGCACGAGCGCCGCAGTGCATGTTCAGAGGCAGCCCTCCCCCTCCCCGTTCATCCTACGCCATAATGTCATATATCCTATTTATTGCAAATTTTGTCTACTTTCTGAATTTCTACATACTTTTCCCCTAAAACAATAAAAAAAATTAATTTAAAAAGAACTATTTTGTGGGGTTTCGAGAAGGAATTTTGGGGGAAGTTAAAAATTTGGATTCAGCGACCCCAAAAAACTTAAAGTAAACCTTATAGGGAAAGTTCGGAGGGGAGACGGGAGGGCTAATGTAAACAATGTGAGTGGTTAAGTGGAATTGCGCAACTTAGTCCACGCAGCACCGCGGCGAATGTTCCGAGGCAGATCCCCCTCCCCATTCATCCTACATCATAATGTCATATATCTTATTTGTTGAAAATTTTGTCTACTTTCTGATTTTGTAGATGCTTTTCCCCTAAAATAATAAAAAGATTTTTTTAATAAAAACCTTTTTTGGGGGACTTTTTACCAAAATTTGGGGGGGGGGTTGACAGGGGAAATTTTGGTGGGAAGTTAAAAATTCGGATTCAGCGACCCAAAAAACAGTAAGCCTTTTTCCAGAACTACCATGAATTTTGCTAGGTAGAGTACCTATACGGTCTCTATTGCCTGGACTATAATGCCCATTTTTTTTCTGTTTCTTTTCTTCTTTTTTTTTTTTTTTTTTGTTCAGTTTTCTCTGAGCGGCATATCAAAAACACTTTTTATTAAATTTAAAAACTACACTTATTTTCAGCTAACAGTATTGTTTTAGGATTTCGAATGTCGCAATCCATAGTGTAGCACAGTTGAAAATTCCCCTTCAATGATAAATTTTTTCATCATTAAGTTCATTTCATTTCTCCAATAAACTGAAATGTAGTCGATATCTTTTGTGAAGGCCACTAAATCATCAATATAAATCAGACACAGAAAGTAATATGCAAAAAACTGTCTACTATATTTAAAAACTCGTACAGAACTGAAAATGCACTGCCAACAATTATTGTTCGTAGACAATACTATAACAGAATTATTTTGTGTGCCCCTGTGTATGAACGGTGATTGTAATGCACAACCTATTATGTAATTAACATCTTGTAGTGCACCTCAGTGATATATACCAATTTAAATCTTTTTGAAATAGAGTAACATCATTGAAAGACACCGCAAATGATCCCCCCCCCCCCCCATAGACATGAAACTGAATTGTTTTGAGTTTCTGTTTAAATGAACTATAAATGTTAGATACTTTATTTTTTATACCGAACAAGCCATGGTAAACCTGCCTTAATAACATATATAAATTATATTGAAATCCAACTATATTTTCCTGAGTAAAAGTACAGACAGATGGACAGACAAAGTGAATTCATCATCACTTTTCAACTATGTTGGAAAATGTTAAAAAGCTTGAAATAAATTAGATTTTCAAAGGTTTTAATCAAATTTCACAAGCTTTATTCTGGATTACGAAAGAGTTAAAATTTAAATTAAACAACTATAAATTTTTATTAGTGTAAGATAAAAGTAAACAAGAAAAGTATTTTTCATATTTTTTTAAGATTTAAATTCAATAATTAAAAAACTACGGAACAGTTAATCGTTTTTAAATCGAATACTTATAAAGACACTTTATGCAAAAAATACACCAGAAATCTACCATTCTATTCGCATGACTAACGTTCAGAATGTGCTTCTAAAATTCTCGCAATTATAGATTTATCTTAACTATCCTTGAACTCTTGAAAAAGATAAAAAAAGGATCACAATAAACCGTAAGATAAGAAGTACATACTACAGAATTTAAATTTAAATTCGTGTTGTGAGGTTTAAATTCGCGTGATTCATGTATGTCACACATTGGGGAAATTTTCTAAAAAGTTTTCCAAAACTGGGAAATGAAAGTTGCATTCTTTATAAGCTAACCATGCATACTTTTGCATCAATTTCTTTTTAACATGCTGAAAAGTTATCTTTTCTGGCTATAATATTTATTTTTTTATGATGTACTATGTTTCATAAAAATAGTTTTTGATCGCAAGCAATTACGAATTTTTGAAGGAGCCGGCACAGAATGAGAAGTTTTATATTTCTTTAAATCTACACTATACAGGGTGTCCGGTCTCAACGGTGTCCAATGTCTAATTCCTAAACCGTTAGTCATAGACATATAATTCCAATTACAAAAATGTTTTAAATCAGGTAAAGAAATATTTTAAAAGCGATTTGGGTCAATAAAAACAGTTCTTAAAAAATTACGAAATTTAAAATTTTTATACGGTCCCCCGGTTCTATAAGTTATATTCAGTAAAATTTTCCTTTTACACTGACAAGTAATACAAAAAAAGCCCCGTTGTTCTACGATTAAAATTGACCGAGTAATACCTGTTTAAGGTTGAAGCATATTTTTTCCTGCAAATTGGGGGTCATTCACTAATTTAGTCGAAATATAATTTCGTCAGATATATTAAAAAATGGTTGAGAGTAAAATTAACATTCCAATATAAATTTGAAATCTTTAGTCATTCTGACATATTAATGCAAAATATACAATTTGTAATAAACATTTAAGAAGAAAGAAAAAAACAGAATTTTTGTTAAATAAAATGATGCTAAATTAACAGCCTCAATTCTTTACAAAATGATACGTATTTTAAAATATTATTAGATTACACTAGCCCTCAAAAGTTGGGTTATTTCATGTTTTTTAGCTTTTGATAATTGATTCTTATGTATTCTGTACCGCTGAATCCGGAATTGACCTTCATTTTTAGCCATCACATCAGAATTTTTCGCAAATTGTAAATTTCAAAGTTAAAAAGTTCAAAGTTAAAATTTAATCTCCTCCCCCATCTCATTACACCACCCAGCTGTAAGAATCCCAAGATAAGCAAAAATATCGAATAAATTATTGAATAAAATAAAATAAAAAAAGTTTTACATATGTTTTATAGTATGAGATTTTCGCTATCTTTTAACTTACACATTTGCAAAAAAATTCTAACGTGATGGTTAAAAATGAAAGTCATTTTCCGATTTAGACCAATGTCAGACGGGCGTCTTTTTTGCTGCTTTTTTGCTTAAGTATTATCCATTCACAATGCTGTAGCATTATGAATGGATAATACTTAAGCAAAAAAGCAGCAAAAAAGTCGCCCGTCTGACATTGGTCTTAGTGCTAAAAAGTACGTAAAAATCAATTATCAAAAGTTAAAAAATACAACCATCTCCTCTACTTTATAGTATCCGATTTTTGTTATTCTTTAAATTCGACAATTTATAATTTGCGAAATATCCTGACATGATGATTAAAAATTAAGGCAATTTTCGGATTCAGTGTTAAAAAATACATAAAAGTTAAAAACCCCAAAAATCTCCGTCTTGTTGCCGAAACGTCAGTGAAGGCTTACTGTGGAGACACGAAAAGTTTTGATTTCCGTTTGTCTGTCTGTCTGTCTGTTCCGCGATAACTGCCGCAAAAAGCACCCGATCAGCTTGAAATTAATTGGGCATATTCGTGAGATACCCGGACGTAGCTGTATAGTTTTTTGTTAAATTTGGTTCATTCGTTCGGAAAATATGGAAGATTTTATTTTTCTTTATAATGCTTTTCTACGGCAAGTCAGACGATTTTCAAATTTCGATTTGTTGAAAGAAAATGGCACGTTTGATTAATGGATTTAAATGTCAAATTATGGATACTTAAATTCCAAATAAGGGTTTTAAATTATTCCTATTATATTAAAGCTTTATCAATATATCTATCAGATTTTTTTATTTACGTGTATAATGTTTTGAGGACATTTATACGTGTATTCCAATAATATAAAGAATTTTTAAATTAATTTTCTTGTTTTACATGATACATATTTCTTTTTTTTCCTTTTCTTCGTTGCCTAGCGACTGTTATTCGTAGCCTATCATTGCGTCAAATATGAATGAAGTTAGTAAATTACGTTAATTTTGTTGCAGTTACTATTAAAAGGCTATCACAAAAAATATTTTATCGCGCCAAATCGATGCAATTTATGCAATTAACAGTGGGCACGATAATGAATTATTTTCCAGTAGATTTATAGATCTCCAGATATGCATATTTTGGGGGGCTTTTAATATGTTATTGCTATCGCATGGATTAGGATGTTTTAACTGATGTTTAACCATGCTATAAGTGAAAAATAGTACAGTTAAAGGCATGTAAATCCTTTTTAACACATTCCAACATGGATGAAAAGTATTTATGACTTCAGTTTTTCTATCTGTCGCCTGCCGTGTTTCTCTACGTGCTCTAACTCGCGTAAATATAGTCGGGATTACATGTAATTGATATACATTATTGAGGTTTGCCAAAGTATGTTTGGTATTAAAAATGAAGAGTGTAGCATTCATAGCTTAATTACAGGGGCACTCAAAACTATTCCGTTACATTATAGTCTTTGGGAAAAATCGTCTGCGGTGTATTTTAATAATGTTACACAATTTTAAACGTAATGAAATTTATATACTTTATTAAGGTGCACTAGAACCTGGTTACTATGAAATATGTTATGTGTAGCACTTACAGCATGCGTACAGGGAACTCAAAAGTATTCATAATATTACAATCCTTGAAGAAAATCCTTTTGTGGCGTTTTTTAATGATGTTACTCTGTTACAAAATAATAAAATTGATATGTATTTTTAAAACATTTTTGTAATATATGGGGTGCAAAGCATATGTTTTTTTTCAGGGTCACACAAAAGTGGTCGATTAAAATGTGGTCTACGGGGGAAAAAAAACTCTTCACACCTTATTTTAACACATTAGCGACGGGAAACGAGAATTCTCGTTTTTATTCAGAATACATCATTGGCAAAGGGAGTGACTTCTACCTTACAGAAAAGACATTTATATTGTGTTGTCCATATTTTTTATAGATTGCAAGACATTATATATTACATCCGTACATTGAAATATATTTACTGCTGCATAAACATGAAAAACATATCTCAGAAACCAATTTCCGAGACACTTTCAGAAGAGGGAGGAGCTTCTACTGTTTTTAAACCCAGATTTAATTAAATTGCCTGTCGTCAGTGTGTTAATTGTGTTGCACTAATTCAAACATTATGAAATTAAATTACGTGGTTGACTACAAGAAGCTTGAATATGATTTGTATCGTATTTATCGTTCATTTATAGGGTCACATAAAAAATTTCGGATACAGTTCTGGTCTATTAGGGATGATTGCTGAAGAGCATTTTCGATTATGGTGTGCGTTTTAACGTTAAGTAAATTTGTGCTTAATAAGTAGTGCTTAAATATTGTATAGACCATGTACAAGGATACACAAATGAATTCGTAAGTATAAATGAAAATGAGCGCGAATTGCTTCAGTGTTTTTTTTTTTTTTTTTTTTTTTTTTTTTTTTTAGTTATGTATTTCCCAGCCCAATTACATTTAGTATACTAACAAATGTTTGCAGAATTTAAATAGAACCATATACAGGACTCCGCAGAAACTGGATATATGGTGCACACTATGCATACTAATCCCCGGAAATGTGATAAGAGCAGATTTAAGAGGGTTTTTTGTCTGCATTAAATTTAAATGTTATAGACGACGCGTAAAAAACTTCACGTAAAATACAGGGCTGTAGAAAAAAATTCATGTACGTTTCCGTCTATCGGTAGAATTTACTAAAGGATATTAACACAATTAATTGATAATTACAAATGTAAATTAAATTACACTACGAAGGGGTTCAGGGGGGCAGAGCCCCCCTGAAGAAATCTACTTTATTATCTAAAAATTACTAGAATAAGTAGCTCATGAGATTTTCAGAATACCATTACATAACAAGGGGTTTAATTTAACGCTTCTAATGTCAGAAACATTCGAAATATTTTTTCGTTTTATAAATGTTTATGTAATTTCAAAACTTTAAATTTCGTTTTTTGTAGAAAGATTAATATTACTCAAAGGGTGCTAAACACAATGAATTGTAGAGCTGACGTTGAGGCTCCTGATCTGCAGATTTACTAGTATTATCTAATTGCCGAAACGTCAGTGAAGGCTTACTGTGGAGACACGAAAAGTTTTGGTTTCTGTTAGTCTGTCTGTTAGTCTGTCTGTCTGTTCCGCGATAACTGCCGCAAAAAGCATCCGATCGGATTGAAATTCACTGGGCATGTTGATGAGGTACCCGGACTTAGCTGTATAGTTTTTGGTTAAATTTGGTTCATTCGTTCGGGAATTATGGAACATTTTATTTTGCTCTATAATGCTTTTCAATGGCAAGTCAGACGATTTTCAGATTTTCATTTGTTGAAAGAGATGGCTCATATGAAAAATGGATTTAAATGGTAAATTTTTGATGCTGAAATTTTTAAATAACATTATTAAATTATTCCAATAAATTATGTCAATATATTTGCGAGATTTTTTTAATTAGGTTTATAATATTGGGGGGAATTTTATGCATTTTTTCCAATAATATAAAGGATTTTGTTTTATCAAATTGACATAATGCATATTTCATTTTTTTCCTTTTCTTTCTCTGTTGCCTAGCAACGTATTTGGTCCTAATAATATTAGTATAATTGCGTGTATAATGCTTGAGTAAAGCCAACGTCAAAACAGATGAATTAATGCATTTGTATCTTTGCATATAGAAGGATTTTAGCCCAGAAATAAAAATAGGCAATATTTCATTTCTTTTATTGAAACATTTTGCTTAAAAATACAAAAGTTCATTATTTTCATAGAGAATAACGTAACATTTTCCCATAACATTTACCAATATTTCTTTAATTGTTGCCAAGAAAATAAAAACCCGGAATAATATTTTCTTTTAAACAATTTTCAATTGAAATGTTTTGTCGTGAAACAGGAAAATGAAAAATAAAATTAAGAATAGAAAAATTAATATGGCGGCATATTAAAAATAAAAAGAAAACTCTCGAGTATTTCTTAATATAACAAGATGAAAAGTTTTGAGTAAGTATGCATAGCAGGTGAATTAGACGTCATTTATCGAAAACAAAGATGCTGGAATAAAAAGATCTTGGGTAAAATAAAATTAACTATTATTCACGGAGGAAAGAGATAGATGGAGATGCAGTATGCCGTAAAAACAGCTTGCAATACGATGTGCGTTATCGCTCAGATTTAAATGCCCTCATTCGGCCCAAACAAAACAAGCACGTGGAACAGGGACCAAATTCTTTGACTTTATCCGTTTTTTTTTTTTTTTTTTTTTTTTTTTTTTTAAGGACGTCGTTGTGTTGTGCCGAATGTAGCGATTTTAGGGTTACATTTTTGGCGTCACTTCAAGATTTATTGTCTGTGTACGGTTAACATGAATATTTTATTTTAAATTTAAATTTTATTAATTTATAAAAAAACTTATGCTTATCCTTATAAATCACAGCGTAAAAAAAAATCTAAGATATACTATAACCATCCGCACAATCAATAAAAATTTACGAATGTAAATTTAAATAGACTACGTGGGGTTCAGGGGGGCAGAGCCCCCCTTAAGAAATGCAATTTTTGATTTTAAAAGTTACCAGAATAAGTAGCTCATCAGAATTTCAGAACATCAATGTACAACCACTTGTTTAACACTTTTAATTTCTGAAACTTTACGAAGTATCTTGTATGCTCATAAATATTTATGTAATTTGAAAACTTTAAAAAGCGATTTGTAGGAAGTTGAATATTATGATAATGAGTGTTAAAAAAACAATGACTTGCAAAGATGACGTTGAGGCTCCTGATCTGCAGATTTACTAGTATAGATAATGGCCGAAACGTCAGTGAAGGCTTACTGTGGAGACACGAAAACTTTTGGTTTCTGTTAGACTGTCTGTTAGTCTGTCTGTCTGTTCCGCGATAACTGCCGCAAAAAGCATCCGATTACCTTGAAATGTACTCGGAACTAGCTGAATAGTTTTTTGTTATATTTGGTTCATTCGTTCGGAAAATATAGAACATTTTATTTTTCACAATAATGCTTTTCTATGGCAATTCAGACGATTTTTCCATTTTTATTTGTTGAAAGGAAATGGCTCATATGATTGAAGGATTTAAATGCTAAATTATGGATGGTGAAATTTCCTAATTGGAATCATACATTGTTCATATTAGTTTGAAATTTTCTCTATGCATTTGTCAGAGTTTTTAAATTTGGTGTATAATTTATGGAGGGATTTTATATATGCGTTCCAATAATATAAAATATTTTCTTTTATAAATTTACTCCTTTTGAATGAACACATTTCATTGTTTTAATTTTCTTTTAACTGTTGCCTAGCAACCCAACTACACCTAAAAATGTCGTAGATGTGAAAGTTTGTGTTGTTTTTTTAAGTCAAATGAATGTCAAAAAGGGATAAATTAATGCCTTTTTGTCTTTACAAAATATAGATGGATTTTACCTCAGAAATAAAGACAGGCTATGTTCTTTGTATTTTGTTCAAATATATCTCTTATAAATTAAAAAGTTCATTATTTTCATAAATTGACATTTTTCTATTAAATTTAACAATCTTTTTTTTTTACCGTTGCCAAGAAAATCAGATCCCGGAATAATAATTTACCTTAAACAGTTAATTTTGATATGAAAGATTTTCATGTGCAAGAGGAAAATGAAATAAACCATAGACATGAATATACGTCTTCATATTGGAAATAAAACGAAAATACGAAAAGAAGGTGAATTTGACCTCATATATCAATAACAAAACGAATATGCTTTGATGTTGAAATAAAAGGGCCAAGTGTTGTGATATTAATTCTTAATATTAAAAAAAATGATGTCAATATCTCACGGTTTATCGTCTGCACACGGCTAACAGAAATATTTAATTTTTAATCGAAAATTTCAATAAGAAAAAAGCTTTTGAAAAGCAAAGAGATAGTAAATTTCAAAATTATGCACAAAAAAATTATTTCTGTCGAAAATGACGTCATTGTATCGGGAAATAAATATTTTCATTCTTAAAAGCCGAACATTAACTAGATTGCCTGAAAAAATATTTTTTGACGAATGTTACTTCCTAATGCAGCCTCATTTCAGAAAATATGAATGAAAATTATTTTATTTTTAAAAGGAAATTGCTTTTTCGTTCATAAAACCTAAACTTTTAATATAATTGCGTCAATGTAAATTATCTTCTGTTCACCGGTATTAAAAAATAAGGCTCGGAAGTGTAAAAATCAATCTAAGATTTACAATAACCAATAGCACAATGAATAAAAAGTTACACATGTAAATTTAATGAGACCACAGGGCGGCGGCGCCCCCCTGAAGAAATCTACTTTATTATCTAAAAAAATACCAGAATTAGCAGCTCATGAAAATTTCAGAGTATCCTTACATAACGTTTTAAAATTAACGCTTCTAATGTCTGAAAACTTCGTATTTTTTATTCTTACGAATAATCTATTCTTATAAATAATTACGTAATTTGAAAACTTTAAATTGAGATTTGCAGGGAGTTGAATATTACCCAAAAGTGTGTTTAAAAATAATGACTTGCAGAGCTGACGTTGAAGCTCCTGATCTGCAGATTTACTAGTCTAAAACTTTTTCATAAACTTCTTGGCGGTAATCTATCCGAAATTTTTTGTGTTATCCTATAAAATAAGTATAAATAGTAACCACCGAAAATCATAATAATATTAGATTGTTATCGGATTTGCGCCAGTTTATAAAATGTAATCTCGTTCGGATGTTTGAAAGTGGGTTAAAGTTCGAATACAAATTTTGAACTGGAAAAACATACATAAGACCGTTGAAGTAACATAAAAACTTATAAAAATAACACAATTTTATTAAAAGGAATCATAAAAGAAACAGTCTGGACTGAAATGGACTACCGTCTAGATGTTGTCCGTGTGATCAAGGGAAGTCACATAGAACATCTATGACATATGTATACAAAATTTTTAAGTTCCGTCTACATTCTATGTTACTCTTATTGATGAATTCTTTTCCATTAAATAGTTATAGCCGTTTGTAATCGATATATTCATTTTGACTTACCCGGCATATAAAATCCTAATGAAATGAATTTATGAAACGACTTTATGAAACGATTTTATGAAACGACTGTATGAAACGACTTTTTGAAACGATTTTATGAAACGACTGATTATGTTTCACGGCGATTTCTCCTAAAGTATGGAATATTATGCGACGAAATTAATACCAAAAATTCGTAGATCTCAAAACTGCTATTAGAATTTTAAAATTCGAATTACATAGCTGCCAACTTGTACGGATTTTTCATACCACTAAAATTTAACAGAAAATTTTAGTTAATTGAATCACCGCAATTCAAGCAATTTTAACGTTTAAATAAATCAAAAATTTGTATAAAATTTTAATGGTAAGAAAAATCCGTACAAGTTGGCAGCTATAGAATTAGTTTTCGAGATACTAATTTTTTTCTAATTTTAAACAATTTTCTCTAATAATGGCAACACAAATTTTAATCATAACAGATATTTTTTTTTTATTTTAGAAAAGGTTATTATTTTAAACTAATTTGGCGACCAGTTTGGCCTTCCTTAAATGTATGCTAAGAAATGTATCATGTTACTTTTATTCATGATCCAATTTACTTGAACAATCTTTCGCCAAATCGGACGATTCTGATAAAAAAATCAAGAACTCGGTATTTTTATGTTAGTGCGACGCAGGTGATAAATCGCCAAACATTTCTCCCGTCGCATTTTTTAAAATTTCGTTATCATTTTATTTAAAATGCAAAACTTTTGCTTAAAACTTAAACATTTAAAATTAATGGCTTTCACTACTTTCTTTTTTTTAAACGAAACGAAAAGGAAAATATTAGGCACAGATGTCATAACGCACCGGGGTACCTAATTGGTGCAAAAACGGCGTTATTTTGCCTGACATGGTAACTCGGGTATTGCTGCTTATTTATTAATAAATGCTTTTTTTCATTTATTTTCTTTTTATTTAAAAAAATGTTATAAATTGTTTTGTTCTATAGTTATTAATTAAACTTTTTTTTATTTATTGTTATTTCATTTAAAAAAAAAAAAAAAAAAAAAAAAGAAAATAATTGTTTATGGCAGTTACATGACTTGAACTATTATAATATACGTGAAATGATGGCGATAGAATAATATTTGGCGACTTATCACCTATGGCTGGCTAACATTAAAGTACCAAAATGGCCGCCTGGAATATTAAAAGTGAAGGGATCAGCCCGTTATTGTTTATGGCAGTTATATGACTTGGACTATTATACTATAGGTGAAATGATGGCGATAGAATAATATTTGGCGACTTATCGCCTGTGGCCGGCTAACATTAAAGTACCAAAATGGACGCATGGAATATAAAAAGCAGAGGTATCCGCCCGTAACTGTTGATGATAGTCACACGACTTAGGCTATTGTTATTGTTGAAAATAATCACAGCATTACATTAAATTCTTATTAATTTCTTTTTGTACAACTATGTTTCTTGTGATTGGTTGTTTAATGTAGCTTTCTTTCACGGCCGCCGATTCCCCGACTTGGGCCTTGTAAAATCTATAAATACCTGTAAATTTTCTGTTTTCTTTCAGTATGTTTGTGTAATTGTTCTTGTTAATATCAAATATACTCACTTCGATCCACGTCTTTATGTCTGCCTTTTTATTTATTTTAACAGCAGAGCGTGGTTCTAGCAAGTGTTGAAATGAGCTGCGAGACATACTGACGCCGTTATCTTTCTGTTTTTCATTTCTGCTGGGATTTTGAGTGAAAAAGATTTTATCTTTCTTTTTATATATTTTATTGAGCAGAATGGATTCTTCAAAAGATGTTTACGGTATCCCTCTTTTTGAAGGTGATGGAAAAGTTTTTTCGGTATGGAAACGAAGAGTAATGGCAATTTTTGCTGCTAAAGAATTGGAAAAATTCTTGGAAATTGAAGCGGCTCCCGACAATGCCGCCGATGTCGTGAAAGCAAAAAAGGCTTACGCTTTATTATTATCATTATTAAGTGATAATGTTCTTGCATCACTTCAAGATGAAAATACAGCTCATAAAATTTGGAATAAATTAGAACGCACTTATGATACAAAGCGTGCAGTGAATCAAATTTTAATTCGGAAGAGATTGGCAACGATTAAGAAAGATCGTACAGTTTCTATGAGAAATCACATTGATGAAATAAATAAATTAATTTCGGATCTTAAGCTGTCTGGGGCAGAAGTTAATGAAACGGATACTATTGTTTATATTTTGATGTCATTGCCTCAGGAATTTGAAAATGTTAAGATTGCTTTAGAAAACCAACCGAATTCTGTTTTGACATTAGATTTCGTGACACAAAGATTATTAGATGCTGAAGCACTTCTTTTGGATTCAAAGAAAGAAAAAGTATATACTAAGGCTGCTCTTGATAATACTGCATTTGTGTCGACTCGCAAAGAATTCTTTTGCAAAATTTGCAACTCTAAAGGGCATACAGCGAAATATTGTAGAAAGAAAATTACTTGCCATTCTTGTGGAAAATTCGGACACATAAAACGTAACTGTAAAGCTGTTAAAAATTCAAATGAAGAAAAATTTGCCTCTTCAGCTGTTTCTTTCGTTGCTGGAAATGCTTCTAGGAAAAGGAATGAATTTATAGTAGATTCCGGAGCAACTTCCCATATGTGTTCTAATGAGAATTATTTCGCATCCTTAGTACCTTCTTCAGGAACTATTAAATGCGCATCAAAAACAACGAATCTAGAAATCAAAGGTATTGGAAATATTAATGGAAAACTGTCAAATGGAATGGAAATTACTTTAAAGGATGTCCTTTATGTTCCAGACTTAAACGGGCAACTCATTTCCGTTAGGAAAATTGAAAGTGCAAATTATACAGTTATTTTCAAGAATCAAAAAGTATTTATCGAAAAAGGGAGAAACCGTTTTTACTTCGGTGAACGGGATTTGAATGGACAATACGTAAGTGACTTTGTCCCTGTTTACGAAACCGTTCTTACTTCAAAGAAAAATCATTGTGATATCTGGCATCGCAGACTTGGTCATCCGAGTGACAAAGTATTGAAAGATATGAAGCTTCCGGTACCTGACTCTTTTTGTGATATTTGTGCTCGGGCAAAACAGAGTGCAACACCAATGGGAAGAGGACCAAGAAAAAGAGAAACCAAGCCAATGACTTTGATTCATAGTGACATTTGTGGACCTATTTTTCCGACAACCTTTTCTGGCGAGTGCTATTTTATGACTCTTATCGATGATTTTTCTCGTTTTACTGAAGTACGTTTACTGAAACATAAAAGTGAAGTCTCAGAAGAATTAAAAATGTTCTTAAAATCCAACCCTACAGTGAAGAAAATTAGATGTGATAACGGGAAGGAATATTTTTTTAATGATTTAGTGAATTTTACTAGAGATCTTGGTATAGTGATAGATCCCGCTCCTCCATACACGCAATCTTTGAATGGAGTAGCTGAACGCTGCAATAGGTCGCTTCTGAATATAGGACGTGCTTTGATTGCTGAATCAAATTTACCAAAGACTTTTTGGGGTCAAGCTATCCTTTCAGCAGCTTACTTGAAAAACCGAATGCCAAGCAGCACTATTGAGAACAAAACTCCGTACTTCCTGAAATATGGAGAAGAAGCCGATTTCAAGCACATACGTGTTTTTGGATGCAGTGCTTACATGTTAATTCCTACCGTTCATCGAAAGAAGCTTGACGATAGGTCTAAACAAATGATCTTCATTGGTTATTCTTTAATGGGATATAGATTACTAGATCCTGAAACGAAACGCATAACTGTATCAAGAAATGTGAAATTCGACGAAGAGAAAAAGGAAAATGTTCAGTCGAAACAATACATTCTAGAAAATTCAGAACCAGTCGATAATGAAATTGATCCAGATGTTCTAGAAAATACGAGTGATGAATTAGATGATCCTGAAGAGAAAGAAGACAAAACAAGAAAATCTGAAAGATTTAAAAAGCAACCTGTACGGTATCCAGATCCTGAAGTTTACGAAGCATTACTTTGGCAACAAGAAACATTAACGTTTGATGATATCAAATCCCTCCCTAGTGATGAACAACGCTTGTGGAAAGAAGCTATGGACGCGGAGATTGAAAGTATGAAAATCAACGATGTCTGGGATCTTGAAAAATTACCACCTGACAAACGACCTATTTCCTGCAAATGGGTATTTACCATCAAAAGAGATGGTCGAGATAAGGCGAGACTCGTAGCTCGTGGATTTATGCAAAAAGAAGGGCTAGATTATAGTGAAACCTTTTCCCCTGTAATAGGTATGCCAGCTTTACGTTTGGTTCTTATTTTGATTTTAAATGAAGACTTATATGCATTTGTGTTAGATGTTAAAACAGCGCTCCTGAATGGTAAGTTAAATGAACTTGTTTTTATGGATCAGCCGCAAGGCTATGATGATAAAAGTGGGCGAAAGTGTAAACTTAAAAGAAGTTTATATGGTTTAAAACAAGCCCCACGACAATGGTTTGAAAGGTTTCATGAATTTATTTCAAAGTTAAATTTTAAATCTTGTGATAATGAACCTTGTATTTTTATTCGGTATAATAATGATCATAAAATAATTATTGCTTTGTATGTAGATGATATGTTAATTGCAGGTTCAGATGTAAATGAAACTAATGTAGTTATTTCCCTATTACATAACGAGTTTCACATGTCAAAATCGGAAAGTGTTTTAGAATTTCTAGGTATTCAAATGAAATTCAATTCTGATAGTTTAATAATGGATCAAGAGTCTTACATAATTAAATTGTTAAGTAAGTTTAATATGCTAGATTGTAAACCCAGTGACATTCCTATTTCTCCTAAGTCCACCCCATCTGATTTCAAAAATGGTAAACCTTTTAATGGCCCATATCGTGAACTTGTAGGTTGTTTATTATATTTAGCTTATATTTCTCGACCTGATATTTTGTATGCTATTAACTGTTTAAGTCAATTGCAAGAAAATCCTACTGAAATTGCATGGAAAGCACTTAAGAAAATCTTAAGATATTTAAAAGAAACATTGTCTTTAAAACTTGTGTATAAAAAGCAAAATTCTGATCCTAAATTATCCATGTATGTTGATGCTGATTGGGAGGCTAACACAAATGACCGCAAATCAGTAACAGGTTATATTTTAATGTTTTGTAACATGCCTGTTCTGTGGTGTTGTAATAAACAAAAATCAGTTGCTTTATCGTCAACTGAAGCTGAAGTCATTGCTTTAACTAAAAGTTTGCAAGACTTGTTATGGTTTAAAAATATTGTAAATATTAAGGTTTTAGTAATTTTTGAGGATAATCAATCATGTATAAAATGTATCAGTAATGAGAGTAATTATGGTAGAATGAAACACATTGATATTAAATTGAAATTTGTTCGCAATATTATAAAAGAAAATAACATCAAAATTGAATATGTTCCTACGAATATGCAAATTGCTGATTTATTTACAAAGGCATTACCTAAAGTTAAATTTTATGAACTATTATTTCTTTGTTGTTTGTACAAGTAATGTTTAAATTGTGTCATATTATTATTAATGATTGATTTCAAGAAATTTTTTTGTTTTCTGATGTAATGCTAGATTATGGGCGGGTGTTGAAAATAATCACAGCATTACATTAAATTCTTATTAATTTCTTTTTGTACAACTATGTTTCTTGTGATTGGTTGTTTAATGTAGCTTTCTTTCACGGCCGCCAATTCCCCGACTTGGGCCTTGTAAAATCTATAAATACCTGTAAATTTTCTGTTTTCTTTCAGTATGTTTGTGTAATTGTTCTTGTTAATATCAAATATACTCACTTCGATCCACGTCTTTATGTCTGCCTTTTTATTTATTTTAACAATTATAGACATTGTTTTCAATTCTAAAAGCAGCGCAAAGAACAATATTTCCTTATGATTAAAAATTTATTTACACCTGACTATTTAAAACAAACAAACAAAAGAAACTCTAAAATTACTATTAAATGAGTATTTGTTAAGATCAGGAAAATATTGAAAATTAAGTCTTGGAAATTGTATTTATACGTGCATATTAAAAGAGAAAGTAAACTTTAAAATAATAAATACATTAATATGCGTTTAACCCTTTGAAGGGCAAGGTATTTCTATTCGTAAAATGCTGAAATCAGTGAATGGCACCAGAATTTACAAACAAATTTATTTCGAAATACGGAAATGCTTTTGTTTTGCTTTTGAAATGCTTTTTGAAAATGCACTCATTTAGTAAAAGGAAAAATTTTCCTTTCAATATTTTGACGCCAATGTAACATTTAAGAGTTAAAATTATATGATCCAGAAATGAACCACCGCCCTTGAAGGGATTAAAGTAGTAAATTGTAGTAATTGTAGTAAATTGTATTATGTCAATCATTTTATAACGCTGTTAAAAATATCGGGAGGCAAAGACTCTCTTTACGTAATTCATTTTATTTTAGCTTCTTTTCAAATGTTAAACTGATCTTCTTTAACCTCTTCAGACCTGAAGGTAAAATAACATTACAAATGCACATTCATTGCTTTTGCACAAACAAAAAGACACCCATGACAGAAGAACCTCTTTTTCTGAAATGGGTACTTTAGGGGATGAGTCATTTAGGTTCACAAGCAGAGATCTAAAATGACTAGCCTTCTTAAAATATCAATTTAATGTTCAATAACCTAAATTCACGCAGTAAAAAAAATTAAGGACTTCACGCAAGTGAATGATCTGCAAACCCTCAAATTTTTTTACTGTACAGCGTTTTTGTTAAATAATTGTGTACATTTTTTAATTTATTGGCCACACTATCTTGAAGGCATTTTGCAAACTCAGATAAAAATAACATTTATTTTATGAGGAAATAAGCATCAATACTGCCATTGGTTGGATTTGTCCCAAAGCCAAAAACATTCAGTTACTTAAAAGTAAAGTCAAAATATAACAATATCAAACAGTTTAGTTTTTATGAGGAAAAGAATAGAGGGGTGTACCTCGGGTCTGAATTGATTAATCAAACACGATAACAACCATTGGGTGTCTTAATAGAAACTAATTTGGCCTTAAATTTTCGCAATCAATGGGAATCGAATGGAAATCCGTTTACAGAGAGATCGCACAGGTTTTTTTTTTTTTTTTTTTTAATTATAATTCAGTCTTCTCTAATCTTTTAAAAACCGATCAGATTAGCGTGCTTTTAGATTCTGCGGTGTCTGAACGGGGGTTGGCGAGCGTAGCTTGCAGAGGGCGGAGCCCCCGAGTGTA
This sequence comes from Maratus speciosus, assembly GCA_963932465.1. Classification (NCBI taxonomy): domain Eukaryota; kingdom Metazoa; phylum Arthropoda; class Arachnida; order Araneae; family Salticidae; genus Maratus; species Maratus speciosus. The sequence goes on along the minus strand of OZ010788.1, from coordinate 244,053,945 downwards.
GTTATAAAAAGAGTTCCAAAATGCAGTCGAATTGCTAAATGGGAGAAATAGTTTGTAATTTCACCTTTGCAGCATGATTAATTCTTTTTTTGCAACTTTTGACTATTTTGAGGGAAAAAAACTTGTATTTTATTTTTAAAAAATTTACTTTATTATTTATTGAACGAAATAGATTGAATTTTGCACTGAAATTAACAAAATTGCATTGTATGGTATCTATGAACTATACGTTAAAAAAATACAGGTTATTATTTTGTTCTCCAAAACACCTCACAGTAGAAAAAAATTATTAGCGTTCCTAACAAGATTTTGAGAAAATACTCTGTGGCAAAAATGGGCAGGTAGATGAAAAAAGTGGAAAATCTCTTCTCATTCTTTTACAATAATTTACAATGTACAACAATGAAATCGTCTCTGAAGTGAAAATATGCAGTGATGGAACAGTGTAGCAACAGTGAATCAATTGACACAGCAAAATTTTATTAGTATTAATCGTGTAATTTCAGGACAGAATTTCTGAGATTTTTCAAGGCGGAGAATACTAGTAAAATTTAGTGGTGACAATCGACAAACTGCTGCGCCTCTGTTCCATCACTGAGTATGCAATTCTGTATGAAATTAACAAATTGAACACGAATATCATGATGAAAAACATTCTTAATACATAGAAATTTTTCCAGAGAGAAACATTCGCCTTGCGTACAATATTTCAAATGAAAAGCAAATTTCAAATACATGTAATAGTGAGAAGTTCCAGGCTGGGTATTGTTCCATGTGATTTAGTCGGTAGAATGTCAATGCGCTATCCTGATGGTCTTGGTCCGAGTCCCGGCATGGAATCTTTTCACTATGTTGGCCTTTGGGCCTTTTAAGCAATTATTTTGAAATTTTATTTTCATTTGAAAAAAAATGAAAAACATTCTTTGTCTCTTGTTTTGGAAACACAGATTCGCAAAGTTAAGACTTTTACCAAAAATATGTTTTTTAAAATGAATATTAAAAAAATATATGAAATGTAACATATAATTTTTTAAAAACAGAAATCGATTTCTAGAAGCTTCATGTGTGTAATTCTAAAATTAGGACTAATTCCATCAAGTAGTTTTTAAATTATGCTTAAAAGATTACCGCATTGCAGTTTATTTAGGAACAATATTAACTAGTCGGATATGCCAATCCCAAAATTTTCTTCTATCTCATACATGTCACATACATACGCACTTCAAAATTCTCTAGTACAGTACCAAAATTAAATGACAACCTATGCCCATCATGAGGATTCTAAAGATATATGAAATTTTGTGCAGTAGTTCTTGAGATAGGACTATCGCTAAAATCGTGTAAATCATGCAAAATGCAGTATATCAGCGCCAACGGTTAGGTGATTTACATCAAAATCTAATCATCAACAAATTATGTTAACTTCTAACTGAATCTGAAGTCTGATGAAAATCCGTGCATTAGTTTTTCAGATAGAGCTATTGCGGAAATCATAAAAATTCCACTTAGCTGCGCCACCTGGAGAGCGATTTACATCAAAAACTAATTAGGACCAACTTATACTAGGGACTAACTGAATCTGAAGCTTGATAAAAATTCATGCATTAATTCTTGATATACAGCTATTGCAGAAATCGTAAAAAATGCAGCACAGCAGTGCCACCTATTGGGAGATTTGCACCTAAAACTAAACAGCATTAATTTATATCAGGGACTAACTGAATTTGAAATTTGATGAAAATTCGTGCATTAGTTTTTGAGATAGAGCTATTGCGATAATCATGAATAATGAAGCCTAGCAGCGACACCTGTTGGGCGATTTCCACCAAAAAGTAATCAACACCAGTTTATATCAAGGACTAACTGAATCTGAAGTTTTATGAAATTCCGTGCATTAGTTCTTGAGATATAGCTATTGCGGATATCTATACACTAATAAGTGAAAATGCAGCACAGCAGCGTGCCCTGTCGGACGATTTACATCAAAAAGAAATCAGAACCAGTTTATATTAAGGTTTAATGGAATGTAATGCTTTGTGAAATTCCGTGCATTAGTTCTTGAGATAGAGCGCCCAGAAAGTTTTTGTCACATACAGACTCACAGAGTGACAGAGTAACAGGCAGACATTTTCTAAAAACCATCAAATCGTGTTCAGGATCTTCTAAAATGTATAAATCTACCGAAAACCGGAAGTCGAAATTTTTCACGAATCCAATACTTTCTTCTTGTAAAGATAGAAGAAAGTAAAAAAAGTATTTAATTAGGAGTTCCAAATGTTACTTCTCTATACATCCTACACTACTTCCCCAAACGATTTCCTGTCTGATGTCTGAAAATAAAATTTATCAAAGAATCCAAATATCATGTCAAATTTAGGTCTTCATACTGAAAATGTCAAAGTTTGTTACAATTTCAATAGGGATGTTATGGATTTTTGGGCGAAATGAGATCTGAGAGCTATGTCGAGCTTCTAAACAATCTGCTACAAAAGTATCAGCAGCTGGGTCCCTAAAAATTCACTTTCTTCACTCTCATCTTGATTTGTTTCCTGCGAATGGCGGTGTTGCTCAGTTAAACTCATGGCATTGAGCTCACAGGCTATTCACACTAATTGTATATTATACTCTTATTTCAAAGAATAATGCCCTTCGAAAAATAAATTAAGGGGAGGGGAATGCCCCCTCCCATTGCCCCTCTTTATATTTAACCAATGAGCCTCCAAATGTCATCAGGGATCGTAAATAAACCGGTATACCAAATTTGAAGTAAATCGGATAGAAAAACCTATTTATCTAAATTAGGCAGATATTAGACCCCAGTTTCCCCCTTTAGACTTAAACAATGAACCTTCAAATATAATCAGGGAAGCGCCTTATCAGAATTCAGGAATACCAAATTTGAAGAAAATCTGATAATTCTGCATGAAAACCACATTTATCTAAGTTAAAGGCGGATTAGCCCCCCGTTCTCTCCTTTATACTTAACCAATGAACTCCCAAAACTAATCAGGGAAGTGTCTTATCAGAATAAACCTAGAATTTTTTTTTAAGCAAATCGGATATTTCTATCAAGAGTTATTGCGTTACTTACTCAGGACTGCTACAGGCGACTATTTTTTAATTCTATTTCGCACCACTTTTTCAAATCAAAAATCTTTTACATACGCTTTGACAAAATTTTCAAGAGAAATATACTACCAAATGTATTTTTTTTAAATAGTGGGGCGAACCGAATATAAAAATAGTCGCCTGTGGCAGCCCTGCTTACATACCGGCGAGCACATTAGCTTTCAGGCTTTGATAGCCTGTGAGCTAAAAAAATATCATGGGTGATGCAATGCATCTAACTTAAAATCATCATTTCTCATACTAGCCATATTTTTACTACGAGAGCTAACATTAAAATTTCAATGGATAATTTATATTCTGTGACCTCAAATTAGTATAAAAATATATCGTTTATTAAAAAGTCAAGAACAAAGCTTTATTTTGTAGACCAGTGTTATTATTCATCTTGCTTTATAGTATTACCCTTTTATTTTCGTTCAAATTTTCAAGGATACACTGTACATTAGAATATTAATTTTAGTATAGCTCCAAATGCGTTCTGGGTTTTAGGTAAAAATCTGAATTCTTACTACCTGAAGTTTTAAAACCCTTTGCAATAGAAGACTTCATAACCAAGTAGTCATTGAGTCAGGGGCTCGTGTGGTTTCATGTCAGCGGACTTAGTAAACTATATATTTTGGGATTCACCACAACAACAGCATCTCATTTATTCATGGTACTTTCGAAACCAGGGCAACTTATGGGTGCCATTTTGGAAAATGGCGACCGTCGTTGAGTCAGGGGTTCAAGTGGTTTTATGTCAGCGGATTTGGTAAACGATAGGTTTTTTAATTCACCACAACAACAGCATGTCATTTATCCATGATACATTCAAAACAGGGTAGCTTATGGACGCATTATTGGAAAATAGCAGTCGTCGTTGAGCCAGAGACTCGTGTGGTTTCATGTCAGCGGACTTGGTAAACCAAACAGTTTTGGATTAACCACAACATCAGAATGACATTTATTCATGATACATTAAAAAAAAAGAGTAGCTAATGGACGCCATATTGGAAAGTGGCCGCCGATAAACAGGGTGATTGAAAGATTTTCTTGGTTTTTCATGCTATTAAATTAACTGGGTGATTGAAGAGACAATAAGTAAAGACATGTTGGAGTCAAAAGGTACAACAAAGTTCAGTCAAAGACTTTCCACAGTCGAGAGATATTTTTGATATCAGTGCAGCATTTCTTCACACGATTCGTGAAAGAACCAAAACTAATTCAACATCCAGATCTGTCTTTGAGCAGGATCCAGAAAGACGAACTTGATATCTCATATTTACAGAACATGATTACCAATTTGTTATTACTTTAGATTTAGACTATTACTTTCCTTTGCATTTTTTTATTTAGGCTTTGTAAAATAAAAATTATCTGTTAAATTGTAAAAAAAATAATGAAAGTTTTAATATTGTAAGATAAAATTAATATTGCAAAACTAGTTTTGCCAGTTTGAAGACCAAGTTACATACTTCTGAGCCGTAATTTTCTTTATACTATTTATTATGTTGTCTGCCGATTATACCGGAAATACGAAAAAAATGTTTTAAAATATATGCAATAAACAATTCAAAATCCATAAAAACTTATCATAGGTTTTGTTATAATTTAAAATAATTTCTTTTTGCTTATTTTTCTGTTATAGTTTGTAGAGAATTTAATTTCCTTTATTCTATGTTAAAAAATTGAACATGTAAATTCCTTAAGGGGTCTCAGGACTCTTAAAGCTTTAAAATTTTCGAAATTTTAATTTTTCTAGATGTTAAACTTCTATGTTTTCTGAACATTTTGATATAATTATTATCTTGAAATTCCCATTAGAACAGAAGTTATGGCATTTAGAATTATACTCGCTCAATAGCTGAAGCGGTGTTTCCAAAGCTTTGAAGTTATTTTTCTCCAAATGACGTTTTTGGGCATAACGCGCACGATATCTCAAAAACTTCTGAATATTTTTTCATGAAATTTTCAAATCATATGTGTCATGTTAGTCTGTATAAACTGAACCTAAAATTTTCTTTTTATTGTAAAAAGAAAATATTTTTTTAGGGGTTTATATTGTTGAAATTTTCTAAATTTTGTATTAGCGAAATACAACTTTGTATTGGGTATATAAAAAGGATTTAAATACAAATTTATTTAAGTTCAGTGTTATTATTATAATCTGAGGTATAAGTAGGCACCAAAATTTTCATTCTAGTTACAAAATTTATTTTGTAATCGTGCGCATAAGCTGTTATGCCAATTTTCTGCTCGTCAAATGTCTGACAGTTTAGAGCCCTCTGTAAATGCTAATTCTGCATCTTGCAATTTTTCAAATATTTTAAATGAAAGAACATAATTGTACCTTTCATTCCCATTTAAAATTGTGTCTTAATATCAAATACATTTTAAGATATTAAATGTTGAAAATGGTCCTTTTTTTTCATTTTTTTCCAATTTTAAGAGTCCTGAGACCCCTTAACTTATTCAAAAAATATCGTGTTAAAACCCCTGATAAACAGTGTTTTCTACACTGTAAAAAAAAACGGACTAAAAAACGGAAATACTACTGGCAATCTAGACGCCAGTACTATTTCCGTTTTTTTACGGAATTTTTACCCATAAATTACAGAGTTTTTTAGTCCGTTTTTTTTACAGTGTAATTTTCTTTTTCGCAGGCAACGCTTGCTCGCGGCTCAACGTTTATGGCCGTAATTTTAGAAATTTTTCTATCGGACTAACTGTACGATATTCTAAAAGGTTCTAACATTATAAAAATAATGATAAAAAATATACATCTTTCATCATTTTTAAGCTTTCGAATTCCCTTAATAACTTAATAACTTGATACATCAATTAGGTGATTGCATATTTATATACCGGGTGATCCAGAATACGAAAGACTTTTGAAAACCTTTTAATTATTAAATTATGTACAATTGAAAGATGCGTTTTTTACAGAAATGCTTAGAAACAAATGCGAATGTTATTTACAATTAATTTTTTTTATAATTGTTACGTTTTTGAATAACAGATGGCGCTGTAGTTCAGCAAACTGTTTGGCAATGGTATAATACAGAGCAAATATTGTCTAAATCTTACAATTTTTCGATATGATTACCCATCGCATAACACCGTCAGACAATGAATAACATTCTGCATAGCATCGAAGAGCATTTCAGACGTTATCCCTGAATCGCAATGGCGTACAGCATCTTTCGGCTAGACCAATGGCGTAGGCCGATCTTTCTACACGTGAGATATCAAGTAGCCCCATAGGGAAATATCTCAAGGGTATAAGGTCTTAAGCTACGTTCTGACTTGTATTTTGCCTCCTTCTCTAGTATTCTTGGAAAATCTTTTATTCTGAAATCATCTGCGGTTTATTCACAAAAGAATGAGGGGAATCAACAATGGGTCAGGAGATAAGGAGCTCGACTCTACTTGAAGGAAAGGTTCCTCTTTTGCCGGACATCAGTCCCTTTCCTGCTAAAGTCGTTAAAAATCAAAGACACCGAAAAGCCACAAAAAACGAAGCCGACACTGAAATCAGTTAGAAGGATAGTGGGTACGCAGCCTTAAGACCATGGAGGCCATTAAAGAAAGGTGTCACTCAGGATACGGTTCTCTCAAAATGTTGTCCTTAAGATTGCCGTGACAGGAGCAGAGGTGTTCTGAGGTGCACCATTCTACATGAATGTTATGAAAAAAAAAAGCGTATTAAAGTTCTTTTAAAAGGCGACAGAAACATTCCTCACAGCGAAATCTAAGGAAAATCCCGTATGTTGCCCGTATTGCCCTGTATGTTGGGAAATTAACTCATCTGGTTGTATAACGCATGGCATTGGTACTTTCTGCATCTTAAAAAAGCGCCACGTTGATTGAAATGTAACTATTATATCATTTTCTTTTTGCGTTATAAACAAAAATTTTACATGTTTTTTAAGACTTTTGCGAAAGCAGAATCTTTCTATGCATAGTTTATTAATTTTTAAGTTCTCAAAAGTACTGGAACTTGTGGATTACCCGGAATTTAACCTTACATCTGTCCATATTATATGCTTACGTACATCTTACAACTTGATTATAATTTACAATGCATACAGAATACATACTCACTTTCGTACTAGCAATTTTAAATAAATATACCGTACCACATAGTTTCAATAAATACATCTTACACTACATATACAGATATCCTTCCCTTAGTGTGGTTTTTAAATGCTCCCTCGATTCGTGCACGAAGGACTAAATGGTTGATCTTTTTTTCCAGCAGATGCTGCTAATTTTTAAAAAAATGAAATTTGCACTAAATACCGAAAAAAGAAATAACATTAAAAGGAATCTAAGAAGCTTTTCAAAAACTGGAATTTCTGACAGAGTAATTGGTAAGTATAGATTCAGACATAAGTAGAAGATAGAAGTATGCAAGTGCACCGAGGATTAGAACATCAGATTCTGTGAAACTGTAAAATGTAGTCCAAAAAAAAAAAAGAGAACAAAACAATTGCGCAATTGGCGACTGATAAGTTTTCGACTAAATAAATTAAAATGTATGTAAATTTGAAGTAATGAAATTGTATTACGGTAAGTGTTTAATCGAATTATGTAATTTTTTATGAATTAATCTAATGATAAGTAAGCAAACAAAAATAACCTAAAAAATTGTATACTAATGCAGAATTAAAATTGACTTTTAAATGTTTTTCGATTGCTACTTAAATTAGCTTACACATTTATGTTAACGCAAGTTCATAAAAATTAGTTAAACTATTGTTAAAGGTCAAAATCGTTCTTTCTAACAATATACATCAACAACTAAATATTATAGTAGTAGTACATTATTACATTGTCAACGTGTGTATATAGAAATTTTGAGGAAGTTGCTGTGGATCAATTGCAGTTTTTCGTATCCAATGTATATTTTGATTAATGTGGTAATATCGGGGAATTAATTAACCGTACTAATCGAGGGATAACTGTAATACATATTAAATTGCACGCAATGAATATACAACAAGCAATATACTCAGCAATAACGATGCAGTTGCTGCTAAGGGCTACTTTAATTAATGTTGTCTGGACCATTATTGGCGATGGATCTCCTGTATTACGTAAATACGATGTAAATGCAAAATGTATGTCAAACTACCAGGTTCTGTCAATTTAACTAGACATTTCGCTATCCGGCAAAATTAGCTTTTCAGAAAGAATTATGTGGCAAAAGCACTTGAAATCTTTTTTCCTTTAATTTTAATTTTTGCTTTATTTCCACTGTTTTAAGTGAGATTGATAAATTACTGATTATCATTGCTCACATATATTTAAAAAGTGTTTTAAAATAAACTAATCTTTGTACAGTTATTCGTAATTTTTTAAATGTATTTTGTGATTCAAGGTAGAATAGAGACGAAAAATAACAATAATTACAACAAATAGTTAAAAAATTATTTGAATATTTAAAGAGTTCGTGAAGTATTGCTTGATTCTTTAGCTTTTCTTTGAACTACATATATTAAAATATAGATTTCTTGAGATACTGTTGAAATAAATCCAGGAGCACTTTTGTAAAACGATAAACAAAAGGATATTATTTTGGAGATTACAGTCTGCTACAGCTTTTATTCAATATGAAAAAAATAGTATCTTGAATGCTGCCATTTGAAGATGCGAGTTTCATTTTCTTTTTCCTATTATTGTTTCCAAATAAATATACAAAACATATTTTAAAAAAAAATCACATTCTAACATCTTCATAGAGTTAAAGAATATTTAAAAGGCAGCTAACATTAATTGCCTTTATTATATGTAACATATGTATAAGTGGAAGGCATACCTGCTTCTTTCTCAATACAAATTGCAGTTTCAAACCGAAAAATAAGTTTGTTTTAAAAATTTCAAAAGGTAAAATATTAACACTTACGTTTCTTGATCATAATTAAAAATCTGTAGTAGAGAATGGTCTTTTTAGATAGAAAAGTATTAATCATTATTATAACGATGGAATTTATCATACAGAGTGTCCTAAAAATTCCCGTACGGAAGACATATATATTTATTATTCCCAAAACAACAAACCTTAAAACGATTACTTTTATGCTAATGATAAAAAGCACGTATAACATCATGTAGGAAAAATACTGAACTTACATTTATAATAATTTTCAAAATGTCCATCCCTTTAAAGAAGGCAAAACTGAACTCGTTTGCGCATGTTTGTAGAAACGCATTTTAACATGCTGGGAGTGACTTCTTGTATCCTTTGAGTAATGGTTCGGACTTCCACTCCTGTGCCGAAGCTGTCGAACGAGCCGATATAGCGTATCTTTACTCGGTATTACATTATTTGGATATTAATTAACCAAACATCCTTGCACCTTTCATTCGATTTACATACAAAATAAGTTTCGAGGTGCGCAATTCTCTGAATGCGTGATTAACTCATTACACTATGAAGAACGAAATAATATAGAACTTTATTCTCGCATGAATTGAGCGAAAAAAAGAACGAAACGATAAAAATTTAAGAATTGATGCAATGATAAGCAGACGATAAAATTTAATATTCAGAAAAAAAAAACTCACGGACAATGAGTTCTTTAAGTTGGAGTGCGGGAACTTTCAGGACACACGGTATTATATAACATTCTAATTTCCTGTTTCTCATATAGCGTAGGATTTTCAGAGGTATTTTGAGAATATTTAGAAATATTTTAAAAATCCAAGGTTATTTCGACCATTAGTTCATGTTACAATTTTGATTGATGTTGAAGTTCTGGCACGAAAGGAATTTAAAAATCATTTAGGTGAGATGATGTTTCTTCTATGTGGATGAGAATTTTAGGAAACGATAAAAAATAATAAATGTGCCAGTTTAACAAAACCGAAAGGAAAAAGAAATATTATCTAATATTGAAATGTAAAGAAATCAATAGTTATAAATTTGGAAACCGAAGGAATTCAAACCAAAGGATTTTAATACTTAATAGCATAGAGATATTAATTTATAGATATATATAGAATTAGTTAAAGCAGTTGAAAGAAAGTTAGTGAGAGATTAAATACTTCATGCAATTGGATCAGCAAGTTGTAAAAGAGAAGTACAACAATAAAGAAAAAAAAAGGTTCCATTTGACTGAGAATTGAGTTTTCTGTAAATTTATGTGATATAAATAGACTTAGGGAACCATATTCGAATAACAATAGATAATAAAAATAAAACTAAGATTAGGAACATCCAATTTTATTCAATACTTTGATTTTAGGGTAAATTTAGCTTAAAATGTTTCATTTTAAGCCATTTCAAACTCAGCAATGCATGAAATACTGAATTAAAATTTGGAAAATTACGAAATATGCCCAGCAAATATTTCAATCGAAATCGATTTCTGGTTACCTTTTTTATACAATTACTTAATTTCCCCTCTGTAGTCTATACCGTTATTCAGTTATGCTTAAAACACCAACACTACGGTAATTTTAAGCATAATATAATCATCGGATTACCAAACGTATGCATGAAATACTGAATTAAAATTTGGAAATTACGAAATTTGCCCAGCAAATATTTGAATCGAAATTGATTTCTAGTTACCCTTTTTTATAAATTACTTAATTTCCCCTCTTAGTCTATACCGTTATTCAGTTATGCTTAAAACACCGACACTACGGTAATTTTAGGCATAATATAATCATCGGATTACCAAACGTTCTCGAAATTACCTCACCAAAATCTCACCAGTTATATCAGTTTAAATTACACCGTTATATAAATTAAATTACTCCATAAAATTGGAGGCAGCATGTTGCCACCAATTTTATAGAGTAACGTTACATAAATTTTTTACAGTGTTTAAAAGGCCGAATTGCAATTCCTTACCACGCTGACGACCTCATTGTCGACGATTCTACTCGAAAAAACAGATCACCGCTGCGAAAACTTTATTTACTTCTCTGCAACTAGAAGGCTCGGCGATGGTCGAATCTAGCCTTAGTTACCAATCAAGGCGATATGAGACAAAATCCACTGAAGCTAAACCTTACCACCATATTTATACTAGCTAGATGATCACAGATACCTAATTATCCTATCATTTCACAAAATAACAGTGAAAATCAGATTCTAGGAGATTCAGACACACTTTTCGACATTTAAAGGATCACAGAATAGGTAACTCATTCATTTACAAATGTTAGAATTCAAGACACCACGATCGCCGTAAAACTCAAAACTTTCTTGGACACTAAATTACTTTCATAAGTAGATGGATACTTATGCTACAAAGTTTTATACTAGAACATTTTTACTTTGCTCCCGTTGCTTGGTAGTAGCTTGATAAAAAATATATATGAAGAAATAAATATACCCAAAAGATTCATTATAGCATATTGTTCACAAGTTCTGTTACGAAAAATCATTGCCATTCGTATCTAGGTAATTACATACTGAAGAAGAGGCAAAAATGATGCGTTAAAACTTCATAATTACTTACTTGAAATATCTTACAATTTATTCCGCCGTATTCATTTCACATTCAGTGAATATAACAAAAGAGCATTTAACAATATAATAGAATTTTTTTTTTTGGTTAGAATAAATTAATACAGCAAAGCACCGATTATACGTCTTTCAGGGGACCGTTGAAAAACAACGTATAACTGAGAAAGACGTACAATCGAAATTGTATTCACCTGAGGTGTAAAATCTTCGACTATAGAAATATAATGCTGAAATCATACAAATTTAATTTTGTTACCAAATTCGATTGTTCAAAATGCACTTCATATTGAAAAAAGTTTAAAATTTTGAAAAAAAAATTAACTATCACGTCTAGAATTGAAAAATAAAAGTAAAAATTATCAAACCTTATATCAAGTGGACACCTTGAATCACACTTTTTTTATTCCACACTGTAAAGAAAAAAAAAAAACGACATTTTTACAGTACAAAGTACTGTTCATCTCGCGCACAAACTCGATCACAGTGACTATGCTGTATCTTTCTTTGGTTTCCTGACTATATTAACATGGAAAATACAGTAGTTGCGTAAAATTAACAGCACAATGTGCTGGCAATTTGGACGCCAGCAGTTTGTGCTGTAAAAAAATGCGTGCAAATTGCCAACACATTGTGCTGTTAATTTTACGCAACTACTGTATTTTCCATATTAATATAGTCAGGAAACCAAAGAAAGATACAGCACATTCACTGTGATCGAGTTTGTTCTGGCAAATTTACAGTGGTTTTTTTACAGTGCATTATCAAATGTACAAACATATTTTAATTAAACAAATCTTTAATCGTCGTCTGGCTTGCCGATTTACTTTTAGACTTAAGCAGAGCATAATGCATGGAGTTAAGTTCCTGAAATGCTTTTTTATCAGTATTGGTATAGAAAAATAAAATGGTCTGTGTGTCAATGTCAATGCAGTCCACCCATTGTCCATTCTATTCGTTCCATCTCCTCAACAGGTTCCAGGAAATGGAAATAACCCCTGTAGTAGTCACACATCTTCTTTGTTACTCACCTTTCCCCAAATTTTGCGAGTAGAAAAGAAAAAAAAGAACGACGCTGGGAGAAAAATTCTGAGAAAATCGGATATGTAATAAAATAAACGACGTATAACCGACGTATAACCGACGTATAACCGAATATTTACAGCATTAAATTATATAGTGATGGATCGGGGACCGCAGTGAAACGATATATAAATGGAAACGTATAAATGGTGCTTTACTGTACTGTATTTCAACTCAGGATGAAATTATAAATTTGCTGTACAAATTATAAGTAAATGCATTCGAAAAACGTTACTTTTTTTTTTCAAAGTAATTTTCTTTTCAAAATGCAGTTAATTGAAACATTGCTATTTAGTTTCCAGACCTTGAAACTAATTCTGATAAAAAATATATACTAGGATGTAAATTGTACATAATGGAGTCATAACAGTATTTATAGCAAGCTCTATTCCGAGAAAATATTCCAGTCGTATCTGGGGAACTATAAAACAATGCATCAACGGAAGTCATGTGTGAAAAAATCCTAAGTACTTACATAAAACATACTGCAACTTATGCCGCCCCTTCTGTTTTATCTTGCATGATTGCAATAAAAGAAAATTTTTGAAATATAACATAAATGAGCTTTTTTCAGTTAAAGATGAATCATATGATTAAACATTTATTATATTCACTTACAAAAGTAATATTTTCCAAGCATTTAATTATAAAGCTATTTTTATTTCTGTTAAATGGAAGAAAAATGTTAACCATTTGGGTGGAAATATTTACGAATCAGAAAATAAACAGATTAAGAAGCAATCGTTGGATGTTTATGCAAGATTTGGTGTTTCAAAAGAAAATCTCTAGCTTCCGGGATTTAGCATGAAAACTAAAGTTCGATAAGTTTGTTCTAAAGTCAGATTCTTTTGCGTCTTAGACTTAAATAAATATTATTGTAGCTGTTTTTGAACTGTCAAAGATAATCTGAAATCTTATCATAAATATTTAAGAAAATCCATCCGACTTTAAAATATTTTACTGAGTATATATTGACATATTCTTTTTCGAAAAACGTAAAACGTTATGTATAATGTTAAAAAAATGCAGTTCTTGGACGTAATTTTAAATGTATTGTAATAAAGCTTTAAAAAAAAAATAAATATATGTAATTATTTTAGCTAAAATTTTTAATTAGAAACAGATTAACCATCTATACTGCTCAAAAAAATTAGGGGAGCAAGCAAAAAAGTGAAGAAAACAGTGCGACAGTCATGCATGGACATAAAATTGAGAGTAACACGTGTATTAATGCGTAATACAGAAAAAATAGACCAAAAAAATTTGCAAGAGAGATTTAATTCTTTGAAAGATGGGTAGAAAGTGATAAGATGGTTTAGGGCAACAATTTAGGTACATGTAAATGACAAAAAAGCACTGTTTAGGAATAACGTGAGGTTTTTAATATCGCGTGTGCTCCCTTCGAATAGATAAAACTGTCGCATACGTGTTTTCCATGGATTCGATGACATATACGATAAGTTTTCGGGGAGCACTGTTCCACTCCTCAAAAATTGCAATCTCCAAGTCCCGGACAGTAAAAGGAGGTCTGAGTCTAGCTGCAATCCGTAGTCCGAGTATGTCCCACACATGCTCGATCGGATACAGGTTAGGAGAGCATGTTGGCTATTCCATATGCTGTATTGTTTCAACTTTAAGAGTGTTCTCCACAAGACGAGCTGTACGCGGTCTGGCATTACCATGCTTGGAAAAAAAGAAATCACCAATTGCTGCAACATAAAACACGACATGAAGTCTCAGTATCTCGTCTGTATAACTTCAGACCGTTAAAGTGCCATTCCGAATGATATGCAGGCCCGTGCGTCCACCTATGTTGATTCCAGCCGATAGCATCAACCCACATCGTGTGTAATGTGATATTTCTCGAAAGAACGTGGGATTATTTTGAGTGTCACTTTCTCTACATGCCAAAACACATCGAATGTCACATCCAGGATGAATCGGGACTCGTCTTTAAACAGAATTTGACTCTAACAACGTTACCTCCAAAATCGATGTTCAGTTGCCCACTTTCTTTCGGCCGCACAGTTGCTTGTTGTCAACGGAATACAGACCATTGGCTTACGTACATAGAGACCACCCTGATGAAGCCTATTTCGGACTGTTTGGGTGGACTGGACACCCTTCGTCCTGTGGCCAAGAACAACTGTGTTTGCAGAAGAGTAGCATTGCCCGTTCTGTATCAATGAGCTATTAACAGGATATATCGGTGTGGTAGCACATGGGCGACCTTGCCCTTGTCGATGTCTACCATTCCATGTGTCTTGAAATCGATTCCACAGCCTTGCATTGATACTTCTTGCGACTCCAATAGTGTCCGCTACACTTCGTTGTGTTTCCCCAGATTCAACTGTTTCGATAACACGCCAAGCCATGGATTTCGGTAAATCACATTTTTGTGACATTTTCAAGTGAACTTTTCTCAAAACACAAGCTTAGGAATTGAATTTTACAACTGAGATAGTGAAACAGACGTTTGTGAAAAATTCCTATTTCTGCACTTATCTCCCTTTTCTAGTTTTTGACGCCATAAACTTCAATTTGCATGTGAAGTTTTCTTTATCTGTTTTCTACTACACTTTAAATTATGGATGTTTTATTTTACGTTATTTATTAGTGTGAATATTTGCGTAATTTTGTTAAAACCATGTGCTCCTCTAATTGTTTTGAGCAGTGTGTTAATAATGGTAAAATTTCTTATTCATTATAAATCGATTTTTGCATTTGAGAAAAGTCGCTAAAGAAGTTTTTTTTAAAACTATATCATAAATGATATAGTAAGTTAGGTTATTTAGAGATTGACCGCGTATAATATAAAAAGGGTTGTTTCAGGAATTTTTCTTTATCACATTCATTTTTTTTTTAACAGGAAATTTCTATAAACACATAATTACTATCTTTTCAAAATTATAACATTCAGTAGTTACAAATTAACCAAACAGTCCCATGATTACCATCTATTAATCATGGTGTAATTTCTTGTGCATTGTAAATCGATTTTTACATTTGCAAAATGTTGCTAAATAAGTTATTTTTTTAAAACTCTATCATGAATCATATAATAAGTTGGGTTCGTTAGAGATTGACCGTGTATGATATACAAGTAAAAAGGGTTGTTTCAGAAATTTTTCTCTATCGCATTAATTATTATTATTATTTTTTTTTAACATGAAATTTCTATAAACACATAATTACTATCTTTTCAAAATTATAAATACAAATTAAATAATATAAATTAAATAATATAAATAATATAAATATAAATTAAATAATGAATACAATCAATATCTAACAGAACAATCAGACAAATAACTGAAAATATTAGATATTTCTGTGGTATAATTACAGCTATTATATAGGTTATTTAATTAAAATAATCGGTCAAGTGCGAGTTTTAGTCGCTGACAAACGGTTCCGTACAAAAAAAATTTGCACAAATTTAAACTTGGCATTGTGTCAAGTGCGCTACGAAAGGAGATCGAAAATTTGCTACGCCGTCTTGGCCCGTGCTGCTGTTTTCTAGATAACTTTTTAATTAACATTTTGTCTAATGACCGACATTTAAAAAAAAATCATTATCTGTAATCCTTGGATGATTCTGCGCCGATAAGCACCTCGACCCCCTCTCAACTACCCCACTGAGCGTCCGCAAATAAAAGTTTGTGTGTAACGGAAAAATGCGATTTTCTCAAAAATTTATCGCTGAAGTTTTCCATCAAGGTTTAAATAAACTCCTATTACCCTAAATTTTTCCATAATTTTAGCTTTAGAAATTTCGCAAATAGAGGGAGGGACAAAATTTTGTAGTACATTTTTGACGATATCTCTGTCAAATATAGTACTTAAAATTAGAACAAATATTTTTTTTTAGTTCTGTGTTACGAAATCTTTTCGAAGGATATTTTTTGTACGCGATATACAAAAAATAAAAATTAAAATAAATATATATTTTTTTCAAGTAACTTAATTAGCCCCCTAAATTTTTCACAAAAATGCTTGTGAATTTCAAATAATATATAAATATGTGGGTTTATGACCTGTATAATTTTCGTAAGTTTAAACTTTCCACGTTACATAGTTTTCAAGAAAAACAGCTGTGACAGACAGACACACAAGTGATCTTATAGTATTTCCATTTTTACTTTATGAATACGGAAGTATAAATATTAGTTTAAGTATATATGCTAAAACAAAGCGTATGCGTATTATTCTTCTTTTTTGAATGACGTTTACAATATATATATATTGTTTTATATAACTTTTCAAAAGTGTAATATATCTAGTAAGACATAATGATGGACTTTTTAAAAATAATTCAAAACCATTTTATAGATCCTTACAAATCTCAGAAGAAATCTTTTATTTTTTAGAAATGATAAAATGTGTCGAACTAACCAGTAATATTTTTTGCTGTTGTTCTATAAGCAATACGAGGATTCATTAACTCAGCAAGGATTTTATCCTAATAACTTTTGAAAAATTGACTTAACATTTTCAAAATTCATATCATTTAACACAAAATATGTAAAAACTTAAAAGCAGACTGAATAATGAGCCTTTGTTTTATCACTGGGTGTGCTTGAAGTAATTTAAAAAAAAAAATTAGTTTTTTTTATTTCCAGAAATCCAACGTATCTCCAATAAGCGCGGCAGAAACTCACATTATCTGATTAAGCTTTTTTTATTCTTTTGAAATGTTTTCATAAGCTCTAACATTTGTTGGATTTTCTGTATTTTCAGTGCATGTATTTTCTAAATTCATAATAGTTTTTTGCGTGTCTAACAAAACATACTAAGTCGAATGCTTTCCAAGTATTTTCTTATATATTTCGGATAATTCATACGATGAATTATAATTCATTTCAATAAAAGTTCAGAATTCGATATTTCATCGTTATGAAATGTTTTTCCCTAATTTTGGTCATATTTGTAAATTTTTATGTAGCTCAATTATCTGATTAAAAATGAACTAAAAGGCATATTGATAGCATGTTACTATATGTCTCTAACATTTATGGCATATTGATAGCATTCTTTAATTACCAAGTCAAAAATAACAGAGTCGATTAATTCAATAAATCCCCTTATTAGGTGCGTTCGTAATTGCCGAAACGTCAGTGAAGGCTTACTGTGGAGACACGAAAAGTTTTGATTTCCGTTTGTCTGTCTGTCCGTCTGTCTGTCTGTCTGTCTGTTCCGCGATAACTGCCGCAAAAAGCACCCGATCAGCTTGAAATTAATTGGGCATATTCGTGAGATACCCGGACGTAGCTGTATAGTTTTTGGTTAAATTTGGTTCATTCGTTCGGAAAATATGGAAAATTTTATTTTTCTTTATAATGCTTTTCTACGGCAATCGTCTGGCATAAGTCAGACGATTTTCAAATTTCGATTAGTTGAAAGAAAATGGCACGTTTGATTAATGGATTTAAATGTCAAATTATGGATACTAAAATTCCAAATAAGGGTTTTAAATTATTCCTATTATATTGAAGTTTTATCAATATATCTATCAGATTTTTTTATTTACGTGTATAATGTTTTGAGGACATTTATACATGTATTCCAATAATATAAAGAATTTTTAAATTAATTTTCTTGTTTTACATGATACACATTTCTTTTTTTTTCCTTTTCTTCGTTGCCTAGCGACTGTTATTCGTAGCCTATCATTGCGTCAAATATGAATGAAGTTAGTAAATTACGTTAATTTTGTTGCAGGTACTATTAAAAGGCTATCACAAAAAATATTTTATCGCGCCAAATCGATGCAATTTATGCAATTAACAGTGGGCACGATAATGAATTATTTTCCAGTAGATTTATAGATCTCCAGATATGCATATTTTGGGGGGCTTTTAATATGTTATTGCTATCGCATGGATTAGGATGTTTAAACTAATGTTTAACCATGCTATAAGTGAAAAAAAGTACAGTTAAAGGCATGTAAATCCTTTTTAACACTTTCACACATGGATGAAAAGTATTTATGACTTCAGTTTTTCTATCTGTCGCCTGCCGTGTTTCTCTACGTGCTCTAACTCACGTAAATATAGTCGGGATTACATGTAATTGATATACGTTATTGAGGTTTGCCAAAGTATGTTTGGTATTAAAAATGAAGAGTGTAGCATTCATAGCTTAATTACAGGGGCACTCAAAACTATTCCGTTACATTATAGTCTTTGGGGAAAATCGTCTGCGGTGTATTTTAATAATGTTACACAATTTTAAACGTAATGAAATTTATATACTTTATTAAGGTGCACTAGAACCTGGTTACTATAAAATATGTTACGTGTAGCACTTACAGCATGCGTACAGGGAACTCAAAAGTATTCATAATATTACAATCTTTGAAGAAAATCCTTTTGTGGCGTTTTTTAATGATGTTACTCTGTTACAAAATAATAAAATTGGTATGTATTTTTGAAACATTTTTGTAGTATATGGGGTGCAAAGCATATGTTTTTTTCAGGGCCACACAAAAGTGGTCGATTAAAATGTGGTCTACGGGGGAAAAAAAAAATCTTCACAGCTTATTTTAACACATTAGCGACGGGAAACGAGAATTCTCGTTTTTATTCAGAATACATCATTGGCTAAGGGAGTGACTTCTACCTTACAGTAAAGACATTTATATTGTGTTGTCCATATTTTTTATAGATTGTAAGACATTATATATTACATCCGTACATTGAAAGATATTTACTGCTGCATAAACATGAAAAATATATCTCAGAAACCAATTTCCGAGACACTTTCAGAAGAGGGAGGAGCTTCTACTGTTTTTAAACCCAGATTTAATTAAATTGGCTGTCGTCAGTGTGTTAATTGTGTTGCACTAATTCAAACATTATGAAATTAAATTACATTACTGTGGTTGACTACAAGAAGCTTGAATATGATTTGTATCGTATTTATCGTTCATTTATAGGGTCACATAAAATATTTCGGATACAGTTCTGGTCTATTAGGGATGATTGCTGAAGAGCATTTTCGATTATGGTGTGCGTTTTAACGTTAAGTAAATTTGTGCTTAATAAGTAGTGCTTAAATATTGTATAGACCATGTACAGGGATACACAAATGAATTCGTAAGTATAAATGAAAATGAGCGCGAATTGCTTCAGTGTTTTTTTTTTTTTTTTTTTTGAGTTATGTATTTCCCAGCCCAATTACATTTAGTATACTAACAAATGTTTGCAGAATTTAAATAGAACCATATACAGGACTCCGCAGAAACTGAATATATGATGCACACTATGCATACTAATCCCCAGATATGTGATATGAGCAGTTTTAAGAGGCTTTTTGTCTGCATTAAATTTAAATGTTATAGACGACGCGGGAAAATCTTCACGTAATATATAGGGCTGTAGAAAAGAATTCATGTACGTTTCCGTCTATTGGTAGAATTTACTAAAGGACATTAACACAATTAATTGATAATTACAAATGTAAATTAAATTACACTACGAAGGGGTTCAGGGGGGCTCTGCCCCCCTGAAGAAATCTACTTTATTATCTAAAAATTACCAGAATAAGTAGCTCATGAGATTTTCAGAATACCATTACATAACAAGGGGTTTAATTTAACTCTTCTAATGTCAGAAACCTTCGAAATATTTTTTCGTTTTATAAATGTTTATGTAATTTCAAAACTTTAAATTTCGTTTTTTGTAGAAAGATTAATATTACTCAAAGGGTGCTAAACACAATGAATTGTAGAGCTGACGTTGAGGCTCCTGATCTGCAGATTTACTAGTTATATAAATACGTAGCACCTATAGTCGTCGTTCAGTCCGTCCGTCCGTCTGTCCGTCCACCTGTCTGTCTGTCTGTCCGCATGTAACAGAGCAGAAACTACCCAACTGAATCGTCTGAAATTTTAAGTATATGATTGTTGCAACATTTTGTCGAGCCATTTCAAATTTTATGAAAATCGGATGTATAGTTTAATTACAGGGACAGTCAAAAGTTTTTCTTTACATTACGGCCAATGGGAAAAATTATTGCAAGTGCATTTTAATGATGTTACAGCATTCCGAATGGTCTGAAATTTTAAATATATAACTGTTGCAAAATTTTGTCGAGCCATTTCAAATTTTATGAAAATCGAATGTATAGTTTAATTACAGGGACAGTCAAAAGTGTTCCGTTACATTGCGGGGAATGGGAAAAAAATTATTGGAAGTGCATTTTAATGATGTTACAGACTAGGCACCTTATGAAGTTCAAAAAATTATACATTTAGTACAATATGGGGTGCAAAAAATAATTATAAAACTAGTTATAGTACGAACGCACTTCATTTGCCACGTTTGACGAGCAATTTCCAACTTGTTAATCTTTTTAAATGAAAAGAAAAACGAAAAATTCCAATAAAACTGCCAAAAATTTATTTGATATAAAATGATTGTAAAAAAATGAAAAAAAATTATGTAATAAAAAACCAGATTGACTGTATTACCCTTGTAAAATGATTTAAATTAAATAAATTGCAAAGTTTGGAATGTTGAAAAAAATATTTCAGTATATGTGCGTTTTTGTATAAAAGCAATACAGAAGAGAACATTTTCCTGCTAATTTCAATATGATAAACAGTAATCCTAAAGTTCTAT
The DNA here is from genome assembly GCA_963932465.1 of Maratus speciosus. Classification (NCBI taxonomy): domain Eukaryota; kingdom Metazoa; phylum Arthropoda; class Arachnida; order Araneae; family Salticidae; genus Maratus; species Maratus speciosus. The sequence continues at coordinate 244,032,648 of OZ010788.1, read as the reverse complement.
CGAAGTATTTTCATGACTATAAGTACTCTGTGATTCACTAAAGTGCTTACATTATCTTTCCGAGCAAACTCTGTGGTTTCTCCTGAGTCGGTGTTTACCTAGAAACTTTACATAATAGAGGTCCACTCGCACGTTTCTATAATCTAGTTTATCCTCAAATATCAGCAGGACATTCAGCGATGATTATTGTGCGCAGTACCTTCGTGAAAAATCATTCCGATTTCGTGCAATATAAAATTTCATTTAATTGTTATCTAAATTTTGTGTGCAAAAATACCCATAGTATTGTAATTTTAAAAGGGTGTGTGCTGAAATCTAGAAGCACCTTTAATAAAGTGGATAATAGAAACATCTTTCATAAAGTAGAAACCTGTTGAGCCTTTAGATCGTTGAGCTTTTAGATGAACAAATTGAATTCATATTAAACTTTTAAGTAACATGATAAAATTTTCTAGAGAATGAAATAGTACAAATTGATTAAAATACATGCCACTTATTAAATATCCATTGGTTGTAATGTAATCAAGATCTTTTAAGTGGCCTTGTAAAAGAACCATAAATGCTTTAATGCCACCTTACAGTAGGGAGCTTAACTGGGTCTAATGCAATAACATCTACCCTATTAAAATCCGTGCGCGTATCTATTTATGTAACCTAAAAAACTCGGAAACTACAGACGCAGGGCTAAGAAATTTGGCACACAGGTTGCTGGTAGGGGGCTCATGCACGATTGGGCCCAAGGGCGGCGCTAGAGGGGGTCCGGGGACAAATGCCCCACCGTCGGGGTCAAAAAAGTTGTCAGGGAAAATATTTTGACTTGAATTTCGGCCCGGTCGTGTTGGGTCCAAATGGAGCTAATTTTTTTTTCTTTGCAAATCGGATTGACTAAACTAATTCTTCCGAGTATGAAGCGGTTTCTGGTTGAATTTTGATTCTTGCAGGTTGGGTTCAGGTGAACCCAATTTTTCGAAAATAAAGATGTCCAAATTCCATCAGATAATAATCTACATATCTGATACATGGACGACTCTTTACATATTTATTTTACAACATAAAAGATAAAATTTATACTCAAGTTATTATCATATGCTATTTTTTTACAACTACATTAAATTGTAAATCGATTTTCACTGATTGTGGATTTACGATGGGCTTGGTTTGAAGTATTTCGGACTCGGTTAATAATACTAAGGACGAAAATAATTTTGTCGGAGTTGGGTTGGATGGCAAGTAGAGTGCTGCATCAGGTCGGGCAAACTGAACATGACCCGACTCGCGGTCGCGACCAGATCGGGTTGGACCTAATCTTTTGTCGTTGCGGGTCGGATTCGAGTCAGACTCAGTTTGTTTCAGGCTCGGGTCGGGTGTTGATACTTACGGTTATTGATTCGAGATGAATCGATCTCTCAAAAGAATTTACAAAATTTATTTTAAGATGAAAAAATATATATTTGAATATTAACGAGTATATGTATAATGAATTTTTCACTTAAAAGTTAAAATTGATATTAGAGGTTATAATTGTAGACAGCTTTAAACCCTTTAAGCCCTGACCCGCACAATTGTGCGGGTGATACAAAATAAAAGAAAATGACTATTTCCTGTTTTTGTGAGATTTAAAATCAAATCTGCACATTTATATGAGTTAATTGGCTTCAGATGTTTTGATAAGACACAACTAGGGTGTACCAAATACAATACAGGGTTAGATTTTCTGCTAAAAAGACTATATCATCTGACAGCAATAAACAAAAGTATTACTGTCGTAATTTCTTTTAAATATGAATTTTAGTGTTTGCTTATATTTAATTTTCCTTTTCATATACTTTATTCCTGATTTTAATTGATTTTGTCTTTGATAAATTCAATTAGGCTTTATAAATGTTGAAAAACAAATGACCCGCACAATTGTGCGGGTTCTGGCTTTATCACTTCCAAAATAGGCACAATTCCTAATATATAAAATTTTTATTTTTAAGTTTCTTTTTTTAAACTTATGTTTTTAGCAATTTATTTTTTATTAATTACATTTTTAAATCGGATTAATTTTAAATTAACAGTTTGTACTATTTATGATTTCTATTTAAAACTGATAGTACTAAATATATAATATGCACATGTAACGAACTGTATGTTTCTGCTCTGAGTTATAGATGTCATATACGATTTATAAGTTTTATATGAGTTATATGCATATTACGAGATAGATTTTTAAGTTTGATAAATTCCTTCCATTTTGTCGACAGAACAAGTAAACCACCAGAAATAAATAATAAATTATGGAAAGTCAGCAAATGCTCGACAGATTCCGTAGTGTCTGCTTGAATTTATCAGGAGAACAGGAAAATTTTTCCATAGATTAGCAGACGATTCCTTTTTTAGGATGTGCTTCAGTAAAGCAGTATATAAAAAACAAACCACACTCTGTTGTAACAGTATCACATGGGATAGTTTTAAAGTTTGTAGTATACCAGGATCAGGATCAGGATCAGTATCACTCTGCCAGGGAGCCAACCAAAAATGGCATAGGCATGAACCCCTGACAGAAAAGTACCCTCTGCGACCTGCAAAACCACAGCTGGGAAATAGCCCAAGAAATACAATGACAAAAAAAAAAAAAATAATAATAAAAGTAAAACTTACAAAGAGCGCCCTGGCGCTTGAAAAGTGGTTAAAATGAAACAAAGATTAAAAATCAAAATTTATATTTTATAAACGAAAAATGTTTATTTAGTTCATTGTAAATAAGTCTGAGTCTGTGATAATTTGATTTCGAGAACAGTATGTTACGCATGTTCCAGCTAAGTGTCCGGTTACGGATAAAGTTAAATGAAGTAGGCATCAATGGACATTTATCAAACAGATAATGTTTGACATCACCGATGTTTCCACATAGGCATTTATCACTCTGGCGTTTTCCCCTTTTATAAAGATAACTAGGAAATGCCCCATGTGCAGATATAAAATAGGCATGGATTTGCGAGAAACACAAAAATGAGGTATCCACTTTTTTAATAATACTATGCGTGTCTCTTCCCTTATCGCTATAAGACCATTCGTTCTGCCAAATTTTAATAATATTGCTTTTGTAGAACTGCTTCACAAACGAAACAGGGATTGGAATGTTTATTTCAGCATCAAATGTACCAGTCTCAGTGACTGATTTGGCAAGGTAGTCTGCGCGCTCATTTCCGACGAAACCAACGTGGGATTTAATCCAGCCTATATTAATAGTTTTATTATGCAATAGTCGTAAATTCGTATAAATATTAAAAAGAATTTCGTCCGTTGGAAAAAGATTTTGAAGCGCTTGAACTGAGGGCAAGCTGTCTGTATAAATGTGGAATACACTGTATGAGGAGTCTCTACACCACTCAATTACGGAATCTAAGGCGGTAAGTTCAGCCTGGTATACCGTATTAAATAATTTAAGTCTAATTCTCTTCTGAAAGATAATATCTTCTTTCAAAAATACCACAAAAGCCGCTCCAACGCCCGTAGGCATCTTAGAACCATCTGTATATAAAACTGGGTGGTTGTACAAAGGGACCTTCTCAGTAATAGCACGTACGAAATTGACATGATGATCATAATAAAAGTAGGGATAGTGAAAAGTATAAACTTTTTTCATCAAACGATCTGTTGAAACATAAACATCTTCTATCCAATCTGAACCATCATTATTCTGAACTTCAAAACATAAAGCCAGTTGTTTTAATTCTACTTCGATTGGAGGAACTCCTGAAAGTACACAAAGTGCCTGTGTTGATATTGACCGATATGCGCGAATGATAGATAAGAGACATAGCCTTTGGCATGAGGATAAATGCTTAATTCCAAGGCTCCGTAAATCATTAAAACAAATTTCGTAACCGTAAGTAATCTGTTTCTTTAGCACTGAATTGTACCAAATTTTTAGAAACTCAAGTGTTAATCCTTTATCACGAATTCTTGTCTTTTGGATATTACAAGTAAAATATTTTATTTTATCGCGGACCATATCGAGATGCTCCAACCAATGGAATCTACTGTCAAGATAAAATCCCAAGTACAGCAAATTATCCTTAACAGATATGCTCCTAACCTGGAGTTTAAAAATAGGTCGACGCTTTCTTGATATATATTTTCCAAAAAGCATTGAAGCAGATTTTTCAACACTAATTGACAGATGTAAACCACTACAGGCTGCAGCAAAGTGGGAAATGCTAGCATTGATGGTATTCTCAAGTGCAGGTCTTGTATCACTGCCTTCAACAATAACAGAGTCATCAGCATAAGAAATAATTTTTTGACTGTGTCGCTTATAAGTTTTGATAATCTTATCAGCAACAATGGTTCAAAGCAGGGGTCCTAAACAGGAACCCTGCGGGCAGCCCCGGAAGATTCTAAACCATCTTATGCCTCTAACAAACTTGAATCCTATGAGACGATGACTGATATAATTCTTTAAAGTCATTTTTAAATACTCATAAATCGGAAGTTCATCAATTAATTCAGCCAAGATAAACCAATCCATCTCATCAAAGGCTCCAACCACGTCAAAAGAGATGAGCGGACAATATTTGAATTCTGAAAGTGTTTTCTTAATTATTTTCTTTAGAGCTGCAAGAGCTGAAATTGTGCTGCGTGATTCTCTAAAACCATGCTGTCCATCATCCAAATATGACATAGATTCCAACATTGTAACGGTTCGGATCTTAACTATTCTTTCAAAAACCTTTGCAATGATAGGAAGAAGTGTTATTGGTCTATAAGATTTCGGTAACTTGGGATTACGGTTACGTTTGCGAAAAAATATTATAATGCCTTTCTTCCAGCATTTCGGGAAGTGAACAAACTTCAAACAGGTATTGAATAAAGAAATCATAAAAGCTGTAAAATTTTTACAAAGGTTCTTGATAATCAGCGCATCTATCTCATCGTAACCGGGAGCCTTATTATTTCCTTGTCGACTAATAGCAAAAAATAATTCTCTTTTAGTAATTGGAACAAAATCATCAGAATCTTCAAAATTAACATCACCGATATATTCAAATGTATTCAGAGGAGGATTATTTACCTCAAAATGCTCTGACATAAGATTTTCCGCAATATCATCATATGAATCAAAGACTTGAGAGTTTTCAAGAGTGGTAAAAATTAAATCATTCTTAGATAAAGATTTTTTTGAAATAAATTTGTATAGACTTCCGTAAACATTGTCTGTCTTCTCACAAAAACCTACCCAGGCAGAACGCTTAGCTTTTCTCAGATTTTGTTTATACATTCTTCTGGCAGCTATATACTTTTGTTTATACTGTAAATTATCAATGTTTTTCATATACCGTTTGTACAAGGCATTAACCCTATTACGTTCTTTTCTAAGAGAACTGTCATACCAGTTTACAGTAGGAGTATGTTGTATAACACCACGCTTAAAACACTTCATCATAAGTACTTGTAATAAATCAATAAAATCCTCCATCCAAACATCTAATGAAGAAGAATTTAAAATTCTTGCTAATGAATGTGAAAGAACTGACAATTTGTCTGCAAAAAGGCTATTAAATTTCTTCATATTCTTATTTTTTGTTTTAAATCTGTCATGACTAATCTGTAAAGGAGTAGAAGAGAGGGTAAATCGGATATAACGATGATCATTGTACGAAAAGTTTTTATCATCAACTGTCCAATTATCAAGTAACGAGAGAACGTCCAAACCCGCCAGGGTCAAATCCGGACGACCCTTCTTGTTATCTTGTACATAAGTATGTTCTGAATAAGGAGAGTTCATAATTGACAGATTAGTAATCATCAAGTACTCCAGAAGGACCTCCGCGCGGTCGGACTCTCTTGAATAGCCCATTGAAAGCAATGGCACATTAAAATCACCACCGATAAGCACTCTGTTACAATCAGAATAATGATGACACCAAGTTCTTAAATCAGCTTCAAGATTGCCTGAAGGTGCAGAATACCAGTATACCAGTATATTGTAGTATACCAGTGGGAAAGTACAGATCTGGTTCACATTTCAAGAAAATACCGCTGCTGGAAAAACTAAAAAAAAAAAAAAAAAAAAAAAAAATTGAAGGATCAGGCACAATCCAAACGGAGTGAAGGGCATACCATTTGTCAACGGCTCTTAAGAGGGGTGAGAGTATTGAGCACGTCTCAGAAAATGAAATTGTAGTGGCCTGTCCAAAAACAAAAATTGTTTCAAACATTTTCATTGTGGCTGATGAAAATTATCTCAATAAACAACAACTTTTTTTGCTTAAACTTTTATCTTTAGATATTTGCACACATAATCCCAAACTACACAATTGTGTAGATTTAGCCGAAAAACGGCTGCATTAAGACCGAACCCGCACAATTGTGCGGGTCCTCCCTTGCCATAACCTGACATCGGGTATTTTTTTTTTCAATCAAATGTGGTCCTATCGATAAGGGGAAACCACCCAAACTTTCAATTTCTACCAAAAATCCCTGGTCTTAAAGGGTTAAATAGTTGCATTACAATATGGATATGTATTCTTTTTTCATCGCTTAGGTTTGGGGTTTGGTTGAAGTTGGAATATTTCGGGTGCAGGTCAAAATGTGGAGGATGGAATTTTTTTAGCGAGCTGAGATTGCCTTTCGGGTGGAGTCCTGCATCGGGTTGGGCAAACTGAACCCAACCCGACTGGTGGTTTAGGTCGGATCCTTCTAAAATGAATATTCTTTCAGAGAAGTTCGGATTGTCTTCTATTTTTCGATTATGGGTTAACTTAATTTTTTTCTGGTGAATGGGTTCAATTCTACCTGATTTTTCAAAAGGTTCTCCAAAATATATTTTAAAATGAAAATCTATATTATTTGAATATCAACGAGTACATATACAGATGTATTGATTTTTCTACATAAATAAACGGTCAAGCGCAAGTATTACTCGCAGTCAGAGGGTTCCGTACAATAAATATATGAATTATTAACTGTATTTCGTTACTAAAAGGAAAATAAGACTTTGTAAAAAACTATATAACGTAGAGTTTGGTATAGGTGTATATATACTAGAAAAGTATGCATGGGTATACCGTAAAAGTTCAAAGAGATATGCAGCCTAAATAATATCAAATATTGCTATTCTGTATAACTCTTATTTAAATCTTATCCTTATATGTTAATAATTAACTTAATTCGGCACTAACAATAAAAGTAGTGCATATTTAAACTTCATTTGGCATTTCATTAAAACTAAATTCAGCGTCGTAATAAACTTTTCTTTTTACAGTGTAACTAAAATAAAACCATTGTTCAAAGTTTAAACTTGACATTTTGTTAAGCGCGCTTCGAAAGGAGGTTCCAAATTAGAAAAGACGCATTGGTCCGTGACGCGTTTTTCGAGATAGATTTTTAATTAACTTTTAAAGACACGGGAGGCGTACTGAAAGATCATTCAATGCAAACTAGTCGTGAATCCCATAGTATTTTTGCAATTAAGTCTAATTAAATTAGTCTTTTTTTAACAACTGCACGTTTATTGCTTTTATACTGATACTGAAATTGTATTCCACAAATGTATCATTAAAAGTTGTTATCCAGGCTTTAAAAGCCGATGATACATAGAGTACGTTGCCCCTGTCATTATGTATAGCCAAACCATCCGTATCTTTAAGGGTTAATATCTCGGCTAATTGCCGACGATTTTTTTGAAAATCCTTATCAGCAATGCTTTTATACTTCTTCTAAGATAGGTACTTGCAGCGCTCTTGAACACCTTTGCTGAATGCGTTCAAATCGAAATTTGTGTGTAACGGAAATATGCGCTTTTCTCAAAAACATGTAACCTAGAATAATCGCTATAATTTTCCTGCAAGGTTTAACTTAATGTCTACTATCTCTAATTTTTTCATAATTTTAGTTTCAATAGATTCGGAAGTAGATGGGGGGGGGGGGGACATATTTTTGCACTACATTTTCAACTATATCTCTGATAATATAATTCTTAAAATTAAAAGAAATGCATTTTTGAATTCAGATTTACGAAAGCTACGGAACTCTAAAAAGATAATTGATAATAGGGATATAATTGTAGGCTACTTTTCCATTACAATATTGATTTTTTTTTTCATTTTGGGGTGGCACTGGGTTCGGATTGAAGCCTTTCGGTTTTGGGTCGAAGTTTGTTGGGTTCGGGTTGAATATAACCCAAACCATGCAGGACTCTACGCTCCGAAAATAATCCGTGAATTGAACTGATTTTTACTCTGATTATATTTCGTAAAACATGAAAATTTGCGCTTTGATTTGCCCATCCCCCCACCCTCAAAATACAGAAAACACGCCAATTACCTGAAATACACACACCTAAAGCAGCATATTCGTCCAATTACAAGGGTGTTCCGGCAGCTGTTCTGTCTAGTACTTTTTCGTATTAGAAACGGAATTTATAAATTTCTTTTATCTAAAAATAAGTAAAAATCACGAACCTAATCCCAAAATTTCCTAAAATTCTCTGGTCAAAAGACTATTTCTTAAAATAAGAGGAAAATCTCTTCAATTTATTGGGATATTCCCGCCTTCTCGGGACGGACTCGGGCCTGTAAATGTCGGCCCATGCAGACCTCTAATTCAGTCCTGCATCATATCGGGTTATCGCTTTTACCCGCACGCGGATCGGGTCGGGTTCATAAGACATTTTTGTTGGTTTCGGTCGGGTTGACTTATACTTTTTCGCTGCGGGTCGAGTTGACTTTCATTGTTTCGGGTTCGGTCTTAATTCTTGCGGTTCGTGTTCTGGTTGATTCGTAATTCAAAAGAATGTTCAAAATATTTCTCAGGTTAAAAATCTAAGTACAATAAGACCCCCCTAATACCCACTGCCGAAAAACGGACATATCTATTTAGTGCACTTTTTCAATTTCTAACACTTAAATATTTGTACGCTTATACCTCTTTGAATAGTGGGTACCTCACAATCTGTACACATGTAACTTGTAGGTGTGTATAAACTATCACAAATACGATGCATGTGTTATTGTGTGTATTAAAAACGAAAAGTTGGTAATATTTTTCATACTTTGAAAGAAGAAAAAAAAACTTAAAGAAATGATAATCTGTTATCACACTTCTTATCATTTTATTTCTCATGAAGTAAATTGAAGATATACCCGTTCATATTCAAATACGTATTTTTTTTTCATCAGATACATATGGTCAAACTTTTTGTAAAAATACTGGCAACCCGAATTGCATAAAACCTATGAACCGTATAAATTATTGTAGTGTGAACTGAATGCTGCCAGGTGTTCCGATTTACGCGGAATGTCCAGATTTTCGAGGATTCCGGGACTGGTACCGTACCCAAATTACATCAAAATTTACGAGTTTAAAAATTAAAATTGTAATCCTTAGTCTGAGACCAGACAATTCACCCACAACTCGGCCACAGTAAGTCGTCATAACGGCCGGATGTTGTGAAAAATCTTATATTTTGTCTGGAGCTTTTGTGCACTTCTGTTCAACGTTTATTCGATTGACCGCAATCTTTAGGCGCCTATACCAAATAATGTTCAAGAAGATATAACACATGCGAAAATCCATCTGCTCACTTAAACCATTTATAAATGAATGGGCAAACAAAGAGTGTTTTTCATATTATTGTTCAAATTAATGTAGTATCCAGCTAAAAACTGTTGTTTTCCCGTTATAAAAGCTAAACACCGTGCATTTCTGGTTGAAATAGCAAGCATACCATACCGGCCCATTGTGCCCATTTTTTTCGCATTTTTTCCCAAGGGCCTTTTATTTAAAAACATGTTCCACCCTTTATTTTAAAAACGCAAAAAAAAGAAGAAACAAATGCTTTCTCTATTAATAAGTGAGAAACGTTACTAGGGCATTACTCGTGGGAAGAAAATTCTCATCCGATACGGCCGGAAAGAATAAAATACAGCCCCGGTCTGGCTCGAGCCTACAGAAAAAAATGAAAGACCCTGGAAGAGTGAAATTCCTACCCGACCCAACTTTTCAAAAAATAAAATTTAGCCCCTACCCGACCCGAGTCTTCAGATAAAAATTAAGCCCTCACTGAGCTTAATGAACGAAAATTTCATCGAACTCAGGCTTCGAGACAGGCCGGGCTCGTGGACACTTCTCATATATATTACGAATTCGGCCTAGAGTGCTGCATCGGGTCGGGTTATTTGCTTTTACCCGCACCCGACGGCGCTATATTTTTTCATTGTGAATGAGGTTGACTTTCATTGTTTCGTGTCGGGGTCAGTTTCGGGTTTTGTTTTAACACTTACGGGTCGGGTTCGATTTGACCTGATTTTTCAAAATAATCTCCAAGATATTTTTTCAGGTTAAAAATCTATATACAATAAGATTTCCACAATGGACGCTCCCGAAACGCGAACACGCCTATTTAGCGAACACTTTTTCAATTCCTAACGCCCTAAGATTCTACACTTTCTATGACTACATTTCTTGTATAAATTTTATATCTCATGCAGTAAATTGAATATACGGTGTGTACTCGTACAGGTATATTCATTCATATTCAAATACATATTTCCCCAAACTTGACTTGCAATAAACTTACGTATGGCCAGGAAGAAATATTCTAGCGTAAACCCGACCAGCAGGAAGAAAGTCATACCGACCCGAAAAAAGAAAATTAAGCACAACCCGACCCGATGCAGGATGCTATTCAACAATGTGTCTGCTATTCAGAGGTTTTACTTATTTGAATATTAAAGAATACAGATTTGTCTATTTTTTTATCTAAAACATTCCTACGCTTTTCCTTTCATTTCGGATTCGGGTCTTGTTGTGGGTTAAAATATTTTGGGTTTGGGTGGAGTGCGGATTGAAATATGTCAGGTTCGGGTCGGGTTGCAGGGTTTCCGAAAATTATTTGGGCGAGTTCGGGTCGGGTTTTGGGTTGAGAAATTGGGTTGAGAATTTATTTTGGCAGGTTCGGAGTAGCGGGTATTACGATAATTCTTTTAGCTCTCATGCAAATAAATGTAGAGATACATATTATGTAGACCGCGCTGCAAGATAGGAATAAATTATATTACGTACGCCACGCTCAATTTCGGAATAAATTACTTTAAACTGGTATAAATCAAAAGCTAATTAATATTTTTGAAAGGATCTTTCAAAGGTTTAAACTACTCATGAAGACAATTCAAATGACGTAAAACGCGTAAAGATCCGATAATTACACATGACTGTAGCCCTGTCAATAGATTTTGGTCAGAACACGAATTTAAAAAGTGCAAAAAACAGCACTTTTAAAATCACATTTACTGAAAACCTATTCGCCAAATTCCACTTTATTTTTGGTTTTCTGAGTCACGTGCACGCTCCATTCCGTAGAAACAAGAATTTCGTTTCTATCATAAATAGAACGCGAGATATAGATGTGTCAAAATCCCGTTTTGGTCAGTCCGGAAAATATAAACTAGACAGTGTACTAAAAAAAAATTGCAAAATCGTTTGGCATCAATTGGCGGAAATTCCTTTCATTTACGGTTTATTCCGCTGTTTTTCTTTTGCTTGGCGAGAAACTCTGTTGAGTTTCTATGATATTCATGCATCTTGTATTAGTAAGAAATGCTTGAAAGTTTCCGTTTTATTTCCAATATGACGTCATATTCACTTTTTAAACAATTATTAATTTTTTATTTCATTTTTGCTTTTCACGTTAAAATCCTTCACTTGAAAATTAATTGTTCAGGAGAAATTATTATTCCTGGTTTTGATATTTTCGCAATTAGTACGGAAGAGGGTTAAATTTTATAGGAAAAATGTCAATTGATTCTCTGTAAAAATAATTAAATTTTGAATTATTAAGAAAATATTTGAATAAATATATAAAACACATCCTATTTTTATTTCTATGTTAAAATCCATCTATATGCACTGATACAAATGTATATTAATTCCTCCTTTTTGACGATAACTTGAATTAAGCATTCAGTTTCAGGTTTATAATATTATTAGGACTAGTTGCGTAGCAACCTGGTGGGTTACATTTATATTGCATGAGGTGTTTCGATTCTTTTGGAGAAAATAAAGTTTTATTATACATTTAAAGTTTTTAGCCCTAAAAATTCCAAGTAAATGGTAGTTTAGAGCATTTTTAGAATATTTTTCGCTCATTTTAGCTTTTTAATTTTCGAATTTTTTAGAAACCGTTTTTAGAGAGCATTTGTATCTTAAATGTAACCACCATGCGAAATTTCAAGTTTTACTTGCAGCATTATCACGGAAATAGAAATGTTAGAGCGTTTTTTGTTCCTGTATGAATATCGAACATGTCGAATTTTTTACAAGCTGTTCTGTTACGAGTATCTACGTCTTAAAAGTAATGGTCAAATCAAGTTTCAAATTTCCAGTCTTAACAGTTCCAAATTAGTCGTAATATACAGGGTGGTTATAATTAAACTTCCCCTATAAACAGCATACTACAGAGCAAACGGGTGAACGGAATGCAACGAAATTTGGTATATAGACTATACACGAGATGCTCTCACGGAATTTCGAAAAAAAAATAGTTCCAAAATGTCTACCAGAAGGCGCCTTTTAAAGAAAAACATTAAATTTAACACAATAAACGGCGAAAACAGCCGGTTTTACAGTTTATTACTCCTAATTCTTGTTCTGGGTTGTTAATATTGTTTCTGTATTCCGTTTTGATCGTTTATTGTGTTAAATTTAATATATTAATTTTCCGGCCTTTTTTCCGGAAAAGGCGCCCTCTGGTGGACATTTTGGAACTTTTTTTTTTTAATTCCCTGAGCGCATTTCGTATATAGTCTATATAACCAAATTTCGTTGCATTCCGTTCACCCGTTTGGGCTGTAGGATGCTGTTTATAGGGGAAGTTTAATTATAACCACCCTGTAGAATGTTTTTGGAACCTTTTCTGCTCATTTCCCCCTTTTATATTTTGAATTTTTTTAAAGCGCTCTCTAGGAACATTTACATCTTAAAAGTAACTAACATGCAGAATTTCAAGTTTTTAGCTTCTATTAGTGTCAGAGAAGTAGAAATTTTAGAACATTTTTTGTTCCGGCACTCTTTTAACTTTCGTATGTTTTCGAAATTGCTCTATGCAAGTAATTTACCCCTTAACAGTAACAGTCATGTCAAATTTCAAACCCTAACAGTTCCAAACAAATCGTAATTTCGAACTTTCTTAGAATGTTTTCCGCTCATTTCATCCTTTATAAATTTGAACTTTTTAGAAATCGTTCAGAGCATTTAAATCGTAAAAGTAACCACCACATCAAATTTCAGATTTCTATCCCCAAAGCTATCGCAGTAATTACAATGTTAGAACGTTTTTGGTTCTTCCACCCCCTTGGAGGTCGTTGTACCGACATAAAATATGGCCTATGTAAGAGCAGGATGATCACCAGTATTTTTCCTCCAATATTTTTGAAATCGTCTTGGAATACCCCCTACAAACAAATACACTTTACTTCTTAATAATATTAGTATAGATTTCTTTTAAAAATAGTGAGTGTTGTACTTTATTTGTTGTACTTTCGCTTTATTAAAAAAGAACAAGAAGAAGGAGAATGTTGAGCATTGTAACATACATTTTGAATGCTTCACGTAGTTTTTTCTTTCCTTTCTTTTATTGATTTAATTTATGTTACAAATTTTACTGGTGCCTTTTTTCCCCTTTCGCTTGATTGAGTATTCAGTTGGTAATCCTGTCTTGAACCAACTGGAGCACTCGTAACTGATAATAATGCACAAAAATGATAAAGGTGCCATAAACTTATTATATTTTTTATACCAACCATATATTTGAGTTATAATATTCCAACTGAGTGAAAGAGTGTACAGGCCAGGATTTGAAACAAGGACCTTTGCTTTATGCTAAATGTAAACAGTTAAGCTAAATGTAAACAAATAAGCTAAATTGTAAACAGTTGTTAAAACAATAAAACACACACACATTACAATATATAACAAAACACACATAAATAACGTTTGCATTCAACAGTTAACAGTATATATATAAATATACATAGGCATACAACAATAAATGCAATAAACCCAACTGGAGTGAAAAATTAGGTGCTGCGGTCCCGGGTTCGATTCCTGGTTCTGGCTAATTTTTCACCCCAGTTGGGTTTATTGTATTTATTATTGTATGTATGTTTAATATTTATATATATACGGTTAACAGTTGTTAAAACAGTTTTGCATGATTTATTTAACAATTAAAATAACTGTGTTAAAATTAATCAACGGAATCATATACTTATCAAGATATAAATGAATGAAAATTTTTTTAAATACATTTTTATCTTTTAAAAACTAATATTTTGAAACATGCTGTACAGTACGCTTCTTCAAATTTTATTGGTGCCTTTTTTTCCCTTTCGCCTGATTGAGTACTCTGTTGATAAATTTGTCTTGAACCAACTGCAGCACTCGTACCTGATAATAATGTACGAAAATTATAAAGGTGCCATAAACTTATTATATTTTTATGCGAACCATATTATTTCAGTTATAATATTCCAACTGTGTGAAAGAGTGTACAGGCCAAGATTTGAACCAAGGACCTTTGTCTTAAGCTAAATGTAAACAGTTAAGCTAAATGTAAACAATTAAGCTAAATGTAAACAATTAGGCTAAATTGTAAACAATTGTTAAAACAATTTCTCATGATTTATTTAACAATTAGAATAACTGTGTTAAAATTAATCAACGGAATCATATATTTATCAAGATATAAATGAAGAAAAAAAATTTTTAATACATTTTTTTCTTTTAAAAACTAATATTTTGAAACATACTATACAGTATGCTCCTTTCCCATTTTTTATGTGAAATCCCCGCATGCATTTTTTTTTTCAAATATACCAACACAAAAAGCAACTTGTAAATACAGAGATTAAGATATATTAATATTATTATACTCGTTTATTTAACTATTTTTTATATGCAAAGATGGAATTTTGTAAGCAATTTTAACCTACCTTCTGACATGCTTGAATTACAAAAAATTATGTACACATATGCGTTTCTGTTGACATTAAAACATTTTAATATTTTTAGAACTTGATTATAAATTGATAAATTAATTTTAAGAAATTTCCCAATTAGCCGGCCGCAGGGGAAACATCGCCATATGTTCTTTAGTGCTACAACTTTTAAGAGTTTCAAAAACAAGGGGTTAATTAAACGCGAAAACCTTCTCGTCAACATTTGCAAAAGGCTGCAGAACCGAAACAACGAAATATCTTAAACACTAAAAAAGTAGAAAATAAGAATGTAATATATTTATAAAAATACTCTTATCTTTTAATAGTTTAATATGAATTAAATTATGATTATAAAATGAGGTATGATTATAAATTGTAAAAAGTTAAAACAGTTTGAAAACTCGTATGATTTATTTAGCAATTAAAATAACTGTGTTAAAATTAATCAAGATTCATGTATTTACCAAGATATAAGTGAATGAAAAATTTTTAAAATACATTTTTATCTTTTAAAGAACTATTATTTTGAAAGATGCTGCATAGTACGCTTTTTAGGTGCGTTCGTAATTATATACATACGTAGCACTTATAGTCGTCGTTCAGTCCGCCTGTCCGTCTGCATATAACAAAGCAGAAACTACCCAACCGAATGGTATAAAATTTTAAATACATAATTGATGAAAGATTTTGTGGAAATTATTCCCCTCTTTTGTTAGTCTATCCCCCTCCCTTTTTAGGTGCGTTCGTAATTATATAAATAGGTAGCACCTATAGTCGTCGTTCAGTCCATCTGTTCGTCCGTCCGTCTGTCCGTCCGTCTGTCCGTCCGCATATAACAGAGCAAAAACTACCCAACCGAATGGTCTGAAATTTTAAATATATGATTGTTGCAAAATTTTGTCGAGCCATTTCAAATTTTATGAAAATCGGATGTATAGTTTAATTACAGGGACAGTCAAAAGTTTTCCGTTACATTACAGCCAATGGGAATAAATTATTGCAAGTGCATTTTAATGATGTTACAGCCTTCCGAATGGTCTGAAATTTTAAATATGTAATTGTTGCAAAATTTTGTCCAGTCATTACAAATTTTATGAAAATCGGATGTATAGTTTAATTACGGGGATAGTCAAAGGTTTTCCGTTTCATGACGGCCAATGGGAAAAAAAAAATATTTCAAGTGCATTTTAATATGTTACAGACTTTCGAACGGAATGAAATTTATATACACTGATGAAGTGCACTAAAATATACATTCAGTACGATATGCGGTGCAAAAAATATTTATAAAACAAGTTCTAGTACGAACGCAACTCATTTGCCACGTTTGACGTGCAATTTCCAATTTGTTTCTCATTTCTTTGTGTGAAAAGTAAGCACGTATTTTTTTTTTTTCAAATACGGATCATTCCACACAAAATGAGCAAAAATTTAAAAAAAATCGTGGCTACATAGTAACCGATTTTAATAAAAATTGATACACAGATTCAATTCATATTCAAATAGAGCTCTGCAAAATGTTTCGATAAAAAAATAAAAAAATTTGGAAGTTCTGGACATTTAAAAAACTTGTGACAGAATGGCATGTTTTCGTTAATCGTTCAAAGTTGCAAGTTTGAAGTTCCGTATCTTGAAAACTATTTAACATAAATCTTTTTGTAATATTGTAATCTCTGGAAAATTATCTTCATATTTATTTAGTAATAATAATTTGGTAACGTCATGATTAATCTTAAATTTGTTGTAAAAACTGAAAATTTGTCAATTTTGGGAATATTAAAAACGTTATAAAAATTAAAGGAAATCAAAAACATCTCTGAAATTGATTGCCTTATGTAGTGTTACATATTAAGATCGAATTGCTAAAGTTTTTAAGTTGCCACGTATTTCCTTCACCTTTAAAAAAATTTAGAAACTTAAAAAAAAAAAAATGACAAAATCGTAATTTTTCCTCTTATTGATAGGTAAAAGAAATAATGAAGGAAAGCTCAGACATTCCAGTTATTGCACAGACATAAAGATCATTAAGTCCATGATATGCTAAAAAAAAAATAATTCAAGATTGCCTTTTGATTCCTAACGTCACAAAATTTGGTTAAAAAAGTAATATTTGTTGCATTCCAAGAGCTTTTTTCTTTGAATACGCGCGCGTTTTTTTACAATATTGCACGATTTCAAAGGGAAAAAGATGCAGTGCTACCATCTATGGATTTAGAGGATAAATATATATATTTTTTGTTCAACGTAATATATATATATATATTTTACTGCAGTTTAAAATAAATATATTACTACCCAAAAATAAACTGAAAACAAGAATAAAAGTTTCTATATTTAAAATATACACTTTTATCTATAATATGAAATAATTTAAAAGTTTAATAAAGCTTTTTTTCACTTAAAAAGAAGTGATAGAAATATTGCATTTTACCCTCAACATTTTTTACTATTTATTTTTTTTCTCATTAAGGAATAAAAAGGCAAGAATGAAGCTTTTGATATTTAAAATATATACTTTTAGCTATAACGCCAAAAAAATGTTAAATTGTCAAAGCTGTCCTTCATGCTTAAATAAGCAATATAAATATTGCATTTTTACCGCAAAATTTTTGAAAAATATTTTTTTTCTCATTACGGAATGAAAGTACAATTACTAACTTACGCCAATCTGTTAATTATTATTCATTCCTAATTATAAATAATTTTTAATATAATCTTTCCATTCCCAAGGCTAATAATCAGATTTGAAATTTTAAGTATGTAGACAATGCCTCGATTTTGCGTTCACTTTTAATGTATATTATAATACTTAAATAAACAATCCTGAAATCTATTATTTTACATTTACTCATAAATAGATATGATCTGCTTATACACTGATTTTCATTAAAATATCTGACATGTCTGCCACAGCTGATTTGCTCATTTTGCATGGAATGACCCATATACCAACACAAAAAATAATTTGAAAATCAAGCAATTAAGATATTTTAATCATATTATACTCTTTAATTTAACTCAACTTAGTTTTTATATGTAAAGATGGAATTTTGTAGTCAATTTTTAACTCACTTGCTGAGATGCGTTTATGATGACATTAGAGCATTTTAGTTTTTTTAGAACTTGATTATAAATTAATAAATTAATTTTAATGTATTATTCAATTAGCTGACCGCAGCAGATAAATGTGTGTAGTTCTTCAGTGTTACAACTTTTTACGAGTTACAAAAACAAGGGCTAATTATACGCCAAAAATATGTTGCTAAAATTTGTCAAAAGGCTGTGAAATTGCAACAACGAAAACTACTTTTTTTTAAAACACTAAGGGGCTCGGCCCCCTACGAGCTACGCTCGCCAACCCCGTTCAGACATTTTTTAAAGCACGCTAATTTGATTGCTTTAAAAAGATTTTGAAAGATTGAATTATAATTTAAAAAACAGTGGCGATCTCTCTATAAACGGGTTTCTATTCATTTCTCTTTGACTGGGGAATTTTAAGGAAAAATCAGGTGCTGTTAAAAGATACCAATGGCTGTTTTCGTCTTTGATTAAATAAAATCATTAAACATTTCAAAATAAGCTAATATAAAATGAATTAAGTAAACAGAGTCTTTGTCTCCCGGTATTTTTTAACAAACCGAAAAGAAAGTTCGTTCTGACGTAATTTTCACCAAACTTTTCTTTCTCTTTTTAATATTCACGTGAAAATACTTTTGTTAGAAATGAAATATTATTTGCGCTGTCCAAACAAAATCAGTGGAAAAGATCATCTCGAAATATCAAATAAATGTCTCGCGCAATTTGTAAATTTAAACTGTTTTGCGATATTATTTTTTGTTCATTTTACGTAATAAGTGTAATGTGACATAAATGTGACGTAATTTCTCCTATTTAAGACTTCTAACGCATGTTAAAGAATTTATTATTTTACAATATCCTTTCTCTGTTAAAATTCACGTGTAAATATAGAAAATACGAAAAATTATTATGTATAAAATGATCTAAAAATTATTAAATTCCGATGTATAGTTTTTGCTCCTGTAAAACTTTTTTAATGGAACGATTTTGTCCAACTTTAAGATTAAATATCTCTTATAATAATTCTTCAATTTGAAAACTGTCTGCATCAGCGTGTTTATTAAACATTTCTCTATAATACCGCCGATTTTCATATTTTTGTATGCAATATTTTTCTTAATATTAACGGAGAAAACCTCCGGTCACAAAAAATTCAAAACCTGCAAACAGCAATGCAGCAATGCAAACAGCCTAGGCTCTTTGCAAAGAGCCGGGCTAATTGGAAAATCCATCTCCCTTTTTCCAATTAGCCTGATATTTTTCAGACTTATTGCAAAGAGCCTAGAAAGCGTTAGGCTAATTGAAACATGACCACTTACTATCCGATCAGGGTGATATTTTTAGCTCACAGGCTATCAAACCCTGAGAGCTTATGTGCCCGCCGATTCTGTATGTACGTGTGTACGTACGTACGTACGTATGTACGTAACGCGATAACTCTTGATAGAAGTATCCGACTTGCTTCAAATTTTTTTTTCTAGGTTCATTCTGATAAGGTGCTTCCCTGATTAGATTTTAGGGTTCATTGGTTAAGGATAAAGGGGGAAAAGAGGCGCTAGTCCCCCCCCATTAATTTATATAAATGGGTTTTTCATGCAGAAATATTCGATTTGCTCCAAATTTGGTATACCGGTTTATCGTGTTAAGAAGCTTCCCTGATTAGATTTAGAAGATGATTATTTAAGTATAAAGGGGGGAAAGGGGGGGTTACACCCCCCTTAATTTAGAAAAATCGTTTTTTTATGATGAATTATTCGATTTGCTCCAAATTTGGTATACCGGTTTATTAAGTTAAGGAGCTGCCTTGATTAGATTTGGAGGTTCATTAGTTACATATAAAGGGAGGAAAGGGGGGCTATCCACCCCCCGTAATTTAGATAAATGGGTTTTTCATGCAGAAATATGCGATTTGCAATAAATTTGGTATACCGGTTAATTATGTTAAGCAGCTTCCCTGATTACATTTGGAAGATCATTATTATGTATAAAGGGGGGAAAGGGGGCAATTGCCTCTCCCCTTAATTTAGATAAATGCGTTTTTCATGTAGAATTATTCGATTAGCTCAAATTTGGTATACTGATTTATTATGTTAAGGAGATGGCTTGATTTGATTTGGAAGTTCATTAGTTAAGTATAAAGGGAGGAAAGGGGGGCTACACCCCCCCCTTAATTTAGGTGAATGGGTTTTTAATGCAAAATTATTCGATTTGCTCCAAATTTGGTATACCGGCTTATTACGTCAAGGAGCTTACCTGATTAGATTTGGAGGTTCATTAGTTAAGTATAAAGGGAGGAAAGGGATGCTAGACACCCCCCCCCCCCCTTTAATTTAGATAAATGGGTTTTTCATGCAGAGATATTCGATTTGCTCCAAATTTCGTATACCGGTTTATTATGTTAAGGAGCTTTCCTGATTAGATTTGGAGGTTTATTAGTTAAGTATAAAGGGAAGAAAGGGGGCTAGCCCCCCCCCCTCCCTTAATTTTGATAAATGGGTTTTTCATGCAGTGTTATTCGATTTGCTCCAAATTTCGTATACCGGTTTATTATTTTAAGGAGTAGCCTTGATTATATTTGGAGATTTATTAGTTAAGGATAAAGGAGGGACAGGGGCTAGTGTCCCCTTAATTTAGATAAATGGGTTTTTCATACAGAATTATTCGATTTGGTTCAAATTTGATATACCAGTTTATTACGATATGGCTTCCTTCATTTGATTTGGAGGTTCGTTGGTTAAGCATAAAAGGGTGGAAAGGGGGCAATTGCCCCTCCCCTTAATTTAGATAAATGGGTTTTCATGCAGAATTATCTAATTTAGTTTAATTTTCTGTCTAGGTTCATTCTAATAAGGAGTTTTTCTGATTAGATTTGAAAGTTCATTGGTTCAGCATAAAAGAAGAAATGGGGGAGCTAATCCCCCCTCCACCATTAATTTAGTGAAATGGTTTTTTCATGCATAATTATCTGATTTGCTTCAAATTTGGCATACCAGTTTATTATGTTAAGTAGCTTCCCTGATTAGATTTGGGGGTTCTTTGGTTAAGTAGAAAGGGGGCAACGGGGACTAATCCCTTCATTTCTTTTTCGAGGGGCATTATTCTTTGAAATAAGAGTATAATATACAATTAGTATGAATAGCCTGTGAGTTCAATGCCATCAGTTTAACTGGGCAATTTTCTTTTTATTAGGTTTATTAACGCATAACCCTACCCAAACCCGAAAAATAAAGCACAACAGACCGTACCCCGATCCGAGTAAGACAAAATAATTTCAGTCTACATGCAACCCGACCCGAACCTGAGAGTTCCATTTGAAAAAACCCGAAATCCCGAACCAAATCTGATAACCGACAAAAATATTCCAAAGATCCCTAACCGGATCCGAACAAGACAAATTGGTTTCCTTGGACACGCAACGCTACCAGAACCTAAAAATTCCATTCGAAGTCAACCTGAAATCCGTCCCGAACCAAATCTTAACCGACAAAAATATTCCAAAGAACTATAACACGATGCAAGCCAGACAAAATAATCTCCGTCCACCGTCAACCCGATCCGAACCTGAAAGTTCTAATTGAACTCAATCCGAAACCTGGTTGTTGTCAGTTTTCGGGTTGACTTCAAATGGAACCTTCAAGTTCGGATCCGGTTGAAAAAAAATTAAACTAAATTAGATAATTCTGCATGAAAACCCATTTATCTAAATTAAGGGGAGGGGCAATTGCCCCCCTTTCCGCCCTTTTATACTTAATCAATGGACCTCCAAATCAAATGAAGGAAGTCATATCGTAATAAACTGGTATAACAAATTTCAAGCAAATCGAATAATTCTGTATGAAAAACCCATTTATCTAAATTAAGGGGACAAAAGCACCTGTCCCTCCTTTTTACTTAACTAATAGATCTCCAAATCTAATCAAGGCAGCTCCTTGACATAATAAACCGGTATACGAAATTTGCAGCAAATCGAATAACTTTGCATGAAAAACCCATTTATCTAAATTAAGAGGGGGCGTCTAGCCCCCCCCTTTCCTACTTTTATACTTAACTAATGAACCTCCAAATCTAATCAGGGAAGCTCCTTAACATAATAAACTGGTATACGAAATTTGGAGCAAATCGAATAACTCTGCATGAAAAACTTATTTATCTAAATTAAGGGGGGGGGGTCTAGCCCTCCTTTCCTCTCTTTATACTTAACTAATAAATCTCCAAATCTAATCAAGCCATCTCCTTAACATAATAAATCAGTATACCAAATTTGAGCTAATCTAATAATTCTACATGAAAAACGCATTTATCTAAATTAAGGGGAGAGGCAATTGCTCCCCTTTCAACCCTTTCTATATTATAAAGGACAAACACATCTGTGCGTAACGCATACGTCATTTTGCGAATGGCAACACTTTGAAATTTGAAATAAAATTTTGGTTTTGCAATTTTCTCTGCTGCAAATTTTTAAACTTCTAAACATCGCACATTTTAAATCTTTACATTGTCGTATAAGGAAAAAAATGCTTTTTTAAATGCAATTTGTTTGAAAGCTGTACCTCAATTTATTTTTGAGAAATTAATTTTTTTGTAGTTTTTAATACCATTTATCTTATCGTGGCAACAAAAGTACCCCATTTCTATTGAAAGTAAACGGAAAATAGTCGAAAATAGGAGATACTGTATCTTTTTGTTGCCATTTTCTCATAAAACCTGAAGAAAAATTGAAATTAAAATATGGGCTATGTCAAGAATATTGTCTGTTATTCCGTGATAATGACGTCATATGCATACTTTTCTATAGACGAAGAATAAGACTGTATTGTAAAAGTGGATTGCTTTAGCGAATGCAAATCACGTCATTTTATATAAAACATGTGCATTTTAATTCTTAAACCTGAATTATGTTTTGTAGAAGTGCGTCATTTTCACAGTCCAGATGCTTTGAAATTCTTCCCAGGTGAAAATGTTTCACTTTTGAAAATAATGTAATCGAAATCACACCCTGATAAAACGTAATGTTTTACAAAAATTTAGGGTGTCTTTATAAAAGAGAGGTGACATGCAAATAATAGCGATTTATATTACAGAAATTGATGATTCTCGCCTGGATGGATTTGCTTCGCCGAGTTAGACAAGCAAACAAATAATTCGTGGTTTAAAATAATATCATGTTCCTAAAATTTTTGTCGAAAATTCTCTCGAATAATAAAATGCTATTCTGTAAGACATTCTACTATAATTTTATCAAAATAACATAATTTGCTAAATTTAATTTTTCGTAATTTTATATAATCTTTATATTTAAAACACAAGGGTGTTTTTAGTCATCTGCCCTGATCTTTCTGCTGAACCAATTTTACTAATATTTTTTTTTAACTAAAAGCTCTTTATTTGTAGATGTATTCGCACTATCTGGTTTTTTTTTTTTTTTTTTTTTTTTTTTTTTTTTTTTTTTTTTTTTAATATCTCCATTTTTATATTTTATTTTTAAAAGCATTTTATGAAATTTCTTCAAAATGGTGAAAATTAGATAGCTTTCATTATTGCAGACAAGAGAGAAACAATGGGGTATTTTTATCTTTACTCATAATTGTTGTATAGGGTTTCGTGGCGCAAAATCCCATTAGGAGCAGAATATTATATTAAGGGCATAATAACGGAAAATGACGTACTGCTTTTGAAAACACGCATTTTTCCTCATGAAATTTCTACATTGTTTTTCCTTCTGCATGTGTACTAATACTAAGTTTCAGACACTAGGCGAAATACTTATTTAAGTGAAAATGAAGTCATATTTAAAAGGAAACGATCATTTTCTTAGATAAAACTAAACATTTTAACACAAATGCGTCTAAAAAACATAAATTACGGAAATTTTTACTCTCCGGAATTGAGATTAGAGTCTCAAGTAAAGAGTGCATCTGTTCACATAAAAGATGTTGCTGACAATCGTGACTTCAAGTTTTGAGTTAAAATGATTTTTAAATGATCAAACAAGATACAATTTTTTTAAAAATGATTAATATGGATATGAGAAGTGCGTATGCAAATTTTGAGAAGGTGAAAATTGCTGTTTTTCATTCCGGAATACCAAGCATATAAGAGCCTCAATTGATAACCACATCCTAATAACTGATCTTTATTATATTTTACTGATTAAGTATCTATATAATAAAGAACAAGCGTATCTGTGCGTAACTCTGACGTCATTTTGCGAATGGTAACACTTCACGATAAAATTTCGGTTCTGAAATTTCCGCAATTGCAATTTTTTAATCTTCTGACCATCGTACATTTTCAACTTTCATCGCATAGGGAAAAAATTTACTTTTAAATGAATTTGTTTAAAAACTGTATCTTAATTGACTGATGTATTATATTTTCTAAAATAATTTTTAAGGATGATTTTTTTAAAATTTATCTTAACACGAGCCAGTTTCAATACATAATAATAATAAACATTTTGCACATCAGACAACAAACATTTTTCAGCATTTGTTTCTGACTATTTTTGCATATGGAAATTAGTACTTCCTTTATAAACAAATAAAAGAATAATATTAAAAAAACCCACCAATCTAACATATTTGTGAAAGACAACGAAATTAATACTTCTTTTATAAACAAATAAAAGAATAATATTGAAAAAACACAAATCTAACATATTTGTAATGGTACAATTTAAATTTTTAGATCAAATAGGATTTTTTTTTTTTTTTGAAATGGAATTTGTTTGCAAAGTTCATCTAAGTTTACTGATTGTCTATGGTTTTAAAAACAATTTTAAAGCTTGAAATACATTTAATTTATCTATATCGCGCGGAGCTCGATTATGAAAGATTAATCCGTTTGCCCTTAAAACAAAATAAAGAGTTCATCATTTTCTTACGGCTAATATCCATTACAAAAAACTTCCCTATGAATAAATAAATAAAATAACATAAATAAAACACAAATTTAACAGACATGTATCAGTTCTGAAATTATCAGAACATAAAGGATGCCGTAAGTAGAAAAATTTTGGTCAAATAACTCTTAGCATGCGGCTAATAAGAAAATATCGCTTTTGATAAATTTCAAAAATTTATTTGATTGTATAAATCATATTTTCCATATGAAAAATTTTTTTTTAATGTAAGTGGGCAATCTAAAAAAATTATTGCATATAAAAAAATATTATTGAAATGCAGTAAACCAACGTTTAAAATGCACAAATAATGCGTGAAAAAGCAGCAAACAGCTGTTTCGAATCTACAGCAAGATTCTTCTTCAGTGCAAGAGAGGGAAAAAAGGAACAGCGTGCTAGAAAAAGCAAGACTGAGCAAAATGATAGACAGAGACGCGCTGCCTTATATACCCTATGCGGGTAGCGAAAGCGCCAGAAACAACCAATGAGAGAGAAGCAGTGGAAACGACTGGGTGGACAAGTAGCGACATCTACAGGAAAAGGAGAGAAAATGAAACCAAAAAAGAGGAAGTTAAATTAATGCTTTCCAAATACTTGGAAAATCTGGAGTATTAGATAAGTCATTTGACTAAAGAGTGAGAATTTTTAATGATGTGGTAAGCTTCCCAAAAATCAAGATCAAGGTTAGAAGAACATTTTTGGATAATGGTGGCTGAGGAAAAATCGAACCTATGTTGAGAAGACCAAGAATGTTGAGCAATTGAAAAACGTTTGAGCTCCTGATTTTTAACATAACCTTCATGCTCTTTTAAACGAAATCTAAGAGCACGTTTAGTCTGGCCAATATAAGAAAGGCCACATTGGCAAGAGATTTGGTAAATACCCCAGTTATCTAGGCGATCAATGGGGTGTTTGAGATTTGAAAAAGTGATTTTACTAACAGGAGAAAAAATAACATTAAAATCAAACCTTCTTAAGATTTTAGCAACTTGCTGACTGATTTTAGGAAAAAATGGTAACACAACTGAAGTATTAGAGTTGGAATTAGAATGCTTTTCAGAATGGACGGATTTCGTCAATTTCTTATAAATAGAATCAATAATATTAGAGGAATAACCACGATCAACAGCAATAGCTTTGAGGTAATTAAGTTCAGCACTAAGTAACTGAGGAGTGGAACAAACATTGGTAGCCCGAAAAACAAAAGTATTGAAAGCAGCGAATTTCTGGTTAGGGGGATGAGAAGAATGCCTGTGAGGTGGAAGACTGACAGCAAAAGGTTTACGAAAGACGGTAGTCTGAAAGCCATTATCACAACGAATAAGAAGGACATCGAGGAAAGAAAGACAGTTATTGGTCTCAATTTCAGAGGTAAATTGAATGCAGGGATCAATGGAATTCATAATAGAGAGAATATGATTAATATCCGAATTTATTTCAACCAGGACATAAACATCATCAACATAACGAACATAGAACGGAAATTTTAAAATTTCAAAAAGTTTGACCTCAAAATAGTGCATATAAATATCGCATAAAATTGGACTAAGAGGATTACCCATAGCCAAACCATCAATCATGCGGAAGAAATTACCATTGAAAACAAAAGTATTTTGTGACAAGCAAGCGCGAGTGAGAAGGATAAGTTCCTCGATTTCAAAATAAGAGAAATGGAATTCACAAAGCCTGTTCTTGAGGCAATCCAAAGCCCCCTCAACCGGAACGTTTGTAAATAATGATTTAACATCAAAAGAAACCATCATGTGACCCTGCGGCTTAAAATTATGGAGTTTTTTAACAAAATCAAAAGAATTCTTAACAGTGAAACAGTTACTGCTCAAAAGTGGGGAAAAAACAGAAACTAAATATTTGGCAAGCTTATAAGAAGCTGTACCGATACTAGAGACAATAGGTCTAAAAGGAATATCAGGTTTATGGACCTTAGGTAAAGCATAAAACCTGGCACAATGCGCAATAGATGGAATAAGATACTTCTTAAAGTTAGCAGGAATAATGGAAGAAGACTTGATGGCAGACTTAATAGAATTAATTTCACTAGTGGAAGGATCTTTGCGGATGTCCACATAAGGACCATCTTTAATTAATTTATGGGATTTTTCCAAATACGAAGATTTGTCGAGAAGAACAATTTGACCACCTTTGTCAGCCTTAGTAATGATTAAGTTTGGATCAGAACGCAAATTTTTCAGACATTGTTTAACTGGAATTTTAATATTGGGCTTATAAACATTAGAATTGAAATCAACAGTATTGGCAATGAGATGCCTGATGGACTCTTTTTGAGAAGAAGATAGAGCGCTATGCTTAAAGGCCCTTTCAATAGGAGCAATTAGATTAGGTAAAGAAGGAATAGCAGAGACAGAGAAATTGTTATTCATTCTCTGTCTCTGCTATTCCTTCTTTACCTAATCTAATTGCTCCTATTGAAAGGGCCTTTAAGCATAGCGCTCTATCTTCTTCTCAAAAAGAGTCCATCAGGCATCTCATTGCCAATACTGTTGATTTCAATTCTAATGTTTATAAGCCCAATCTTAAAATTCCCAGTTAAACACTGTCTGAAAAATTTGCGTTCTGATCCAAACTTAATCATTACTATGTCTGACAAAGGTGGTCAGATTGTTCTTCTCGACAAATCTTCGTATTTGGAAAAATCCCATAAATTAATTAAAGATGGTCTTTATGTGGACATCCGCAAAGATCCTTCCACTAGTGAAATTAATTCTATTAAGTCTGCCATCAAGTCTTCTTCCATTATTCCTGCTAACTTTAAGAAGTCTCTTATTCCATCTATTGCGCATTGTGCCAGGTTTTATGCTTTACCTAAGGTCCATAAACCTGATATTCCTTTTAGACCTATTGTCTCTAGTATCGGTACAGCTTCTTATAAGCTTGCCAAATATTTAGTTTCTGTTTTTTCCCCACTTTTGAGCAGTAACTGTTTCACTGTTAAGAATTCTTTTGATTTTGTTAAAAAACTCCATAATTTTAAGCCGCAGGGTGACATGATGGTTACTTTTGATGTTAAATCATTATTTACAAACGTTCCGGTTGAGGGGGCTTTGGATTGCCTCAAGAACAGGCTTTGTGAATTCCATTTCTCTTATTTTGAAATCGAGGAACTTATCCTTCTCACTCGCGCTTGCTTGTCACAAAATACTTTTGTTTTCAATGGTAATTTCTTCCGCATGATTGATGGTTTGGCTATGGGTAATCCTCTTAGTCCAATTTTATGCGATATTTATATGCATTATTTTGAGGTCAAACTTTTTGAAATTTTAAAATTTCCGTTCTATGTTCGTTATGTTGATGATGTTTATGTCCTGGTTGAAATAAATTCGGATATTAATCATATTCTCTCTATTATGAATTCCATTGATCCCTGCATTCAATTTACGTCTGAAATTGAGACCAATAACTGTCTTTCCTCGATGTCCTTGTTATTCGTTGTGATAATGGCTTTCAGACTACCGTCTTTCGTAAACCTTTTGCTGTCAGTCTTCCACCTCACAGGCATTCTTCTCATCCCCCTAACCAGAAATTCGCTGCTTTCAATACTTTTGTTTTTCGGGCTACCAATGTTTGTTCCACTCCTCAGTTACTTAGTGCTGATCTTAATTACCTCAAAGCT
Organism: Maratus speciosus; assembly: GCA_963932465.1. Classification (NCBI taxonomy): domain Eukaryota; kingdom Metazoa; phylum Arthropoda; class Arachnida; order Araneae; family Salticidae; genus Maratus; species Maratus speciosus. Next base: position 244,004,036 of record OZ010788.1, on the reverse strand, counting down.
ATTGCTGTTGATCGTGGTTATTCCTCTAATATTATTGATTCTATTTATAAGAAATTGACGAAATCCGTCCATTCTGAAAAGCATTCTAATTCCAACTCTAATACTTCAGTTGTGTTACCATTTTTTCCTAAAATCAGTCAGCAAGTTGCTAAAATCTTAAGAAGGTTTGATTTTAATGTTATTTTTTCTCCTGTTAATAAAATCACTTTTTTAAATCTCAAACACCCCATTGATCGCCTAGATAACTGGGGTATTTACCAAATCTCTTGCCAATGTGGCCTTTCTTATATTGGCCAGACTAAACGTGCTCTTAGATTTCGTTTAAAAGAGCATGAAGGTTATGTTAAAAATCAGGAGCTCAAACGTTCTTCTATTGCTCAACATTCTTGGTCTTCTCAACATAGGTTCGATTTTTCCTCAGCCACCATTATCCAAAAATGTTCTTCTAATCTTGATCTTGATTTTTGGGAAGCTTACCACATCATTAAAAATTCTCACTCTTTAGTCAATGACTTATCTAGTACTCCAGATTTTCCAAGTATTTGGAAAGCATTAATTTAATTTCCTCTTTTTTGGTTTCATTTTCTCTCCTTTTCCGGTAGATGTCGCTACTTGTCCACCCAGTCGTTTCCACTGCTTCTCTCTCATTGGTTGTTTCTGGCGCTTTCGCTACCCGTATAGGGTATATAAGGCAGCGAATCTCTGTCTATCATTTTGCTCAGCCTTGCTTTTTCTAGCACGCTGTTCCTTTTTCCCCTCTCTTGCACTGAAGAAGAATCTCGCTGTAGATTCGATTTTTTTTCCCCGCAATGTCTCAAATCAATAGGTTTTGTAATTTACGATTAAAAAAGTACAGGTTTTTGGAACACTTATATTTCCTACTTGACTGTAGGCGTAAGAAGGTTATTCCTAATTTCATTTCTATACGTTGTAATTTATTTTCTTCTAACAGAATTGACAAGATCTTATTTCGTTCTAAATTAGCTCTTTTAAGAGCTTTGATTCAAGAGACTCGCCATAAAATTGCTCATATAGAGCGCGAGTTATATTCCTTACATATCAGCCTCGCTAATTCTACACATGATTTTGAGTCTGTAGACAGAAGGTCATGGAGTAGAGTTCTCACAGCTTCTTCTGTTCATTGTTCGGTTTTAAAGAAGAAATTTAACGAACTTTGTAAAAGTCCTGTCGTTAATAACCCCAGCAATTTGCCTGTTGTTAACCAAAATGTTGTTGTCAATCTTTCTAGTGTTTCTTTAAGTGACAATCAGCTCGATGCTCTTAATTTGAATAACAATTTCTCTGTCTCTGCTATTCCTTCTTTACCTAATCTAATTGCTCCTATTGAAAGGGCCTTTAAGCATAGCGCTCTATCTTCTTCTCAAAAAGAGTCCATCAGGCATCTCATTGCCAATACTGTTGATTTCAATTCTAATGTTTATAAGCCCAATCTTAAAATTCCAGTTAAACAATGTCTGAAAAATTTGCGTTCTGATCCAAACTTAATCATTACTAAGGCTGACAAAGGTGGTCAGACTGTTTTTCTCGACAAATCTTCGTATTTGGAAAAATCCCATAAATTAATTAAAGATGGTCCTTATGTGGACATCCGCAAAGATCCTTCCACTAGTGAAATTAATTCTATTAAGTCTGCCATCAAGTCTTCTTCCATTATTCCTGCTAACTTTAAGAAGTCTCTTATTCCATCTATTGCGCATTGTGCCAGGTTTTATGCTTTACCTAAGGTCCATAAACCTGATATTCCTTTTAGACCTATTGTCTCTAGTATCGGTACAGTTTCTTATAAGCTTGCCAAATATTTAGTTTCTGTTTTTTCCCCACTTTTGAGCAGTAACTGTTTCACTGTTAAGAATTCTTTTGATTTTGTTAAAAAACTCCATAATTTTAAGCCGCAGGGTCACATGATGGTTTCTTTTGATGTTAAATCATTATTTACAAACGTTCCGGTTGAGGGGGCTTTGGATTGCCTCAAGAACAGGCTTTGTGAATTCCATTTCTCTTATTTTGAAATCGAGGAACTTATCCTTTTCACTCGCTCTTGCTTGTCACAAAATACCTTTGTTTTCAATGGTAATTTCTTCCGCATGATTGATGGTTTGGCTATGGGTAATCCTCTTAGTCCAATTTTATGCGATATTTATATGCACTATTTTGAGGTCAAACTTTTTGAAATTTTAAAATTTCCGTTCTATGTTCGTTATGTTGATGATGTTTATGTCCTGGTTGAAATAAATTCGGATATTAATCATATTCTCTCTATTATGAATTCCATTGATCCCTGCATTCAATTTACCTCTGAAATTGAGACCAATAACTGTCTTTCTTTCCTCGATGTCCTTGTTATTCGTTGTGATAATGGCTTTCAGACTACCGTCTTTCGTAAACCTTTTGCTGTCAGTCTTCCACCTCACAGGCATTCTTCTCATCCCCCTAACCAGAAATTCGCTGCTTTCAATACTTTTGTTTTTCGGGCTACCAATGTTTGTTCTACTCCTCAGTTACTTAGTGCTGAACTTAATTACCTCAAAGCTATTGCTGTTGATCGTGGTTATTCCTCTAAAATTATTGATTCTATTTATAAGAAATTGACGAAATCCGTCCATTCTGAAAAGCATTCTAATTCCAACTCTAATACTTCAGTTGTGTTACCATTTTTTCCTAAAATCAGTCAGCAAGTTGCTAAAATCTTAAGAAGGTTTGATTTTAATGTTATTTTTTCTCCTGTTAATAAAATCACTTTTTCAAATCTCAAACACCCCATTGATCGCCTAGATAACTGGGGTATTTACCAAATCTCTTGCCAATGTGGCCTTTCTTATATTGGCCAGACTAAACGTGCTCTTAGATTTCGTTTAAAAGAGCATGAAGGTTATGTTAAAAATCAGGAGCTCAAACGTTCTTCTATTGCTCAACATTCTTGGTCTTCTCAACATAGGTTCGATTTTTCCTCAGCCACCATTATCCAAAAATGTTCTTCTAACCTTGATCTTGATTTTTGGGAAGCTTACCACATCATTAAAAATTCTCACTCTTTAGTCAAATGACTTATCTAGTACTCCAGATTTTCCAAGTATTTGGAAAGCATTAATTTAATTTCCTCTTTTTTGGTTTCATTTTCTTTCCTTTTCCGGTAGATGTCGCTACTTGTCCACCCAGTCGTTTCCACTGCTTCTCTCTCATTGGTTGTTTCTGGCGCTTTCGCTACCCGCATAGGGTATATAAGGCAGCGCGTCTCTGTCTATCATTTTGCTCAGCCTTGCTTTTTCTAGCACGCTGTTCCTTTTTTCCCTCTCTTGCACTGAAGAAGAATCTCGCTGTAGATTCGAAACAGCTGTTTGCTGCTTTTTCACGCATTATTTGTGCATTTTAAACGTTGGTTTACTGCATTTCAATATTCCTGCACAAAGGCTTTAATTGCTATTTTAAAAAAATATTAGTTTTCAATTTGAAAATTTTTTTTCACCTATATTCTGTAACCCGGGAAGCCCGGGTACGATTCCCTAGTATATATAATAATGATCTTCCAAATGTAATCAGGGAAGCTGCTTAACATAATTAACCGGTATACCGAATTTATTGCAAATCGCATATTTCTGCATGGAAAACCCATTTATCTAAATTACGGGGGGATAGCTACCCCCTTTCCTCCCTTTATACGTAACTAATGAACCTCCAAATCTAATCAAGGCAGCTCCTTAATTTAATAAACCGGTATACCAAATTTGGAGCAAATCGAATAATTCATCATGAAAAACCGATTTATCTACATTAAGGGGGTAGCCCCCTTTCCCCCCTTTATACTTAAATAATGAGCTTCCAAATCTAATCAGGGAAGCTCCTTAACACAATAAACCGGTATACCAAATTTGGAGCAATTCGAATATTTCTGCATGAAAAACCCATTTATATAGATTAAGGGGGGGGGACTAGCCCCCCTTTTCCCCCTTTATCCTTAACCAATGAACCCCAAAAACTAATCAGGGAAGCACCTCATCAGAATGAACCTAGAAAAAAAATTTGAAGCATATCGGATATTTCTATCAAGAGTTATTGCGTTATGTACATACGTACGCACGTACGTACACACGTACATACAGAATCGGCGGGAACATAAGCTCTCAGACTTTGATAGCCTGTGAGCTAAAAATATCACCCTGATCGGATAATAAGTGGCCATTTTTCAATTAGCCTAACGCTTTCTAGGCTCTTTGCAATAAGCCTGAAAAATATCAGGCTAATTGGAAAAAGGGAGATGGATTCTCCAAGGTTTCAAATGAGGTAAATATTTATACTGTGGCATTTTTTAAATTCAAAAATAAATTTGATAAAAATTACGAAAACTAACTTTTTATATGGTCCCGCAGTCCCTCTGGTTATATTTAGTAAAAGTTTACACATATCATAACAGATATAACACAAAAAGTTTGACATCTGTACTACAAAAATTGACACAGTTATTAAATTTCAAAGTTTGAGATTTTTGCACATGATTTTGTCTTTCATTGAGGGATCAGTTAAAAGATGAATTAAAATAATTCGAGATCAAAATCAGGGTGCAATGTCTTTTTAACAGTGAAGCCACTTTTAGACGGTATCGTCGGTATTTTTGAATATTGTTCGACCCATAAAAGTTAGCTCAAATTTTTAGATGAAATAACCCTATTTGGTGATTCCCCGATTTTGTGATACCGGCTAAAGGTGGATTCGCCTTAAAAAGGACTTAGCTCTCTGATTTTGATCTCGAATTACTTTAATTCATCTTTTAACTGATCCTTTAATGAAAGACAAAATCATGTGCAAAAATCTCAAACTTTGAAATTTAATAACTGGGTCAATTTTTGTAGTACAGATGTCAAACTTTCTGTGTTATATTTGTTATGATATAAGTAAACTTTTACTAAATATAACTATAGGGACTGGGGGACCATATAAAAAGTTAGTTTTCGTAATTTTTATAAAATTGATTTTTGACTTTAAATAATGCCACAACATGAATATTTAGCTCATTTTAAAGGTTTTTGTAATTGGAACTATATGTGTACGACCAACGGTTGAGAAATTAAAGGTCGGCAATAGATAACATATTGCACCCTGTATACATTCTTTTTAGATAATGATGATTTTTAGAAAAAAATCTAGTTCGCGTTTTCTATCAAGTTTAAATCAAGCTGCTATTTTTCAATAATTGGGGGTCCACGCTACATTAAATACATTCTTTGAAACTACATGAATTGTAATCATAAAATTATGCATGTTTTTTAAGATAAACATTAAATGCGAAGGAAGGAGTGTTTTAATTTATTTTATAAAATTATTTTTAAAGCATTTCTTTAAATTTAAAGCATTCGCAGAAAAAAATCTATCTTTCATAAACGTCCGAAAAATCTAGATATCTTGAAAAAAGGTAAAATAGTGGAAAAAAAATTGCCATCAAAAGAGCTAACATTCCTCAGCACTCTTAAAGATACTGAATGTTGGTTTTCTTTTGGGGCTTCTTTTCTTATCTGTGGCAGTATCAGGATAAAAGCTTTCGTTTGATTGTTTTATGATATACTTTTTTACGTAAGAAACATTCACATAAAAAAACTATTTTTAAGTTTCTCCATTCAAAATAAATTCTAAGGGAAAACTAAATATATTAAATGGTAAATAGTTTTGTATTTTGATATTTGATTATTTTAATGATATTTCTAATTTATAACGATTTCTGACTATTATTAAATAAATAAACAAAAAGATTTGAAGCACATACCCAAAATGTTTGGTCTACGAATTTTGTCTTTCTATTCGGATTCGGTAGAATCACCACGAAATATCAAAATTACTCAGCAGAACATAATTTACTGAAAGCTTAGTCACAATTATTAAATTATTAACACATAATAATTTTGAATTTATTGAGCTAAAATTACCAAAAAGGTCAAAAAATTAAATGCAATCCATTCTTTCATATTAAGAACTTTTATAATTAATATTTTGTTTAAATTCTGAATTCTAAACAGCTTTGTCTAAAAAAAGCATCAGAGTGCAATTTAAAACAACCGCCATCTTTGCTTCAACTAGACATATCCGGTTGAGTTACGAACGTTTGTACAAGGTTGAGTAACTAGACTCTTGTTCAGTTTTTTCTCCATTTCAGCAGGTTGAGTTAGCGGTGATTTGGATTTTAGATTCAACACAGAGTTAAGCTCTTAACTTGGAGTTGAGGTTGAAGGTGAAATACCAGGTTAGTGTAGCTAGCTCCACCTTATGCTCTACGCTAATGTTCTCGTCTACTGTTCATGAGATCCCTTATTCAACTCCCACCGGGGCCAATCCAATCTGAAAAAAGTCATTTTTTAAAGCGAAATCTTTTTTTAATAATGTAATTATTGTTTATTTTCACCTCAGTTCATTTCCAGCTAATTATGTCGCCATTTTTGACAGAAAAACTCTTCTCAACATAACTGATATTCATGATTCAAGTACAGTAAAAATATTTAAATTTTTAGCCTTGACTATGACGTCATATTCATATGCCTTTTATTCTTGAAAACGTCTCTTTCATTTTAATTTTCTACATGTAAACTTTTCATTTGAAAATTAACTACTCTGGAAAAATTCTTATGCCGAGTTTTGGATATTTGGTAACTATAAAGAAAACTATAAAATGCGGCTAAATAATACTCGTGTATTAAAAATGCCCTTTGAATCTGTAAGAAAAAAATGATTTAAGTAAATAAAAAAATAGCCTAAACATATATGCACAGAAACAAAGGTCCGTTCAACAAAGCTCAACAACTTCCTTTTTCACGCTGACATCAGCCAAACATCATACATAGTTTCACATTTGTAATTTTATTAGGGTTAGGATTAGGATATATATTAGCGTGTAAATTATAGTGAAGGATTGGTTTTTGCTCAATAAGTTTGCAGATGAGCACCTGTTAGACATGAAATTCACTCTGTAGCTGTACATTGTATAAAACAATCTATAAAGTTACTAAGAATTTTCTAGGAAACTGGGATGCCTAGAACTTTTTATGTAACGGTAACAACAAAAATTCATGTAACATATACGCGTTTGCACTGTAAATGAAAAAATCTTTAAGGTTACTAAGAATTTTTTAGGAAACTGAGACGCCTAGAACTTTTTATGTAACTGCAACCCGAATTACAGATAAAATTTTAGTAAGATTACTGTAATTTTAGTAGATTCTTTTGTAAAGCTACAGAAAACTGCAGCGTTACAAAAACTAGTCTTGTAGATTTACATTTTTTTGTACAGTCTACAGATAAAATGTTAGTAAACATACAGATTTCTGCAACTTTACAGCTGTAGAATGACATCTTTTTTTTTTTTTTTTTTTTTTTTTTTTTTTTTTTTTTTTTTTACAGTGTAATGCGTACCCGAATATTAGATAAAAGTTTCTATTGCAGAAGTAAAAAAAAAAAATGAGTACTGACACTGTAAGGAACTAAATAAATGATCATTATTAAGAAAAAAACACCCGTACAGAAAATTACCAGGAAAAGAGAAAGAATACCACGTTCTCTTGTAAAAGATACGACTTACCTTAATTGCAGAGGTTGTAAGTCATTGGTATCTACTACTCAATACAAGAGTACAGGCAGTTCTTGGAGTATATATGATCAGCATTTGTCTCTCAATAATATGTAGGTTTTATTCATGGTGTTACGATAGTTTGTTTTGCTTGTTTCATTTGCTTCTCAATCATATGTAGTTTTCAATTATGGTATTATTATTATTTTGTTTGCTTCAAGGGATGTACGAAAAATAACAAACTTGCGAATAACAAAATTTTTTTGTCAATCCATGTGTCTAATGAAAATAAATAAAAAGCTAAAAGTAAACCAAAACTGCATTTTTTTTATTGCATAACCAGTTCAATTTTTTTAAGATTCGGAAAAAATTGCTCTTAATGATTTTACCAGGAAAACAATCTTTAAACAGGAAAAATGTAGTAGGGGAGACTAGGGAGTGTTGACCCACTTTTTACAAAATGATTTTTTATTTTTTAAATATTGAACGCAGAATAAAGTTTTATATATCATTTTATTCGTTATACAATCAGTTATCAAAATAAAATTGCTACATAAGTGTAATATATAAGAAATTTGAAAAATTACTGATTTTAATCATGAGAAAATAATGGGTCAAGGTTCCCCACGTATGGGAGGGTTGACCCACTATGTGGGAGCTTGGCCCACTTTGTTTTATATATTGAAATATTTGTGAATAGAAATAAAATCAGTTTAAAAAAAAAGCTAAATAATTGTATGCTACATGCTTTAACTATTATAAAAAACATATTTGAAAATATGATGTTTAAGCAAACCTGTTTAGACGCAATCGCAAAGTCAGAGGATTAAAAGAAAATTTTTATTTTAAACAGGATTTTGTCTGAGAAGATGTAACTGTACAGCAGGAAAAATGAAACTTTAACATTTAAGACAGTATTCCGCTAGAGACAGGTTCCGTTTTCACAGGGTTTCATGCATTATTATGTCCGGATTTAGTAGCCACTGTTTCACTTTTTTTCGCCTCCTTGCCCTACTTTTTGTGAAATTCAATCCGACAGTTCTAGCTGTCACATAGTTTGGCCTCATCTCACTGTATTCATGCTGGTGAAATTTGTCTACATACCTTCCTAAAGTTTTTCGATCAATGCTATGTTCTTTTTCAGCCACATGAGTACTTAACCCTCTCGCTGCGTAATTGTTTTATCAAAATAGCTTCAACAATTGCGTATATAACCCTTTCCCGATGAGCGTCTTTTAATAAGTTTTATTCTTTTGTCACCGGTTAAAAAAAAAAAAATCTAATTTAATTGGGAAAATGTTCCGATTAAAAAAGGCAAAATTTACAATAAAAAAATTACTGGTGGGAACAATCAAGTAGGGTTTATTAAACGGAAAAATGCATCCCCGAGAAAATCTCGGGTTGCGCAAATTTTGATACTTTTACGTTGCCCGAGAAAAACTCGGGTTGCGCAGCGAGAGGGCTAACTCATAATTAACATCTTTTAACAACTCTTTCAGGGGCAAAGTACTTTTAGTATTAAAATGTTGAAATAAATGACTGGCACCGGAATATACGAACAAATTTATTTGGAAATATGAAAAAGGCTATATTTCACATACCTATTAAATGGAAAATATTTCAGCAAATTTCTGGTGCCATTGTAGTGTTTGGGAATTGAAATTAAGTGGTTTCATAAACGTACCACTGCCCCTGAAACGGTTAAGACTGCTGCTTTCATACTTTCTCATCTTTTCCACTGTTTCTATTTACCTATTGTAAGTAATATTTAAATGGAAAAACGTTCCTATCAACTTTTCCATTCATATTTCATTACTTTTTTCGTGCTGTGGATACTATAGCAATTTTTCACATCTTTCTTTAATCAGTTTTAAAAGTTTTCTTTTCCATCATCCCATTTTAATGTAGCTTTACAGTAAATTTACAATTTACATTCATTTTTACATATAACCATTAATCTTTCATTATCCACAGTGCATAATAAAAATATTTTCAAAAGGCCTTAATTAGCACATTGCCGACGGGCAATTTTTACCAAATCTGAATTTTAAAATAGTAGAAGCTCCTCTCTGTTCTGAATGTCTTTTGTAAATTGCTGTTCTAGATAGGTTTCCCCTGTTTTTGCATTTGTAAATATCTTTCAATGTGCGAATTTAATATAAAATGTCTTACAATCTAAAAGAATGTGGGGAACGTGATATAAATGCATTTTCTGTAAGGTAGAAGCCACGCCCTTAGTCAATGATGTTCTTTGTATGAAAACGAAAATTCTCGTTTCCCGTGCGCCACCAGTGGCCGAGAGGTTCTGCTCTCGAAGCTGGTAGACGGGAGGTGCTGGGTTCGATCCCAATCGCGCCCATCGGCCTAATCGCTCGGAGTTTTCGTGGTTTTCTTCGAACCTTGGTTCTCCAAGCGTTAATACGGGTTAGGTTCCCTTAGAAAGACCTCCAAGGAAGGCACCCCCCCCCCTTAGGGCCTTTATCCCACGTGCAGATAATTGGCCGACATAAATACAACTAAATACAACCATCTCGTTTCCCGTCGTGAATGTGTTACAGAAGCCTTGAATATCTGGTCAACCAAAGCGCTATAAGTAAGCGTACAAAGTTAATGCTGGAATCTGCCGTAAATTGACACAGCTGCGCCATCTTGTGGATGGAGTGAATAACGCAAATACGCGGGTTTTTTGTATGACGTCATATATGACAGAAAATCTACCATCTGCGCATCTCGTGCGCAGATCTATTTGAAGATATTTACAATTAAAGAGTTATAGGCGGAAAAGGAAACAAAGCTATTTTAGAGAATAACTGTTAAAATTTTAATCATGAATTTCAAATATTTACTCACTCATGGAAGATGAACCTTGTTTACCAGATTTATTGCAAAATATTTTTGTTACAGTTTGTTTTGATGAAAATATGTGTATTTAAAAAAAAAAAATCGCAATGTCATTTTAATTTCGGGAGAAAAAGCACTAATGCTACGTAAACAGTATTGCCTTTTGCCCCGAAACTAAACTGACATTGCAACTATTTTTTAAATACATATACTTTTATCAAAACAATTGTAACAAAAATATTTTGCAATAAATCTGGTAAACAAGGTTAATCTTCCATGAGTGAGTAAATATTTGAAATTCACGATTAAAATTTTAACAGGTATTCTCTAAAATGGCTTTGTCTGCTTTTCCGCCTATAACTCTTAAATTGTAAATATCTTCAAATAGACCTGAATTTTATGCAAGCTATTCGGGTTTTTTCCACATTGGAAGAAACTTGCCCACCTTGGGTTTATGTTATTATTTACTAGAAAAGAAAATGTATTTTAAATATAATGAGCGAAAAGCATGTGTTTAAATTGATGTAATATACCAGTATGTATGTATTTTAAATAAAGTTATGTTTTTCAAATGACGAGTATATTTTTAAAATGATGATTTTATATTTTGAATGAAATGAATGCAACATAAACGCTGGTGATGGGGAAAATATTTGACGGTTTATGAACTGCTGCCGGCTAACATAACAGTACTTTTTTACATTGTTTATTTAATCTAACCCTGTTCATATATATGAAAAGATAAAAAATTTTAATCGATTTTTCCCTCCCAGATATGCTAGAAAAATAAAAAATTATGTACATGGATGTGTTTCTAGTAACAATACAACATTTTAGTATTTTTACAACTTGATTATAAATTAGCAAATTAATTTTACGTTATCTAAACGTAGCTGATAAGTCCTTAAACATTCTTTATGGTTGTTACAACTGTATATGCACGTACAACAATTGAGTAAGTTATGTAACAAACTACGATTTCTAAAATATACCAGCTGGTTGGGAAATTGCAAAAGAGAATTATTTAAAACCTTTAAGCATCTTAATCGTGATTTTCAGCAATATAATTTTTATAAAAAAGTTAAAATATTTTTTAATATTTATTATTAAATGTCAGTGATTTTAATACGTTCAATTGGCCCATCCCCGTCCGCAGCCCTTTTTTCTACTACTTATTCCGACTCTTTTGCGAAAGCCAGATTTAAAAAAAAAAAAAAAAAATTCAAAAATTGAAACCGGACAAAATTAAAAGGGAAATTTGAAATTATTGGCTACCGACCAACAACTGCTACGTCGAGCTTATTATTAGTCTATAGTTTTCAGTTATTGGCAATTGTTGTGTGCTTCATAAGCCTTTTTCAAATTTGGAGAATGTTCCGCAATTGGGTTATTTCGATAAAAGTTACTTTTATTTTCTAACCATTATTTAACTTTTATACAGTTACAATTGTATACTGTTTTCTCATTTGACGCCAATCATGGCTATCGGCCCGATTACGGAAAGTTATCCATTTTACGCTTGCGAAGAACCGGTGTAAGATAATAAATGTTTAATTGAGCATACCAAGTACTAATTGTAAATATTTTATATTTTATTCCAATTTTTGAAGTTTCTTCTATACTTTGTATGCTTTCTGCAATGTTATTCACCTGTGCGAAGTGCAGGTATCCCATGAAAACTATTTTTCCCCGATATGACACAATGACCGATATATTTCTAGATTAAAAAAAAAAAAGTAATTTGTCGATTTTAGGAATTTTTTTTAAAGCTGTTGTCTAAAATTCTCAAAATATTTAAAACTATAAATAATCAATTATTGCTGGTAGTACAAGAATTATTGCTTGCATTTTAAATCAAAGTGGATCCTAATGTAAAATTAAATGAGTTTTAAATGGAATGAATGAAATGTTTCTATTTTAAATATTATAAATACAATTCGATCAAGAGAATATTTGGCAATTTATCGCCTGCGCCCGGTAAATAAAATATATGCCTTAAAATTAATTAAATAATTTATACTTAAACTCTAAGCGTAATAAAACGTTTAATTCTCATTGGAAATGCACATGTTTATGTAATTTTTATAACTTTATCTTATCAGGAATCGAATTAAAAACGCTGCTGTAAAATTCTATCTTAACATACATTAACTAATTTTTATATGTCCTTGTTCATTGCATTACAAAAACATAATTCAAATAGAACGTATTAAAATCACTGACATTTAATAATATATATTAAATAATATTTTAACTTTTTTATAAATTATAATAAAACACAAAACTAACCTGTTTTTCTCTTTTGGGAAGCGAAAAAAATGAGTTCTCTCAGATAGAGAGTTATATTTGCAGTTTTGAAAACTGCAATAATTAAACGCCAACGTGGCATTTTCCCAAATAATATAAGTTCTTAAAAGAACTGATTTTGTTTAAATAACTAACTTGAATTAATAAATTAAATAATGGCGAATAAATAAATCGAATTATATCTATGCTTCCAAGTACTGCAGACGACAAACGAATAAAATCACGGCTGCGCGTGCGCATAGTTATTTCATAGATATCGAACTTATAGATCATCCACAAAGGGGAAAGAAGTTAATAATCCTCTTGATCACTCCATCCGCTGGGTGGCGTATGACCTTGATTGACGTGACCTCGACTTTAATCTTGCGATTACCTCTCCCATTTAAGATAGGACGCTTACTTATATCGCTTTGCTGGTCAACCCTCCATCACTTTAATTGGGGCAAGCCTCCCATCATAGTCCTTTTCTAAAGAATAGCACATTGTTATGTTAAGCCTAACTTACTGTACAATCTTTATACCTGGAATGAAAGCTCGACATTCCTGCATTACTTAAAACATACGTACTTAAATTTCTATGATATATTTTATCTGAAAAATGCTTAAAAAATGTTTCTAAAAAAACACAAATTCTAGGTTAAAAAGTCTTCACAAATAATTTTTTACACAACTATTTCGATTAGCAGTATGAAACAGAGACTATTTTTTGAGCATTCCAGTAGCTTTGGTTGACCCCTATTGATAAAACTCTGAAATTCTTTTAAATATGAAAGTGATGGGTGGGTTAAGCCTCCAGTATGGTTAACCAGTCTCCTCTACTCTGTCTTCTTAGTACTGATGAAATATATAGATCTAAAAACTATAATAATAACTAAAGAAATTTTTATACATTATCATACATCACATATTTTTTTTATGTCACTTTTGTAATATTAAAAGCAGACCCAAATAATGAAAAACGAGCATCTGATGAGATAATGCAGAAGAAGAGTAGATAAGAAACATAAATTGTTAATAAATAATTGATATGTGATCTCAGGATTTTAAATTCCGAGATTTCAATGAAAATATATCATGAAGTTTTACCAGCTTGTAGAACATTGTGTGACGTAATTTTTACTTTTTATTTTAGAAGAACAATATATTCTACCCTCGTAAATCAAAAAAGAAACTCGTTACGGAACACCAAAGCGTTATAAGTTTTGAGAAGCAAGTTTCTGTTAACAATCTTCAGAGACTAAATAAACTTTAAAAGAACACAAACAATTTTCCCAACATAATAAACTCATGCCCACAATTAAAGATACAAACATGAAATCTCCGAAAACTGATGAACTATTCATCGTGTTGCCACGAAATTTGGCACATAGGTATATTATTATGGGAGAAAGAATATAGCAATATAACAATATGGAAAAGATTTTAATTGTGAATTAAGACACAGGGTATATCAAAAAGTGTTAAGTCATGAATCAGAGATACAGTATTTATATCGGGAAAAGTTTGTCTAACATGGAGTGTGACCCCCGTGGACTGTTATACAAGTCTCACAACGAGCTCCCATACTGTTTATAAGGGTGTCAATAAATGTTTGTGGCAACAATGCTCATTCTTCCAAAAGCGCGTCTTTTAAATCTTTGCGGGTTCTGGGAGGGGCATTACACTGTGCAGTGGCTCTTCCTAGACCATCCCAAACATGTTCAATAGGATTGAGGTCCGGAGACCTCAAGGGCCAATTCATTCGGCGAATATCCTTTTCTTCGTGAAAGTTATCAGCAATATGAGCTCTGAGTGGCTTCGCATTACCATCCATAAACATGAAGTCCGGGCCTACAGCACCCTGGAAGAACCTCACATAGGCTTCAAGGATCTCATCCCTAACGCCCGGCGCCCAGTCGTGTGTGTCCCTTTCACTGTATCCAACACGAGAGTCCGGTTGTTTTGGAGCTGAAGACATCAGTATTGGATACAACAAGAATGGGGCACATTGTTATGTTAAGCCTAACTTACTGTACAATCTTTATACCTGGAATGAAAGCTCGACATTCCTGCATTAGTTAAAACATACTTACTTAAATTTATATGATATATTTTATCTGAAAAATGCTTACAAAATAGTTCTAAAAAAACACAAATTCTAGGTTAAAAACTCTTCACAAATAATTTTTTACACAACTATTTCGATTAGCAGTATGAAACAGAGACTATTTTTTGAGCATTCCAGTAGCTTTGGTTGATACCTATTGATAAAACTCTGAAATTCTTTTAAATATGAAAGTGATGGGTGGGTTAAGCCTCCAGTATGGTCAACCAGTCTCCTCTACTCTGTCTCCTTAGTACTGATGAAATATATAAATCTAAAAACTATAAAAATAACTAAAGAAATTTTTATACTTTATCATGCATCACATATTTTTTTTTTATGTGTCACGTTTGTAATATTAAAAGCAGACCCAAATAATGAAAAACGAGTATCTGATGAGATAATGCAGAAGGAGAGTAGATAAGAAACATAAATTGTTAATAAATAATTGATATGTGATCTCAGGATTTTAAATTCCGAGATTTCAATGAAAATATATCATGAAGTTTTACCAGCTTGTAGAACATTGTGTGACGTAATTTTTACTTTTTATTTTAGAAGAACAAAATATTCTACCCTCGTAAATCAAAAAAGAAACTCGTTACGGTACACCAAAGCGTTATAAGTTTTGAGAAGCAAGTTTCTGTTAACAATCTTCAGAGGGGTCATTCCATGTCAGTTCAGGCAGGCATGTAACCCACCATCACAGATTTTGATGAAACTGCGTGTGTTTGTTCCTTTTATTAAGATATGATTCCCAGTATTTTTTTTTACTCCTTGGTCAAATAGTTTCTGAGAAAAAAATTGTCAAAATTTTGAAAAACTGCCGTCAGTTGGCATTCTTGACTGCTCGATTTTCAAATGTAGCATGACATAAATATGATCATATTTCAATATCTATACTACAAATCATCTTCAAATAATTTATGCATAATATATAGGTTACGCAGTTTATGAAAAAGAAATACTGTTACGCTTATAACATTTTAAGTGTGTCTAAAAAAATGTTTAATCTTTGAAGTTGTGATTTTTTTATGAAAAATAATGCATTAACTAAAATAGCATTATCAACAAAAGGCGGTATTTTTATTAAATTTATTTTTTGTAGGGGATATACTTAAAGGTGTCCTTTATCTGATTCTGAAATAAAAATAGTGGGATTTTGGGTGTTTTTAGTAGTATTTCCTATTTAAAAATATTTTGAGGCGTATTTCAAATCAAATCAAGCAGAGTCATTCCATGTCAGTTCGTCTAAGACATTTAATTACTGTCACAAATTTCAATGAAACTGGGTATGTTTATAGCTCATTTTAAGACGTAATCACCGTTAATTTCCTTGATCCTAAGTAAAATATTTTTTAAGATAAAAAAAAATATCTAAATTTTGAAATTTTTTAAAAATGTTTTTAATGACAGATCTATATTCAAAGACTGCATAAAAAAAGTCATTTCAATATAAAATCACTAAATAAGTTTCAAATAATGTATATGTGACAAATAATGTAGGCAGATTATTATTTATTGTTGTTTGTCATGTTTAAACGCTAAGAGTGTGTTTAATCTTGGGAATTCTTAAAATCAAGAATTTTGTGAAAAATAATGTGTTAATCAAAAATTTATTATTAACCGAAGGCAGGCTATTATTACTTTTTTATTTGTACGTAAAAATATCTTTTCAATAGTTATAAAATAAAAATAGTGAAAATATGAGCAATTTTAACAAAATTTTCATAAAATGTGAATGTTTAATGATAAATATTGAAGCTTTTCATGCTAAGATGTACTATAATGACCATGATATCGTGTATTGCTACCCTTGCTTAAATATAATACATACAATAATAAAATAACAAGTATTATTTATAGCAATAAAAATTAAATTAAATAGCACCAGTTCCTTTACCAACACTACATTGCTCAACAGCCGACTTAAAATCAACAGCCCACTCTTATTGAAAAATACTTTCAACTGTTCAAATAATAAATAAACTACATTTAAAAATCTTAATATCAACTTATTATCTTAAGACGATAATAATAACTAAACAACATAATGAATTTATAAATCTGCTTTTAATTGAAAATTCATGAAATTGTCCCTTTAAATGTTGTTGTTCATCGAGTCAATCAAAACAAATTATAAAAAAAAAATAGTGAACCTAATATGCTGTCTGCAATGACACTTCTAACATAACTAATTAATTCATTACCATCTGAAATCAAACCCAAAAGATCAAAAAGAAGAAAAAATCAGCTGTAGTGTGAATGTGACATACTCAGTGGTTGTTGAGATAGGAATGTCTTTGTGACATTTTCACCTGTACTTCAATAAAATATAAACATGTAAGCTTTTTTCATTCATCCAAATTAAGTAAAACGATTATAAAATTTTGTTGTCATTACACCAGATGTTAAATTTTTCGTCACATACTATTAGATAAGTTCTTTACTTTTAGACATTATTGACATAATATCATAAAATTTACTATATGTATTTTCTATAAGTGTATAAACAATATATATGCTTTATTAAACATAAATGAATAATTTTTAAATAATTTGTTTGAGAACAGGGATATATATACACACATATATATGTTGAAAATCCATCTTTCAGCAATATTGTGATGAAATAAATCAAATTACCGTAATTTCCGGTGTATAGCCCGCGGATCAAACAATCGTGTTTCGACCCAGAATTTTTTTTTTTTAAATGTAACTTTTTAGATCACAGTAAATATTGGTCTCCAAATACTGAATAAAATTTCTGGGTCCAAACTGAATTGTTTGATCTGCGAGGTATACACCCGAAATTACGGTACATATCATTAGAAACTGAATAAAGTTACAAAAGTGCAACTCATTAAGTTTTAAATAATTTTTTAGATATAGTTATTTGAAAGATATAAATATAATGGATTATGCATTTTTGCATATATTTAAAGAACAATATGTCAAAACTTTCTTCAAAAGAGTGAAATTTGGTATTTTTTTCAATATTAGCAGCTCAAATCTAAATTTTCAACATTAACAGCCAAATATGAGTTTAAAGATTAGGAATGTCATTTTGAAAATTTCTATTGGGCGGCGAGGAGCTAGTGATTTTTCTCTTTTTTGGAAAGGGATAATTGCTCTTCGCCCTAGAAGTTTTACTAAGAAACAATATTGTTTATTTTTTCCTTAAGAAACGAACATAAAAGATAATTTGAAAAATAAAATAAATGTATAAATAAAAATATTTCTAGGGATGATACATTGGATAGATTTTACATCTGAAAATATTGATAATTTTAAATATGATTTAAATACTACTAAAACCAACCAAAATCCCACTATTTTTATTTCAGATCCAGTTATAATGTATTATTATGTACAATTTAAAATTAAAAAATTAGTCATAGAAACTCTGCCTCTGATTGATAAAGACTTTTTAATAATTTCATTATTTTTTGTAAAATATTTTTGATTTCAAAGATTATACAATTTTTTAGACATATTTAAATATTTTTTAACATTACAGCAATATTTTTTTCATAATTTACATACTTTATTTACCTTGCTTAAATTATTTGAAGAAAATTTCTTTATTAGTTATTGAAATATGATTTTATATATAAAATGAGGCCTTTGAAAATTGAACAATCATTAATGGCAACTCGTGGCATTTTCCCAAAACTGATAATTTTTTCTCATATTTTCACTATTTTTTTTATAACCATTTAAAAGATATTTTTACGTACAATTAAAAAAAGCAATAACACCCTGCCTTTGGTTAATAATAAATTTTTGATTAACACATTATTTTTGACAAAATTCTTGATTTTAAAAATTCACAAGATAAAAGACACTCTTAGTGTTTAAACATGACGAAAAACAAGAAATAATAATCTGCCTACATTATTTGTCACATATACATTATTTGAAACCTATTTAGTGATTTTATATTGAAATGACTTTTTTTTTTTTTTTTTTTTTTTTAAATGCAGTCTTTGAATATCGAACTGTCATTAAAAAAATTTAAAACAATTTTTCAAAATTTTGATATTTTTTATCTTAAAAAATATTTTACTTACGATCAAGAAAATTAAAGGTGATTACGTCTTAAAATAAGCTATAAAAAAACCCAGTTTCATTGAAATTTGTGACAGTGATTAAATGGCTTAGGGGAACTGACATGGAATGACTCTGCTTGATTTGATTTGAAATGCACCTGAAAATATTTTTAAATAGGAAATACTACTAAAAACACCCAAAATCCCACTATTTTTATTTCAGAATCAGGTAAAGGACACCTTTAAGTATATCTCCCACAAAAAATAAATTTAATAAAAATGCCGCCTTTTGTTGATAATGCTTTTTTTGTTAATGCATTATTTTTCATAAAAAATTCGCGACTTCAAAGTTTAAATATTTTTTTAGACACACTTAAAATGTTATAAGAGTAACAATATATTTTTTTTCATAAGCTGCGTACCCTAAATATTATGCATAAATTATTTGAAGATGATTTGTGGAGTAGATATTGAAATATGATTATATATATGACATGCTACATTTGAAAACCGAGCAGTCAAGAATACCAACTGACGGCAGTTTTTCAAAATTTTGACAACTTTTTTCTCAGAAACTATTTCACCAAGGAGCAAAAAAAATTACTGGTGATCATATCTTAATAGTAAAAACAAACACACGCAGTTTCATTAAAATCTGTGATGGTGGGTTACATATTGATATTTTACTGCCTGATTTGATGTGGAATGCCCCAGAGACTAAATAAACTTTAAAAGAACACAAACAATTTTCCCAACATAATAAACTCATGCCCACAATTAAAGTTACAAACATGAAATCTCCGAAAACTGATGAACTATTCATCGTGTTGCCACGAAATTTGGCACATAGGTATATTATAATGGGAGAAAAAATATAGCAATATAACAATATGGAAAAGATTTTAATTGTGAATTAAGACACAGGGTATATCAAAAAGTGTTAAGTCATGAATCAGAGATACAGTATTTATATCGGGAAAAGTTTGGCTAACATGGAGTGTGACCCCCGTGCACTGCTATACAAGCCTCACAACGAGCTCTCATACTGTTTATAAGGGTGTCAATAAATGTTTGTGGCAACAATGCTCATTCTTCCAAAAGCGCGTCTTTTAAATCTTTGCGGATTCTGGGAGGGGCATTACACTGTGCAGTGGCTCTTCCTAGACCATCCCAAACATGTGCGGGCCTACAGCACCCTGGAAGAACCTCACATAGTCTTCAAGGATCTCATCCCTAACGCCCGGCGCCCAGTCGTGTGTGTCCCTTTCACTGTATCCAACACGAGAGCCCGGTTGTTTTGGAGCCGAAGACATCAGTATTAGACACAACGAGAAAGAATATAGCAATATAACAATATGGAAAAGATTTTAATTGTGAATTAAGACACAGGGTATATCAAAAAGTGTTAAGTCATGAATCAGAGATACAGTATTTATATCGGGAAAAGTTTGTCTAACATGGAGTGTGACCCCCGTGCACTGCTATACAAGCCTCACAACGAGCTCTCATACTGTTTATAAGGGTGTCAATAAATGTTTGTGGCAACAATGCTCATTCTTCCAAAAGCGCGTCTTTTAAATCTTTGCGGGTTCTGGGAGGGGCATTACACTGTGCAGTGGCTCTTCCTAGACCATCCCAAACATGTGCGGGCCTACAGCACCCTGGAAGAACCTCACATAGTCTTCAAGGATCTCATCCCTAACGCCCGGCGCCCAGTCGTGTGTGTCCCTTTCACTGTATCCAACACGAGAGCCCGGTTGTTTTGGAGCCGAAGACATCAGTATTGGACACAACGAGAAAGAATATAGCAATATAACAATATGGAAAAGATTTTAATTGTGAATTAAGACACAGGGTATATCAAAAAGTGTTAAGTCATGAATCAGAGATACAGTATTTATATCGGGAAAAGTTTGTCTAACATGGAGTGTGACCCCCGTGCACTGCTATACAAGCCTCACAACGAGCTCTCATACTGTTTATAAGGGTGTCAATAAATGTTTGTGGCAACAATGCTCATTCTTCCAAAAGCGCGTCTTTTAAATCTTTGCGGGTTCTGGGAGGGGCATTACACTGTGCAGTGGCTCTTCCTAGACCATCCCAAACATGTGCGGGCCTACAGCACCCTGGAAGAACCTCACATAGGCTTCAAGGATCTCATCCCTAACGCCCGGCGCCCAGTCGTGTGTGTCCCTTTCACTGTATCCAACACGAGAGCCCGGTTGTTTTGGAGCCGAAGACATCAGTATTGGACACAACGAGAAAGAATATAGCAATATAACAATATGGAAAAGATTTTAATTGTGAATTAAGACACAGGGTATATCAAAAAGTGTTAAGTCATGAATCAGAGATACAGTATTTATATCGGGAAAAGTTTGGCTAACATGGAGTGTGACCCCCGTGCACTGCTATACAAGCCTCACAACGAGCTCTCATACTGTTTATAAGGGTGTCAATAAATGTTTGTGGCAACAATGCTCATTCTTCCAAAAGCGCGTCTTTTAAATCTTTGCGGGTTCTGGGAGGGGCATTACACTGTGCAGTGGCTCTTCCTAGACCATCCCAAACATGTGCGGGCCTACAGCACCCTGGAAGAACCTCACATAGGCTTCAAGGATCTCATCCCTAACGCCTGGCGCCCAGTCGTGTGTGTCCCTTTCACTGTATCCAACACGAGAGCCCGGTTGTTTTGGAGCCGAAGACATCAGTATTGGACACAACAAGAATGGGGGCAACGAAAACGTGTTCTTTTCAGTGATGAGTCGGGATTCACCATGCAGAGTGATTCTCGTCGAATCTTCATTTGGTGAGAGCGTGGAGCTCGCTGTCATCCATCCTACGTACAAGAAAGCGACAGATTTGGTGGCAAAGGAATTCTTGTGTGGGGTTGCATAATGTTGGGCAGTCATACACCACTGCGCGTCTTGTATGCGGGTACTGTCAACGAACATCGCTATAGGGATGAGGTTCTTGAAGCCTATGTGAGGCTGTTCCGGGGTGCTGTAGGCCCGGACTTAATGTTTATAGAAGATAATGCGAAGCCACTCACAGGTCACATTGTTGATAATTTTCTTGAAGAAGAGGATATTCGCCGTATGAATTGGCCGCCCGAGGTCTTCGGACCATAGAAAGAACCATTGCACAGCGTAACCCCCCCCCCCCTTCCCAGGACCCGCCTGGAGTTAAAAGCCGCGCTTCTGGAAGAATGGGCTTTGTCGCCACAAACATTTATTGGCATCCTCATAAACAGTATGAGAGCTCGTTGTGAGGCTTGTATAGCAGTGCAGGTGGTCAAACTCCATATTAGACAGACTTTTCCCGATATAAATGCTTTATCTCTGATCCATGATTTAACACTTTTGGATATATCCTGTTTTTTAATTCACAATTAAAATCTTTTCCATATTGTTATGTTGCTATATTCTTTCTCCCATTTGTGATATCGTTTGATATCACATATATTATTCTTTATAGGTAATTAATATGATCCCTAGATAGTTAAAATTTAATATTAATTATCAATATAATTATGCGCCTTTCGATTACTTTTTGTATATCTATGTTTTAAATTAATATACACCCCTTTTACATATTACTTTAACGTTCCCAGAAATCTCTCTCTGTTCTTTTATCTAAGAAAATAAAATAAAAAAAAAAGAATATTATTCACAGCCATTTCATTTCGAAAGATTCATTCTTTTCGCGTTGCATCTGCCTATAAAATTTCTCTCTGCCAGATTTTTAATTCGGTGCTTTAGTAAGAGATAGTCAAAACTTTGGTTAAACCAGCGGTTAGATAATAATATCCAGATGTACTTTTAAACTTATGTCGCCTTTCATTTTACCGCACTCATTCTAATGCTATCGACAGCTTTCGAATTCTTTCTTACTTTCTCACGTACTAGCGTTTGGCTAATTATCGCCTATTAGGCTTTTCATCTAAATTTAAACTATCCCATGTATTCCAATCTAACGGTCATCCCTTGTCAAGATCTGTGTCTTACCCAATATCTATTTATCGCCAAAACTTTACGAATGAAAATTGTGAACTCTGATAATCTATCTCTGGCTACACTACTGAAAAGATGTAGCTGTATTTTGTCTCCTGTATACCGGGGCCGGGGGTCACCCTGCGAGAATGTTATATTGCTCGCTTGTCTTCAATAAAATGCCACATACACATCTTGGATCTTTTAACTGAATCTCTGGTAGTACCTGAGTTTTTGCATCTACACAACGTACCTTAAACTGATACGGCTTATTTGATACAGATAAAATAACTATTTAAAATTTAAATCAATTTATCGTTAAAAGGATGAATGAAATCAACAGTATACCATTGTAATATACTTATGTGCCAAATTTCGTGGCAACACCGCCAATAGTTCATCAGTTTTCACTGATTTTATGTTTGTGATCTTAATTTTGGACATGAGTGCATTTTGCTTTGAAGAAATAATAAAGAGTTTTGGAAACTTTTTTTGACAGTTGGAAATAACCTAGTTTTTTATTATAGGTTGCACATATTTTCACAACTTTCGAGTAATCTAAAAGAAGTATTAGGCAATATTAAAAATGAATTATCTGAAGTAAAATAATTAATTTATAGTGAACATATTTAACGGTGTTCCGATGTATTTCTATACGGTAAAGCGAGGACAGATGCCGCAGAAATTGTGTGGGCGACACTAATGCTCCCTAGACCAATAGAAAGACTTAAGAAGTTCGTAGCGCTCCTCTGTGCTGTGTTGCATGCGTTTACACCCCTTTATTGCTAGTATTTACATATTTATGCCAGTTTTTATAGTTCAAACCCGCGTAGTAAGCTGTTAAAATTATTCTAATAAAGTTTTATTACATATTTTAAGCCAAATAGATAGAGATTTCCTCCCAAAAACGATTGCAACTATACGGTAAAGCGAACAGACTAAGCGGTAGACTAGATCCTCGTAGAATACAAACATGTCTTTGCCTTTCTCTCGCATCGCTGATATGGCATAAAATGGCGGCGAGGCATCTTACCCTCCCTTATGGGACAGATGCCGCAAAATATATTTTTGTTTTTTCGGTTCAATAAATTCATCACTGCGATTTCAGTAGAAATTACATTTAAATGAACGTATATTAGCGCATCCTGCTACTTATCGAAATATTCTCAACAGCAATGTTGGTTCACCATGTGTGAATAAGGAAAACGTAGGCCGTTTACAGTTATCACCATCTAAACTGTTAAACAAAATATCTCCTATCCTAGCGGTCAAAAGACCTATACATACAGCCAAGTAAGAGAAAGAAAAAGGATGCAAATATTACAAGCACAGAGTTTATAAACAAGAATAGAGAAGAAGGAAATAAAAAGCAAAAGAAACTAGAAAGCGTCAAAGAACGACAGCTTGGCGGAAGTAAAATGTGTAAAAAAAGGGAAGGGAACGATCAACTTGAAAACACCTTACTTGAAAAAGAAACTAAAATATGAGTTATCTTCCAACAATGAGTAAATTGTTCCTCTTATGGTTTCTGATGGCAATATTGGATTGGAATTTGATGACTATGAATGTGCTGAGTGTCTGGAGTTTTATCAAGAAACAAAGTCTAAAGCGAACAGGATTCAGGGCATCAAATTCAATAGCACGAAATTCTTCACGAAAAAGGCTCACTTTACTTTTGCACCGGGGAGTGTGGCGTGATTGTGGGTGAATGGAAATACAAAATCAAAGAACGAGAAGAAAGATAAAAAATAAACAGATTAGGTCCTAAATAGAATTAATACATTAAGAGCAAACTGCAATGTTTGCCTGGATGTGGACCAGTGATTTATATGTTTTTTGTAATTATGCTGTCTATTAGTTCCAGTAATTATGCTATCCGTTCATGTACATTCAAATGTTTTTCTTTTCATTTTAATTTTTTGTCTCAAGTTTTGTTTATTGAGCTTACACTTTTGAATTTTCGTTAAACGTTTCACAATCCAGTGATACATATAATTTTTGTAAGTTTACTGTTGTTTATTGCTATTTATTTTCATTTTAAGTAGTTTGAAAAAATAAAAATATGATTTCCTTGAAAAAAAAAAAATAAACAGCCTAGCTTTTTTCTTCATGCGGCATCTTACCCACCACATAAGAAATGATGTTAAAAAATGACGTTTGGGAAAATAACTATGACTATTTTATTAAGAGGGTTATAAAAGGATTTGATTAATGATTTTTGGTACTTAGTTTGTTGTTTTTAGCTTTATTGTACATTTTACAAGAAGAAAATTAAAACTGCGGCATCTGTCCCCACTTTACCCTAGTGATGTAATAATTTAATTACTTTTAATAATAACCCTTATTCATGAAACATTTTTTTTCTCCATATGATAAATCTTTTATTTATCAAATATTAAAACAAATTATTTTATCAACATTTCGCCGCTTCGACTCTAGAATGAAAAGTAACAAGATTACTTTAAAAAAATATATTCAGATTTTTTTTTAACTTATAATGTCAATTTTTTACACTCTTTCGTTTCCCTCAACCTGGTTTTTATATGTAAACTAGGGGGCTCTGCCTCTTGCAAGCTACGCTCGCCAACCCCCGTTCAGACACCGCAGAATCTAAAAACACGCTAATCTGATGGGTTTTAAAAACATTAGAGAAGATTGAATTATACTGAAAAAAGCTGTGCAGATCTCCATGTAAACGGGTTTCTATTCAAGTCCCTTTGATTGCAAAAATTTAAGGGCGAATCAGTTGCTGTTAAGACATCCAATGGATGTTTTCGTTCTTGATTAAAGAGGATCAGTTAAACATTTGAAAAGAAGCTAAAATAAAATAAATTAAGTATACAGAGTCTTTGTCTCCCGGTATTTTAAAACAATCTCTATAACAGTAGCCTAAGTCATGTGACTATCATCAACAGTTCTAGGTGGACCACTTCGTTTTTTATACTCTAGGTGCCATTTTGGTACTTTAATGTTAGCCAAGCACAGGTGATAAGTCGCCAAATATTATTCTATCGCCATCATTTCATCTATATTATAACAGTTCAAGTCATCAACAGCCATAAACAAATAGCGTCTGATCTCTTCGCCGTTCATATGAAAGTTTGGCACAGATGTCATATATGCACCATACTGGCGCGATTTTTTAACGACGCCAATTTGGGGAACTCATCAACAGCATAAACAACAACATCCGGCTTACCATATCAAGCAAAATAACGATACTTTGGCACCAGTTAAGTGCCCGTTCCGTATATGACATTAGCGTCAGAAAAAAATCGCACCAATATGGGATCGTAAGTTTTCCATTTTGATTAAAAAATCAAAATTTTTTTTTCGAATAAAACTACATAAAATTTGCCATGGTTGCAAAGAATTCTTGGTACTGTTACGCTAGCCGGATGCAAATCTCGCCAACAGCTTTTTTTTAACTCGCCAGTTAGCGTTTTTTTTTTCTTCGAGTCGTAATATTTGGCCAGATGTCATATACGCACAACAAGTTTGGCGTGATTTTTTTTTTTTTTTATTTTTTTTTTATTTTATTTATTTTATTTTTTTAACGAAAATTTGGCTACAACTTAGTTTTCAAATACCAGTTACATACGCATTTTTGGTATTACTTAGTTATCCCGTCGACCAAAAATATATCGCCAAACTATAAGATTAAATGCCAATAATGGTTGATCGTAAATGTCACATTCACGTGACTTTAAGCAAGTTATACGTGTTTACGTCATCAAGTGATTTTTATTTCGACTTTTTATTTGTATATTTATTAATGTTATACTAATTTATTTGTTCTTTCGTTATTTAAAATAAAAATTATGTCGATTTGTATAATTTGGCGAGTGTTTTAGCGATTTATATAATTTGGCGAAATTGGTCGACGGAATAACTAAGTAGTACCGTATTTTTTAATTATTTTCTATTATTTTCTAAAGGAAATATAAAAAATAAATAATAATTATTGAACAAAATAATTTATATAATTTATAAATAGAAATAAAAGTAAATAAACATTTATTATCAAATAAACAACAATAGCCGGGTTACCATGTCAACCTTTTCTGGAATATGAAAAAAATATCTGTTTGATTAAAATTTGAGTTGCCATCATTAGAAAAATGTATATAAAATTAGAAAAAAAAATATTTCGAAAACTAATTCGAATTTAAAAATTCTAATACCAGTTTTCAGATCTGCGGATCAATGCTGATTTTTGGTGTTAATTTCATCGCAAAGTATTCCATATTTTAAGAGAAATCGCTTGAAACATAATCCGTTGTTTAATCAGTCGATTCATATATCCGTTTCATTAGGATTTTATATATATAGGGTAGATATGGAATTTTGTAATTGATTTTTAATCCATTTCTTAATAAGCTAGAATTACAAAAATTACGTTCAAAGGGGCATTTCTCATGACAGTATAACATTTTAATATTTTTAGAAATATATTATATTTATATCATTTTATAAATTTATATCATTTTATAAATTAATACATTAATTTTAAGGCATTTTTCAATCAGCCCGCCAAATGTAATAAATCTTCAAACATTCTCTAACTTGTTTAATTGTATATGAAACGATAATTGATTTTAATGATGCGCCAATAAATGATCGTCAAAAATTGCCAAGTGGCTATGAAATTACAACAATGAAACATTTTATATGCTAAAAATTACAAAATAAATTACAAATAAAAAAGAAGACTGTAGTATTTAAAAAAATTGCTTTTATCAATTAATAGTTTAATATTAATTAATTTACGATTATTGAGACGACGATCTGTTATTTTATTTGTATAATTTACGATTATTGTTGAGAAATCAGTTTAGAAATCCTAAAATCAAGATTCGCCACACCCCATATAGTTGCCAAGGACTCTGGCACCACTGTTAGTGATAACGAAATTTGCATTTAATTTTTATAACACAGAATTCGCAATCCCCGCGTTTATTCACAGATTTTTAATAGTTTTTTGCAGTGAAATAGTTGAAAAACAATGTTAAAATTTAGTGGTAAAACTGTGCGAACCCTGTAAAATGTAAGTTTAAAAAAGATTTCACTTATTTTTCTGCCGCTCTATGTTAAAAAATAAACACATAAAAAATCATATATATATTTAATAAATTCTCTTGTTTGCGCTTTCTACTAAGCGTGAAAAAGCGGTTACTTTTTTATAATTGAGTTCGGTGGCAACTTGACCAAATTAATGTATTATAATGGAAATTTAAGGGGGGGGGGGTAAAGCATGGATTCCAGTCAAAAGATTAGACGCGATTTTCAAGATAAAAATTAATTGAATGCGTATAAAAGAGTTTTTTTTTAAACTATTTTTTACTTAAATACTTATTTAGGCCAAGTGGACTGCAACAATGTAACAAGCATTTACAGTAGCAGTTATGCAGCAGTAAAACTGCAACAATGTAACAATTTATAGGCTAATAAATTATAAAATAAATTACTAATAAAAAAGAAGAGTGTAATATTAAAAAAATTGCTTTTAATAATTAATACTTTAATATTAATTAATTTACGATTATATGTTGAAAAATCTGTTTAGAAATCCTAAAATGCATGTTAAAATAAGGTTTCATTTTTTCTACCTTAAAAAATAAATAGAACAAAAATTATATATATTTTTAATAATTCACTTGTTTCCGCTTTCTACTAAGCGTGTAAAAGCGGTGAATTTTTCATAATTGAGTTCGTTGCCAACCTGGCCAAATTAATGTAATGTAACGGAAATTTAAGGGGGGGGGGGACATGATTTCCAGTCAAAAAGTTAGGGCCCCACCAGTGGCCGAGATGTTCTGCTCTCGAAGCTGGTAGACGGGAGGTGCTGGGTTCGAACCCAATTGCGACCGTCGGCCTAACCGTTCGGAGTTTTCGTGGTTTTCTTCGAGCCATAGATTTCCATGCGTAAATACGTATTAGGTTCCCTTAGGAAAACCCCCCACGAAGGGCACCCCCCCCCCTGGGCCTATATCCTTCGAGTAGATAATTGGCCGTCAAAAATCAACCAAAAAGTTAGGCGTGATTTTCAAGATAAAAACTGAATGCTTATATTAGAGGGTTTTTTAAAACTATTTTTTAACTATCACTTATTTAACAAGTAATGTCAACGAAAATCATAATCATGTAATTCTTTAATTCGCCGTTTGTTTAAAATCAATCCTAAATAAAGAATCTTTAACTGATTAGAAATTTTATTATCGCAACGACATTCTTCCATAACAATTTGGCATTTAATGAAGAATCAGTAGATTCGCCGAAAGTGCTCTGGAGGAGAGATATTATCAGGTAAATTAGTATATTACAGGAAAACGGGGTCGATACTGAAAATAATAAATGAGCTCACGAATTGCGTATGTCATATTAATAAAAGCAAACCATTAGTAATTTATCGAAAGTTCTGCAATATATTAAAACAGGCTGTAGACGGGAAAAGAAAATCTAAAATGTGATTACAGTGTTATCGACATAAGACTATCTCGAACTGATATTAAGATTGTTTTATGTTTCCTTCTTTTGAGAAATAATGAAACGAATGTACTTGAAAAGTATTTCATTTTTACATTTTATATATATTGCTGAAAAAAGTTTGCTTTAAAGATTTAATTTAAAATTTTTCATAGTATTTGCATGAGTTAAATGGAAAAAAAATATGAATTTCTCAAGAAATGAAATTTTCAGAAAAATTACATTATTTATTTGATATTTCTCTGATAAGAAACGCCACACACACAAATAAAAAAAAAATTAAATGGAAGCTTTTTCTTAGATATATAGATGCATTAAAAAAAAAATCCAATTTTATTTCATTATAATAAAAGAAAGCAAAAAATATTTCTTGACGTATAACATTTGTACTTGTTTAAAAATTAATGCAGCTTATAACTTGGAAATTAAAAAAATTAAATTTTTTTAAATATAAAAGAAAAAAATCGTGCTAAGCGGGATGAAAAGAATCAAAATAATGCCATGATCAGAATGAAATATTTATTTACTTTACTTTCGATGTAGCCGTGACAGAATAGATTACGTAACGAATTTTGTGCATAAGCCCTTTCTTGTTCTTTTTTTCTTTTTAAAATTGCGATCGAAAAAAGCATTTATTTTTATTTCGGAAATTTAATTTACGTTTTAACTTGCATTAGAAAATGCAGAATAACTTTTCTAGGGAACAGTTTCTTGCTTGATCTACTGGCTGTCGCTCATGTAATATCCCATTTACTGATCTCAAGTTTTTCCTAAAATTCACGCAAGTTTTAAATTAAAAAATAGTATTATACTATATTTATCGAATGACATCATCAGATCAATCAGAACTATCATCTTCTGACTGTAAAATTTTGAATTTACTGCCATCGGACTCGCTCTCTGAATCCATCAAAATTGCTTATATATTTGTTTTATTTTAAGGATAGGTTGCATACTTCTGACCGTAATTTCTTCTTCATACTATTTATTAAGTCCAGCAAATTGGAAATACAAAAAATGTTATATAAAATAAAATAATACAGAATAATAAATTCAAAATCAATAAAAATTGACTACCATATGAAATGTTCAGCATGCTAGCAATTTCCTTCAGTGTTATGCGCCTATTCTATCTAATGATCGTATCCACACGGTCAACATTTGCAACGGTACTGGACGTTGTGGGCCTGCCTTCGCGATTTTCGTCCGTGATATCCATGCATGCTGAACATTTCGTAATACATGCAGTGTGTTCTCCATTGTTCACGAATACCTTGGATTTCGTTGTCTCCGAGTGGTTAGATAGCGCTGAAGGAGATTTCTACGCATCCGGAATCAAAAAGTTGGTTGACCGCTCCGAGAAATATTTATAGTGTCTTGGGGACTATGTGGAAAACTGAACATACATTTTATGTTGTCATTGCCGTGTTTTCTACGTATATGTGGTTTAATGAATGGCCGTGACTTGGAAGTGTGACTTATTTTTTGATTTGCCCCCGTTTAACTAGGTTTTTACAGAAATTCGTAGAAACATATGGAATTTTTGTTTATAATTAAAAGTTTTTTTTAATAATAGTTACATTTTGGATCAATATATGGCGCTATCATTCAGAAAATAGTTTTGAAATGGCATAATACAATTCATTCAGAAGAAGCAATCAGTCATTGTCTAAACATTACAACTTTTCGATGATATTTCTTCTGCGCAGCATTGAAGAGCATTTGAGACATTACCTCTAATGCATGATGGCGTATAATATATGCCGGTTGAACCAATGATGTAGGCCTCTCAACACGTGAGACATCAAGTTGTCCCATAGTCAAAAGTTAGAAGGTTGTAAGATCTTGATACCACAGAGGCCATTGCAGAAAGGGGCCACTCAGGACAGAATCCTCTCAAAATGTTGCCCTGAGGATTATCGTGAAAAGAGCTGCGATGTTCTGAGGCGCACTATCCTGCGTGAACATTATGGAATGAAGCATATCAAAGTTCTTTTAAATGCGATATCATTATCTTCATCAAAACGTTTGAACAGAAACGTTCTCCACAGCGAAATCTGAGCAACATCACTGGTCGGATATTGCGCAATGAACTCATCTGGTTATATGTCATTACTATTTTCTGCACGGTACAACAGCGTCACTATTTGAAAATAAGCTGCAACTATGATAACATATTAAAACACACATACACACATAAATAACTTTGTCGTATGTGTAATTTGAAAATAAGCTGCAACTATGATAACATATTAAAACACACATACACACATAAATAACGTCTGCATTCAACTCATAAAGGTACATGCAAATATTTTACAGACATACATACAATAAATACAATAAACCCAAGGGTCAGCTAGGTGGGGAGGCCTACCAAATGGCTTAAGCACTCACAAGCCCCACCCAGCGGTTTCCGTCTACTACCGCCGTCACCACACACACACACACACACAAAAAAAATAATAATAAAAAATAAATAAATAAAAGGCCCGAAGGGACTTACAGGAAAGCCAATTGAGAATATTAAGATTAAATATAATATAAATACAATATATACACGATGGAAAGCCCAATTTTTACTGGGCGTTTACGAGAGAAATTTAGATATTTGTAATTAATAAGATCATGAGATAATAGATAATAGGATTTTTAAACTTGTTGGAGCGGCAAAAGCTCAATTACTCTGCAAAGCTGGGCGTTCTGCAAAAATACAATAAAAGCTACGTATATGTATACTAAATTAGAAAGAGATTCATAATTTTAAAAATAATGTAGAATATAAAAAATAGGTAAAATAGTGAATAATTATGATGAATATTATATAATTATATACACACACAAAAGTTCAAAAGTCTATTGTTCTTGCAACATGAAAAATTATCCAGAGCCAGGAATCGAATCTGGGACCGTAGCGTACTAGGCTGTCGCTCTAACCACTGAGCCACCCCGGCCGATACCTGCGTCTGAATTTTTCACTAACAAACCATGTTCGGAAAGTCACCAGCCATCTATCAGACAGCCTTGGATGACGGGACAACGATGAATAGATTTTACTATTCCATCGATCTACAATATATTAAAACACGCATCTAAGGCTGTCTGATAGATGACTGGTGACTTTCCCAACATGGTTTATTAGTGAAAAATTGCGGACGCAGGTATCGGCCGGAGTGGCTTAGTGGTTAGAGCAACAACCTAGGTTCTCTCTGGTCCCAGGTTAGATTCCTGGCTCTGGATAATTTTTCACTCCAGTTGGGTTTATTGTATTTATTGTATGTATGTCTGTAAAATATTTGTATATACCTTTAGGGAGTGTAATGCAGGCGTTATTTATGTGCGTATGTGTGTTTAATATATTGTAGATCGATGGAATAGTAAAATCTATTCATCGTTGTCCCGTCATCCAAGGCTGTTTGTAGGGAAATTTTCGATTAGTGCGCAAAGCACGAAGTAGGTTATCAGTTTTTTCTCCAGCCAGGTCAATTTTTTCCAGGCGTCAAATTCCAGGCGTCAATTTTTTTAAAAATGAAATTTTCAGAAAATTCCGAAAAAAAGATATACTATTAAAAGTATTCTAAGATGCTTTTCAAAAACTGGAATTCTTCAGAGAGCATTTGATAGATGCAGACCCAGACATAATTAAATGTATACAAGTGCACCGAGAATTAGAAAATCAAATTTTGTGTTACCACAACATGTATTCAAAAAAAAAAAAAACCAGCAAATAAAGTGCAATTTTCAACTGATAAGTTTTTCTTTAAATAAATTAAAATGTATGCAAGTTTAAAGTAATCAAACCGTATTACTATAAGTTTTCAATCAAATCTAATGGCGAATCTAACATAAATAACCTAAAGAATTGTAGCAAAGAATCTGTAGTATTGTAACATTTTTGTATTTAATTGTTTTATTAATATTTTTTATCAAAGTGAGTATAAAACATTTTTTACTTTTTTTTATACTGCTAATGATTTAACTTTTTTATTGATTTAATTTTCAACTTTTTTGTTACAGGTAAAATGCCAAAGCGTAAGTGAGTGTTTACACAATCTTATGTGAATTCGCAAAGAATAGAAGCAGCATGTCGAGACGCAGCAGAAGAAGAAAGAGAAAGATGACTTACGAAAATTCGAGGAGTGCAACAAATAAGGGCAAACATTGATGAAGAAACGCGAATTAGAGTAAGTTCAATTAGAAACCGTGAATCAGCTCATCAAAGTCAAATGCAAAACAAACAAAATAGAGAAAGAATGGCCACTCTAAGTGAACATCAACGAGTTACAGTACGTAGAAACTACAATTTAGAACATGAGGCGATCCATTATGTTTCCATGAAAAAACACAATGAACATCTAAATATCGTCATCAGGAAAATGGACAAGACATGCATGTACTGCGTCTAAAAAAAAGTTAAGGGGAGAAATCCCTTTAGAAATTTCAAGAAATCGATTTTTTTTCATACTTTGAAAATATAATATTTCGAGAATATATTGGCAAGAGTAAAAATCAAAATATTCAATATTAACAGAGTTATCCCACTTTTAGTCGAGCGCGCCAGAGCCCGCATGTTGTGCTAACAAAGATTAAACGAAGATCTTCCTCCCTTACTTCCTCAACTTCATGAGCATCTCCTACCAATTTACCAACATTTATCTAGAGATCTCTCACTCCAAAGATGCTTGGGTGGCCATACCCAGAATGCTAACGAAAGTTTTAACGCAAGAGTTTGGCGGTTATCTCCAAAACACCTGAATTCTGGACTACAAATTGTTGAAATTTCAGCATACATCGCTGCTGAAGGTTACATTTCCGTTTTTAGAGTTATGGATAATTTAAATATTGTTGTTGGCACCTATGACAAAGTTTTTTGCCGAAAACGCCGATGAGGTGCAAGTAATGAAACAGAACCGGAGGAATCTTTTTCAGACAAAAGCAGCTTGTAGAGTTTGAAAATAGCAACAACTCGAAGAAAACCAGCTTTTCGAGGAATCCAAAGGTCTGTTATATGCCCCTGGGATCGCTGATTGATCGGAAAGTCACTAAAACCAATAATTTTATCGTACTGAAACTTTCAATTCGATTATCTTGAAACTATGTTTTCAAAAACAGCTCGTGCTGTAACTCAAAAAGTTATTGGTTGATTTGACTGATTTTTGGTGAGGTTTTTCTTTATATCATTACCGGAAGGATGTACCTGAAGTTTAAAAGATTTCGCGTAAATAAACAATTATTTTGAGATACAAAATGTCGAAAAAATAGTACAAAATCCGAACATTTTATTAAAAACCTTACTTAATTTTTTACTTTCTACTTTTTATCGTTTTATAGGTTTATCCTTCCAGTGCATATGTTACAAAAAGAATTTTTTTTTTTCAGATCAATAGAAAAAGAGTGACGAGTGCAGCACTTTTGGGCCTCGCGCTTGAGACGCCGAGGAAATGTTTTGCTGAGCCGCCATTTTGTCAAAATATTTTTTTTTCTTTGTACTCTACAAAATGTAATAAAGTTATGTTACAGTTTCAAAATAATTCGATTATTTTATCACCTTTAAAAAATTAATGTAAAATGACTGATTTTAAGGCGTCTAAAGGGACTCCCCCGCCCCCCTTAAGGGCGAAACTGTAGGTATGTGCTGTATGAATGGCATAGTCAGATTACCAGTATTACAAGTAACCACCAGAACTATTCGTTTATATGATCGGAACGGCACCATAATCAAAACATTTTTTACAAAACACACGTCAATGTAAGTCTTGCTTTCAGCTCAGTTTTTAAAGTCCAAGGGCAAATTTATCATCGAGTTAGCTCACTAATGACCATACCGAATAAAACTCCAAAATTCCTAAAAATATATTTCGTTGGTGATGCAAACCCCAAGAGAGATCAGCGTTCCACTCACATTCAGGGGCTACAACGAGAAATTTCTCACGAGTTACAACGTCTTCTCCATACCATAATAAACTGATCAATGTGTTCAAGGCTTCTCTAGAACAAATGGTTGCAGCCAACTATAAGATTGCTATTCGGGCCGGCAAAAGACCAGCTGGTAAGCATGAACGAAAGTTTAATGCACCTCAAGTCAATGAAATTGAAGTATTAATTGTGAATAACGAATATAGCCATCCTGATATCATTATTCAACGCCGAAGCAATGAACGGCAACAAATTTGCTGAAACACATCAAATAGGGAGACTGGTCCGGGAAACTTCGGGTATTGCAACTAGTAATACATAAAAATCAATATTCTAGTACATTATTACATTGTCAATTTATGTGTATTGAACTTTTGAGAAAGTTGGCTATGGATCTATTTTAGTTTTCCTCATTCAAGGGATGTTTCGATTAGCACGGAAATATCGAGGGATTAATTATCCGCACTACTCGAGGGATGATGCGTGTAATCAGTGGTGTAGTCGTAAAAAAGAAACAGAAGGCCTACGTTAAACAGAGGGTATACGATCAAGGCAGAGGGTATACCCTACAATGTATATACTATAGCTTTTTTGAGAAAAAGAGGGTATACGGTATTCCTTAAAAAAATCCAGAAGGTATACGGTGTATACCACCGTATACCCTCCAGTGCATCCCTGCGTGTAATACATATTAAATTACACAAAATACTTAAAACAGTAGTAATTCATCAATAACTAATCAATCTAAGGACTACTTAAATGAATGTGGTCGGGATAATTATTGACGATGGATCTTCCTGGATTACGTAAGCATCCTGTAAATGTAAAGTGTAGGGCAGATTGCCAAGTTACCAGACATTTTGCTATCCGACAAAATTGGCTTTTCAGAAACAATTGTAAGTCATAGCCACTTGAAATCTTTTTTTTTTCGTTTTTTCGTTTTTTTATTTTTAATTTTATCTATTTTAATTGTTTTTAATTTATTACCACTGTTTTAAGTGAGATTGATAAAATACTGATTATCATTGCCCACGTGTAGTTAAATGTGTTTTAAAATAAACTAATTTCAGTACAGCTATTCACAGTTGTTTAAAATATTCGATAAAAGTTTGTACTTTTACTAGGGGGCTCTGCCCCCTGCAAGCTACGCTCGCCAACTCCCCGTTCAGACACCGCAGAATCTAAAAACACGCTAATCTGATCGGTTTTAAAGATATTAGAGAAGATTGAATTATACTGAAAAAAGCTGTGCAGATCTCCCTGTAAACGGGTTTCCATTCAATTCCCTTTAATTGTAAAAAATTAAGGGCGAATCAGTTGCTGTTAAGACATCCAATGGTTGTTTTCGTTTTTGATTAAAGAGGATCAGTTAAACATTTGAAAAGAAGCTAAAATAAAATGATTTAAGTGTACAGAGTCTTTGTCTCCCGGTATTTTAAAACAATATCTATAACAATAGCCTAAGTCATATGACTATCATCAACAGTTCATGGCGGACCACTTCGCTTTTTATATTCCAGGTGCCATTTTGGTACTTTAATGTTCGCCAGGCGCAGGTGATAGGTACGCCAAATATTATTCTACCGCCATCATTTCTTCTATATTATAATAGTCCAAGTCATGTAACTACTATAAATAAATACGCACTGATCCCTTCGCTTTTCATATGAAAGTTTGGCCCATATATCATATACGGCCCCATATTGGCGCGATTTTTTTCCGACGCTAATTTGGTGAAAGCATCAACAGCATAAACAACAACATCCGGCTTACCAAATCAAGCAAAATAACGATACTATGGCGCCAGTTAAGTACCCGTTGCGTATATGACGTTGGCGTCAGAAAAAATCACGCCAATATGGGTCTGTATATGACATATGTGCCGAAAGTTTTCCATTTTAATTAAAAAATCAAATTTCATTTTCGAATAAAAACTACATAAAAGTTGCCATGGCCGCAAAGAATTCTTGGTACTGTTACGCTAGCCGGGTGCAAATCTCACCAATAGCTTTTTTCAGCACGCCAGTTAGCATCTTTTTTATTTTTCGAGTGGTAAATTGAAACATTGCTTTGAAGTTGAAATTAAATGTCATGGTTTGTTACATCATTTAATATTTGGTCAGATGTCAAATACGTACCGGGTTTGGTGCGATTTTTATATTACGAAAATTTGGCGAAAACCTCGTTTTCGAATACCAGTTGCATATGTATTTTTGGTACTACTTAGTTATCCTGTCGACCAAAAACCTATCACCAAACTATAAGATTAAATGCCAATAATGGTTGATCGTAAATGTCACATTCACTTGACTTTAAGCAAGTTACACGTGTTTACGTCATCAAGTGATTTTTATTTCGACTTTTTATTTGTATATTTATTAATGTTATAATAATTTATTTGTTCTTTCGTTATTTAAAATAAAATTTATGCTAATTTGTATAATTTGGCGAGTGGTTTCGCGATTTATATAATTTGGCGAAATGGGTCGACGGAATAACTAAAAAGAGAACCACTTTTGGTGTTGCTCGCACCTAGCATCGAGACCTGGTGCGTTTTGTAGCCCTATATATAAAAGTTAGATAACCGAAAAAATTTCTCTGTTAAAATAATATTTTATATACTTTTTTATACTTTTTTATACTTTTAATTTTTTATTATTACATATTTATTTGTTTATTTCACACCAAAAGTGAGTTAAGTCGCCAAATAGGGCGCTACAATTTTTTTCGCCCGCTTTATCCAAAGAGAAAATGTACAGAACATATTAGAACTAGTATGTTGTGGCCATCACAAAACTTTCTTCTATATAAATCACGTCAATTAAATCATTTAAATACTACAAGAAATAACAAAGATTTAGCACCAATTCATATCAAAGTTTATCTGAATTTGAAGTTGGATGAAAATTCGTGCATTAGCTCTTGAGATAGAGTTATAGCGGAAATTCTGAAAAATGTAGCATAGCAGCTCCACCTGTTGAGCCATTTACCCCAAAAATAAGCAGCACTAAATGATATCAAGGTATACCTGAATCTGAAGTTTGTTGAAAATCCAAGCATTAGTTCTTGAGATAAAGCTATTGCGGAAATCGCAAAAATACAGCATAGCAGCGCCACCTGTTGAGCGATTTACACCAAAAATTAAACAGCTCTAATTTATTCGTCAATTCATGTCAAGAACTAACTAAATCTGAAGTTTGATGAAAATCCGTGCAATAGTTCTTGAAATACAGCTCTTGCGGGTATCGTGAAAAATGCAGCACAGCAGCGCCACCTGTTGGCGATTTACACCAAAAATTAAACAGCACTAATTTATATCAGTTACTAACGGAATCTGATATTTGATGAAAATTCGTGCATTTTTTCTTGAGTTAGAGCTATTGCGATAATCATCAATAATCCAGCATAGCAGCGCCACCTGTTGGGCGATTTTCACAAAAAAGTAATCAGCACCAAACTATGTCCCGGACTAACTGAATCTGAAGTTTTATGAAAATTTGTGCAGTAGTTCTTGAGATATAGCTATTGCAGAAATCGTGAAAAATGCCGCATAGCAGCGCCACCTGTTGGGCGATTTTCACCAAAAACTAATCACGTCCAGTTTATATCAAGGTCTAATTAAATATGAAGTTTTGTGAAATTCCGTGCATTAGTTCTTGAGATAGAGCGCCCACAAAATTTTTGTCACATACAGACTCACAGACTGACAGAGTGACAGACAGACTCACAGACAGACATTTTCTAAAAACCATCAAATCGTGTTCTGGGCATTCTAAAAGTATAAATCCGTCGAAAATCGGAAGTCGAAATTTTTCACGAATCCAATACTTTCTTCTTGTAAAGACAGATTTTTTTTTTTTAATAACTGATAGCATAGGAAACAAATATTAGGTTTTTATTTTTTTTTTCTGTGCAGACGATAAATATATAAGTAATAAATATAATTCTATAAAAGCTTCGAAGATCATTGAAAACTATTTTTTTGTGAAATACAAAATAAGCAAACTATTTTCTTTTGAAATAGAATGAAATAAAGTTTTGAATATTTAAAATGAAATGTTGCTGTATTAAATGGTCCTTCGGTAAAAGTAATCATAAAGTAAATTAATATTTTTACACAATTTAGAAAAATTATTGTGGCGAATTAGGTCGGACATTACAATTTCTAGTTATTACAAATTCAGCTATGACATTTGACTAGGGTTGCCGGAAAGCTCTACTTTTGAAAATAAACGCTAACTATTTCCCCGCCAAAAATAGGAATATAAAGTTGCAATTTTTCAAAATCGAATTCGTGGGTTTTTGAAGGAATTTTCAAACTTTTTTCAATATTTTATACTTATTATTAAGTAATTTTTATTTTTAAATGCTTTTCTTTAAAAAAAATCAATGTTAATAGTCTGATAAGTGGTCTCGAAATCTGCATTTTCAGAAAGTTATGGTGCTGTATAATCAAGAAATATGATTTTAACAGAAACATTTTATCGATTCTCAAACTTTATAATATAGGACTTTGAAATGCACCAGGTCTCAATGCTAGGTGCGAGCAACACCAAAAGTGGTTCCCTTGTAAGTAGTACCGTATTTTTTAATTATTTTCCATTATTTTTAAAAGAAAATAACCAAAAAACAATTAACTATAGAACAAAACAATTTATATAATTTAAAAAAAGAAAATAAAGTAAATAAACATTTATTATTAAACAACAATAGCCGGGTTACCATGTCAATCAAAATAATGCCATTTTGGTGCCAATTAGGTACCCCGGTGCGTATATGACATCTGTGCCTAATATTTTTCTTTTCGTCTCGTTTTAAAAAAAAGAAAGAAGTGAAAGCCATTTATTTTAAATGTTTCAGTTTGTATTAAATAAAATGATAATGAAATACAAATTGAATTATGAATAAAAGTAACATGATACATTTCTTAGCATACATTTAAGGGAGGCCAAACTGGTCGCCAAATTAGTATAAAATAGTAACCTTTTCTAAAATATGAAAAAAAAAAAAATATCTGTTATGATTAAAATATGAATTGCCATCATTAGAGAAAAGTATATAAAATTAGAAAAAAATTAATATTTTGAAAACTAATTCGAATTTAAACATTCTAATACCAGTTTTGAGATCTGCAGATCAATACGGATTTTTGGTGTTAATTTCATCACGAAATATTCCGTATTTTAGGAGAAATCGCCATGAAACATAATCAGTTGTTTAATCAGTCGTTTCATAGAATCGTTACATAAATTCGTTTCATAATATCCGTTTCATTAGGATTTTATATATATAGGGTTATGTAATATGTGATTCAAGGTAGAATTGAGACTACTATGAAAACAATTACAACAAAGATTTTCAAAAATATTTGAATATTTAAAGAATTCGTGAAGTACTGCTTGATTCTTTAAATTTCGTTGAACTACATATATTAAAATCGATATTTCTTGGGATACTGTTGAAATAAAGTTTTTTTTTTAAACGATAAACAAAAAGGATATTATTTTGGAGAGTACAATCTGCGATAGCTTTTATTTAAATAAGTGATATCTTGGTAATGTGTCATTTGAAGATGTGAGATTTTTTAAAAATTATTACTCTTTCCAAATAAATATATAAGACAGATTTCTACAAAAAAAAAATCACATTCTATCATCTTCATAGAGTTAAAAAATATTTAAAAGATAGCTAACATTAATTACCTTTATTACATGTAACATATGTGTTGTGAAATAAAAATATAACACAAAATTTTCTTTTCTAAACAAACACATTACAATATGTATAACTGGAAGGCATACCTGCTTCTTACTCGATACAGATTGCAGTTTCAAACCGAAAAGTAATTTTGTTTTAAAGGTTTCGAAGAATAAAATATTAACACTTACGTTTCTGGATCACACATAAAAATCTGTAGTAGAGAATGTTCTTTTTACATAGAAAAGTATTGATCATTATAACAATGGAATATATTATATTATAGTCAATAGAAAATTCCAATTTCCTGTTTCTGATACAGCATAGGATTTTTAAACGTATTTTTAGAATATTCAGAAATATTTTCGACCAATAGTTCATGTTACCATTTTGATTGATGTTGAAGCTATAGTATAAAAGGAATTTAAAAATAATTTAAGTGAGATGATGTTTCTTCTATGTGGCTGAGAATTTTAGGAAACGATAAAAAATAATAAATGTGCCAGTTTAGCAAAACCGGAAAAAAGGAAATATTTTCTAATATTGAAATGTAAGGAAATCAATAGTTATAAATTTGGAAACCAAATGAATCCAAACCAAAGGATTTTGATACTTAATAGCATAGAAGTATTAGTTTATAGATATATATATAGAAATGGTTAAAGCAATTGAAAGAAAGTTTGAGAGAGACTAAATACTTCACGCTTTTGGATCAGCAAGTTGAAAAAAAAGAAAAAAAGCAGAAAAGAGACCATTTGACTGAGAATTGACTCTTTTGTAAATTTATAGGAAGTAAGTAGACTTAGGAAACCGTCTTCGTATTAAAAAAGATAAAAAAAAATAGCAACATCCAGTTTTACCCAATACTTTGATTGACGGGTAAATTTAGCTTAAAATGTTTAATTTTAAGCCATTTGAAGTTTAGAAATTTTATAAGATTTACAATGTTGAACTCGTGAAGTTAAATTATTTTTTTATTTTTTTCATTTTAGTTTCGTGTAATAATTGGTTTTGACGACTACATTGCCTGATATGTTAAT
This sequence comes from Maratus speciosus, assembly GCA_963932465.1. NCBI lineage: Eukaryota > Metazoa > Arthropoda > Arachnida > Araneae > Salticidae > Maratus > Maratus speciosus. Next base: position 243,962,058 of record OZ010788.1, on the reverse strand, counting down.
ATTAAGTATCCGAGACTTAAATATGTGATTTCTACGAATTGGTATGCATGAAATATGGAGTTAAAAAAATACAAAATTTACCGAGCAATTATTTCAATAATTCGAAATCTATTTCTAATTCCCCTTCTGTAAATAGAAAAATTACGCCCTTTAATCTATATCGTTATTCAGTTATGCTTAAAACATCGACATTACAATAGTTTTAAGGATATTATAGCCATCAGATTACCTATCGTTCTGAAAATTCGAAACATCCTTAAATTTGGGGACTGTAGTTCCTGAAGTTCCCACAGTGTTTTTATATAAAACACTTATTATATTTTAATAAGGTGATAAAATTCAATACTACAAAAAATATGAAGTTTAGAAAGTTGTAAATTTTAAAGTTATGAAACTTTTCACAAAATAGTCCTATACAAAAGGTTATAAAACCTAACCTAATTAAAGCTAATTCGTGGTTATGATATTTTTTCATTTCGAAAATATAGTATTAGCATCGAAAATTATTATTGTTTCAATTTCAACATTTAGATGATTTCTTACATGTGGTTAAAAAAAAAAAAAAAAAAAAAAAAAAAAAAAAAAAAAAAAAGTTTGGACCTTTTAGACTCGTCAACTAGAAAAGTAGCGATGACGCAAGACTCAACAATAACAACAATTTATGAACAAGAAAGAAAAATCATGCGTCAAACGTAGATTATGAAACACATTCCAACACTTCCAAAATACTTCAACAAAACTTTGATAGTTTAATGTATGTAACCGTGACGTAATAATTTTAACGTGACGTATTTTAACGGAAATTGTTTATAATCTAGATAACCATTCAGGGTTGAGTTGATTTTTGACGGCTGATTATCTACTCGAGGGATATAGGCCCTAGAGGAAGTGCCCTCCGTGGGTGTCTTTCTAAGGAAACCTAACCCGTATTTACGCATGGAAAATCCAAGGTTTCGAAGCAAACCACGAAAACTCCGAAACGATTAGGCCGACGGGCGCGATTGGGTTCGAGCCCAGCACCTCCCGCCTACCAGCTTCGAGAGCAGAACCTCTCAGACACTAGTGGAGCGCATTCAGCGCAATGAAACAAAATCCACTGAAACTCCTACCAAGATATTTATTTATAGATGAATAAAATATGTGATATTAAAATCTGATAAAATTTACTTAAAAGGTGCTAAAATATACATGAAAAGGTCTTTAAAGCATAAAAACCATCAAAGATGTTAAAAAATGCTAAAAACTCAAGCGGTTTCAACTGCACTATAACAGCCCTCATCAGGGGAAAAAAAATCAGAAAAGTGAAAGTTCGTGAAAGTTCTTTACTTAAATAGCAGTAGACGAGTCTATACTGCTACTTAAGCAAAGAACTTTCACGAACTTTCACTCTTCTGATACCCCCCCCCCCCCCCCCATTGATGACGGCTGTTATAGTGCAGTTGAAAGCGCTTGGGGTTTTTAACATTTTTAACATCTTTAACGGTTTTTATGGTATAAAGACCTTTTCATGTATATTTTAGCACCTTTTAAGTAAATTTTATCAGATTTTAAATAACACATATTTTATTTGTTAATCAAGGTGAACCTGAACATGACGTTCAATAATATAGTTTGAACTATATTTTATAATATAAGGGACATTCAAATAAAATCCGGTCACTACTGCAAAGTAACGATTTTATTAACACACACAAATGTAGTTATACACAGTACACAAACTCAAAAACAGTCGACAAAACTTTTGGCACATTTATCCCATTGCGACACTAGTCGGTCGATTCGAAAGTTCAAATGTTGATGCAATATGGTGTGAGTGGTTCCCACGCTAATATCCAGTAATCGATGGATCTCGTCCACAGTTATTCTGCGGTTGGCCAAGACTAAATAATTCACTTCCGCAATTATTTCAGGTTTGATGACACGATGAGCCTGTCCAGGACGAGCATAGTCTTCCAGTGACTCGCTCCCGTCAAGGAATCTTTTGTGCCATTCCACAACAGTTGAACGACTCAGACTGTACTCACAGTACACAGCTTTCATCCGTCGATACAGTTCACGGCCTCCAATTCCCTCCGCCGCTAAAAATCGAATCACTCCTCGTTGTTCCTGCTTACTCGCCTGTATGTTCAGTCGTGGACGATAACTTGTGTGACTATCTTCTCTTCGGCGTGCAACTACACCGTCGCTATGCAGCATGAAACGTTGTGCATGCGTCAGTCTCTCTACCAATAGATGGTGCCGCCATACACGCAGTTACGTGGCGCCCCCTTACATCTAATACAAAGTTACACGCACTGACCTGGTTTCAGTTAAATGCCCCTAGTATTTTAAATAACCGCAGAAGCCGAATTATCATATCATTTCACAGAATAACAGTGAAAATCAAATTCCCGGAGATTCAGACACAGTTTTCTACATTTAAAACATGATAGAATAGTTAGCTGATTCACGCACAAATGTTAGAATTCAAGACACCACGATCGCACGCAAAACTCAAAACTTACTCGACAGTAGACTACCTTCATAAGTAGATAGACACTTACTCTACAAAGTTTCATAATTGAACAATGATACTTTGCCCCCGTTGCTTGGTACACTGTAAAAAAAAAACGGACTAAAAAACGGAAATACTACTGGCAATCTAGACACCAGTACTATTTCCGTTTTTTTACGGGAATTTTTACCCATAAATTACAGAAAATTTTCCGTTTTTAATCAGATAAACGGAAAATTTTCTGTAATTTATGGGTAAAAATTCCCGTAAAAAAACGGAAATAGTACTGGTGTCTAGATTGCCAGTAGTATTTCCGTTTTTTTAGTCCGTTTTTTTTACAATGTAGTAGCTTGATAAAAAATATACATGAGGAAATAAATATACCTAAAAGGTTCGTTATAGCATATTGTTCACAAGTTTTGTTACGAAGAATCATTCCCATTCGTATCTAGTAATTAATTACACACTGAAGAAGAGACGAAAATAATGTGTTAAAAATTCATAATTACTTATATGAAACATATTAAAATTTATTTCGTCGTATTCATTTCACATTCAGTGAATACAACAAAAGATAATTTACAATATAATAAAAATTTCTTTTTAACACGTTCCAACATAGTTGAAACTGTTTATGAATTGGATTTATCTGTTAGTCTGTCTGTATGTCCGAACTTTAGCTAGCATAAATATACTCGGATTGCCGTTATATACGTTATTAAGGTTTAACCTGGCATGTTCGGTATTATAAATGAAGCGTGTAGCATTTATACTTCATTTACAGATGCACTCAAAAATATTCCGTTACATTATGGTCTATGGGAAAAATCATTTGCAGTGCATTTTAATGGTGTTAGACTATTTAAAACATACTAAATTCATATACATTAGTGTGGTGCACTAGAAGCTGATCACCATTGGCTATGTTACAAGGATTCCTAAACTGAAAGAAATTGCTAAAGGTGGTAAGAATTGCTAAAGGTAAATTTTTAACTGTGTTAATGAGTTTTCTTACTGTACTAAATTTTATCATACTGTGTAGAATATATTCAAATCTTTAGATCATATACAGAGCTGCACAAAATAGTTACAGTACTTTCGACGGTAATATCTGAAATCTGATTTTTAAACTAAAATCTGATGTTTTCTAAATGTTGTCTTTGGTATCTTATTTACATTATTAAACGGCGAAATTTTGTAAAAGTATTTTTGTAGTGTTGGAAAGTGTTTTATAATCTATGCTTGACGCATAATGTTTCTTTCTTGTTTTTTCGTTAGAATATATTAATACTATATTTTAGCTCAGGATGAAATTATAAATTTGCTGTACCAATAGCAAGAAAATGATATTCGGAAAATGTTACATTTTTCTTCAAAGTAACTTTTTCTTCAAAATGTAGGTAATTGAAACATTGCTATTTAGCTTGAACTTGTTTATTAACCTGATAAAAAAATATATGAGGAAGTAAATTGTACCTAATGGTGTCATAACAGTATCGGTAGTATTTTCTGTTCCGAGAAAATATTGCAGTCGTATCTCAGGAACTATAAAACAATGCAGCAACGAAAGTCATGTGTAAAAAAACATAAGTGCTTACATAAAACATATTTCAACTTGCAACTTATGTCACTCCTTCTATTTAATCTTCCATGATTGTAGTGAAAGAAAAATTTTAAAATATAACATAAATGAGCTTTTTTCAGTCAAAGATGTATCATATGATTAAACATTTATTATATTCACTTACAAAAGTAATATTTTTCCACGTATTCAATTATAAAGCTATTTTTATTTCAGTTAAATGGAAGAGAAATGTTCAACATTTGCGTGAAACTATTTACAAAACGGAAAAATAAACAGATTAAGAAGCAATCGTTGGATGTTTATGCAAGATTCGGTGTTTCAAAAGGAAATCTCTAGCGTCCGGGATTTAGCATGAAAACTGAAATTCATTAAGCTTCTGTTAAAGTCAGATTCTTTTGCGTTTCAAACATAGATAAATATTACTGTAGCTGTTTTTGAACTGTCAAAAATGCTCTGAGCTTTAATCGTATTATAAATATTTTAAAAAAATCCATCCGACTTTAAAACTTTTTAATGCGTATATTTTGAAATATTATTTTCGTAAAACGTCATGTATAATGCTAAAAAATACTGTTCTAGGCCGTAACTTTAAATGTGTCGTAATTAAGCTTTTAAAAAATTAAATATCTACAAATACACGTAATTATTTTAGTTAAAATTTTTAATTAGCAACAGATTAACCATCATTTAATCAAGGTGTAATTTATTGTGAATTGAAAATCCAGTTTTTACTTTTGCAAAATGTCTCTAAATACGTTATGTTTTGCTCAAACTGCATCATAAATGATATAGTAAATTAGGTTAATTTGAGATGTGTATATGATATTAGAATATATTAAAAGTGTATAATATTAAAGGGGTTGTGTGAGGAATATTTCTTTATCGCAATATTTCTTCTTTTTTTCTTTTTCTTTTGTACATGAAATTTTTATAAACACATTATTACTACCTTTTCAAAATTATAACATTTAGTAGTTAAAGATTAACAAAATGCTTAAAATAAATAATAATTACAATCAATATCTAATAGAACAATCAAACAAATAACTGAAAACATTAGATATTCCTGTGGTATAATTATCGCTATTATATAGGACATTAATATTAATTAAAAATAATCGGTCAAGTGCGATTTTTAGTCGCGCACAAAGGGTTGCGTACTACAAAGATTTTGTACAAGTTTAAACTTGCCATTGTGCCGAGTGCGCGTCGAAAGGAGGTCGCAAAAGTTGCAACGCCGCTTTTTTCCGTGCCACTGTCTTCTAGATAGGTTTTTAATTACCGACAATTTTTTAAAAATCATTATCAACAATCCCTGGGTGATTTTGCGTCGATAAATATCTGGACCACTTCTCAACTACCGCTGAGCGTCCGGAAATAAATATTTGTGTGTAACGGAAAAATGCGATTTTCTCAAAAACTTATAGCTATAATTTTTCTTCAAGGTTTGAATAAACTACTACTAACCTTAATTTTTCTACAATTTTAGCTTTAGTAATTTCGGAAATAGAGGGAGGTACATAATTTTGCGGTACGTTTTTGACGATATCCCTCTGTCAAATATAGTACCTAAAATTAAAAGAAAGTTTTTGCTGAGCTCTGTGTTACGAAATCTTTTTGAAGTATATTTTTTTAACACGATCTAAAAAAAAAAAACCTTAATTAGCCCCCTTAATTTTTCACAAAAATGTTTGTGAATAGCAAATAATCTATAAATATGTGGATTAATAACCTTTATAACTCTCGTAAGTTTAAACTTTCCAAGTTCCATAGTTTTCGAGATAAACGGTTGTAACAGGACAGACAGACACACGAGTGATCTTATAGTGGCTCCGTTTTCACTTTGTAAGTATGGAACCGTAAATACTAGTTTAAATATACATGCTAAAATAAACCATATGCATTTTACTTCGTGAATACTACATGAATATATTTTATATTTAATAGCAAATATTATTTCTTAACAGAAAATCAGAAGCATAAAAAAGACAGAAAGAAAGAAAGAAAACATGCATAAATATCTAAAGTTTTTAAATTTTGATGTGTTATTCTTCTTGTTTGAATGACGTTTACAAAAAAGATTACATTTGTGTTGTTTTACATTAACATAAAAAATAATAAAAAAACACATATAATTTATTTAATTCAGTTTAAAAATTCTAGATTACATAGGTCAAGCTATTGGTAAGCTTAAACAAATTAATCGGTAGCTTAAATAAATAAATTAATAATATCTATTGTAAAATATAATAATTAGTAACAGCACTTCTTTAAAAAATAAAAGAAACTAAAACAAAGCTATTGCATGCTTTGGATTTTATTTCAAGTTTTAACTAGTATGTTGAGGCCATCACAAAACTTTCTTCTATATAAATCATGTCAATTAAATCATTTAAATAGTACAAGAAATAACAACGATTTAGCACCAATTCATATCAAAGTATATCTGAATTTGAAGTTGGATGAAAATTCGTGCATTAGTTGTTGAGATAGAGCTGTTGCGGAAATTGCAAAAAATGCAGCATAGCAGCGCCACCTGCTAAGTGATTTGCACCAAAACATAAACAGCGCTAATTCATATCAAAGTATACCTGAGTCTGAAGTTTGTTGAAAATCCAAGCATTATTTCTTGGGATCAAAAGCAACTTGAAAATATAGCGATTAAAATATATTAATGTTATTATATTCTTTTATTTAACTATTTTTTATGTAATGATGGCACTTTGTAATCAATTTTAACTCACCTTCTGACATGCTAGTGTTGGGATGATCTGTGCTCATTAAAGATCACTGCGTTTAACCCTTTTACTGACGATCTAACATACTTGTATGGCAAGGAGAGGACCATAACTTTATTCTAACCTGCTCCTTAACAACCTTAAATTAATCCCCTTAAAAACCTGTATTCTCATAGTTGAAGTAAATTAAATTAAATTAAATTAACAAATTGCGTGATCGCTAAATGTCCTGGCTAGCCCGAAGATAATACCTTGATTATCTTAATTAAAGGACGGTAAAGACCGCCAAAGCGTTGTGATTGTTTAGACTGCGGATAACTTATAGACATAATTAAATAAGGAATGCATTCCAATGCATAAAGCTGCTATTAAACTGAAATGAAAATAACATAATTAAATTAGAGAAGACTCATGATGCAATTAAAAGAACTCATAATTAAAACTAACAATATTTATTTACAAAACACATATTTACAATTTAAGAAAGCAAGCATTACCAAAACCCTTTCATATACGCGAGAAATTATTATTAAACTCGTTTTAATTCCTACAAAATTACTCGTTCTCTTATTATTCATTTTTGACCCTTGTATGTTAATCACCATAATTGGGCATGAATTACCCTAAAGTACACTTAGTACTATTACACTTAAAACATATAGGAACAATAAAAAGGAAGTTGCAAATACCTTTTACAATACCATCAAGGTGATGAACGGCGCACATCAAAGTAGGTGATTACACTGGTTCCAAAAACAATGAAAGTCCATATTTTTTTTTTTGCCATTTTAAAACTACAGTCGTGGAAAAAAAAGTAAACACCCCCTACTAACTCCTGAACAAATTATCGTAGAAGAAAGTTACTGGTATCGAACGATTGGAAATAAAGTGTACTTTTAAATGATGTATATAAAATTTGCGCAGGGGGCCATCTACATATTAAAACGAACCCAAACTTCATTTGTTTCAATGGCAATACCCAATTTTAACAAGATATTTCAAATCTACTGTTCAAACTATGAATAGACACCAAATTTCAAGTCATTTGAATACTAAGTTTTTGAATTATAAACATTCAAAATTGAGTGCCTCTAATGTTAAATTACATTTTCATATTTTTATTAATATCTGCTGAAATTATGCTCCTAATGTGCTATTTCTTTTGTGTAGCAATAATACTAAAATACCCAAACATAAATACGATGAATTTGCATTTTTTATAATTTTATGATATGAATTATTAAATTAATATTGGAAAAAATTATGAATTGCAACCTGCAATTTTTTTGATGGATTTAGATTTATTAAGTCCTGCTTTATGGAAATCCAAAATTTCACATTTTTCTTCCAAGTAGTTTTCAAATTATACTTAAAAAACGGCAAAATGATGATTTACATGGTTCGTACGGATACCGTTATTTCTCCAGTAAAACTACCAGTATCTTTTTATAGAAAAAGAAATCTAGGTTAAACGCGCAAAATTTCGCCTTCTTTTAAGATGAGATTTTCTATAAGATAATACTGCTGCCGAAAAATTTTCTGGTCTGCAAAATTCAAGGAGGTGGTTTAAGGTGGCCGTCGATGATAGAAGTGACTAGATATTTTGAAATTTCATATGCTATGAAACTTCCTATGCTACTTTCTTATGCTGTAATCTAGCACTCTTCAATGACTGCTTGAGTGACGCTTAAGATGCCTTGATCAAGAAGGGAGCTCTCTTGGTCAACAATGGAGTACCAAACTTCAATTTGGATACAGCCTCTAAAATACCCTTGTTTTAAAATAATTAATTTCTCAGAAACTTATCGTACGAACTGCATAAAAATTTGTTTTTAGGATAATTCAAGGGTGTAGAGTTCATTTATGCTTTCAGAATTGTGTACTGCTATTGAAAAAAGCAAAATTATGGTTTGTTTTAATATGTAGATGGCCCCCTAAGCAAATTTTGTATGCATCATTTAAAAGTAGTTTTTATTACCAATCGTGTGGTACCAGTAATTTTCTTCTACGATAATTTTTTGCAGAGTTAATATGGGGTGTTTACTTTTTTTTCCATGACTGTACATCACACACTCATTAAACTAAGAAGAATAACTTTGACTCTATATCGAGTGTCACGATTCACTGACTCTCAATCGAGTCGACATTCATTATCACTAGGTCTAGGCCAAGCCAGATCAAAACACAGGACTCTAACAAAAGCCCGTGATTATTGCTGAGACAGACTGGGGAGATACTACATTGATACTCGCTGAGAGACTAACTGATACTACATTCACATTGCGTCTGCTCCTGAGAGATTTTGCACATCTCTCTTGTAAAAACTTATTCTTTTCTTGAAATAATGCGAGGCAGGGCCCTGAATGATTATTATACACATCGGGCCAATTCTACGCAATGTTCAAATACGCTCTTTTATTGCTTCTCTCCCATTTGAACAACCAAGCGTCCGGGCCGTAGGAAACTTTGCCTACTACTCGTAGCGGACTCTGACCTCCTCTCGGGAATCTGCACCATCATGTGAGGTCTGAAAATATGGCCTCATAAATAAGATCATAAACTAGCCTTGACATAAACTGTCACGACCGTTGTACATTAGGGTGGGGCGAAAAAAGTTATTTTTTTATAATCAATTCCTAATAGCGCGGAAAACTTGCGCATTGGCATCCTAATAACGGGAAAAATTATATAAAAAATATAAATTGGTTTTGAAATCGCGCAAGAACCCTAAAGTTAAAAAAAAAAAAAAGAAAATGCATGCAATTTTTAAAAACGTCAAATTTTTAAAAAATAGTTTGCTTTATTTCTATTAGTGTAAAAACTACTTTTGTAGTTACCTAAGTGCGTGAAAATTACTTTTGGACACATTGCCGTTCATTTGAGTTCGCGCAGAAAGCCTTAAAATACCATTTATGTTTGTAAAAACCGCATATTGTAGCTCTCCGGCCATGTTTTTCCATGTTCGCAGAATGTTTTTCTTTTATGCCTAAATGACCCAGGATCTCCACGTGGAGGTGGCTGCAAGTCGAGTCCCACCAACACCCTACCCAACCAACCATTCTGGGTGTGATTACTTTCACTGAAGTCCCTTTAAATTCTGACTTCGTATCAAATTTTGGCCTCAAAAACCTTGATCTTAAATTTGTCCTAATAAAACCTTCTCCGTTTTCATATCCGCAAAATTTTCCAGCGGCTTCTGTAACAATTTTTATCCTTCTCTCTACCGACTGAGTATGACATGGAAATTTCAAGCACTCAAATTCTGGCAGGGCTTTGTCTTTCAATAAAGTTTAAATGTGTTCTGTTGCCATATTTGACAACATTGGAGGTGGTGTCAGCTTACATTTTGTCCAAACAATAAGTTCAGTATAGTCTGTGGCTTGAAAATTAATTAAAGAATGCTTGAAGGCTCTAAGGTGACCGACTACTGGCTGCACATTTTTGGTTCTCAGTATCCTCCTGTAGCCTAATTATCGAATGTGTTGTCTCTCGTCGAATATCGCCAACAATTCCCTGCATTGTAGAAGAACGAGTTTCTCTGAATGACAGGATCGATGAATTTTTTAATGTTGTCCTGGAAATGTCTTGTTGTTTGCATGACTTTCAGTATGTGCTTCGGACCGTATTTCACAGTGGTCTTAATATCAAATCAAACCGGGGCGTATGTCCTTACAGTGTAATTTACAAATGTCTTCATTTCGGTTTTCGGACTAATTTGGGAAACATAAAGTCTTAATACCCGGTTAGCACGGGTTAACCATCAGGAATGGCTGAGGGGTCCGGGATCTTTAACAGCTAATTCTGGATCAGGGAATCCAGTTATGACTGCACGAACAATGTCTAGAAGATAATGCTGATCTTAACTGAGGTCAGTTTAATTTATTTTTGTGACAAATTCAAATTGATTTGGCACAAAATCAACAACAGGATTTTTCTCACAGCTAGGCAGTTGCTTGCTAATTGGACCACTGAATGACGCTGGCCCAGTTTTTTTCCTCCTAGGTGCTCAAACACATGTTTATAAGGCAGTTCATTAAAGTGTAACAAACAAATAAACCACTGCAGTGGTCACTGACACCTAACTTTAATGTTATGTGCAACACCACTCTTTCAACCGGTGTTTGTGACTGACCCATCACATCCGATGGCTACGACTGCACTCATGTCAAAATCTTTCTTTTTCATGAAGTCGAAAATACTTTTAGCAAAATCATCAGCGGTTCCTGCTTTTGGTGTAACATGGCCAATGTATTGGCCACCAGTCTCACTAATTATGCTAAAATGGTCTTCTTTTCTTACTCTGCGGTACATTTTAGCTTCTACTTTTTCTTGTGTTAATGTACTATATTTTCTATCGTCGAAATAAATTTCTTTTACATCTTTCAGCTAGTGCTCTTTTTCCTTTATTGCTTTTCGAATCTTCACCTTTTCCCTTCAAATCTTACTTTTGCCAATCACTTGTGACAAATCTGAATCAGAGATTATGCCAAGATCATGCAGGACATCAGAAGCTATTGCTGCTATGGTCCTGTCAGAAACGCCTTATCTATCGCTTATTAAGGAAGTATATGACAACTTTGAACGCATTTGCGTTGTAGAAAGCAATACGAAACTCATGTCACTGCCTGCTCTTATGAAAGTGTTTTGATTAACTTTACTCTTACTTATGCCAGGACTGACGGAGTCAGAAGTAACAGATTGCTCCATCGAAACCTCCTCTCTTCTTTCTTCTCTTTTAATCAGTTTAATTGTCTCTTTTCTATGTAAATTACCAATAAACAGCATCCTGGTTGTGTCGCTGATCGTGCATAAACACCAATCCAATGTAAATAATTTTTTGTTTAGCTTTCTCACAATTGCATTTTACAACCGCTGGACAGGGTTATTGTCGATTGGTTTATTCCGACATGTACAAGAAAATGTCATAGTGCATTTACAAGCTGCAATATCGAAAAGTTTCTTCTTAGCGTTGGTTAAAAACTCATCTAACTTTCTCTTATAATTTTTTTTATCATGGTCTCGGTTGTATGATTTTTTTAACCCAATATAAGAATTAAAGTAGGAGGTGATCATTTGCACAACACTAGTGTGTGTGACTGTTGGAATTGAGGCTTTTCTATAAATATTAACTAATGGAGTTGCAACTAACTCGGCAACAGGTGAAAAGGTAACAACAGAGGGTTCGTAAAACCTTTAAAACTGCTGTTTAATGGTGTACTTTTTTATCTTTATGTCCTCTTGCGAATTTTTGAAAAAAAGCAACTTTTGCTAAAAAAAATGGTATTTTAAAGCTTTTTGCAGGAATTCAAATGAACGGTAATGTGTCCAAAAGTATTTTTCACACATTTAGGTAACTACAAAGAGTAGTTATTATACCATTAGAAATAAAATAAACTATCGAAATTTTTTTTATAAGTTTTTTAAAATTGCATATTTTTTCTTTTTGTCCTAAACTTTAAGGCTCTTGCGCGATTTCAAAACTAATTTATATTTTTTATATTATTTTTCCCGTTATTAGGATACCAATGCGCAAATTTTCCGCAGTATTAAAAATTGATTATAAAAAAATATTTTTTTTCGCCCCACCCTATTTTACATGTCCCGGCATCTGGGCTCTCAATCGTGAATCCTAAAATTGGTGGAACCGAGATAATATCACCTCAAAACCACCCTGATCCCGTCATATCAAACCTTGGTAAAACAGAACTAAAATCTTTATACACAATATTAAAATCTTTTACCTACAGTAAATAAATGTATATAAATAATAAGTAAAAAAAATAATATTAGAATAATTATTATATAAAATCTGTTTCGAAATGTTGAGCAGTGTTTCTGTTCAATAGCTAGAATTATAAAAATTATGTACACAGATGCGTTTTTGTTGACATTACAACATTTTAATATTTTTAGAACTTGATTATAAACTGATAAATTAATTTTAAGAAATGTTTCAGTTAGTCGACCGTAGGTGAAACATCGCCATATATTCTTTAGTGCTACAACTTTTACGAGTTTCAAAAACAAGGGGTTAACTGCACGCCAAAACCCTCTCGACAACATTTGTCAAAAGGCTACGGAACTGCAAAAAATTGAAAAAAAAAATAATAAAGAATGTAATATACAGTAGAGCGCCGATTATCGAAGCTCCAATTAACCGAATTTCCAATTATCTGAACAACCTATTTCTCTCAAAAAAATTTTTTAAATCGAACTTCCAGTTATCCGAACGCCCTATATCTCCCAAAAATTTTTTAATCGAACTTCCCATTTTTCCATTGGCTTGGAATAGAATTTTAAATAAAGGAAAAACTGATAGTGCATCAGATAATGAGGAATGGAAAACAAAAGAGATGGGCAGAATCCTAAGCTATGAAGAAAATTGAATTCACGAGTTGTTAAATAATGAAGTACATGACCCTGGATATAAGATTTTAAATGATGATGAGAATGTGGCTGAGATTCATGATGAAAAAAAAATTGAAGTAAATGAAAGTGAATCCTCTGAAAATAACCCAGGTCCATCACATAACGAAGCTTTTGAATGTTTGGAAATAGCTATGAAATGGCTCGAACGGCAGAAGAACATTGATCCTATTCAAATAACATATTTAAGAAGAATAAGAGATATGGGAGCGTTGAAAAGTATGTCTTCGTTAAAGCAAGCCACAATCGAAAGGTTTTTTTTTTTTTTTTTTAATTATAACCTCTGGAGTTCAGAAAATGATAAAAAGACAGGAAAAAAAAAGAAAAAAAAAATAGAAACGCAACAACCCCCCCCCAATTTTTAAAGATGTCACCACTAGCTGGTGCTGTCAGTCTTATAAGTTTAGGTAACGTGTCAAGGCTTTAGAATACTCAGAAACATCCCTTAAATTGTCTGTCCATTTATCCGAACTTTTGCTTATCCAAATTAGGGTCGGTCCCGACTTGTTCGGATAATCGGCGCTCTACTGTATTTATAAAAATGCTCTTTTATCTTTTAATAGTTTAATATGAATTGAATTATGGTTATAAAATGAGAAAACAATTAGACAATTAATATATATATTTCTTTTTTAGACTCTGATAATTTTTAGACAAGATTCTATTTCGCGTTTTCTATCAAGTTTAAATCAAGCTGTTAATTTTCAATAATTGGTGTTCACGCCATATTAAATGCATTCTTTGGAACTTCATAAATTGCAGGCATGAAATTAGGCTCAATTTTTAAGATAAACATTAAATGCTAATAAAAGAGTATTTAAAACTAATAGATGATCTTTACTTTTATTATAAATATTATTGTTTTTAAAAAATTTTTTAGAATGTTATTCGCCATTAGAGCATCAGCAGGAACTTTGTAAAGCCTGACTCAATGCTACGAGTGAATAATTTCCCCATATTATAATGGAAAAATTATTTTTAAAGCACACGTTTCTTTAAGGTATGGTGCCTACCTTCCGAGCAATTTTTTTGAAAAATATGAAATTTTTATCAAACACATGTGTTTTTAGTTGAAACAGGGAATAAAGCTAAAAATTCATATAAATTTTTAATGGGATTTTAATTAACCTTTAAAATTTAGGCAATATTTAGTCAAATTTTAGTAAAGAATTGAGTTTATGCCAAACCTTCTGTAACGATATCGATTCAATATACATTTCACCTTTTTTTTCAACAATATATTAGCGATCCACTTACCTGTGTTATGAGGCAAAAGATTTGTAATACCTCTTAAATTTACTAAGATATACCAAATTTGTATACAAAACATGATTTATGTTTTTTAAATGTGCATTTTTCAATACAAATAGCTCATAAATTAATATATACAAACTTACAAACTATATTTTCTTCATAACATACTAATAGATGAGCAGTACCTTGTCACAAAATTTCATTTCAATAGCTTAAAAACTTTTTAAGAAATGATGTAGCTCGTAAACGCACACAGTGAAAAACGCAGTTTCCAAGAAAACGCAAATTAAGATTTTTATATAGCACAAAAGATAATGTATAATGTTTACATCTTTAAAATCCACCGTATTTGTAGGTGTTTATATATTTGTGTACATATTACATATTATACATTTGTATTAAAATGTTTGTTTACCTTTATGAGGATCTTTAAACGGTCTCTTCCGGTTCCAGAAAGTTCATTTCCGGTTTATATTTTGGGCTATAACTGTGCTTCTAATTATCACTGAATCCCAAGTAAAGCATTTTTGAAATCTCAAACGCTTGAACTTTAATTCAAAATAATAAAAACAAAATAGAAAATTTTCGCAAAAACAGCGATTTAAGGGTAGGCGTATATAAGGTAAAGCCAGGAGAGGTTGCGCGGTAGGAGAGATTGCGCACAAAGAGTATCGGCGGGAAGGGGTAGAGTGCTCACGCAGCAACTCTAGGTATTTGTACAACAGCATTAGTGCAGTGTTTACATCAATGTGCATATTGATTGCTCCGCTTGTCTTGGATAAAGCATTGATATTTTGTTTTGTTTTTCCAAAGTAAGTGCTTGAATTTTCATAACTGTTCGTCAGAATTTTTAAAGAATGTCAGAAGTACAAAATATTTTAAACTTAAACGATTTCTTATAAGATACTAACCTAGACTAAGGATTTGAACACCAACAATACATTTTACAAGTGGCCATGTTTAAATAAAAGACCGCGCAATCTCTCCTACCAAAATAGGAGTTTGCGGATCTGCTACTTAGGAGAGATGGTGCATTTCCTCATAAGTTTCATTGCTAGGAGAGATTACGCAGCTTATTGGTAAATTTGCGTGAATTGCAAATTGCGTGTAAAATATATGAATGAATCAATTTTGAAATAATTTTGAAAAAAAAAACAAACACATAATTATCGAAACTAAATTTAGCAACAAATTAATTTGAAAAAAAAAAAATAAAAATAAAAAAAAAAATAAAATAAAATAAAATTTGCAGATAAAAACTTTGTTAATAAATTAATAATACAGTTGTTATTAAATTAATTTTATGTAATTATTTTTGTTAATAAATTAATAATATTTAATTAATAAATTAATTAAATATTTATAGATTTTTTAAATTTATGAACAATTAATTTGCTAATAAATTAATTTTATTAACTAAAATAAATTTTCTAATAACGCCTATAATGTTTTGGAAAAGCTTTCAACCATTCCAAGTAGTTTAATGCCATCGAAATCAAAATGGAAACCGAGTGCAATTAATGTTACTGATCTACAAAATATACATGAAAAAAGACCTAAGAAGGATGCCGCTACAAAAAACAGTTGAAGATAACAAGATTCCAGAAAAAGTGGGATAAAAACTGACGGAAAAAAACGATGGTCAATGAGGATGAGTGCATTGAATGTCTGGAACAGTACCAAAAGTCAACTTTGACCACTGACTGGATTCAATGTATTGCTTGTTGCAGGTAATTGCACGAAAGATGCACGATTTACAACAATAAATGCCTCGATTGCAGACGACGACAACTTCGCTTAACAAACAAAATACAATAAAACTGTGGAAATGAAAATGAAGTAATTTTGAAGTTATACATGTTATCAAGTACATTAATGTTATTTTGTAATCTTAGAAGGACTTGCTTTTTCTGATATTTTAATCTTCTTCTTAAATTAAAATTCTTTAACTATTGTTAACATTCTTTCTTTTTTTTATTATTTAAACATTTATCTGAAAAATTCACTCCTAATACAATAATATTTACTCACAAAAATCTTACAACAATGTCCATTAAGTATAATTATTAACATTAACACTTTATTTGTACTTATTATTAATAAAAATCTCTTCTACACATGTTCACAATCTTTCCTACCCATGTGCGCAATCTTACTAGCCCTGTAATGAGAGATTGCGCAAAATAGTTTTCTTGGTTTTATTACTGGTGTTCTATTGAATTACAGCATAACAACAAAATAACTATGAAAATGCATAAAAAACAAATGTAGTCAAAATTATTCATGCATACTTTAGCAAAAAATTAATATTTAGGTTTTTTATTATTATTCTTTTGAAATATGCGCAGACTATCCTAGCTTGACCTTACCGAAAATTGAAAGAGTCACAGAAGAAAACTATCCTTCCTAAAGTTCCAAAAAATCCAAATATCTAGAAAAACGGTAAAAAAGAGACTAAAAAAATTGCCATCAAAAGACCTAACATTCCTCTGCAATATTAAAGATACTGAATGTTGGTCTTCCTTTGCGGCTTCTTTTCTTATCTATTACAGTAGCAGAATAAAGTCTTGCGTTTGGTCATTTTATGATATGTTTTTTTATGGAAAAAATATGGACAGAGAAATTTTTTTTTAAGTTTCTCCATTCAAAATCATTTCTAAGGGAACTCTAAATATATAAAACCTATTAAGTTTTGTATTTTAATAATATGTAAAGGAGGAATAAGGCGATAATTAAGGAATAGTATAAGTTTAATATACCTGTTTTATCATTTACACAATATAAAATGTATATTTACAAAGTTAAAAGGGGCTTTCGTGGCAAACTAAATGCGGCATGAGAATTCCGACCGGACCATTCACCCGACTCACTCTCCGTCTTAAGAGCTTATGTGAGACCCATCTGGTCTCTGTCACTTCGAATTGAATTCTGGTTTACTTTATTAATTTGTTCTCAAGCCCAGATATGCGAAAACGTATATCAGCAATTCCATTCTGGTCTGCGCTGGCCTATGTCAACAGCTTTTCTAGGGAACTTGCTGATTGCATCATGTATCTATGCGAGTATACTAGCAATGCTTTAACCCCACTGAGTTATGAATTGTCGCTAAATTTATTAATTTAATTTTAGTAATCGGAAAGGATGATTTGTAATTATATAATGGTTATATATATATATATATATATATAATTACTCAAGGCCACCAAAAATATGTAAGCTTTATAAATATTAATAATTCATTTATTTGGACTTTTATTTATTTTATCGAAAAGTAATTTTTAAGAAAAAAATAAAATCGATTTTAAAAGATCGTTTCTTACCTTCGAGCTTCGTGGCAACCTTGTAATTTTATCCTGATTAGAATCCTACGCAGATTCCTACACTCTGAAATTCGACTGAAGTCGACTCGAAACCCGACTCACACGAATCCAACCCAAACGAGGCGGGGGAAAAATCGAGTTATCAAATCCAATGAAATATGTTAATCCACATCTATTGTAAAATCTCATTGTTGCTAAAATTTTTATGCGAAGTTGGCGGTTACATATTAAAAGTTTCCGCGTGTCCTCGTAAAAAACTACACGATACGACGGCTATTTTAAAAATGTAAAGTTATATCGTGTACCTCAAAAATCGTGACGATTGATCATTTTTTTAGAAAAGTTAAAGCTTATACAGTAAAAACAAGAACAAAAAATCATGCTTTATTTATTTCCAACACGTTCAGAATATTGTAAAAATAGAAACTTTACTACTTATAAGGTGAAACAGGTTTAAATAAACAATTTAGAAAATGAATAAGGCATAATGCATCTGAAAATCCAATTTCTGCAAATACCATCAAACAACTGGAAAAATATCCATTTTTTTCTGTATATCACTGTATATGATCTATAGATCTGTATGTATATTATGCTAAAAGTTTGTTCAGTTAAATGCATACCATATTAGAAAATTCACATTCAGCAATTTTCGTTCGTAAATGAAAAATTGAAACGGTACTTGAGATATTTTGCATAGCCGTGTGATGATTTATAGAATTTATACTCACCAAGTAATATGCAAAAAGCTAAATTTTAAAAGGCATATGACAACTGAAAACCCATTTCCAAGCAATTATTCTTTATAGGCAGTACTGTAGCCAAACAGTTTTGTGTGTCCCTGTAAATGAATGATAAATTATATGCACACCGGATTGTACAATAAGTGCTTTGTAGTACACCTAAATGATATACGTATAAATTTCAATATGTTTAAAATAGTGTAGTGCAATTAAAACGCACGACAAACTCTTTTTTTCCAGAGGCCGTGATATAACTCTATTCTTTTGAGTGTCCCTGTAAATGATCCGTGAATGCTACACACTCCATTTTCAATACCGAACATAATAAACCCCAGTAACGTATATCAATTTCAAGGCAATATAACTATATTTACACGAATTTGAGGGCGGACAGCCAGGCAAACCGAATTCATAAATAATTTTTAAAAATGTTGTAAAGTAAAAAAAAAAAAATAAATAAAAAAGGAAACAGACAGAGAGACAAACATATAATCTACAGATCGTAAACAAATTAAAACAGTACCACCAGAAGAAGAAACATTATGAAAATCGGAGTATCCTTTCATTCGCGAAAATACATTAAAATACAAACGAATTGTAAAACACAAACGAGTAAGCGAATAATACGTAGTAAACGAATGAAAAGTATACTAACAGGAACACCAGACGATTTCACACTTTTACAACTGTGCATGTCATATCGTTCTAAGATCTTTCCTGAATATTAAGTTTGGCCCAACAAGAAACTTTCGTTATCGTCTTCAATAACAATATCAAGGAATTTCATTTTTTATTTCAATTCTTTCGATTTTAATTCTTTCTTTAACTGTCCAATTAATCTATTAATTCCTCAGATATTCACTGATGGTTATTTAATGACGACAGTTTTGCGGGTTTTTTGAATACCGGTTGAACATATGGGGAATACTGTTATATATATAAATAAATATATTTATATAAGACCCACTTAAATTCATCTTCAGAAAAATAAGCTAAGTTCGAGCTGAAATTCAAAATTTATAAAAATAATTCGTTCAGTTCAAACTCATATTTAATTGAAGAACAGGCAAAACTCACGAAATATTCCTTTTTTTTTATTAAATAAATATGAAGAATAAAATCACTAGATAAAAAACAAACGAAAATAATTTGCTTAATTTTATAAATTCATTATAAAGATGTCAAAATCTTTTTAATTAATTTAGTATCAGAACAAGACTTAAATAATCCCATGTAATTGAAGCATTGCAACTTTTATAATTAATTTCGATCAATTAATCTTAATGTTTTCAATGACTTGAGTTGTTTTTAGTGTTAAATTCTCAGGGTAATTTTCTCTTCAAAATGTGACTTAACATTAAACACATTAAAAAAAAAGTATCCTTTTTGTTTTTTTAGTTTAAGTGCTATCCTGTTTTTCTTGTTTTGAAACTAATGAAATTACAAATCACTTAAAAGAAAGACGCTTGCTGACAAACGCTAAATTGTTTTAAGAAATTATAAAAGAAGTATGTTTTCTAACTAATAAATGTAAAATTCTTTCTAAACTATGAAAAAAGTAACTAACGCTGTCTTCGTAAACGAATATTTTGTGACCAGAGGTTTTCTCGGCTAATATTAAGAAAAACTATTGCATATAAAAATATGAAAATTGGTAATTTTCTAGAGAAATGTTCTCTAAACACTCTGAGGTAGACAGTTTTTAAATCGACGAATTACAAAAACTATCTAACGTTGAACTCAGTCAAAACTGATCTGTTAAAAAAGTTTTATACACTGTTAAAAATTTTGCAGCATTCTGGCAGGTCATTCGACCGTTTTTTGAAAAAACGGTTTCATAACCATAATTTAACTATATTCTGACCATAAAATGGCCAATAATATGGCCAGAATAGTGTTAAAATTACGGTTGTGTAACCGTTTTCGGAAAAAACGGTCAAATGACCTGGCAGAATGCTGTAAATTTTTAACAGTGTAGGAACGCAAAGTATTGCTAGTAATGGAACCATCTTTTCTAGAGACATGCTTGGGCAAGCTCGTGGTGTGCAGTGTGCAATTAGTTTTTTTAATTTGACTAGTTTTTGAGGGGTTTTTTTTATTTTTTTATTTCAAATTTTCATTATCATTGCGATAGAGGTTTATTTCATATTTAGAAAAGGTCCTTTATTTAAATTGTTGCCAAATTCTATAATAAATAATAATATTTTTTTTCTAAAAAAAATATATTTACATGTGATTATCAAAAACAGAAAGAAAACTTTAAAATAAAATTAAATGATCGCGTGTTAAAATCAGGAAATAGAGATTTACGCCATAAAAATGTATTTTCACGTGACTTAAAAAAAAGTAACCCTGAAATAATTAAATTATTGCACTCGAAACGCATTTAATGGTGAAAATTACGTCATATATTAAAACGATACATTTAAAACGATTTTCTTAAGGGCAATATTCATGTGACGTCACACTGAGAACTACCGAGTTTGACGAAAAAGACAGGCTACCACGGTGCATTCCACGTATTTTTTTTTCAGACCGCTGGAGTCACGTGATGCTCGAATGCACCAATGCAGGTGTAAGGAAAGAACATCACGTCACTCTAGCAGTCTGTTAAAAAAAAAAAAAAAAAAAAAAAAAAAAAAAAAAAAAAGACATATTTGGGATGCACCGCGGTAGTCTGTCCTTTTCGTTAGCCTCGGAGAACTACACGGAGAAGAGTAGTGCTAGCAAGTTTATTTATATATTTCATAACTTCATACAGCATAAATACAGGTAAGTGTACGCGGAAAATACTTCATATTTATACTATTTATTTCACACGAATTAGTACTCGATAAATACATGTTAGAAAATTTGCATATACTTAAAAATAAACAATTAAAAAAAAAATCCAGGGAAATTTGCATGAAGGTGCATTAAAATAGAGATAATATGTAGGCTTTAAAAATAGGCGCATTAAAAGCTTTCACGCGTAAGCTATACCTGTTCCTGAAAATTTCTGAAACTTGATTTAAACATAAAATACTAAATGTTTCTAAATGAATATCGGGATTTTAATGCTTGGTTTGGTAGTATTTATTACATAAAACTTAAAATTATAATTAATACATAAAATGAAAGAGCAACTCAAAAGTTATACCTACAAGCTTACATGTGTTCAATATGAGCACTTTTCGTCACAACGGCACACATCAAGTTGATAGCTCAGTTCTTCCCAAAAGTTGATTAGTGTTTGTGGGGTCATTGTTGTAACAGCTGCAATGGTCAGTTGGTAGTAGTTGGTACATACACACGATCCTGTAGGCGCGCCACACACCAGGGAAACATGCGTCAAAAATCATGAGACGAGAGACAAATTCTACTGTTCAAACCGCTTTTTCCTTTGTTAACAGGGTGAAATTGTCTCGTGTCTCATGTTTTTTTGTTAAATGTCTCACTGGTGTATGGCGCGCCACGAACTCCCACAGGTAAAAATAGGGCGTCAGATGGGGTGAGTGTCTGAACAGAACTTCTTTGCTAATCAACGTTTGGGAAGAACTGAGCTATCGACTTGATGTGTGCCGTGTGACGAAAGGTGCTCACATTGAACACTTGTAGGCTTGTAGGTAAAACTGTTTGAGTTGCTCTTTCATTTTATGTATTAATTATAATTTTAAGTTTTATGTAATAAATACTACCAAGCGTTAAAACCCCAATATTCATTTAGAAACACCCCGTATCAGTGTAAGTTTTCTAAACACAGTGCTTTTCAATGCGCGGTTATGAATGTTCAAGCCGAGGAATTTTTATAACTTCGAACCCAAATGAACATTTTCTATAGCACCATTACAAGAATCTGAAAGGAAGATACAATTTTTACTTAACCATTTTATACAAGCTTAGTTTCAAATGTGTAATCGAGCTTTCACATCAATTCCAAAAGCAGACTTCTATCGCGACAGCGGTGATTGAGGCCATGGTAGCCGAAAAGGGCACCTCAGTCAAACGGAAAAATATGACAACCCGATTACAGAAGATCTTCGCCGCTCATGATATATTCAATCTTCCGTAACCGGTTAATTTGTTTAATACAGGGCACATTAGCATGTTTTAGAATCTGGGGTCTGAATGGGTGTTAGTGAGCGCAGCTCGCAGAGGGTTCAGTGTCCCTACTTTTATTTAACCCCCCCCCCCCAAATATTTCGCAAAATTAAAACTTAATGTTATTGTATTGAATATTTACAATGCATTTAAAGCGCGCTTTAAACAAAGCGAAAAGTTTTTAGGAAATTGCGAAAAAATTTTAATAATTTGATCTGTAATTAAAAAAAATAATAATCCAATTTTAACTCAAACGCATTTAAAAAAAATATGTAAATCAACGTACATACACTTTATGAAATTAAACTCAACTTAAAAATTACAGAAAGCGAGTCAATCTCATGAATTTGAACATTTGAGTTTTATTTTTTACAACACTTGTACGTATGTATGCATGTATGTATGAAGGTATTGTATATGTATTTATTTATTTATGTCAGAAAATTCATAATACTCATAACATAAATTACTTAACATTAACATGAAATTTTAGTTGACAATACTTTATTTTTTATCTTAGTTTTTTAATTATTAAATATATGCGCAAAATAACCTTTCTTATATTGAAGAAAAGTATTTCTCGAATTAGAATTGTATGGATGTGAAAATGAAAGGAAGTAATAAAATATTTATTATCAGTTACAAATAAATATTTTGCCTGAATACAATGTTTTGCTATTAAATTAAATTGTATTGTATTCTTTTCTTAACATGAAATTTTATAGGAATAATATTTCTTCAACTCATCGATCAAATAAAAAGCAATGAAACAGGTTAAGAACAATAATAATGGATGACATTATATATAATCAATCTACATCACACTTCACCGATAACAAAGCTGTTCAAACAATGAATCACATTGATGGATAATGAACCGTATCTTTACATGACCAGGTGACTGTTTTGGTTACGGTGATGTTCCCTTAGAATTTAAGGGGACATATAGCACTGAAATTAAAATATCTCCTTTTATATTTTACAGGTTTATAAATCCTAAATTGACATAAAACCAATATTTTAAAATGCATATACTGTATTGTGAAGTATAAAATAAAATTTTATGAGCGAAAAAGCCTGTTTTTAAAAGGAAAAAATGCTCTACTTTAAAATGTATAGTATGACAAAAGAAAAAGAAAACTAGAGAACAGGAATTCTGCTTTTTCAGAATTTAGTGCCGCCCCTGGCATTTCCATTACTTCATTTTATTCTGGTGGACTGGTGGCTCTATTATTATGAAACAGCCATTATAAATGAAGCGTTAGGTGAAGATGAAACAGCAGTCGTAAAAAGTTAGAACTCTGATTTTCTGGCCAGAAAAAAAATTATGGCCATTTTTTTTTCCCATTCTGACCAGAAAATCAGAGTTCTAACTTTTTACGGCTGCTCTTTCACCTTCACCTAACGCTTCATTTATAATGGCTGTTTCATAATAATAGAAACCACCAGTCCATCAGAAGAAAATAACTCGGTTAAGCGGGACTCGGATAATCGGGACTCTACTGTAGTGCAAAACATATTTCAATTTTAAGACTTAAAGCACACGCTTTTATTTTATGTAAAATGACGTCATTTGCGTTAATATAGATTCTTAAAATTAAATATAGTTTATAATAGCTCCATGTTTTATCATAAATCATTCATTTATATTTTTCTCAAAATAGCACGCATTTTAATTAAATTTTTTTTCAATTTTTATGAGAAAATGGCAACAAAAAGATATAATTGCTATTTTTCAACAATTTTTTCTTTACTTTCTACAGAAATGGAGTACTTGAGTAAATTGAGATTCAGTTTTCAAACAAATTTCCTTTAAAAGTAGTTTTTTCCCTTATACGACGGTGTAAAAATTGAAAAAATATTTGAACTGAAAAATATTTTTTTGAAAAATAAAAATGAAATTTTAGATTCTGTTTATACAGACTAACATAAAGCACATGATTTGAAAATGCCATGAAAAAATATTCCGAAGTTTTTGAGATATCCTGCGCGTTGTGCCCAAAAACTTCATTTGGAGAAAAAAGATTTCAAATTTTCAGCGAAGCCACTTCAGCTATTGAACTGGTATAACTTGAAAAGCCATAACTTCTGTTCTAATGGGAATTTCAAGGAAACAATTATATCAAAATGTTCAGAAAAGATAGGAGTTTAACATCTAAAAAAAAAAAAAAAATAAAATAAAATAAAATTTCGAACATTTTGAAGCTTTAAGAGTCCTGATACCCCTATTTCATGAATGCAATTAATTTTGTTCTACAACATTTCCAAATATGGAAAATTTACCACTTTGATTTATGCTTATTAGAAAGCGCGTACTAATGAATTTATTAATAAATGTATAATTTTTGCTTATTGCAATAGTGAAGGAAAATAACATTATTTAAATTATCTTTTTTAGGATTTCTAATTTTTTTTTCTCGGCGTATAATCATAATTTAATTTATATTAAATTATTAATTTATAAAATCCTATTAAAAATATTACACTCTTAATTTTAATTTATAAAAATATTTGATTGTTTTCAATTTCACAATCAGTTGGCATGTCTAACGTGCGTGGTTTGGCACACCATTAACTTCATTGTTGTTGTAACTCGTATACAACTGTAATCATAAAATAAATAAATAAATAAATAAATAAAAATAAAAATGCAATTTAACAAATTACAACAACCATTTGGAAAAGGATTTTTTCAAATACTAAAATTTAAGACATAAAAAATAGCACGGAGGTGATCATACATTACTTACGCCATGAATTAAACATTAATAGTGTTATTACACGTAAAAATTAGAAGCGACAGAAATCGCCTACGACTCGTACATATTGCCCACCTGAAACTTAAGTATTATCCAAGCATTTCATTGGCTGTTCGGGAAAAGGCTTTTCCATCGTCAGATTTCTTGGAAATCTGACGGCCAATTTGAAATGAAACTTATTTCTTAAACTTCTAAACATCCCACAATATTACTTTTTATACCGTCGTATAGAGAAAAAAATGTACTTTTAAATGCAATTTGTTTGAAAGCTGTATCTCAATTTGTTTCTGAGTTATTAATTTTTTTGTAGTTTTTATTACTTTTCTGTCATAGTGGCAACACTCTGTTGTCCATCTCTGTTGAAAGTAAAGGGAAATACATATTACTGTATAGACCAATCAGAAAACGAATAAATTGCAGATTAAACCAATAAAAAGCTTCAGATATGCTTTTGATTTCCTACCCTGATGAGGACAATAACCATTTTTCCAAATGGTTAAAAAACATTTGGCGATTTACCTCCTGTTGCCAGCCAACGGAAAATGCCTTAAAATTTTGTTCTAAAAATATTAAAATGCTTTACCATCATCCGAAATACACTCGTGCACATAATTGTTAGATTTCTGGCATATGAAAAAATGTGTGAAAAATCGATTGCAAAATTCAATCTTTAAATACACGAATTAAGTTAAATAAAAATGCAAAAAGAGCCGAAATTAGATTTAAAACAGAAAGGTCCAACCGTTAGTTGCTCAGAATCCTGCGAAGAAATACTCCAAATCAGAGCGGTATCTGTATCTATCATTATTCATCGATTCGCTAACCGCACCATTCTGAACCCTACCATTTTCCTACGGTTTCAAACAAAGCGATATAAGTAAACGTCCTATCTTAAATGTGAGAGGTAACCGCAAGCATAAAGGCGATGTTACATCAAGCAAGGTCGCACGCCACGTAGCGGACGGGGTTAAACTACAGGAAGGTGTCTAACTGTTTTCTTACTTCACACCACTAAAATTGTAAAGTTTTTGTCAACCTTGATTAATAGCTGAATTGTCTCTGACAAGACGAAAAAAAACTTCTTGGTGTCAAATGCATCTGTACGCCCCTCTCGCTACGCCATTATTTTGCAATAAATGTGGTAAACAAAATTCAGCTCCATTTGTGACTAAAGATTTAGATATCCTGTCATATATGATGTCACATTAAAAGCCGCGTATGTGGATTATCACCTTGTCCACAAGATGGACCAACTGTGTTAATTTGCGCCCGATTCCAGTATTAAGTTTGTACTCTTACTTATATCGCTTTGGTTTCAACAAACTGCCAATGACAGGCTAATAGTCTGTGCTACTTTGGTAGTTCTTTGTTTTTAAATTAAATTTTGAATCCAGTATTCCAAAAGTAAATGGAGAAAATGTAAGAAACTACTTATACTATACAACTTGCTATGTTTTATTTTTTAAATTGCTTTTTTAAAAATATGATCAAGTAGCCAACCGTAATCTTGTCCACCGATACCTTATCAAGTGTCAGCGAGCACTTGTATGCGAGTGTAACGGCCGTAACACACAAATGATATTTAAAGTATCTGGAATGTACAACACACTCTCGAGATTCCTTACCGCTTGTGTTTCTCAGTGCAGATTAAGTTCGTGTTTCCGAAGATTGCCCAGGATTGAGTGCATGCTCCCCTTAACCCATAAACAAACGCGCCGGGGTAGATTTCACCCCAATCACAGTGTTTCTTAGAAAAAAGAAGGGATACATTTTATGAGAGCGCTTCTGACCCGCCTTGTTCCTTTCAGGATCAAGGTCGAGAAGGGTTGTACAAAGGAATATCGTTTCTTTGTTCGTTGGGGTGGGAGAAAGATGCCTCTTGGTATAGAAAATACTCCCGCGCGTGCACGGACGTTTCATTTCTTTACGTTCATAAACACTAAAATAATTTTAATGAAAGACAAGCATAAAAGCTACTTGTATATATTGATAAAAGGGTATTAAATTAATTAATATCAATTTTGTAAAATAATTCATGTATTAAGCTGTTAATAAATCTTTTGCAAATGTATAGAATATTTTCTAAATAAAAAGAAGAAAAAAACGCGATTTTTACAGAAACTGCTACAAAATCTGTAAATAAATATAAAAAGAAAGACTTTTTTCACTAAAAACACGAGAACTGATGCATTTTACGATATACAACAGTAGATTTGTTTTTAATACGTATTTAGCCAAAATTATAATGTGTGACAAAAAGGATTGAGATTTATCCCATGCGTGTGCTAACGTCACAAACATAGGCGCGTGTGTGCACGGATTAAAAACTGGACGCACTACCGACCGCTGGGTGGTTCTGTTCTCAAAACTGGTAGACGGATGTTCTGTGTTAGAACCTACGCCACGGCGGCGCGCTCATCAACCAAATCGTTCGAAGTTTTCGTTGTGTTCTTCGAACCTTGTTTAGCTTGCATAAATGTGGGTTAGATTCCTTTAGAAAAGCCCCCAAGGAGGGCATTCTGACCTTCAGTCTATATCTCTCGTGCATATAATCGGCCGTAACTAGAACCCCAAAATATCCTTGACCACTGTACACCGACAGTAGCTGGACTGTCCACCACACCCACCCAAGATCGTTATCATTAAATTTGCGGCAAAGCGAAAGACATTCTTTTTAGGTGCGATCGTAATTATATAAATAAGTAGCACCTATAGTCGTCGTGCGATCCGTCTATCTGTTGCCCGTTCGTATATAACAGAGCGAAAACTAGCCAACCGAATGATCTGAAATTTTAAACATATAATTGTTGCAATATTTTGTTGAGTCATTTCAAATTTTATGAAAATCGGATGTATAGTTTAATTACAGGGACAGACAAAAGTTTTTCGTTAAATTATGGCCAAAAAAAAAAAATTATTTCAAGTGCATTTTAATGATGTTACAGCCTTTCGAACACAATGAAATTGATATGCACTTATGATGTGCACTAAAATATACATTCAATACAATATGCAGCGCAAAAAATATTTATAAAATTAGTTATAGTACGGTAGTCATTGCCACGTTTAACGTGAGAAGAAGAAGGGAGAGCGTGAGAACGTATTAAGAAGAATCAAAACAACTCATCTCAGAGGATTTTTAGATCGATGCTGGAATTTGTGTACAT
This sequence comes from Maratus speciosus, assembly GCA_963932465.1. Classification (NCBI taxonomy): domain Eukaryota; kingdom Metazoa; phylum Arthropoda; class Arachnida; order Araneae; family Salticidae; genus Maratus; species Maratus speciosus. Next base: position 243,933,492 of record OZ010788.1, on the reverse strand, counting down.
TCGAAAGTTGTTGGATCCAAGATGTGTTTTCTTACTTTGTAAATAATTTATTTTTAAAGTTTTAATTAAATTAGAGTAAAACCACCAGTGACGGCCAGGTTAAGGACGAATGTTTCGGCTTTTAGCTAATAATTACTATGCCGTGCGAATGGTTTTCATGCCAATGGCCAAAATATAAGAAGAAAGGATGGAAGAAAACTTTCGTGTCAAGCAAATCAACAAAATATAAACTTATTCCTTTACAAGATTTGTTTTACTAAAAAGTACAAAAACATGAGTAATAGCCCGCTTTGCATCCATAATGGCCCATCTCTTCATTAGTGATGGCCCACCGAAGTCGATTCTTCTTTTTCTGATTATTTTAGCAGGATTTGGCCCTGATATTTTGGTGGCTTCTTTGTTGGTCATCTTAGCTCTTTTGTTGGCCATCTCAGCTTCTTTTGTTTTTCGTTTTAGAGCTATTTCTCTTTGTTTTCCTTCTTTTTCTTACACTTCTTCTCGTTTCTTCCGTACCTTGTCTTCTTGCAGCTCGTTCGATCTTTGCGATGTAAGGTTGAAAGGCATTCTCTCCGATCTCCTCTTCCCTTTTCTTTCTGGACTGTGCGGCCATTCAAGGATTTATTTTAACCGTTGAGGTATTCAGCTGTGGAAGTAGTATTGTCGTTATTTTCTGGCTCTGACAAACTGTCTTCGTCGAAACTCTTCGGCCCGTTTGGGAAAATCAATCCGTACAGGAAAATTCTTTCATTTAATTATTAGACATTGATTCCGATATCTAATGTCTAATTATTACTGGGAAGAATTTTCCTGTACGAATTGATTTTCCCAAACAGACACGACTTTCCGAGCGACCCAATGTATCCTTAACACTCTAGAAATCGTAATTCTCTAGAAAACGTTTCCTGTGCATTTAAATAATTTTTGAATTTTGAATGTTTTAGAAACTGTTTTTACAGAGTATTTACATCTTGCAAGTTACCATCAAGTCAAAATTCTAATTTTTATACCCTTGAAAATCACAAAAATATGCATTTTAGAAAGATTTTGCTCCTGCATTCCGTTGGGATTATGATACCAACATAAAATATAGTCTATGGTAAAGTACAGATTGTCACCATCATTTTGCCGACATTACTTTTGAAATGCGTTATTAGTTCCATATAACGCCTACAAACAAACGTTTCTTCATTATAATATTAGTATAAAAATAATATTTAAAAATATCTAAAGTTAAAATTGTTTTGAATTATTTTTATAACCTAATTAAACATACTGAAAAATATAAATTTTCTTTTTTCAAGATTTTTGCTTACTAGATACGAAGACCGGTCTAGATATGAATCCCTCTTGAGCAAACGTCATACATTGAACTACCTTGCACTCTAGAAATCTTAAAGCTAAATTTTAAATATTCATCGCTGGATATAGACGCTAGTTGTGATACCTAAGTTGGGCAGTTAGGGTGTAGATTCTAGCCTAAAAGACTAGTCAATTATGCCATTTACAAAGGAATGTCGCGAGTGCAAAAAGTAAAGAATAAAATGGACATAAATAAGAGGAATATGCTAATATAAATTTGTTATTAAACACTTTGCTTTAAATGTTTGAAAGAAATGGATCTATTAAAAACTTTAATTAATGACATCAAATAGCTATAAAATATAAAAAGTAAGTGTGGGCTATCAGTACTGCGATCATGAAAAAACAGCATCAGTAGTGGCCCACCCCAATAGCTGGCTTAATAAGTTTATTTTGATAACACCACTATGTTTACATATTTCGTAAACTTTATATAAGTTATTAGAACATACTTTTTTTCGTTTATCCTACTTGGAAATGTCGTACACAGTACGAAATCCAACTTTGCTGACTAAATATCTTGCTAAGAAACCACATCTGAAACAGGAAAAAAAGGAAGCTTCGGTAGGAGAAGCCACTATTCACGTAACGTGCGTTGATTTGTCAAAACAAAGGCATAATGTGACAGTCGAAAGACCATTTTATCACTTCTCAATTGCGCTAAGTTCAAATATTGGGCGTTTCGCGTCTAGCGTCGTAGGAATATTAAATGGGCCATTACTGGTATATGGGCCATAGTAGGTGATTTTACCCTATATTTTTCATAATGTCCAGCGCATCCTTCTGCCTGCTACAAAAAACTGGTGGCCCTGTTTACACGAATGGAGCTGGACTTGAAATAACGTGTTCATAAAGTATTTCTCTACAATGCAGTAAAGTTATAGTCTTCTTAATCAGGTATGAGATTTTCGAATGTTTATCTTCCGTTTGCATTTATCCTCAGAGACTGTACTTATAGGAGATATAACTGATTAAACTGTTGTTCAGGTTTTTGTGCAGACATCGGTTTCTCGTTTTGTACACCTCAGAGGATAACACGCGATAAGGGTGGACAGTTCGAGTCCATACTTTTCAAGACTCTGAGAAGGTTACTCGGAACTAATCTAGCTATGACTGCTTCATATACACCACAGTGTAATGGTTTGGTGGAGCGACTTTATCGATCTTTAAAACAGGCCATAATGTGCTATAAATGATGCTTCTACAACCTATTTAACATATGGAACCAACTTATAGCTTCCAGGACAGTTGTATGGAAATTCTTACATAGTCATAAATTACATATAAATATGGTCTGATCGTGTACAGTACACCCCTCTTACAGTTCATAGCAACATTCACAATATGATTTAAAATTAATATAGATGCCACTAAAGTGTTTTGAAATGTGTCAAAATAAATTATTTTGCTATGAACTTTATTGCGTAAGGTAAGATCATTTATTAATTTACTCTGAAAGAAAATAAAATATCCCAAGTTCAAAACTGAGTGATTTCTTCCGATACATTTTTTTCATCTACTTATTAAATATTGGATTCGGAATTGAATTCCGAAAATAAACTTGCTATTATTTCACATTTCAAAGGATTTTTTGTCGTTCCTAAGAGAGCGTGGCCCTTTTCAAATCTGATTAATAATGCCTTGAATTATAATCTCCCATATTCAATCGCGTGACACAAAATAGATTTTGTGCCAAAAACTTACATATATATAGCATGTTTTTCACAAAATAGATTTTGTGTCACGCCATTGAAGTTGTAAGCTTATAACTGCTGCACTATTTATTATTTTTTAACTAAATGCACCCTTCTACGACTAAAGAAGTCACTTGCACTCATATTTTTGAAAAAAAAAGTCTATGAAAAAAAAATGTTAAAGGAACACTTTAAAGTAGAGCGTTATTTTTAATTTTGTTCTCAAAGAAGGAGACTTTTTCGCATCTAAAATTCTCTTTTGTCATTTAAAACATGCTACATAAATAAATAATTACTGAATTTATGCCAATATATGATTTATGAATCTGTAAAATGAAAAATGAAAAATTTTATTTTCAACGTACCGTCCTCTTAAATTAAAATACCGTATTTTTCTGTATATTTTGATGAGAGATAAACTTATTCTTTGGACACGGCGAAAGAAAATTTGTTGATGAATGTGTACTCAGAAATAAATACATTGTTGTCGCAACAAAATTCTTGTTGGTATTGACCGTATTTAAAAAAAAAATTTGTTTAGCCAAACATTTTTTTTGTATTAACTGTTTTTTGATTTGATGTTTGAACAAAAAATTGCATGGCAGAACAACATTTTCTATTTAAATATGATATAATAAAAATTTTGTTCGAATAATAATTTTTTAGTATCTTTATCCGACAAAAATTTTTTTGATTCAATACATTTTATGTTCTAATACGAAAAAAAAAAATATTGGGGCAACAATACTTTTTTTCAGCTGCAGACTCTCATTAAATGCATACATTTTACACAACGATTAATATAAAATGACAACATGTTGTCCTCACACACATAAACGCACATATGTTTTTTTTCTTTTTTTTTTTGCCTAACATGTACGTTGTTTTTTTCTCAGTGAGCCATATGTAAAGTTAAAGTTAAAAAATGCATAATGATAAAATTTAATTACAATAACAGGCTGCCTTTTTAATATTTTCCAATATACATGGCACAGTGTTTATGAAATGGTTTGCCTGTCCATCTGTCTGTCTTTCGTCTGTCCGTCATCTAGCTCACATAAATATAGTCAAATAATACATATAGTCATGAAATTGATAATTCATTATTGGGATTTACTATGACAATTTCGACATTGAAAATGAAGTGTGCTGCATTTACGGTTCGTTTACAGGGGCACTCAAAAGAAATCCGTTCTATTACGGTCTAAAAATCGTTTCCGGTGTATTTTAATGAGATTAAACTTTTTAAAACATATTGAAATTTATATAAATCACTGATATATACTGCAAGGCGCTAACGGTAGGATAAAGTGTGTATAGAATTTATCGTTCATTTATAAAGGCACGCAAAATAATTTGTCTACATTACTGCCTATGAACAACAATTGCTGGAAGAGGGTATTGAGTTATGCTATGCGTTTTACAATTAAAATATTTTTCTTGCATATTATTTGGTGTGTATAAATTCTATAGATCATATACAGGGCTGCATAAAAGATTTCAAGTACATTTCCGTGTATAAACGGAAATTTCTGAAGGGGTATTTTTAACTATTCTATGCGTTTAACTGAAATAAGTTTTAGCATACTACTTAGTATACGTACAAATATATAGATCATATACAAGGCTGCACAAAAATTCGGATATTTTCCCGACAACTGATGGTAATTTCAGAAATCAGGTTGTCAAAGTTGTTATACGTTTTCTAAATTGTTTATTTAGCTATCATCTTTCAACTGTATAAAATGTGAAATTTTGTTACAGTATTCTGAATGTATAGGAGAGTGTTTCATAATCTATACTGGGTACATGATTTTTTTTATTCTTGTTATTATATGAACTAGTATATAATCCATGTCAAAAATGATGGAATGTTGATCTGCGCTTCATTTTCATAAGACTTTATACAAACAAACAGCATGAAGATTTTATTACTGAACGTTTTTGTATTGTAGAAATCAATAAACAATTAAATTTAAAAAATCAAAAAACCCGACTGCGTAAAAAGCGAACTAATTAATTATTTCACATCAATGTGAAACTATTTTTTTTTCAATTCCTACTATTAGGTCACACTCTCGCTATATATATATCTTGTTCAAATTTTCAATCGTTAATAAAATACTTATTATTCATCCAATCAAGCTCAAATAAAATTTTTTAAACTTGTACTGGATGACACGTGATGTTAATCCAGTTTTTTACAAATATTAATTCATTAATTAAATTAAATTAATTAATTTTCAATAATCGAGAGAGCCCTCTTCTTGATCAAGGTATTTTAAGACCGAGAGAGCCCTCTTCTTAATCAAGGCGTTTTAAGCGCTACTCAAGAAGAAAGAAGAATGGGCGAGAAAAAATTCTCTTATTGACCTAAGTAGGAATTGACTTAAAATATTTTTTTTTATATTACTTGTTTATATTACTTGCCTATTTTTCTTATTTACTTGTATTGATGAATTTTAAGTTGTGTTTAATTGTTAGTTCATATCTATAAACACCGTTTTGATGAGGTCTATAGATGTCTATGATGGTTAGAGTTACAGTAAAGCTAGAGATCCACAGTACATACACAACTTCCAGGTTGTATAATATTTTAACGGAGCTTCTGACTGTAAAATAGTCAATGAAACATCGTTTTCATTTTGAAAGACCTATCCAATGGTATGCCACTCAATAGGGTGCGTAAATTGTTTTTCGTCTTTACCGCCATTTTGAATTTATAAAAACAAAACCTAACCTATAACCATCGGGCCATTAAGACGAATTTATAGAGACCTTATTCATTAAAATCCATCAAGTCGTTGGGATCTTTCGAGGGTATAAAGAAATCCACATACACAGATACGCGTGAAACACATAACACTTCTTTTCAGTCAAAAATGACAAATAATTTCTTCAAATATAAATGATGAGGATATATTTTTTAATTTAATATTCAATTTCTGAAATAGTTCAACGATAAATGAAGGATCCGATTCTAATCTTTAGAATTAAGAAATGAAAAATCAGTGAAAATTAGACAACCATATAAATTTTTCTCCTTAGTTTTAGTAAAGTTGTTGTTCTATCATTACTTTTAATTATCCCTAAGTCCGTAAATGTTGACACAAAAATAGTTTATTGGACAAACACACTGCACGAACACAAAACAATTAATTCGAAAATAAAATGTTTATTTTCACACAGACATTTGTTTCCAAGACGAACTTCACACAGAGTAACTTTTCGTCTACTGTTCGCTCGTAGACAGAATGTGTAGGGGGAAATGGCTGGCAGTGCGCGGGTATGATGCGCATAAAAAAATGTTCGCTTGCCTTTAAACCCAACACACCCATCCTGCGAGAGATACATTTTTTTTTCTTTAAACAGTTAAAAAAAAATACAAATACATATACATACAAAAATTACATAAAATTACACACAATAATTACACATATCATATTAGTGAAATATTTTCCATAGAATGTACCAACTTATCCTCATTTGCAGCTTTAGTAAGGAAATTAGAAATAATATGTTCACCCCGAACATACTCGTATATTCCAGTGAAATAATAGAACCTTCTGACAATAAATAATTGATAAAATAAAAATTTAAAGTTCATATGTCTAGATTTATTTGAGGATTTTGTACATTTAATCCATTGTATTGCTGCTTGGCTATCAGTGCTTAAAATTACGGCATCTTTTATAAATTGTTTACAATTTAACTGAGGTAATAAATTTACAGGACATTATTACAAATTTCTGAACTAGAAAATAATTCTGCTTCACAAGCAGAAAGACTAACACTTTTTTGTTTACGACACTTCCAATATACTAACGACTTTCTTAACAAGACAAAAAAGCCCCATGAAGAAGACTTTCCATCTTCTCCATTTCCCCAACTAGCGTCTGAACTACTATTTAAATACCCAAATTCGTTGCTGTAAAATGATTTTTATCTTTAGTACCTTTTAAATATTTTAATACTCTTTTAGCCAAATGTTATGTTTTTTCTAAGGTTTGTGATTAAATTGAGACAAATAAGTTGTGACAAATGATATACCAGGACGTGTTCGATTGGCTAAATATAAAAGTTCACCAACAATTTCTTGATACATAGTTGTGTCAAACAATTCATTTGTTAGAGGAAAACTTTTATCTCTACCTTTAACAATAAGTCTTTTCACAGATTGACAATTTTCTAAATTATGTTTTCCCAATAATGATTCAATATATTCAACATGTCATGTTTTTCAATTTCTATACCTAAAAATTTAGAATTCCTCTTTTCATACAATTCAAACACAGTTCTAATTTTAGAATCAATATTTTCTTACATTGTTTAATCATTACAAAAGATAGCTAAATCATCAACATACATACATAATATAGAAATGTTATCATTCTCAATTTTAATAAATACACAGTTATCAAAAGCTAATTGATTTATTCCAACATTATCAAGTTCATTTTTTTTATCTTAAAATACCAAATTCTACTTGATTCGGGTAATCCATAAATACGCTTTATCAATTTACAAACTTTAATAGCGCCTATTAGTTTTTCATAACCAAGAGGTGGTGACATATATAAAGTTTCTTCCAAATCACTGTACAAATATGCTGTTTATACATATAAAAATTTAACAATCAAATTTAACTTAGCTGGAAGTGCAATTAGTAATATAAATAACTCAATACTTAAAACAAGTGAATACGATTCAGCATATATATTTTTTTAAATTGATTAAATCCAGGTGCCACTAATCTGGCTTTATATTTTATTTCTTTATCATCGCCCTCTTTTAAAGCATAGACCCATTTAGTTTTAATCAATTTTGTTTTTTCTGGCATATCAACGATTTCCCAAACATTATGCTTAATTAAATAATCCAATTCATTTTTCAGAGCTATTTCCCAATTAAGTGAATCCACACTGTTTATTGCCTCAAAATAATTATAGTAGACACTTGATTATCGGAAGGAATTGCAACCGACAATCTTTTGGAAAATCGAAATTTTGAGATAATCGAGAATGTTTCAATTTTAAGAATAAGTACGTTATTTCTTATATTAACAAGTGCTTAATAAAATTAAAGCAATAGCAAAATAGAAAGAAGAATATACAGAATTTTATCTTGAACGTTTGTAACGTTTACATATTTCACAAGGGTTTGAAACAATGTTTTGCTTGTCGCAGTTTCAATTGTCTTTGCTTTGAAGCTCTATCACGAAGTTTTTTTATATTATTAGTTCACCAGTATCACAGTCTTTCTATTGCTCTAACCAAGCCAAACCTTTTTCAAAACATTCAAAAGCTTTAAAATTGCTAATTTGTTCGTTTTTATCGTTCGTTTCCTTCGTTCCATTCCGCAGTTTACGGGATCTCAAGTTAAATTCAAAATAGTTCTAAGAAAGGAGATCGCAAATATATACATATATATATGTACTCGTGTTTCGAAAAAGACTGCTTGCACACAAGGAATATGGTAGTTAGAAAAACAAAATCCCTGCCGGCTCGGCCTACAGGCGCAGGTGGATTTCAAAGTTAAATGCTAATTTCAACAACAAAAACTAAATCATGAATAGAGATAAACTCACTTTAACAATTTTATCTGCCCACTTTTGACGAGTTTTTATTTCTTTTTATACAAGAGCTGGTTTTATCTGAATCATGTTAAGGAGGTATTAAAAAAGATACTTTACCATGCTCAACAATTTGAAATTTTCTGGCACATTTTCAGATTCATTTTTAAAAGAAAAAGTATGAAACTTGCTCACGTTATTTTTGAAGAGATTTATAAGCGACCTGTGTTTTTACTTTTCGTTCAACTAATTAAAACTTGATTTATAAGCAATTATTTTCTCAGTAGGATAATATTTTTCGTTTCCAACACAATCGCTTCGGGAAATTCGGTTCAAAATGCCCACTTTGACATCATTTTTGAAATATATTCTGCCTCTATTAAAAAATAGACCTTTAAGGTACATTATATAGTTTCTGAATAAGAGAATCTACCAACTGGATGCGTTTGAGATCAAAAATGAATTTAAAAATGAGTCAGAAAATAAGCAGTTTTGATTTTAATACACCCTTAATACGATGATCTTTTTCTTCAACCGCTATGTATTTTTAAGTTGTTTTTGCAGTAAGAATTGGTCCTATCAAAAACTTGTCAATATGAAAGTTGTAGATAATATAAAGAAGATATATAATAAATCCATGCGGATTTTATATTTTGTGAATTGACGAAGTTATGTGTTTTTTCCTTCTTCAACCCCTCCCCCCCTCCTTTTTGTTTTCGTTATTATTATTATTTTTTTTTTTTGCGGTACGAATTGGTCCTATCAAAAACTTGTCAATAAAAAAGTTGTAGATAATATTAAGAAGATTTACAATAAATTTAATTGGATTTGATATCTTGAGAATTGATGAAACTATGAATTTTTTCTCCCTAAAACCCTATTTTTGCGTCCCCTTAAGCCAATTATTAATTTTATCAAAAATATGTTATACATAAATTTTTGAACCTTCTTTCAGAAATAATAAAAACTTTAAACTGATTTCATATGCATAAAAATTTAGAAGTTGTGGGGTTTTTTCGATTTTCACAAAACCCCTCCCTATTTCCAACCCCCTGGTCTGATTTTGCCCATTAAAGAACTTGACCGAGATTTTATGCCCCTTGATTTTATGTATCAGCTTGGAAGAAATTTGTGCAGAATTATGGAAGTTATCGAGTACAGAAGAATGTGATATATATATATATAGTTTTTCATTGAGGGTGATTTTAGGTTCTAGGGGTCATGATCGGTGTAGATCTGCAAGCATTTTTCAGAAATTCCAACATAGGGGAGAATGCAATGGGTAGTTTTTTATACGAAATATACACCCCCTCCCCCCACCCCCCCCAAAAAAAAAAGCTTTCAAAGCGGATTTTGCACACAAGGAATGTGATAGTTGAAAAAAAAAAGTTTTAAAAATGGGTTTCGGTTGAAAGAGTTTCGGATAAAATAGGTTCTACTGCACTCGTACATTATTAGATATATTAGCTGACGAATATTTAGCTTTCAATCCTTGTGACCCTTAAAATTCGATCATTTCGTTTTTTATTTTGTTTTTTCCACTTCCCTTCCCCGCCCCGCTGAGGTTGCCGTCATTTCCAGTCAGAGGCAAATTAAGTTCTGTTAATGGGGTTGAGCAATTATTTTTTATTTCGGTCGTGTCAGAAATTTCTAAATTCAGAATTTTAGTCTTTTGATTAATTTCATTTTCTTCGAGTTCTTCCAGTTTCTTCGAGTCTTCATTGTTTATTAGCGGTTCAATATCCCAACACTCGGAAAATTTAACTTAATCCAAAATATTTACTTCCTTTTAAAGATTCTTTAATCATTCTGACATATTAATGCAAAATATACAATTCGTAATAAATGTGTAAGAAGAAAAAAAATGAATTTTTGTTAAATAAAATGATGGAAATTAACAGCCTCAATTCTTTACAAAATAATACGTATTTTAAAATGTTATTAGGTTGCACTAGCCTGAAAAAGTTGGGTTATGTCATGTTTTTTAGCTTTTGATAATTGATTCTTATGGGGCATTCCACGTAAATCGTGGCCACATAGTAACCGATTTTAATAAAATTTGATATACAGGTTCAATTCATATTCAAATAGAGCTCTGAAAAATATCTTCACAAAAAATAAATTATTTTAGCAGTTTTGGACATTTAAAAAACTTGTGATAAAGAATGGGATGTGTGCAATCGTCCAAAGTTGCAAGTTTGAAGTTCTGTATCTTTAAAACTATTTAACTGAAATTAATTTTTTTTATAATAATGTAACCTCTGAAAAATTACCTTCTTATTTATTAAGTAATAATAAACTGGTAACACAATGATTAATCTTTAATTGGTTGTAAAAATTGAAAATTTGCGAATTTTCAGAAAGTTAGAAACGTTATAAAAATCAAAGGAATTAAAAAAACATCTGTGAAATTAATGCCTGATGTAGTATTACACATGAAGATCAAATTCCTCAAGTTTGAGAGTTGCCATTTATTTCCTTCATCTTCACAAAAATTTAGAAACTCTAAAAAATTTACAAAATCATAATTTTTCCTCTTATGTATGAGTAAAAATATAAACAAAGGAAATGTCCAACATTAACAATATTGCACAGACATAAATATCAGTAAGTCCATGATATGCTAAAAAAATTCAACTTTGCCTTTTGATTCCTAACATAGCAAAAAATGGATACAAAAAGGCAATATTAACTGGGTCAATCCATTTCAAGTGGTCCAGCACCGGTTGCTCGACCATTTTTAAAAAATCTGAAATTTTTTGTACATCAACCCTAATATGATGGAAGTTCAAAATGACTATTATTTTAATTTTATTAATTTTTGTTTGTGCATGGCGGCCATCTTTGTTTTATCGTCTGCAACAATTTTCTCACAAGAAGGGTTTACGGAATTGTAAATAATTCATCGTTTATTTATCCAATTCAACTGCGGATTAAAGCAATTTGTACAGAATACATTGGGCTAAAAATATGGTAATGGAGTAGTTTCTGAAACTAACTGCTTATTGGTAAAATTTAAGCATAAAGTTTCAGTTTTTTTTTCCAAAATTTGTCCGTTTACAAGAGGAAATTTTTCTAGCAAGGAATACTGTCAACATGACATAATTTTTTTTTACAAATAGGCCGAAAGTACTTGTACTCACACGCCGAGTTCCAGATCTGGGATCTGCTTTCTCTTCGATAAAAAAAATCCCAAATTTTTCAAAAATGTCGAAAATCGCACTTTTCAGGCTTTGATATCTCTGGTGGGGCACGAGATAAAAATCTGAAAATTTTTTTGATAAGAGTGTTGTATAGTAGTGTTATGCACAAGAAATTTCAGGATGGAGATTTGACTACAAGCTGAGATATGGGAAGGGCAACATGTCAAAACAATACTGCCAAACTATTGTTTTGTTCTAGTCACAGCTAAGTATTTATCTCAGAGTATCATTTAAATTTATTTTTCAGATTATCTTTAAATAATAGTATCAGAAAATAAAGCCTTTTGCAAGTAATTTAAAAAATAATTATGCCTAAGGCCTACATTTTGTATGGTTTCAGTAATTTTTGTTGTAATTTTAGTAACTAAAAGAAACCTCAGCACTTTTACATACACATATATATATATATACAAAACGTGAGACAAAAACAGAATAGGGAAAGAGAAAAGCTATTAACGTTGGCATACTTGTTGAGACATGATCAAACGTGTCAAAACACATTCCTGCTTGTTGGTTTAAAAACCACAATTTTAATGCTGCTTGCCAATCCCTGAAATTTGTTCCTACCATAAGTATGTTCCTGTAAATGAAACATTATGCGATGTTACCATGCATCAGCCTCAAGTAATTTTCAGGAAGTAAAGATACCCAAAGCCTTTTCAAAATTTATACTGCAGAAAAATCACATTTTTGCATAAGAAGTAAGCTAGGAATTATTAATGAATTGAAATTTGCACATAGTGATTTCAAAGTATATCTCTATGAGCCAGCAGGGCCAAGATCTTCAATCAAGTTATCAAGAGATGACAAGACTTGGTTCCTACAAATAAAATTTTGAGAAAGATCAAAATTGGGGTTTTTGAACCAACAAGCAAGAATGTGTTTTGACACGTTTGATCATGTCTCAACAAGTATGACAACATTAACAGCTTTTCTTTTTCCCTATGTTGTTTTTGCCTTAGGTCTTGTATGAAAATATTTTTTTTCTTTATGTGAAAGTGCTGAGATTTCTTTTAGTTACTAAAATTACAACAAAAATTACTGAAACCATATGTATGGCCTGAGGCATAATTATTTTTTTAGTTAATTGCTAAGCTTTGCAAAGGGCTTTATTTTCTGTTACTATTATTTAAAGATAATCAAAAATATAAATTTAAGTGACACTCTGAGATAAATACTTAGCTGTGACTAGAACAAAACAATAGTTTGGCAGTATTGTTTTGGCATGTTGCCCTTGCCATATCTCAGCTTGTAGTCAAATCTCCATCCTGAAATTTCTTGTGCATAACACTACTATACAATACTCTTATCAATAAAAATTTCAGATTTTTATCTCGTGCCCCACCAGAGATATCAAAGCCTGAAAAGTGCGATTTTCGACATTTTTGAAAAATTTGGGATTTTTTTTAGCGAAGAGAAAGCAAGTCCCAGATCTGGAACTCGGCGTATGAGTACAAGTACTTTTGGCCTATTTGTAAAAAAAAAAAATTATGTCATGTTGACAGTATGCCTTGCTAGAAAAATTTCCTCTTGTAAACGGACAAATTTTGGAAAAAACTGAAACTTTATGCTTAAATTTTACCAATAAGCAGTTAGTTTCGGAAACTACTCCATTACCAAATTTTTAGCCCAATGTATTCTGTACAAATTGCTTTAATCCGCAGTTGAATTGGATAAATAAACGATGAATTATTTACAATTCTGTAAACCCTTCTTGTGAGAAAACTGCTGCAAACGATGAAACAAAGATGGCCGCCATGCACAAACAAAAATTAATAAAATTAAAATAATAGTCATTTTGAACTTCCATCCTGTTAGGGTTGCTGTACAAAAAATTTCAGATTTTTTAAAAATGGTTAAGCAACGAATTGATGATTTTCTGAACCACTTGAAATGGATTGAGCCAACTACATTCCATGAGCTGTTTTTCTCTTGAATTCGCGCGCGTTTCTTAAAATATTGCACCATTTCAAGGTGAAAAAATTTAGTGCTGCCATCTATTTTATGTATCTGGATTTAGGTGTTAACATATAATTTGTTGTTCAATTGAGTAATTGTTTTCTACTTTAACCTGTTCGCGACGGCGCGCGCATTCTGAAGTGCGCATCTGAGGACGGAGCGGGAAAATTTGATTTCTTCTTCTGGACCGGAGGATTTTGCGAAGCTAAGCCTAACTCTTGCAATGTGTTCTTTAAAAAATTATAAAAGATTCATTTTTCTATATAACCTTTTGAGATACACATGCACGGAATAAATTGTTATTACATATGTTCACGCAAAAAATTGAACTATTTTCTCAACTATTTCAGTACAAAAATGACTTTTTAAGCATATATAATGCATATTTTAAGCGCTTTTTTAGGTTAAAAAATAATATAATATGGTCACAAAATACTTACGTGCCTTTCATATAGCAACATATGAAACATTTTGCTCAAATAAAAAATAATTTTGTTAAAAAAAATGATAGTTTTATTTTTATTTCTAACACATTCTTTAAGCAAAATAAGTGTTTTAATAGAGCTGATTTATTCACAAATAAAATAGTTAAATAAAACTTGTAAGTAACTTGTGCATGCTACATTTTAATACTTAATATACAGACATACATAAAAAAAATTTGAAAATGCCTAATTTAATTTAAAATATTTTTGAAAATTAAAAAATTACATGTAAATATATAATCAATCATAATATATCTATCAAATAAAAAGTATTGAAATAATAATAAGTAATAATAAATACAATAGAGCTACACTTTAAAATATGCATTTCTAAACAGTTGTTAAATGTTAAAAATATTTTTAAAATAAAAGAAAAAAATATATAGTTACGTATAATAAAACGAAATATCAAATAAAGAGTATTTGATAATAATGAGTAAACTTGAATGATAACTTAAAATACATTCATCAATGAATTTGTTGATGTTAATATATATATATTTATATCTTATGTTTTAGAAATATTTAAAAATATAAATAAATTTATGAAATTAAAAGTATTGAATAATAATTAAAAATAATGAAAGAAACTGAGTAATAATTTAAAATATACTTATCAAAAATGTCATTAATGTTAAAAGTATTTTTAAAATTGGATATATACATATATATATGGGGCTGTGCACATATAATGTTATCATTTCAGGGGAGGGGGGGGGGTCTGGCACATGATATCGCTATAGGGAGGGGCGATTTGTCTTTTGATATCGTTATCGTTTTTGATCCAACCAAACTTTTCTTTTTATTTATTTGTAACTTGGTATGCAAATTTTCTCTTTTTATTTATAATTTGTTCTTTACATCAAAATAGTATGTTATCTTTCTTAGTATGTATCTATTTTTATGAGAATACAAAGTTATTATTAAAATCATTAAATGATTATAAAATTATTTAATTCCAAAATATGGAATACCCCAACGTTTGGCATTCCTATTTTTCTGTCATATGTGTATGCATATATAATCCGCTGTTTAATATACCATATGCGAAACATGTTTGAAATGATACTTGTGTTTGCAAGTAAATGAAAGAGAAAGAATGTTGCGCACCTGTTTTGTTGATACGAAATTATGTTTACACCCTCCCACCCGTTCTGTAAGGACGCAAGTGTAAGAAGACATTGTTACTGTTGTTACATTATGTAACAAAAAGCTATTATTAAATTCTTTTAAATACTATTTCTTTTAAGTGTTATTTGATATAAAGTTATTTCATGTATAAACTTCTCTCCATTTTGAATTAATGAAGTATGCGAAAAATAAATCTAACCATATTTGTATATCCCTCCAAACAAAAGAGAAAAATTCCAAAAAAAAAAAAAAATTTAGACATTGATAACGATATCATTATGGGGTGGGGGGTGGGGGGAGGGGTTCGAGGGATGATAACGTATGCTATCGTAAAGGGGGATAGGAAATTAAAAATTACCAAAAAAGATGATAAAGTTATATAAGTACAGCCCTATATATATATAATTAAATATAATGAATAAATGTATTAAATTATATTGGTTAAAACTGACCATTAATTCGAAATATGCACGCTAATGTATGCGCTTATTTATCAAAAGTCAAGAGTTCAACGATTGTGTTACAATCACTAACTCTCAGAAATTTTACTTTCTGAAGACTGCGTTTTTTGACATTTGAATGAGTTTGTCAAACATGATATTTAAATATAGTTAATTTAATTTAAAATGAATCAATTTGAAGCGATATATAAAATTACTGAAGGTAAAATTAAAAAATTTAACCAAAGTAACCCAAATCAGTAACTTTATTTTCTTTCTCTCTGTCTCTCTCTCCCTCCTTTTTTTTTTTTTTTTTTTACTGCTCAACTGAATTTGCCGCAACAAGAGAAAGTATAAAATGGAGACACCCTTTTATTCTCAAGGAACAAATCCCAGAGCTCAGTAATCACAACTAGACAAATAAGCAATTTCCAATTGAGATAAAAGAAAAAAAGCTAATAGAAAATGCGCAACCGCAGTAGATCTAAAAATAAGCCATTTCTAATCCAGATAAAAGTAAAGAAAAAAGAGTAATAGCGTGCATATTGCGACTCTTAGTCAGACGCGCAAATGAAGTATACTCATACGTCATATGTTTTCAGTTTATCAGCTGACCCACACATTCTCCCTTCCAAGAGCTGCAGAAATTTTTTTGCGATAAATAAAAAATAAAGCTTTATTAGACACGTAAAAGATTTATGATCGAAAAGAGATCATGTTTCAGAAACATAAATTGATGATGAAATAAACACTTATTTTTCATTGAAATATTTTTTTGAAAAACCAAAATTCACATGGATAAAAAAATTATTAATTGTATTCCATTTATTTCCTTGTTAGAAGGAAATGTGATCTTCCCTAATATAAATTCAAATATGATCAACAAAAATTTTTTGTACGTTATATTTTTTGAAATACGAGTAACGAAAAACGTTCCAAACTCACGGCACGAATACCAGTCGCTCGGGATGTAAGTGCCAACAGCGCCGGCACGAATACCGGTCGCGCGGGATGTAAGTGCCAACAACGCCGGCACGAATACCGGTCGCTCGTCCCCAAGGGGTTAATTAAAGATCTTTTTGAGGCAAAAATAAAATGAAAGCAATTATAAAAGTTTCTATATTTAAAATATACACTTTTATCTATAATATCAAAAAATTAAAAGTTTTAAAAAGCTTTCCTTCACGTCGAAACAAGTGATAGAAATATTGCATTTTACCCTCAACATTTTTTACTATTTATTTTTTTTCTCCTTAAGGAATAAAAAGGCAAGAATGAAAGTTTGAATATTTAATATATATACATTTAGCTATAACGTCTAGCAAGTTTGATATTGTCAGAGGTGTCCTTCATCTCTAAACGAGTGATAGAAATGTTGGATTTTTTCCCTCAAAAATTTTGAAAAATAATTTTTTTTCTCATTACGAAATAAAAATACAACTACTAACTTACGTCAATCTGTTACTTATTATTCATTCCTAATTATAAATAAGTTTAATATAGTCTTTGCATTCTTAATACTAATAATCAAAATTGAAACTTCAAGCATGTAGACAGAACCTCGATTTTGCATCCACTTTTAATGTAAATTTTAATACTTAAATAAGCAATCCTAAAATCTATTATTTTACATTTACTCATAAGTAGATATGATCTACTTACAAACTGAATTTCATTAAAATCTGTGACTTACAAACTGAATTTCATTAAAATCTGTGACTTACAAACTGAATTTCATTAAAATCTGTGACTTACAAACTGAATTTCATTAAAATCTGTGGCATGTCTGCCACAGGTGATTTGCTCATTTTGTATGGAATGACCCTTATGTATTCTGTACCGCTGATTATTACCCTTATGTATTCTGTACCGAAATTGAACTTCATTTTTTACCATCATGTAAAGATTTTCACGTAAATTTTAAAGTTTAAAAAAAAGAAAAAATAACGAAAATTTGATACAATAAAATAGATGTGATTGTTGTTCTTTTAACTTTTGGTAATTGATTTCCATGCATTTTTTACCGCTGAATCCGAAAATGACATTCATTTTTAACCATCACGTCAGGATTTTTCGCAAAGTGTAAATTTCAAAGTTAAAAAGTTCAAAGCTAAAATTGAATCTCCTCCCCCACTTCATCATACCATTCAGTTGTTTAGCTGTAAAAATCCCAGTATAAGCAAAAAAAAAAAAAAAAAAAAAAAATAATAAATTATTGAATTAAATAAAATAAAAAAGTTTTACATCTGTTTTATAGTATCAGATTTTCGCTATATTTTAACTTTGATATTTACGATTTGCAAACAAATTCTAACGTGACGCTTAAAAATAAAGGCCATTTTCAGATTCAATGCTAAAAAGTACGTAAAAATCAATTATCAAAAGTTAAAAAACACAGTCATCTTCTCTACTTTATAGTATTCGATTTTTGTTATTTTTTAACTTTGACAATTTTTGATTTTCGAAAAATCCTGACAATATGGTTAAAAATTAAGGTAATTTTCGGATTCAGTGCCAAAAAATACATAAAAGTAAAAAAAAAAAAAAACAAACAAAAAAAACAACAAAAAAAACACACACACACACACACACACACATACACACACACACACACACAACCATCGCAATCTGGTGTTATGTAACCTAAAACATTTTCTTAAACTTATTGGCGGTAATCTATCCGAAAGTTTTTTGTGTTATCCTGTAAAATAAATGTAAATGGTAACCCCCGAAAATCATAATTATGTCAGATTGTTATCGGATTTGCGCCAGTATGTAAAATGTAATCTCGATCGGATATTTGAAAGTGAGTTAAAGTTCGAGAACAATTTTTGAACTGGAAAATCATACATACGATCGTTGAAATTAAATAAAAACTTATGAAAATAACGTAATTTTTGTTACAAGAAATCATAAGAAAAGAAACAGTCTCAAATCCTTACAAAATAAACATATGTTATTTTAGCGAATCTGAAACTTAATAAAAGTAAACTCAATCGTATTTCTTGTACGATTTTTTTTTTCGAATTGCAGATACACATGAAATAAGGTCTTCAAATACTGTAAGCATTTGGTATATGACCCCGCAAAGCCTGACCGAATTCAGTTGTGTTAACATGCAGAAAAGTGGTATAAGTCATGCATTTTTAAATTTTCATGTTTCGGTCAATTTTAGTGTTATATGAACGGTTTTTGTTTTTGTCTTACTTGTCAGTGTAATAGGAAAATTTTACTAAATATAACTTATAGGACCGGGGGACCGTATAAAAATGTAAATTTCATAATTTTTTAAGAAATGTTTTTATTGATCGAAATCGCTTTTAAAATCTTTCTTTACCACATTTACCACATTTTTTGTAACTGGAACTATATGTCTATGACTAACGGTTTAGGAATTAGCCATTGGACACCGTTGAGAGTGGACTTGTTTGATTTTTTTCTCAAGTTAGATACATTTTTCACTCATATTATATATCGATTAAGAAAAAGTACTGTAAATACCCACTTCTTAAAAATGTCGCATACAAATGTGGTGTGTATTATTGCGATTTTAATTACATCACTTTAGAATGTATAAACATTATTAAAAATATGTCACAGAAATTCCAAGCTTATTTTTAAAAATTATTATTATTAGGTATTATTTTTTAAAAATTAAAGATTCTTTCTTATTTTTACTTTCTTCTGTCTTCAATAGAAAAAAAGTATTGTAATCGAAATTTTTTTCGACCTCCTATTTTCGACGGATTTACACGTTTTAGGAGTCAGAGACCTTGAAAACCACGTTTATACAAAATGTCTGTCTGTCCGTCTGTCTGTGTGTTGCCATTGTACCATCAAAAAGTGTATGACGTTATGCCTAGAATTGAACCAAATTTTTGTGTATGTATTTGACTGTGGCAAGCTGATCCTCCTTCAATTTAGAAATGTTCTGCAGAAGGGGGCGCTGTAATAGCAATTTTTGCGCCATTTTCATTATTGTAACATCGAAAAGTGTATGAAGTTATGCATAGAACTGAACCAAATATTTTGTGTATCTGTTTGGCTATGGCTAGTTGGTCCTCCCTGAATATAAAAACATTCCTCCGAAAGGGGGCGCTGTAATAGCGATGTCTGTACCATTTTCATTATTGTACCATCGAAAAGTGTATGAAATTATGCATAGAACTGAACAGAATTTTTTATGTATGTTTTTGGCTATGGCCAGCAGGTCCTCCCTGTATTTGAAAAAAAAACTGACGGAAGGGGGCGCTGTAATAGCGATGTCTGTGTCATTTTCATTATTGCCCCATCGAAAAGTGTATGAAATTATGCATAGAATCAAACCAAATTTTTTGTGTATGTTTTTGGCTATGGCTAGTTCGTCCTCCCTGAATAGGAAAAAATTCCGCCGAAAGGGGGCACTGTAATAGCGATGTCTGTGCCATTTTCATTATTGTACCATCAGTAAGTGTATGAAGTTATGCATGGAATGGAACCAATTTTTTTGTGTGCGTATATGGCTGTGGCCAGCAGTTTTTCCTTGAATTTGAAAATATTGTGCCAGAAGCGGTTGCTGTAATAGCAATGTCTGTGCCATTTTCATTATTTTATCATCGAAAAGTCTATGAAGTTATGAATAGAATTGAATCAATTTTTTTAAGTATGTTTTTGGCTATGTTCAGCAGGTCCGCCTTGAATTTGGAAATATTCCGCCGGAAAGGGGCGCTGCGATAGTGGTTCTGTATAATTTTCTCGGTTGTTCATAGTTTTGTTGGGCATCGGCAGGTCGTGCAGTGACGGGAACTCGCGTCCTGCTAAGCCAGAATTTTCGCAAACAGCTGATGTACAACAGAATCTATATATATATATATATTACGCTATCGTATGTGACACAGAAATCGCGATTATTTGTTAATTGTTTAATGGCAACTGTCGAATGAAACGCATCTCATTGGTTATTGAACAGCAGTTAATGCATCTCCATATGTATAAGGAGGGTTAACGTAAGGGGGACCCTGTTGTGTCGCCAAATGCCGCCAAGCCCGTCGCCAATTTGGAAATACATCGCCAAATTTGGCGAAATATTAGAGATATCGCCATTTGGCGATATCTCTAATATTTCGCCAAACTATAAGATTAAATGCCAATAATGGCTTATCGTAAATATCAAGCATTTAATGCATCTCATACCTATAAGGGAGTTACCATAAGGGGGGGCCCTGTTCTGTCCCCAAATGCCGTCAAGTTTATCGCCAACTCGGCGATATATCGCCAAATTCCCATAGGCTTCCAGTGTAAACCAATAGGTTTACTTGCTTTCAGAAAATCAACAAATTGAGATATTTTAATGTAACAAAAACTAGCATTAACTTAAGGGGTTATATTAATTATATTTAAGGGAGTCCAAGTAAATTATGAATAAAGGTAACATGATACAATGCTTAGCTTGCTTTCCCAAACATAAATTTTAAGGAACACAAAACTGGTCACCAAGCGGCTAGTATTCTTTAGAATACCAATGGATAAGAATAGAATGGTGCAAATAAATGGGAATTGCTGTTCAGTTGGCGCACCAGTAGAAGTGTTGCCGTAGCAACGTTGCACACCATGACTCAATGTGAAATGAATGGTAACTCGATTATCGACATTACTCGGACTCGAAGACACCAGGAACCGGGTTTCCATTCTTTTTACATTGCCCCGAGACGTATGATGTTGCTATCGCAACACCTCCTGTTGGTGCATTAGCTTGATTTTATTAGCTGTAACAGCTTAATCTGTCACATACTAGTCGCCTTTGGCGTCCAGTTGGGTATCCCTTCAATTAAAAAAAATGATTGATTTTAATAAATATCATGATCGAGATTAACTCGTTTTTACTCCGATTAATTGACTGAAGCAGAAATTTAAGATAAAAATCAAAGTTGGTATAATATTGAACTATAATAATATTGCAGTATTAACATCTGTAACTACTTTTTGAAATATTAAGATGTATGAGATAGAAGAAAGTTTTGGGATTGACATATCCAACTAGTTTATAATTTTTTCATTGTTTTAAAAACTCAGAACAGAGTAAAAATTAGCATTATGAGTGTGAAAATATAAAAAAAGATTGTGCAGCCTGAAAAATGCGACAGTTGGCGCCCTGCACAATGCACTCTGAGAAATACTTTCATTGAAATCACGGAAATATTCTTGCAGCAATGCTGCTGGAATATTTCCAATATTTTGAAAAATGTTCATTTCTGGTTTCTCTGTTACAAGAGTGAAAATAGCCGGTAATGGAAGAAATTTTCGTCTCCCTTTTTCCGTTTAGGAGAGAAATTTTCCGTTATTTGAAAAAACGGTCGGTTTAAAAATAGTCTCTCTTTTTTCTGGTTCACTTTGGAATTGAACCAGGGATGTCACTGCTTAATCTTAACCATTGAGCCAACAGTCGGTTACTTAAGGTGAGTTTAATATGAAGATACTTGTTTTTTTCAAATGGAAGCGTGGTTAAGGGTTGATAAATTTCTTGTTTGAGCTGGCAATTTTCAAGTTAATTACGGGGAGATTTCGTCGTTATGAGATAATAGTTGGAGTTTTAACACTCATAGGATAATAGAAGATAAAAATATGATTTAGACATATTTTTAATTTGATTGTTATCTGTAAAATATAAATATTGTATATTTAATTAAATTCGAGATGAAAAGTTTTCTTTTTTGAGTAAAATAATTCTTTTTTTTTTTTAATTTAATTATTGTATATTTTTAAAATGTATTCGCTCAGAATACATTTTAAGTGCGAATATTTTTTTGTAATTTAAAAAAATAAATCTATCTATATTACTATTATAAAGAAGCAAAGTTTGTGTGTTTGTTTATTTGTAGGGGGTAATGTGTGGAACAATCGAACCGATTTCAATAGGAATGGCGGCAAAATGATGGTAACAGCAAAGCGAATAACAGTCCCTGTTCCAACATACGCTATATTTTATGTCAATGAGGCCATCCCCAAGGGTATGCAGAAGCAAAATCTTTCTAAAAGTGCGATTTTTTTTGTTACTGAGTGGCCTAGAAACTGGAAATTTTGCATGGTAGTGGCATATGCGATATAAATGTCCTCTAAGAACAGTTTCAAAAAAAAAAAAAAAAAAAAAAAAAAAATCGAAATTTAAAAGAGGTGAAAATGCACGCAAAGCGTTCTAAAAACTTTAAAATTACGATTTCTATGCAATCTCAGGAAATTCCAGACCGATTTCAAAAGTAATGTTGACAAATGTTCCAATATGTTTTACGTCGATGCTGCTAACCCTAAGTGGGTGATGGAGTAAAAAATATTCTAAAAATGGGATTTTTGTGTTGCTTAAGGGTATAGAAACTTGATTTTTCGCATGATAGTTACTTATACGATATATATGGACTCTAGGAACAGTTTCTAAAAAAATCGAAATTTAAAAGTGGTGGAAATGCGCGAAAAGCGTTCCAAAAACGTCCGAAATTATGATTTCTATGCAATGCTAGGAAATATCAAACTGATTTCAAAAGCAATGGTAGCAAATTGATGGTGACAGCCCCTGTTCCAACATAGGCTATATTTTACGTCGATGCCGCCAACCCAATCGGAGTGATGGAGTAAAAAAACGTTCTAAATTTTGATTTTTGTGATGCTGAATGAGCTTGAAGCTTGAAATTTGGAGTGCTAGTAACTTATAAGATGTAAATGCTCTCTAAGAACAGTTTCCACCTCTTTTAAATTTTGAATTTTTTAGAAATACTCTAAAAGGATTCTAAGAAACGTTCTAAATTCAGATTTCTATGCAATCTCCGGAATTACCAAACTAATTTCAAAAATAATGGTTGCAAACTGATTGTTGTAGTCCTTGCTTCAATATACGTTACTTTTTATGTCGGTGCCACTACCACCTGGGGGTTTCAGGAGCAAACAAACTTCTAAATTTCTATTTTGTTATACTGAAGTAGCTAGAAGCTTGAAATTTGCCATGGTAGTTAGTAATAAGATTTAAATGCTCTGTAAGAACAGTTTCAAAAAATTCGAAATTTAAAAGGGA
Organism: Maratus speciosus; assembly: GCA_963932465.1. Classification (NCBI taxonomy): domain Eukaryota; kingdom Metazoa; phylum Arthropoda; class Arachnida; order Araneae; family Salticidae; genus Maratus; species Maratus speciosus. Next base: position 243,909,611 of record OZ010788.1, on the reverse strand, counting down.
CGAAAATGCACGAAAAGCGTTCTAAAAACTTTCTAAATTATGATTTTTACATAGTTTTCAAAGATAGAAAGATGAAATTTGGCGTAGTAGATACTTACAAAATATAAATGCTCACTAAAATCAGTTTCTAAAAATTTCCGAATTTAAAAGAATGAAATGAGCGAAAAGCGTTCTAAAAATGTTCTAAATTGCGATTTTTATGAAGTCTCAGGGAATACCAAAATGATTTCAAAAGTAATGGTTGCAAACTTATGGTGACAGTTCCTGGTGTAACCTATGTTAGACCAGGGACAGTCACAATAAGACTGTCACCATAAGTCACCACCGACATAAAATGTAGCCTGCGCTACATTTTATGTCGGTGCCAGTACCAACAGGCATTGCAGGAGCAAAAAAACGTTCTAAATTGCAATTTTTGGGATACTGAAGGGTCTAGAAACTTGAAATTTGGAATGTTAGTTACTTGTAAGATATAATTACTCACTAAGAACAGTTGGGGGAAAATTGAAATTTAAAAGGCGTGAAAATGCGCGAAAAGCGTTCTAAAAAGATTCTAAATTGCAATTTCTATGCAATTGTAAAGGTAGAAACTTCACATTTTGCATTTAAGATAATTACAAGATATAAATGATCACAAAAAACAATTTCTAAAAATTTCCAAATTTAAAAGGGGGTAATGGGCGAAAAGCGTTCTAAAAACGTTCTAAATTACGTTTTCTGTGGTTACTGAGGAAATATCAAACCGATTTCAAAGATAATTGTGGCAGATTGATGATGACAGTCTGTTTTCCAACATAGCTATATTTTTTTACGGTGCCATTACCAAAAGAGGGGTACAAGAGCGAAAGACATTCTAAAACTGCAATTTTTGTGATATTGAAGTTTCTAGAAACTTTAAATTTAGCATGGTAGTCGCTTATGCGATGTAAATGGTCTCTAAGAACTGTTTGTAAAAAGTCCAAATTTAAAAAGGTGAAATCAGGGAAAAGCGTTCTAAAATCTTTCTAAATTTCGATTTTTTTGAAATTTTTAAAGATAGAAACTTGAAGTTTCGTATGGTAGTTACTCATATGATGTAAACGCTGTCTAGGAACAATTAAAAAAAATCGAAATTTAAAATGGTGAAATAAGCGAAAAGCGTTCTAAAAGTATTGTAAATTACGATTTCTATTGAATTGTTAAAGATAGAAACTTAAAATTTGGCATGATAAAAGACATAAATGCTCCCTAAGAACAGTTTCTAAAATATACGAAATTTAAAGTGTTAAAACGAGCGAAAAACCTTTTTAAAACTTTCTAATTGCGATTTCTCTTGAATCTCAGGAAATACTAAACCGATTTCAAAATTTATCTAGGCAAATTCGTGTGACAATTCCAGTTCCAACATGTGCTATATTTTACGTTGATGACAGTACCTCCATAGGGATGGTAGACAGTTATACTAGAAGCTTGGAATATGGCATTATAATCACTCTCAAGATGTAATTGAGTGCTAAAAATGTTTTCTAAAAAAATCAAAAACTCAAATGAAAACTGAAATGAGCGTAAATGTTTGAAAATGCATTCTAAATTATCATTTATTTGGAATTAGTTTAACTTCTTCCTATTAATTTAATTATCATCTTCACCTAATGCTGTATAATAATGAAGTTTAGTGAAATTGTGGAATAATTAGTAATTTTTAATTATTCCTAACAATGTAATTTTTCGAATAAAAATAGGCACACTAATACCGCGTGGCATATTTCAACTATTACGCGTGCAAAGCCGCAGTGGTTTTGCTAGTTACTTTAATTTTAAATGAATGAGAAAACTGCTACTTTTTTAAATTCAAAAGCATTATTTTTGTTTGTTTATTTTAATAAATTAGAAATTTTAATTTAATTTTTTAAATGAATTCGAACTTTAGTATTAATCGAACCAATACGCATGCATGCAAGAAATAAACGAAATTTTTCCTGTTCTTCTGACTTTTGGGAAGCATTTGCTGAAAAAGCATGTTTTCTAGGAGTACAGAAATTATTTGTTGGAAAAGGAAGTATAATTTAGTATGTAAAAGCGAGTTTTTCAGACAGTGTGGTTCCGTCTGACGTGTATTCTAACACCAAATAAACGGTCAAGTCCTTGTATTACTCGCGCTCAGAGTGTTCCGTGCAGTAAATGTATGAATTATTAACTGTATTATTTAAAAATGTCGTTGCTAAAAGAAAAATAAGACTTTGCAAGAAACTATACAACGTAGGGTTAGGCATAGCTGTATATACTAGAAAAAGTATGAATGGGTATACTATAAAAGTTCAAAGAGATATGAAGCATAAATAAATATCAAATATTTCTATTCTGTATAACACTTTTTTTAATCTTAATCTAGTCTGTTTATATTGAACTTAATTCGGTACTGACAATAAAATTAATGCATGTTTAACCTTCTTTTGGCATTTCATATAACTAAATTCAGCGTAGTAATATTCTTTCCTTTTTACAGTGTATCTAAAACAAAACCCTTGTTCAAAGTTTAAACTTGGCACTGTGCTAAGCGCGCTTCGAAAGGAGATTGCAAATTTGAAAGGCCACCTTAGACCGTGCTGCGTTTTTCCAGATGGGTTTTAATTAACTTTTAAAGACATGATAGGCGTATTGAGACATCCACCCTATGCAAACTATCCGCGAATCCCATAATATTTAGGTGATTGATTCTAATTAAATTAGTCTGTTTTTAGCCATTTGACGTGCATTGCTTTTATACTGTTATCGTGCATTGTATTACACAAATATATTATTAAAAGTTATTATCTGGGTTTAAAAGCCAATGGTACATAGAGTACGCCGCCCCTATCATTATTTACGTCCAAACCGTCCGCGTCTTTAAGGATTAATATCTCAGCTAATTACCGACGAATTTTTTTCAAAAATCCTTATCAACAATGCTTTTATACTTGTGCTACGATTCGTATCTCTTAGTGCTTCTTAACACCTTTACTGAATGCCTGAAAATCGAAATTGTGTGTAACGGAAAAATGCGCTTTTCTCAAAAACTATGTGATCTAGGGTAATCGCTATAATTTTCCTGCAAGGTTTAAATTAATGTCTACTACCTCTAATTCTTTCATAATTTTAGTTTCAGTAGATTTAGGAATAGATAGGGGGTGGGACATGTTTTAGCTCTGCACTTTCGACGATATCTCTGAAAATATAATACCTAAAATTAAAAGAATTATATTTTCCAGTTCAACGTTCCAAAAGCTTTCATACGATACCCCACACGGCATACAAAGAAGATTTTTTTTTCAAGTAACCTTATTAACCCTTCTCTATTTTCCCTAAATATATTTGTGAATGTTTAAAAATCTGTAAATATGTGGGTCAGTCTTTATTAAGCCCTTCAATTTGAACTTTCCACGTTCCATAGTTTACGAGTAAAATGGTTGTGATAGACAGACAGACACAGAAGTGATATTATTATGGTTCTGATTTTACCTTTTAAGTACGGAACTCTAAAAATCGGGATGTTTCGCGAAAATCAGTAAACCTGGCAACACTATTTTTTAATTCTGTATCTTTTGTATTGTTCGAAATTGGGTCATGCACAATGCGTTACTCAAAATTTTTAATTCTTGTGGTTTTAGAAAAAAAAAATTCATATTCAAATAAACGTTTGGAATAATTTTACTATCAGGGAAATTAACTGGAAAATACTTGAATTTTTCCGCCATGTAAACAAGAAAGTTTTCTGATAAAGTGAATGATTGATGAAGGTTTTATCATTTTTATCACAGATATTTCTTTTACACTTTTGTTCTATGAACTTTGTATAAAAACAGAATTATGTAACAAATGATTATTTCCAAAATTGTTTGTGGCGTATTTTAATTATGTTAAACTATTTCATATATAATTAAATTGATGTATGTCGCTGAGGTTTACCATTACAAGTTACAAGTTATGCCATGCATAATAAGAAGTGCATAGCATTTACAGGGGCACACAAAATATTTCAGGTGTCCGAAGTAATGTACATAGTGATGATTGCTGGAAATGCATTTTTAAGTATGATATGCGCTTTTATGTTTCCTACATTCATACATACTATACGGTGTGTATCAATGCTATAGTTCATATACAGGGCTACACAAAACAATTCGTAAGGGTTACTGAGTATGAGCGTAAACTGCTTAAAGGTGGTTTTTAAAGGAGTTATGCATTTTTACGCTGAACTGCTTTTAGTTTACTAATAAAGGTTTTTAGAATATATATAAAATGATATACAGGGTCACATAAAGAATTGGATACATAACCGTCTATGTATGATAATACCTGGGAATGTGATTTCAGTAATTTTAAGAGTGTTTTAGTTTAAATTAAATTTTAGCTAAATAGTGGGGTGTAATAAAGGTACTATTGGCTATGGACGGTAACTGGTGAAATCAATTTTTTAAATGTTTTTTGTGTTTTTTAAAATGTTTACTTAGTTATCTTATTTCCCTAAATAACGATGTTTTGTTAAAGCATTCCGGAAGTGTTGGAAAGTGTTTCATAATCTATGCTTAACGGAACTTTTCTTACTTGTTAAATATTTATTTTACATTTTTATTAATGAATAAATATTTTGAGGAAAAAAATAATTTTCAAGAATTTTCTTTAAAAAAAAAGTGATTTGCCAAACATTTTGTTTTTGTCAATACTCGTTATTTCTATGGTAAAATGTAGTTTGACTATAGTAAATAATATAATTTTTCTTTAATATGCAATTTTGAATTTTTTAGCATTTTCCAACATAGTTGAAAAGTGTTTATGACTTCGGTTTGTCTGTCCGTGCTTTAACTTGCGTAATTATAGTCGGATCGCCATGAAATTGATATATGTTATTGATATTCACTATGTCACGTTTAGTATAGAAAATGAAGCTTTTAGCAGTTACAGTTCCTTTACAGGAACATACAAAAGAATTCCGTTACATTCAGTTAAATTTGTATATATACATCTGACTTATACTAAAAGATGCCTACTATACGATATAGTATGGATAGCATTCATTATTCATTTACAGGGTCACTCAAAGGAATTCCATTACATTAAAGTCTACAAGGAAAAATCGTTTACGGTGTATTTTATTCCTATTACACTACTTCAAACACATGGAATTGATATATGTCTCTGAGGTGAACTGCAAGATACTTACTATAAAGTGGGATTTGCAAGCATTCATCATTGATATACACAGGCACACGCAAAGTGATTCAGGTAATGAACAAACAGGCTATGAACAATAATCAGCGGCGTAACTACAAATATTTTTTCGGGGAGGAGAATTCAAAAATTTCCCAACTTATAATTCAAAAATTCCCAAACTTGAAACAAGTTATACTATTTTCCAACTGAAATTATATGTACAATGTGTGTTTATTGATAATTATAACGTAAAAAAAAAAAAAAAAAAAAAAAAAAAAAAAAAAAAAAAAATATTTCCAAAGAAAAATACTGAAACAGAAAAACATAAAAATTATAATTATTGGCTCATTTAATGAAAGTTTTTGTCTTCTATTGTGTACGAGTCATAATCATACTTCATATGAAAATAGCCACGTAATATTTTGAGATTTTTGAGAAAGGAACAAATATTTGGAGGAAATAGATTAGAGACACTGTTGATATGCAAAAGTAGGGAAATTGAGGTCTAGTCGATATATGATATTTCTGTAGCACAGAAAAACACAATGACAAATTGAATCGGGTTGCTTTTTGTATTTCTTTTGAAAATTTAACTAGTTTATTGCTACAAAACACCAGAAAGGTAGTCAGCAAGGCAATGAAAAATTCTTATATATATATTTTTTTTTAATAAAAAAAAAGTGTTTCAAAAATCTAGAATTTCCCAATTCTAAGCTTAAATTTCCCATGTTCACATATATTAGAGGGAGAGGCTCCCCCCCCATAACCACCCATCGCGACGCCTCTGACAATAATTGCTGGAAGTGCGTTTTCTTTTGTATTTACGCGTTTTCAAATTAACCTTTTTAAAAATATTTCTTAGAATATATAAATTCGACACATCACATAAAGGGCTCCACAAAACATCTGAAGCAGATTTCGGTTTATTGATGGAAATTGCAGAAGGGGAATTTTCACCTGTGCTATGCGATTTCTAATTGAACTAAATTTTACATAATTTGTATTGTATGATACATCTATAGTTCTATACAAGGCTGCGCAAAAAAAGTCACATTTTTGATTTTTGACATTTGATAGAAATTGATGAAATTGGGTTTTCAAATGTGTTATGCGTTTTACAAAATGTTTATTTAGACATCCTTTTCACCTTATTAAACTGCGAAATTTTATTGTAGAATTCTGTGTACTTTGGAAAGTATTTCATAATTTATGCTTAACGCATGATTTTACGTTCTTGTTTCCTTTCCGAAGAGATTTCAAGTTTAGTAAAAACATTTGAAAAACTTAATAGAGAAAGAAATAGCTGAAATATGGTTAGAGAAAATACTTTTGAATCGACAGCCGTATTTTAAAATTGTTAAACAGTTTATTTTTCCATTTGACTAAAAGTAATGAAACACCAATATAAAAAATAAGATTGATGGTAAAAGTCTTTTATTTCTTATAGTAAGGTATAGGCTCATCTCAAAATTCTGTACATTTAATTTTTTAACATTTTAGCAATACTAGTTCTATTCATATGAAAACTGATATATATATATATATATATATATATATATATATATATTACAGCTTTAATTCATAATATTACGGTTTTTGATGGTGGTAGGTTATGTTTAATTATTGGTTATATATATATATATATATATATATATATATATAATATGCATCCTTTCTTGAGGAATAGTTAGTTTAATACTTCATCTCAAAAGCGAATATAATTAGAGATGTGCGACAGTTTTATACTGATTGATTAAAAAAAAAAAAAAAAAAAAAAAAAAAAAAAAAAAAAAAAACACGCATAGAGTTAGCATCGGAATTGCTTTTCTCGCACGCAGTTTTTCGCCAAGTGCGCTGGAATATTGAGGGTAATAAATTTGCGACTGCAACTGGTGTTACGTTTGACACAAGGGCAGAAAAAAACATTAAACACTTTTTATCTTACAGGCTACCAAAGTCTCAGAGCTAATCTGCATGCAGGTTCTGTATTTACACACATATGTATGTGCATAATGTGACAACTTTTGATAGAAATATGCGATTTGCTTCAAATTTTGTGTATAGGTTCATTCTGATAAGGCGCTTCCATGATTAGCTTTGGGGATTCATTGGATAAGTATAAAGTGGGGAAAGGGGGCTAATCCTCCCTTTAATTTTGATAAATGGGTTTTTCATAAAGCCTATTGTTTAAATAACGATGATATAATAACTCGGTTGATTTGCATAATATCACCATCATCAACAACCGTTTTCAGTCCGCTGCTGGATGTAGGTCTCCCCCACATTTTTCCATTGTTTCCTGTCTAGTGCTTTAGACATCCAATTAAGACCGGCCATTTTTCTAATTTAGTGACTCGATCTTACTTGAGGTCGTCTTCTTGGTTGTTGTACATCTATGGGATACCACTGTAGAGTGTTTGTACTCCATCTGCTGTCTTATCTTTTTGCACTGTGCTCAGACCAATTCCAGTTTAGCCATTTAATTCGCTCGATGATGTCGAAAACTTTCGTATGGCTTAATATCTAGGTTATTCTTTTTCTGTCTCTTCTAGTTATGCCTAGCATGCATCTTTCTATACTCTGCTGTGTTGTTTGTAATCTTTGTACCATCCGTTTTGTTAGCGTTCATGTTTCCGCGCCATAAGTTAGTACAGGCAAAACACATTAACACACCTTTCGGTTAACACCTAAAGGTTAAACACCTTTCTTTTCAAACAAAGAAGCATGTTCTTCTTCAGAAAAATATTGTTCTTCCCAAAAGCACTCCATCCTGTTGATTTCATTCATGATACTGTTGTCCAATGATATTTCCTGTCCGAGGTATACATAACTGTGCACTTCCTTAATCTTAGTGTTGTTGTAGATGATTTTTTTAAAGCAAATAAATTGAACATCACTTTAGTCTTTCCCATATAGGGTGATAATAACTGATTTTTGGAGTTTGATTACTGTATTATGCAAGCGGAAATGAGGACAAAGTTTATCTACTTTGACCAGTGGTCACAAATAAGTGCCTACCGACTATTTCTCTTGTACTACTGGTGCAGTTTTTTAGAAATTTATATGCATAAATATACATTTTGCTTTTATGGAAAAAATGTAGTAAAAATTGGTTTTCATGTAAAGAGAAATAAAAAGTTCTTAATCTATATGATTGTTTCTTAAGGTGAGGTTCTGTTGATACGGCTTGATTTTTAAGGCATATTTGAGAATTTTTCTTTGTTTAAACAACGCATATAGAAGAAAGTGGTTTTTGACAATGAATTTAATCTACTTTTGTCTAAGAGTTTTAATATTTTTATATAAAGAAACTTGATATTTTAGTCGATATAAACTCTTCCAAAGTTCATTACGCACGGGGTGCACAGTAAATCTGTGTAAGTGATGAGACTGTTAGTAATCATCTAAAAATATATATATATATACGGATACATAAATTGTATTAAATTATAGTTGGATGACAAATCCGACATTGATAAGATAAATCAAAAATACATAAAAAGACAACTGTTCACAGTTTTAGGTCATATTTTGGTACCAATTTTTTTCATTTTCGAAACTTTTTAAAAAATCGAAATTATCTGAAAATCTTAAAAAAAATATTTTTTTTTATCTAATTAAAAAATTCTAGTTTAATTTGCAAAATCAAAATGTCGATAGATTGAACGGTTTAAATGTTAGCAGGTACACCGACTTGATTTAAAAAATAAAAATAAAAGTGTCCAGTTAAACTGATAGCATTGAGCTCACAGGGTATTCGCACTAATTGTATATTATACTCTAATTTCAAAAAATAATGTTCCTCGAAAAATAAATTAAGGGGGATAACCTTTCTCCGTCTCCCCCCCCCGCTTTATACTTTAACAATGAACATCCAAATCAAATCAGGGAAGCATTTTGTCAGAATAAACCTGTATACCAAATTTGAAGTAAATCGGATAATTCTGCATGAAAAACCCAATTAGCTAAATTAAGAGGTCATCCAGCAGTGGATTGAAAGCGGTTGTTGATGATGTTGATGATGGTGATATTATGCAAATCGACCGAATTTATCATCATTATTTAAACAATAGGTTTTTTATCATGCTAAATTAGAGTAATATTTAGTTTTCTTATAAGAAATCATTGATACACACGAGAATTTCCGTGAAAAATAAAATAATATTACTATGTTATTTTCTTAGATTTATTTATTATTACAACCTAAAAGTGAAAGACGTATTCTTTTTCAGATCACCGAAATGTCATACTGACGGGACTGATTTTTTTCCTCCTATACCTCTTATAAATATACATGTTTTAACAAATGTTGCCGAAGGTAACAGAAAAATATAAATTTGGAAAATAAAACTCGAAGAAATACCATTTCGCATATTCTGGTTTTTGCACAAAGGATCTTAAAGACCGTGTTTGTACCTTCGGTGACTTTTCAGATTTCAGATATAAATTTTCCTTTCGCATTGAATTCAGAAGTTCTTGCAAATTTTTCCATCTGCTTCCGGATCAAGAAGAAAATTTCCCGAACAATCTCCGGTCTTTTTTAGAATAAAAAGCAGGAAAAGAATACATCTTTTATAACTTGTACCTTCAATAAATTGAACGTTTCAATTTTGAAAGAGTAAATAATTCTGTTTTTAAAGCTTTTAGTTAAGATGTACAAGTCAAACTGCAAAAATGCGGTAAATAAAGCAGAAAAAGAAGTTTTACTATCTTAACCGATTCCAAAAAAGGAGGAGGTTCTCAGTTCGACGCGCTTGTATATATATAAATATATGTTCACCTATCACTCCGAGACTACGCAACCTATCATATGATTTTATTTTTTGAATAGAAAGAGTGTATTCTCTATTTGGTCCAATTTAAATTTCAGCAAAATTGATTCAGTACTATTTTAGAAATTCAACAAAAACCAAAAATAAATAAGTAATAAACATGGTTAATATATTTCATTTTCAACGATTTTCATCAACTGATGTAGCGCTATATGTTTGGCGAAAAAGTAACTAACTACTCCGCCTTCCACTGTACATATTTCAATACAAACTTTTGAATACGCACTATTTATGAGTTTTAAATTTCAAATTAAACAAGAACGAAAAATCATACATAATGGCATAGATTACAAAAGATTTTCCCATATTATGAGAATATTGTTAAGTAATTTCATTATTGTTCATAAAAGGAAATGAGGTGTCTGAAACAACATAAACAAGTGAGTAAGTGTGATCACAGATCGCACAGAGAGTTTCGTTTAATATTCCTTTCAAAACACTTTATCCTTTTGCAAAATGTGTTAGTTCCACATTTCGCAACCAGGGGGCGCAGTCTATTCTAAACAAATCTCTATTCGAACGAAACTCTATTATACAACCTATCCATAGATATATTAGTCGAGGGGATCGGGCCTATATCACCCGTGATAGGTAGGCGCCACCTGGTGGTAAAAACTGGAACTAAAATATGTAAGGCTATGGTGCATAGATTTTTTTAGCAATTTTATGATTTTTCGTGTGATCGCAAGTGTTCTGCTATAAGTACGAAAAAAATCAAGTCTTCAACTTAATTAGGGGCTCAGTTAGAAAAAAATGTTTAAAACACACAAGTTTGAGGCCGGAGAGGTTTCAAACTTGTAAGACTTTTTGAAATTTGAATTATTTGTCGTGTGATCGCAAGTGTTCAGCGTTCACAGCGATTGCAGTGTTCTATTTTGCGTATGCAAAATTTTAAGTCTGGAACTTAATTGGGACTCGGTTAGAAAAAAATGTTTATGTTAGAGCAAGTTAGAGCTCGGATAGGTCAATAATGTAAAACTTTTTTGAAAATTTTATGATTTTTTGTGTGATCGCAAGTGTGCTGCTATAAGTATGCAAAATTTCAAGTCTCCAACTTAATTAGGAGCTGAGTTAGAAAGATTGCTTAAAATACACAAGTTAGAGATAGGAGAGGTAAATATAAGATTTTAAAAAATTTTTTTGACTTGTCGTGTGATCGCAAGTGTTCAGCTATAAGTATGCTAAATTTCAAGTTTCCAACTTAATTAGAGGTTCAGTTAGGAAAAAAATGCTTAAAATACACAAGTTAGAGTCCAGAGGGGTAAATATAAGAATTTTTCAAAATTTTATGATTTGTTGTTTGATGTGAGGTGTTCAGCTATAAGTATGCAGTATAGTTTCTGAGAACGTGCTCTGTGACAGACAGACAGACAGACAGAGGAGTGAGACGAATAGGGGAACAAGTGGGTAAGTGTGATTACAGATCGCACAGAGGGTTTCGTTTAATTTTCTGTCAAAACACTTTATTCTTTTGCAAAATCTGTTATTTCCACATTTCACAACCAGGGTGCACTTTCTATTCTAAACAAACCTCTATCCGAACGAAACTCCGTTTTAGAACCTATCCGTAGATAAATAAGTCGAGGGGATTGGGATTATAGCACTCGAAATAGGTAGACACCCGTTGGTGGTAAAAAGTGGAACTAAAATATGTAAGGCTGTGGTGCATAATATGAAAGAGTGGTCAAAGGGCTGTGCAATGATATATCACGCGAGGGGTGTTAGAAAAGTGCCCCCGGGTGAAAAGGGGGAAGGAGGTTAGAAAAATTGCTTTAAATACACAAGTTAGAGACCGAGGGGGTAAATAATATAAGGCCTTTTTGAATTTTTTATGATTTTTCGTGTGATTACAAGTGTTCTGCTATACGTATGCAAAATTTCAAGTATCCGACTTAATTAGGGTTTCAGTTAGAAAAATGCTTAAAATACACAAGTTAGAAACCGGAGGGGTAAATATAAGACTTTTTGAAATTTTTATGATTTGTCGTGTAATCGCAAGTGTTCAGCTATAAGTATGCAAAATTTCAAGTCTCTAACTTAATTAGGGGCTCAGTTAGAAAAAAATGCTTAAAATACACAAGTTAGAGCCCAGAGGGGTAAATATAAGACTTTTTCAAAATTTTATGATTTGTTGTTTGATGTGAGGTGTTCAGCTATAAGTACGCAAAATTTCATGTCTCCAACATATATAGTTTCTGAGAACGGACTGTTACAAACGGGCAGACAGACAGACAGGCAGAGGAGTGAAACGAATAGAGTTCCGTCAGATGAACGAAACCCTAATAAAATTTTATTTTCAGTAATTTTTGTCCATTGCTGATAACTTGTGGGAACTTTCGTGCAACTCTGTATGTGATCTACACACCTGCTAATACACGAAAAATTAGTTACGTCTTAAAATACATATCATAATAGCTGAAAACGCTCATCCATCAGTTATGGCTCATTGCCAGTCCTGTAATCGAATTATTTTCCAGTGTCTCTGTAAATAAAATGATAAATTCTGCGTACTCAATAATCTAGAGCAAACATGTTGTACTGCTTTTAAGTAATGTATATCGATTTCATTATGTTTGAAATAGTTTAAACCATGGAAATACAGCGGTACAAACTATTTTTCCTCATAGAATATAATGTAATAGAAAATTTTAACTTGTCCCTGTAAGCAAACTGTCATTTCTACATACTCTACACTCTATAGAAAGCATGTCTGTATCTACCTCTGTTATTCATTTCAATTGCATTTTGTTTTAAGCAGTGCAACATCATTAAAATACATTACAAATGATTTTCCCATAGATAATAATGTAATGGAATTATTTTATTTGTCCCTGTAAATGATCTATAATTACTACTTACTCTGTATTCTATAGAAAACATGTTGTCAGACACGTCAGAGATGCCGATCGATTTCATTATATCTGAAATAGTGTAACGTCATTAAAATGTACTGAAAACTATATTTCGCTATTGACCGTAATTTAACGGAGTACTTTAGAATACCTCAGTAAACTAACCATAAATGCCACACTCTTTATTTTCAGTACTGAACATGCCATGATAAATCTCAATAAATTTGTAATTAGATTATAGTTACGCAAGTTAGAACACCACCAGACTGCGAGACAAACCCAAGTTATAAACATTTTTCAAATAAGTTGGAAAGTTAAAAAAAAAATTCATCTATGGGGCATTCTCACAATCTTTTGACTTTTAAGTCCCTGAATAATAATTTTTATTTTAGTACACATTCTTTTTTTTTTTCATATACTGGGGAATATCCCATTGCATGATTGCATAACAGTATTAACGACATAAATAAGTTTTGGACGATGTTGGGGGTCAAAATATCCAGGAAACATCTATACTGACCCGTGTTCCTGATGCTGATTTTTAAGTTTGGAGCGGTCTGTATAAAATTGTTTCAATAAAAGTAATTCGATGTAATTTTTTTCCGAAACTGGGACTATTTCTGCCCTATCTATCTATATTATAACGGACAAACATATCTGTGCGTAACGCATACGTCATTTGGCGAATGGCAACACTTTGAAATTTGAAACAAAATTTTGGTTTTGCAATTTTCTCTACTGCAAATTTTTTTAATTTCTAAACATCGCACATTTTAAATTTTAACAGCGTCGTATAAGAAAAAAAATGCTCTTTTAAATGCAATTTGTTTGAAAGCTGTATCTCAATTTATTTTTGAGATATTAATTTTTTTGTAGTTTTTAATACCATTTTTCTTATCGTGGCAACAGAAGTACGTCATTTCTATTGAAAGTTATTGAAAGTAAACGGAAAATAGTCGAAAATAGGAGATACTGCATCTTTTTGTTGCCATTTTCTCATAAAAACCTGAAAAAATAAATGAAAATAAAATATGGGCTATGTCAAGAATATTGTCTGTTATTCCGTGATAATGACGTCATATGCACACTTTTCTATAGGCGAAGTTTAAGACCGGGTTGTAAAAGTGAATAGCTTTAGTGGATGCAAATGACGTCATTTTATAAAAAAGTCCTTCCGGCCAGTGCCGGGAGGAAGAGGTAGCTTTCATATTCCTTATTTTAAAAAAGCCAACTTATATTATTCAAACACACGAAGCTCAATTTAGTGGAAACTGAATATAGGAGATTCAATACTAATTTTTATCAATACTAAATCATTATGAATGAGAATTTCGCGAAATTAGTCAGCTTTATCCAAGCTGCTTTTATTTAAAGTAACTTATATTTGGTTGCCAAATTCGGCGATTTCTTAAATTGCCTGCCATTTTAAGACAACATGGTGGATGAGGCTAACCAGTGAACTTGGTCGAGACCTTAGTAATTGCTGTGCACATGCTCACTCACATCGGAATCGGTTGATATATAAGAGTGCTGTCGCAGGCAAAAAATCAGATTTTTCGAAATGTCACCCACATTAGAAATTGAAACTGCTACATCTGAGCCATTTTTTAAGATAAAGACAAACAAAAAAGGCTCCTGAATCCTTATATCAAGATCAAATACTTAAGAAAGAAACCTTTTTCAATTTCTAATTTTTTTTGCACCTCACTTTCAATAATTTTTTTTTTTTAATTTTTATGGCCGCCATTTTGAAACAAGATGGCTGATGAAGCTGGCCAGCGAGCTTGGTCGAGGTATTGACGTATACTATCCACATGCCTTCTTACATCGAAATAGGCGAATATTTGTGTTATCTCGTGACAAATACAAGATCGTTTCAAAGTGTTAGCCATGCTAGAAATTCAAAGGGCTATAAGTCAACCATTTTTTAAGATATAAACAAAAGAACAAATTTTCAGAAACAAAAACTGCTCCAGAATCTTTGTATCAAGGCCAAACACATAAAAAAAATCTTTTTCATTTTCCAATTTTTTAATACCTTAAATAAATTTTTTTTAAATGGCAACCCTTTTGAAACAAGATGGCGAATGAAGCTGGCCAACGAACTCGGTCGAGACATTGGTATGTACTATGTACAAAGACAGACCAAGTTACATCCAAATCGATTCATAAATACGCCTGTTATCGCGTGACAAAAATCAGGTCGTTTTAAAATGTCAGCCACAATAGAAATTCAAAATGCTATAACTCAGCCATTTTTTTAGATATAGACAAAACAAAACCTGTTCCGAGATCTTTGTATTAAGGTAAAACACATACGAAAAAAATCTTTTTCATTTTCAAATTTTTTGGTATCTTATTTTAAATTAAAAAATTTTTTAAATGTCCGCCATTTTGAAACTAGATGGCGGATGAAGCTGGCCAACGAACTCGGTCGAGATATTTGTATGTACTATGTACACGCCAAGGTACATCCAAATCGGTTCATAAATACGCCTGTTACCACCTGACAAAAATCAGGACGTTTCAAAATGTCAGCCACGCTAGAAATTCAAAATGCTATAACTCAGCCATTTTTTAAGATATAGACGAAACAAAAACTGCTCCCGAATCTTTTTAACAAGGTCAAACACATAAGAAAAAAATATTTTTTCAATTTTCAGTTTTTTGGTACTACATTTCAAATTTAAATTTTTCTTAAAAATTTAAATGGCCGCCATTTTTAAACAAGATGGCGGATGAAGCTGGCCAACAAACTCGGTCGAGACATTGGTAAATACTATGTATAAACGAAGTTACATCCAAATCAGTTCATAAATATGACTTTTATCGCGTAACAAAATTCAGGACGTTTCAAAATGTCAGCCATGCTAGAAATTCAAAATGCTATAACTCAGCCATTTTTTAAGATATAGACGAAACAAAAACTGCTCCAGAGTCTTTGTGTAAAAGTCAAATACATAAGAAAAAAATATCTTTCCATTTTCAATATTTTGGTACCACATTTCAAATTTTAAATTAAAAATTTTTTTTTAAATGGCCGCCATTTTGAAACAAAATGGCGGATGAAGCTGGCCAACAAACTCGGTCGAGACATTGGTATGTACTATGTACACACCGAATTACATCCAAATCGGTTCATAAATACGAGAGTTACAGTATGACAAATGTCAGATATATATATATATATATATATTGATATATATATATATATATATATCGATTTTGAACGGAGGGTGGTTTCGGGGTCTGGGGGTCATGATCGATGAAAATATACCAAAATTTTTTGAAATCGCTTTCCTCCGAACGGCTGCAATAGGTAGCTTTTTGTAATGAAAGCTACCTAAAAGCGTGTATTTTAATTCTTAAATCTGAATTATGTTTTGTAGAAGTGCGTCATTTTCACAGCCCAGCTGCTTTGAAATTCTTCACAGGTAAAAATGCTTCACTTTTGAAAATAATGTAATCGAAATCACACACAGATAAAACGCAATGTTTTACAAAAATTTAGAGTGTCTTTATAAAAGAGAGGTGACGCAAATAATAGCGATTTATATTACAGAAATAGATGATTCTCGCCAGGATGGATTTGCTTCGCCGAGTTAGACAAGCAAACAAATAATTCGTAGTTTAAAATAATATCGTGTTCCTGAAGTTTTTATTGAAGATTCTCTCGAATAATAAAATTCTAATGCTATTCTTTAAGACATTCTACTATAATTTTATCAAAATAACATAATTTGCTTAATTTAATTTTTCCTAATTTTATATAATCTATATATTTAAAACACAAGTGTGTTTTTTAGTCATCTGCTTTGAGCTTTCTGCTGAACTAATTTTACTAATTTTTTTTTCTTTTTTTTTTTTAACTGAAAGTGCTTTCTTTGTAGATGTGATCGCACTATCTTTTTTTTTTTTTTTTTTTTTTTTTTTTTTTTTTTTTTTTTTTTTTTTTTTTAATACCCCCACTTTTATATTTTAATTTTAAAAGCATTTTATGAAATTTCTTCAAAAGGATAAAAATTAGATAGCTTTCATTGTTGCAGACAAGAGAGAAATAATGAGGTATTTTTAACTTTATTCATGCTATTTTCTGATAAAAATTCAAAATTGTTGATAAAAAACGTTGTATAGGGTTTAGTGGCGCAAAATCCCATTAGGAGCAGAATATTATTATATTAGGGGCATAATAGCGGAAAATGACATTATTGCTTTTGAAAATACGCATTGTTCCTCATAAACTTTCTATATTGTTTTTCCTTCTTCATGTGTACTGATACTAAGTTTCAGGCACTAGGCGAAATGCTTATTTATGTGAAAATGAAGTCATATTTAAAAGAAAATTATCATTTTCTTAGGTAAAACTAAGCCTTTTAACACAAATGCGTCTAAAAAACATAAATTCTTCGAAATTGAGATTAGAATCTCAAGAGTGCGTCTGTTCACATAAAAGATGTTGCTGACAATCGTGACTTCAAGTTTTGAATTAAAATAATTTTTAAATGATCAAACAAAATAAAATTTTTTTTAAAATAATGAATATGGATATCAGAAGTGCGTATGTAAATTTTTGAGAAGGTGAAAATTGTTGTTTTCATTACGGAAATCCAAGCATAAGAGCCTCAATTGACAACCACATCCTAATAACTGATCTTTATTATATTTTACTGATTAAGTATCTATATTATAAAGAACAAACGTATCTGTGTGTAACTCTGACGTCATTTTGCGAATGGCAACACGTCACGATCAAATTTCGGTATTGAAATTTTCGCTACTGCAATTTTTCAATCTTTTGACCATCGTACTTTCAAATGCAATTTGTTTAAAAACTGTATTCATTGACTGATGTATTATATTTTCTAAAATAATTTTTAAGCATGACTTTTTTTTAAAGTTTATCTCATCACGTGCCGGCTTCAATACATAATAATAATAAACATTTTGCACGTAAAGCAACAAACATTTTTCAGTATTTGTTTCTGACTATTTTTGCATAACGAAATTAATACTTCCTTTATAAACAAATAACAGAATAATGTTAAAAAAACCACCAATCTAACATATTTGTGAAAGACAAATTAACGAAATTAATACTTCTTTTACAAACAAATAAAAGAGTAATATTGAAAAAAACACAAACCTAACATATTTGTAATCGTACAATTTAAATTTTTAGATCACCAAATAGGATTTTTTTTTTCAAATGGATTTGGTTTGCAAAGTTCATCTCAGTTTACCGATTGTCTATGGTTTTAAAAACAATTTTAAAGCAACAAATATATTTAATTTATCTATATCGCGCGGAGCTCGATTACGAAAAATTAATCTGTTTGCCTTTAAAACAAAATAAATAGTTCATCATATTCTTACGGCTAATTTCCATTTAAAAAAACTTCTCTATGAATAAATAAATAAAATAATCTAAATAAAACACAAATTTACCAGATATGTATAACCTTTCAAATTATCAGTATATAAAAGGATGCCATAAGTAGCAAAATCTTGGCAAATAACTCTTAGCATGCGGCTATTAAGAAAATATCGCTTTTGATAAATTTCAAGAATTTATTTGATTGTATAATTCGTATTATACATATGAAAAATGCTTTTTTAATGTAAGTGGTCAATCTAAAAAAATTATTGCATAGAAAAAATTATTAGTTTTTCAATTAAAAAAAATGTATTCACCTGTATTCTTTAACCCGGGAAGCCCGGTACGATCCCCTAGTATATATAAAATCCTAATGAAATGACTGAATTGAAACGAATTTATGTAATGATTCTATGAAACGACTGATTAAACAACTGATTACGTTTCATGGCGATTTCTCCTAAAATATGGAATACTTTGCGATGAAATTAACACCAAAAATCCGTATTGATCCACAGATCTCAAAACCGGTATTAGAATTTTAAAATTAGAATTAGTTTTCGAAATATTAATTTTTTTCGAATTTTAAATACTTTTTTCTAATGATGGCAACTCAAATTTTAATCATAACAGATATTTTTTTTCATATTTTAGAAAAGGTTATTTTAAATTAATTTGGCGACGAGTTTGGCCTCCCTTAAATGTATGCTAAGAAATGCATCATGTTACTTTTATTCATAATTCAATTTGTATTTCATTATCATTTTATTTAATATAAAACTTTCATTTAAAATTGAAACCTTTAAAATAAATGGCTTTTACTTCATTCTTTTTTTTTAACGAAACGAAAAGAAAAATATTAGACACAGATGTCATATACACAACGGGGTACTTAATTTGCGCCAAAATGGCGTTATTTTGCCTGACATGGTAACCCGGCTGTTGTTGCTTATTTATTAATAACTGTTTATCTAATTAATTTTCTTTTTATTTACACAAAATGTTATAAATTGTTTTGTTCTATAGTTATTAATTAATTTTTTTTATTTATTGTTATTTCATTTTAAAAATAACAGAAAATAATTTAAAAATACATATGTAACAGGTATTTGAAAACGAAGTTTTCGCCAAATTGTCGTAAAAAAAAAAAAAAAAATCACGCCAGACCCGGTGCGTATGTGACAATGCAACAAATCATGAGATTTAATTTCTACTTCAAAGCAACGTTTTAATGTTATTACTTCTCCCGTCGACCAATTTCGCCAAATTATATAAATAGCCAAACTATACAAATTGACATATTTTTTTATTTTAAATAACAAAAGAACAAATATATTAGTATAACATTAATAAAAATACAAATAACACGTCGAAATAAAAATCACTTGATGGCGTGAACATGTGTAACTTCCTTAAAGTCAAGTGAAAGTGACATTTACGACCAACCATTATTGGCATTTAATCTTATAGTTTGGTGACAGATTTTTGGTCGATGGGATAACCAAGTAGCATAGTTTTAATTTACCACTCGAAAAATACAAAATGCTAACTGGCGAGTTTTTTATTTTTCAAGAGATGTAAAAGTACAATACTTTGGCCTGAAGGTGAGATGTGACTTACGATGTTATAAAACAGACTATCTCTGAAATCACTAATATCGATAGTGAACAGTATTAGTATAAACAAGACCGGAATATCATGCGTATGGCATAGATTATGAAACACTTTCCAACACATTCAGAATACTATAACAAAACGTCATAGTTTACTGAGGTGAAAGGTGATGTCTAAATGAACATTTTGGAAAAAGCATAATGCATTTGAAACCCTAATTTCTGCTATTACTATCAACGAGGTGGAACCCGCCGAATTTCGACGAAAGAAAATGTTTACAAAGGAACTGTTGCATCAAATTTATAATACATCAACAACAATAATTAGAATAAAAAATCCATCTTACATTTGTTAATTTAACTCTCCAAAGACATATTTTAACCTAAGATTAACAAAATACTTTTTTCATAAACTTCAACTGTTAAAATTATTGAAAATTTAAACTTAATTCCTATACGTCATCAGTAACATATAATCAACATAAGTAATTTTGATTAAGTTATTAATTGATGCTTGGTATTATGGAATGAAAAATCCGCAAAAATGACCTTCACATAATCCCCTTGACATAATCATAGAATTTTTCTACCTTTACATCTAAACCAAATCAAGTCATTTTCCACGTTTCACATCCATATTAACAATTTAAAAACATTTTAATGCGCAATAGGTTATTAATGAATATATTTTCAAGCTTGAAGTCACGTTTGTCAACTATTACAACTTTTCATGTTAAAATTCCCACTCGTGATTTGAGGTCTTAGTATAATCTCTCCAGAAATTTATAACTTTTAGACGTATTCAAGGGGAAATATCTCGTTTTATCAAATAAAATTACCGTTTACTTTTAAATATGACGTCATTTTCAGTCGCTGAAATATTTTGCCTATTGACTCAAACTCAATATCAGCGAAATGAAAAAATAGTGAAATATAACAGCATCATCAGAGAAATTGTGTCTTTTTTTAAGCGTAACGTCATTTTCTGTTCAAACTTTTAAAAATATATTTTTAATTGTGATGAGAAAATGGCATCAGTAAGAATTAATCAATAAAGATAACTAATCCACTTTTAATAGAAATGAAGCACTTCAGTTGCCACGATTAGAAAATTGGTATTAAAAACTATAAAAAAATTAATATCTCAAAAATAAATTGAAATACAGCTTTCAAACAAATTGCATTTAAAAGTGCATTTATTTCTGCATACGACGGTGTAAACATTTAAAATGTGGGATGTTTAGAAGTTTAAAAATTTGCAGTAGCGAAAATTGCAAAAGCGAAATTTCATTTCAAATTTCAAAGTGTTGTCATTCGCAGAATGACGTATGCGTTACGCACAGATATGTTTGTCCTTTATAATATAGATAGTCGGGGAAAATATACGATTTTTTTGTGCAACCCTGTGTATGATCTATAGATATGTATGTATACTACGTAGTATGCTAAAAGTAGTTCCGTTAAACGCATAGAGCACTCTTGAAAATTTTTACTCAGCAATTTCCACCAATGAACGGGTGTTGTTGAAAACTTTTGTGCAGCCCTGTATATGATCTATGGAATTTATACAACCAAGTAATATTTAAAAAATAACGAAATTTAAAAACGCATATCACAACTGAGACGCTCTTCCAGCAATTATTGTTTGCAAGCTTCAATAGTTCATTTATTGTTAATTTTCTTCTGTAGCCAAATTGTTTTGTGTGTCCCCGTAAATGAACGATAAATTCTATGCTCGCCACGTTCTATACGAACCTTGTAGTACACTTCAGTGATATATATCGATTTCAATATGTTTAAAATAATGCAATACCATTAATAAGCACTGCAAGCAATTTTTATCCATAGACTGTAATATAACGGAATTATTTTGAGTGTCCCTGTAAATGAACAGTAACTGCTACACACTTCATTTTCAATACCGAAAATGCCATAGTGTTACCCAGTAACATGTATCAATTTCATTGCAATCGATTTATGTTTACGTGAGTTAGAGCAGTGACAGGCGGAAAGACAGACAAACCCAATTCATAAACACTTTTCAAGAATGTTGGAGAGTGTTAAAAACTAATAATATCATAAGACGAAACGCAATTTTTCACCTTGATTCATATATAAAATAAATAATGTGAACATTAAAAAGGTCCACAATCTTACTTAAAGGGCGACTAATGTAATGAAAAACATGTTACAAGTTTAAAATATACATTTTATTTAAAACTTCTGAGTACTTTCAAACCTTCCAGGCTCATCATCAGAGAATATCTTAATAACTAAATGTTGTTTATTTATACAAATACGTCATTTTGCTTTAAAAATGAGAGCCAATAATTACTAGAGTTGTTACTAGAGTTGTTACTGACGTATTTGTATAAATGAACAACATTTAGTTATTAAGATATTCTCTGATGATGAGCCTGGAAGGTTTGAAAGTACTAAGAAGTTTAAATAAAATGTATATTTTAAACTTGTAACATCTTTTTTATTACATTAGTCGCCTTTTAAGTAAGATTTTGGACCTTTTAATGTTCACATTATTTATTTTATTTATTTTTGTGTTAAAAACTATTAACATAAAATTTGTCATTTTCGGATTTAAAATAGCTTGGTTCTCAGGTACAGATATTGTTGTGTGATATTTTAGAAGTTTTATTATAGACTGAAAATAGAAGAATGATTCATTTCCGGGTGTTTAGAACTGTAATATTGATGTGACTGAAAAAAAAAGTATTTTTCCCTAAAGGTACTTGAAGTAATAAATGTTGCAAAAAATAACGGAAATATATAAAGAATCGAAAAGAAATATTTAAAATAGAAACAGAATAAATACTTTTTAAATAAACATCTATTTGGCATTGCTCTTTCGCAATTCGAGATTTTTACAAAAAAGATCTTGAGGGCGTGTTTGTAGTACTTTCGGTGACTTTTCTTTCTGATTCCAGATAAGAATTTCCCTTTCTATTGAAATCGGAAGTTCTTTCGAATTTTCCCATCTGATTTCGTATCAAGGAGCGATTTCTCGAGACGCTTTTCAATCCTTTTCAAATGACGAAGAGAAAAGAGAATTTATTTTATATCTGATACCTGCAATACATTGAATACCTCAATTTTGCAAAAATAAAAAAAAATCTATATTTAAAGAAATAATTTTGTATTAGATGTACAGATGAAACTGCAAAATATTTTAAATAAAGCGGAAAAATAATCTTTCACATTAAAATAGATTTTTATACAGGTTTAATTTAATTTTATATATGGTTTAAAATAAACTATTACTTTTTAAATATCTATCTATCTATCTATATCTAACTATATCTAACTATATCTATCCATATATCTATCTATATCCCTCTATATCTTTCTATCTACCTATCTATATTATAAAGGACAAACGTATCTGACAAACGTAAATGAAGTTTTGAGAAAACGCGACTTAAAGTTGCAATTACGGCTTTGAAAGCGATTGTTACATAAATGCTTATAACTCCGTTAAAAATGCTAATATTTTTATGTGTTTTTTTGCACTGTGTTCAGAATTAATTGAATAATCAAAATAGATACTAAAAAATGATTTTTTGAACCGTGAGCCCCCTTAAACTACTGAAATGAACCGAATCAAAAATGCTGATTATAAACAGCGTTTTTTGGCGATTTCTTCGATTGTTAAATCTTGACACGAGGCCAGTAGGAAAGTATCGCTTTTAATACACTTCAAAACTTTATATGAACGCATTATTGCTGTTTTTCATATAAATATGATTTTTAATATTGTTAATGCGTTGGGCATTCTAAAAGATATATTAAATGTAAAAAAAATATATTAGAGTTATAAATAAAAATTAAAAAAGCAGTAGAAACGTATGAGACTTTCACACCGAAATCATTGAGATTATTTGTTGATACATTTTTTCATTACTGCGTTTGTTTGTTTTTTTTGTTTTTTAAATCAGACAACGCGTTTTAACGATATATAACTATTCTACTTCAGAAGCTTCTTGCAGAACCTTTCGAAAAATACCTCATTCATCACTATATTTTTAGAATTGGCTCATTATCAACTCTTTAGCGGAACTCTGCTTCATATGGCATCTATTATGAAATTATAATAATAATAATAATAATAATAATAATAATAATAATAATAATAATAATAATAATAAACCTTTTACGTTAGGAAAATATCTTGCGCAGAATATATGATCAATATTTGTCTCATTCGTCTAATCTTCCATAATCGAGTTCATAGCCTATGTTGGCGAGGAAATCTCTAAAATAGTTCTAAAATAAAAGAAATAGGTGTTTAACTACTTTTTTAGCGCAACGTTTTAGCCGTATTTTGTCTGGCTACAAACTGCAGCTGAATATGGCGAAATGACTTTCGACCCCCTTTTAATCCCCTTGGTGAAGAATTTCTAAAATCGGTGAAATACTTGTTTAATCATTTTTTAGTATATTTGTTATACTGAATTTCACGCTCCTATTTAATACTGCTCTTTCGATATGGTGAAGTGACCTAAAACTTTCGACCCTCCATTTAACTCCCTTAGTGATTGAATTTCTAAAATCGCTAAAATACCTGTTTAACTATTTTTTCTAGTAAATATGCTGAATTTTACGCTCCTACCTAAAACTGCTGCTAAGATATGGTGAAATGATCTGAAAATTTGGGACTGCTTCCCATTTCAAACCTTAGGGAGTGAATTTTCAAAAATCTTTTCTTATTTCTTGTTTAGGTCGTAACAGCAATCTACCGTCCAAATTTTGTGATCCTGACTTTAGTCGTTTCAGATCTGCGTTGAAGAATCAGTCAGTCATCCAGAAGTTCTCTCTTTATTATACTAGGACTTCCCTCAGAGGGATTAGTCTGAGCGATGTTAGTGAGAACATAGATTTAATAATAACTCGTGGCAAGAATAGAAAATGAGATGCTATCTTTAATTGAAAATATGTGGCCTAGGGTGGTCACAAGAAATCAATTTTTGAATTTTTTCCGGGGGACCCCCCAAAAAGTTGCCAATAGACTAGAAAATGAGAATGGCAAAGTTTTAGCTCATTTGGATAATATTAACCCGTGCCTCATTGAGGTTAAAATTTGAAAAAAAACGTGATTTTTCGCAAAAAATGCTGTTTTTCCTACATAAAATAAATACAATTAAACCTAGAAACACAATTCAGGTCTCATTTTATATAACAAAGCTTCGTTTTGAAGAACCACACACCATTTTATTTCTAAAAATGTATAAATTTAGACATATGCGCATTTTTCAGGACCAGACTTCACCCAAATCCTAAAAATTGATTTTTATGAAAATGTGAAAAAAGCATTATAACATTCCATTTCATCTGCTTTCCCCATTTTGTTTTTCATTTTGTACATGATAAAGAACTAATTTAAAAAAAATTCCAAAGAAAATGAAAGAAAAAATCGAATTTTAAACTGAAAAAAATTTAAAAAAAGGGGGGGGGGTGCAAAGAAAGTATAAAAATTAGAACAAATATGCTCAAATGCATTTTATTATTAAAGTTGTGTTACAAGAAAGGAAGCATAATAAAGAAAATTAATTATTATCCCTTACAATTGTCACATTAACCCTTTCCAGAACAGAAAAGTTCTGTTCGTAAAATAATGAAATGATCGACTACACCTAAATTTACAAACAAGTAAGTCTGGAATTAAAATTAGGTAGTCTCGACATGGGACCACTGCGCCAGAAAGGATTAAGGTGGTAAATGGCTTAGATAAGGTGGCTTTTGAAGAATCTGGAAAAGTTTTTCTACATTCACATACAACTTTTAGCATATACTGTTTTTATTTTTCGTTTTTTGTTAAACAGGAATTGAAATCTCTGGTTAATTTTCTTCCCCTTTCAGCTGTGCCATTGACAACTTTAAAACCATTCACTGATTTCTTGCTTTCAAATAAGGTTTATTTTCACACCATAGATTGGGATCAGTATTTAAAAAATGCTTATTAATATAAAATCTCTTAAAAATTTTTATAGTTTGAGATGAAACAAAAACATTGACTTCTTTGTTCAATAAATAATCCACTTCGTTGAAAACTTTTGTTGCTTTTATATTCTTATCATCATCATCATTTCTTCTTCAAATGACATTAATTTGACAGCCATGCTTATGTTGACTTTTTTTTTTTTTCAAAGTATCATCTAAAAATGACAATGCAACTTGATCCGAGTTAAGATACCAAAGATGGTTTATCATTTTAACGAGTGCTTTGTCTGCAACCTATTTATCAATTTTTCTGTAGTGAACAAGTGATTTTATTATTTGCAGGTCTTGGATTGGGGTCCAAAGTGGGAGTGGGAATATTGAAGCACGATTTTACATAAATATTGATTAGAAATAAGCAAAGGTCTTTAATACCTTCTTTTTCTAAATTTGTTATTGAGAGATTATCTATGACAATATATTTTGAGAGAATAAATTGCTTGTGCATCTGACATGATTAAAAGCACCAGGTGCTCTGAAAAAAGTCTTTTGTAGGAAGGAGTCCTATAAAAATTAAACGAAGTTGGATAAACTCTTTATAATAATCCCTGAGCTGTTAATTTTTAAAAGGTCCTGTAAGAAAACTTGAAATTTCTTCTGAATTAACTATTTATATCTACTATTTCATCTTCAATAGCATTTTTATATTTACTCTGGTTTAATTTAAACCACCCAATCAGAATTGTTTTTTTAAATATCTGGCTGAGGAGCAGTGATTATTCCCACTTTACAATCAAAACCAGCTTTTAGGATAATTTCTAGATTAGGGTGGCGGCATGGCAAATACAGAAGACTTTTGCTTTAAGAATTGCTATAGAAGAATGCAGGTTCCTCTGAGGTGACCGTTGTTTACTGCAGTTGTATCAAAACATATTGCCTGGATTTTACCAACTTCCTCCACTCTTCAACTGCTGAAAATACAGCTTTCGCTTGAATTATTCCGATACTGTTTTCAAGCTGTGGAACTCGTAGTAACTGTTCTTCATCCTCACAACTAATTAAAACTTCTATCCTCTCTACATTTTCTTTATTCAAAAAATGGTGAAGCAGTTTTCCATCCCAGTGAATAACAGTTCTCTCTAAACCGGAATTTTTAAATCTGTTTTTGATGATCTCAGTTCTTTGTTTACAAAATAGTTATTTGGGGAGTCAATTGCACTTCTACTTAAAATTAAAGTCTGTGGTTAACTGGTGGATGTACTCTAAATCTAGCAGCTTCTCTGGCGTTCAGTTTCATTTTGCGAATATTATAAAATAAAATACATAAAACTTGACGATTACTTGGTAGCTTACTGTCGATGATTTGATGAGACAAGTGGACAATTAAAAAAATCTTACATTTCTGCCATCATATCAAAAGGGGGGGGGGATTTATGGAATGTTTCGTCAATTCTGAAAATAGATAACGATAACAGGTAACAAAAACAGCCTTGTAATAAAAAGAGAAATTCAGAGGTTCAACTGCAACACAAATCGAGAAGCTCTTTCTAACTAGATAACTAATAATCAATTATAATTCGTGAAATATTTTTAAAGTTGCAAAAATTGTTCATTTATTTTTGCCTATTAATGAAAATAATGCAAAAAAAATTTTCAAAAGTAATAAAATTATTAATTTGTCATTTTTCACTTATGTTTCAAAAATGCAGAGTTTGAGGGTATGGTTCACGAGCTGACCTGAAAAATACTAATATTCATTAAATATAAGTTTTGATGAGAGTAAAAGTTTAAGGCAACAACTGTTTCTATGAAATAAAACAAGAATCAGGTTTCTAAGACAAATAGTTTTCACGTAAAGAAAGAAAAACGACAATTTTTTGCCAAAAACTGCAAATTTTCAAGACTTCAACCTCGATGAGGCACGGGTTAATGTTATTTATTTCAGTTGAAACTTTGCCAATCTCATTTTCTAACTAATTGGCAACTTTTAGGAGGGTCCCCTCGAAGAAAACGTTAAAAATTTTTTTTCCCATGTTGCTTGTGACCACCCTAAGTGGCCTGTTTGAAAAATATTCAACCTTTGAACGAAAAAAAATGCATAAGTTACATGACAGGATTGGTACCCTTATTCATTTCGAGGTATGCTTCTTGCACCTCCACACATTTAGCCCACCGTTCTTTCAACTGCGGAAAACACTTCTGGCAGACATTTTCTTGAATGATGTTCAACTCCGCCGTCGCATTCTACATATCTCATCTCTACTCTCAAAATAGGATCCTTTTAATGGCACCTTCAATTTAGGAAGCAACCAGAAGTAGCAAGGAGTCATGTTTGAAGAGTATGGAATTTGGCGAACACTGGAATTCCACATTTTGCCAAGAAAGTCTGAATCAGGTGCGATGAATGAGCTGGAGAATTGGTGAATCTTACGAATTGTTTCGCTTTCAGGATCACCAAGCTTTGACAAAATTTGATGCAGTACCTTTGTTCAACCCGTTCAGTCATCTTGAGAGAAATCAAAATCTGACGCACACGTATAACAGGGCTGCCACAGGCGACTATTTTTATATTCTGTTCGCACCGGTATTTTTCTACTATAAATTTTTAAGTATCTTTCTCGTGCAAATGTTGTCAAAGCGGATGTTAAGGATTTCTGTTTTTAAAAAATGGTGCCAGTTAGAAAAAAAAAATAGTCGCATATGGCAGCCCTGGTATAACAGCACCTCACTAAGTAGGCAACGACTGGATCACTCGAATTCATAGAAAAAACTGAGACATGCGCATTAAGCTGTCTCTTTTCAATGTACTCAGTGCGCACCGCCATCGAATCACTATTTCGCGCGGGAAAAATAAAAGTCCGATACTTATCAAACAGACCTGCCACAAATACAGATGATGAAAATGAGCAAATTGAATGGTAGAATTACAAAATACTGTAATAATATAATATACACTGTATACACTATATATATATAATATACACTGTTTTAAAACAATGGCAAAGCAAACCTACAAGACAGTCGTGCATAGGTATGAAATTGGAAGTGCGCAATAGATTAAAAATAATAGAGAAAATAAAACACTAAAATATCTTACATCGGAATTTTTATTTCTTGAAATGATATCAAAAACATAAACAGATGTTCCGCGCCAATTTGACTACCTCTAAATGACAAAAAATGATTTAGAGAATGAATTATTTTTATATGGTATGTGGCCCACTCGAATAGTTAATACACTTGAATATCTGTTTTCATGTATGCGATGAGGTTGTCAATAAGAGTTTAGGGAATTGTCTCTTAAAAATGTGATATATCAAAGTCCCGAACACGTCAACAGAGGCATGTAATGCGTCGTTCGCGTGTGTTACAGATATACTCGACCATGTGTTACGGATATACTCAATGATGAGTGCATGCTGGCCACTACATACGCTGTATTGTTTTGTTTTCAAACATATTCTCGACAAGGTGAGCTGTATTACGTGTTAGCATCATCAAATAAAACAAATCGGCATTGACTGCAGCGTAATTTATGACACGTCTGGAATATTTCGTCTGCATAACCTTTGAGCTGTGAAAATGTCATTTCGAGTATTTTACAAATCCGTACGCATTTTACCAACAAATCACGCAAGCTAAAATACGTCAATATTAATTCGATTTAAAAAAATACCCGAATAAGTTACTGTATAAAAAATCGTATAATGGCAATTGAGAAAGTGACCTTATGATTAACTTTCTAGATTAGTGAAGCTGAAAAAAATTGCATATCAAATTTAAACAGACACTTTCCTCTATTAGAGGTTTTGGCGAGTGAGAGAAAAGCCCAGAGAAGTAACATATTGACAAGTACTTTCGTGCAAACTATTTCCTGTTTCATATCGACATTTATTCAATATTTACACAACTTATTCAATGCTAGATAAGTAACTACCCGTTTTGTTGGATTTAAGTTGCATGTTTGGGGAGGGGGATATAGTTTTATTAAATATTTAAAGTTTCTATATTTAACAATGCAAATGAATGGTAATTTAGAACGGTTTTCGTTCATTTCATCTTTTTAAATTTTGTATTTTTTAGAAGCCATTCTTAGCCATTTTACCATTTACATCTTAAAGTATCCCGTCCAAAAATTTCAACCAGATAAAAAGTTTTTAGGTCAGCAGTGGCACAGAAAAGAAAAATCGAACGTCATCATTTTACATAGCGAAACTTTTAGAAATTGTTCTACTGCGAGTATTTACGTCTTAAAAGCAACATTCATGCAAATTTTAATCTTTATATTCTTAATAATTCCATGTACTTCGTTATTTAGATCACCTTTTGAACTTTGTCCGCTTTATTTAGTCTTCTTAATTTCCAATTTTTTAGAATTCGTTCTAATGCGTGCATTGCAGTTTGAATTCATTCTATAACGAGCATTTAGATGTTATAAGTTACTAGCATGTCAAATTAAAAGTTTCTAATCCCAACAGTATCACAGAAATTGCAGATTAGATCTTTTTTTATGGTGCACCCTTTTAATTTTTTTTAAACTGACCGGCATTTAGGACTTAAAAGTAATAGGCATGTGAAATTTCAAAATTTCTTTCTCTAACAATTCCAAATAAATCGTGATTTAGAAACTTTCTAGAACGTTTTACGTTTATTTCTAACTTTAAAATTTCGAACCTTGTAGAAAGTGTTCGTAACGAGTATTTACATCTTAAAAGTAACCACCGCACCAAATTTCAAATTTTTAGCCCAAACAGTATCTTAGAATTCGCAATTTTAGAACTTTTCTGCTCCTGCACCCATGGAGGTTGTTTCACCGACATAAAATACAGTCTTTGTTGGAGCAGAGATGGTCACCAGCATTTTCAAACCATTATTTATTAAATCAGCTAGGTAGTTTCAGAGATTACATTCCACAAACACACAAACGTTACTACTTTATAATATTAGCATACACGTAGATAAATGAACCGTTTAACTTTTATTATATAAAAACATAAATAGTTTAATTAATACGTGTTAGCAGATGTATTTATTAAAATACATACATAAACCAGTTTAATTCTTCTTCAATTTTATTTTCATAGTCGTTTATATCATTTGGCAATTATTTGATTTATTTTGTTTATTTGATGCATAGCTTCATTTTCTTCAATTCAAAGAAATTTAAATCACAACTAACCGCCCTTGGCGACCAGTTTGGTCTTCCTTAAAATTTATGTTTGGGAAAGCATACTAAGTATTGTATCATGTTACTTTTATTCGTAATTTAATTTACTTGGACTCCATTAAATATAATTAATAGAATCACTTAAGCTAATATTAGTTTTTGTTGCAGTGAAATATCTCAATTGGTTGATTTTCTGTAAGGAAGTAAACCCTATTGGTTTACAATGGAAGTCTATAGGAATTTGGCGAAATATTAGAGATATCACCAAATTCGCGTCACTTTTGTCGATATATCGCCAAGTTAGCGACAAACTTGGCGGCATTTGGCGACAGAACAGGGTCTTTTTCATGGTAACCCCCCCTTATAGGTGTGGAGATGAATTAAATGCTGCTCAATAACCAATGAGGTGCGTTTCATCAAGGCATTCGGGCGTTGCCATTAAACAATTAACAAATAATCGCGATTTCTGTGCCACGTACGATAGCGTAATATATATATAGATTTCATTTACCAACACTATGCTAAAAAAAAGGTCATGCATGATTGTCGCTGTCTGACTTCGGAGCATGTGTGATTTTCCATCTACCGAACTGATCATGATTTTAGCAAATTCAGATTTTATGATCCTATTTAGAACAATTCCTACTTATTTGAATTTTTCTTAAGAATTATTCTCTAAAAATTTCTGACATTTTAAAGTTGTCATGAAGTTTTTTTGGTACTACTTAGTTATCCTGTCGACCAATTTCGCCAATTAGATTTTTGGCCGACGGGATAACCAGGTAGCGCCGTTTTTTTAAATATGTTTCTATTGAATTGTTTGCCATCAAGATTTGTCGGGTTCCATCTAGTTTCATTTGAAATACGGAAAAAAAAAAAAAAAAAAAAAAAAAGAAGAAGAAGAAAAGGGAAGATGAAATGATGCCATAATCAAAAATTTTATTTTATCATCAAATAACTGTTTCTAATTTGCACACGCGAAATATTAAAGACGCTATTGGTAATTGAAAAATTATGTTACAGAGATATTATCGTAAAATATCAAACACTGAGATATTTTGTTGTTTTTCCTTTTAAATAGAAAAAAAAATCCATATTTATTCTCCTGTTTAAATAAGTTTTATTATACTGTAATATTAGTGCGTGCATATTTTCTTTGCTCCATGTGCTGTAATCCGATTTTCTACGAAAGCATCCAGCCAGTGAAAATGACGTACACAAAATTTCCGTGACGTATGTAGATAAATTGTGCTTTTTTATCAGTTTTTTTTTTTAATATAAATTTTAAGCGGTTTGTAAATTATTTTTGATAGTAGATGCATTCAGTAGGTTACCCTCATAGGTATCTTCTGGTGCAATCAGAAACGAAATCCGACAAATATTTTTTGAGTTATGCTTGACGAAAGGTTTTTATTAGGCATTCTTTTAGTAGCCATGGCGTTAATATCCATCGTAGCTGTACCGGAAAGTAATATTGCGCTGAGTATTAGCCTTCGCTTCGCTCAGACAATCAGTATGCATATATTTTTCCAATGCACATTTCTAATTTGATCTTAGTGCTACTTTGTAAAAATTTGAGCCTTAAAATCGGCGTACATCTCTGAATAAGGGAATTTGAATTATTTACATGTCGCTTATCGATTTGTAACACACACACACACACACACACACACACACACACACACACACACACACACATATATATATATATATATATATATATATATATATAATAAGTTCGCACTCTAAGGTGGATACTCAGATTTCATGATATTTTCTTCGTTTTTGACGAAACCCGTTCTTGGAAGATACGAAGATTTCGTCAAATTGAGGAAATCCTTTTCTTTACTTGTTTGAGGATACGAATTTCGTCAAAAGTATGTTTCTTCATCCTTCGTAAAATTAACAATTATTTTCGTAGTTTTGATAGCTCTATTTTCGTCATATTTGCGCATATTTTGTAAAGTTTGATTATCCCCTTAACGGTCACATTAAATTACAAATTTAAAAATTCAGACTGCTTATTGGCACCACTTTTTTGAAAAAGAAATATTCACCTTATGTAAAGCCAATTACACTATTTTATAAAACTGGTGGGAATCAAACAATCTGAATAAAAGACACAGCCCGTGAATATCACGGGAGTGAGAATTAAGGGGTTTTGTAATTTCTTTTTCGCACTCTAAGCAACTGCACTTTGCAGCTACTTTTTACATTCGGCTATTAATGTCATGAATGTAAACCCCTAATGCATAGAGTAACCGACCTACTAGACAAGGAGAGGTTTATGCTCAAGGGAAATCTAGTCGTACTATGTAACCAGACGAAGGAAAACCCTGATTTTATTACAGTATGACGTTATGAAGCAAGCGAGAAAATATGTTCATAAGAAGATTTTAGTAAAAGTGGTGGTGTTAAATTTTTCTGTCAGTGGGAGAAAAACATGTCTGAAGAAATTTATTTTCTCAATTCCCTTATATTCTTTCCATCACAATCATGTTATTTTTTACGTTTTTTTAACGAAGATTTATTATTAACTTTTTATTATTAAGTTTGTTAGAAATTTTGCAAGAAATTATTTTAAAGCTGTTGAGAAAATTAGAGAAAGTAAAAAAAATTAAATTTTAAAGCTTGCTGTCTTAAAATTCCTGTTATTCCACTGTTATACAACTGTATACAACTGTTATACAACTGTAAAAAAGTTTTTAACAATCCCATTATTTTGAATTTTTTTTAAAGTAATTAAAAATATTTTTTTATTAATTCTAAGTTATAAATAAGTGTACATTTCTTCAAAAATTGATGCACTACATACAAATTAACACGAACAAAAATTAGTCGAATTGCACGAGAGAATTACACGAACATATAAGCTTATTACTATTATTGCATATATGGGTAATAAATATTATTATTAGTTAATTTATACTGTCTAATTAAAAAAGAATAACCTACTTTTGAAACTATACTTTTATTCTTTCAATAATAAAAAAATAAAATGCTTTTTTTTATATAAGACTAACTAATATTATATTTTAACATCGTAATACGCTCTACATTACGTTTTTAAATGCAAATAATTCAAGAGTAATAATTGCAGATTTCTTTATAGATTTTCCCTTTAGTGCTATCAATAGATTTTAATATGAAATGCTTCTTAAGAAATTTTTTCTATTGCAATCTATAAATTTGTATATAAATTGTTCTAAAGAAAATTTTCTATAACATACTATATAGATTTCTAGATAATTTTTAGGTAGATTTCGTATGAAATACTACCTATTACATTCTCCCCTATGTTGGAATTTCTGAAATTTTTTTGCAGATCTACACCGATCATGACCCCTAGAACCCAAAACCACCCTCAGTAAAAAACTTTGTATATATATATATATATATGTATTTTTTCGGAACACTATGTAGTTTCGCAACAGTTAGAATTTGTTTTTAACTGTTAAAATAAATCGGCGGGACTTTTGCTGAGATTAACTTGCTACATGTTCATGGTTAAGTGGTCTTTGAAATTCTATATCTTGGTATGTCTTCGAATTTAATTGTTTCTTTAAATTAAAATTGTTTATTATTAAGGATCTTGTTCTGATTAAAAATCTTTTATATTATTAAATTTACATGTCATGGGATTTTTAAGCCTTTTTATGGTGTGTAGTCGATAGGGTGCATCAGGAATCTATTTTTAGCTTATGCTGGATTCTTGTATAGAAATCGACTATGCTTTTTGCTTATATCGGCGTTTCATGTACTCCCTGATGAAGTGAAATGCTAAATAAGCTTTCGGCTCCATCCTCCATTCCACTTGATCTATTCTCTGTTTACAATATGTCTTTTAAGAGTTCAACATTTTTTAGCTGGTTTCTTGTTTATAAGTCTTTAATAATATTAAAAAAAAAAAAAAAAATTGGGGGGTGGTTTTTCATATGTAAATATGGATTAATTGTATGCTATGTGCTGGCTAATTGGTGAATTTTGCTTAATTAATATTACATGTATAGGGTTCCATCTGTATTTTGTATAATGTACAGTTATTATTTGCTGCTAAAAATATTATTTAAATTAATTATTTGTAATAGGAATTGATGAAGATGTGTAATTATATTATGGCTATATTTTATCATTCAAATTTCTATGCTGCTTATGCGCAAGTTATTATGAATGATCACTATTTTTTATTCTATTTTCATTTAAAATCGCAAGTATTCTTTCTGAAACGCAATTTCTTTATATTGGTATCTTTTATATATTTTATAAATATATAATTTCTATTTGCTAAATGTTTTGCGACGTTAGCAAACTATTTTTTAAATAATTTTTTTATGCTCTGGGTTTATTGATGCATTTGCGCAAAAACGTAGTGTGTTATCATATGATTTCTACAATTGTAGTTTCTTGATACCTAATTCTAAGAATTTCCATTTTATACTACATGTTTGTCATCTTTCTAGGTATTTATTTATATCATTTAAACAATTCATCTCACTGCTGTTAATAAGTTATCAATTAATTGGTATTAAAAAAATATTATTTTAATAATAATTGTCTCACCATTTTAAGGTATTGTTATAATTTATAATAATATACTAATGAATGTAGATATGGTATACAGAGTATTTCTCTTTAGGACACATTATAGGTATGTAATTTGGTTATTATTTGGTTCGATTAACATTTTGTATATTTACATTTTGTTATGCATTTCTGAGGTAAATATTATGTTTTGATATGATACAAGTTTGCTGATTATTATGGGAATGTCTTTGCAAGGTATTGGTGTTATTATTATTATATTGGTGGATTATGCTATTCGTTTGTTTTATTTATCTTATTGTACATAATTTAGTTACTTCTGTTTATAATCAAGAATATCATTATTAATCTAGTTTTATATTACATAGCTTCCTTAATCATACTTTTTTTTTATTATTGTTATTTTATTTTATTATATGTCTCATAAAACAAATACAATGGCGGTTCTCAGTAAACTTTTCGTTACTGGCAAAATACACTTTGCGTCTTCGCAGTGTAGTGCCCGGTACAGGAATATTAATAGGGATTTTCTTGGACCGACATCCAGTCACCTATTTTATGCGCCTCCACCACCACTATTTTTTAGAAAATGTATGGATAAGAGATGCAAGACATGTCCCAATGCTTTACAATCACAAATTGTTTCGCATCCATGTTTGTCTTCATTTTGCAAGGCATTTAATGTGATATATAGTATAAAGTGTAAGATATGTAATATGCAGTATATTGGTCAAACATCTGGTCCACTTCATAAACGCATTAACCAATATCGCTCAGATTCGATTAAAAATAAATCTAAGAATAAACAATCTACTGCAGAAATTCACCATTTCCACAAACATAATTTTAAAAATACAACAACATCAATATTAAAAAAAAAAAAAAAAAAAAAAAAAAAAAAAAAAAAAAAACATATCAGAACGTTTGTTTCTGGAGTCTTCATTCATACAATTTTATAATACAGTTTATCCATATGGGCTCAATACTGAAGTATTCAATAGGAATATTAAAGTTTTTTCTTCTAATAATATAGCTGATTAT
This sequence comes from Maratus speciosus, assembly GCA_963932465.1. Taxonomy (NCBI): domain Eukaryota; kingdom Metazoa; phylum Arthropoda; class Arachnida; order Araneae; family Salticidae; genus Maratus; species Maratus speciosus. The sequence continues at coordinate 243,873,072 of OZ010788.1, read as the reverse complement.
AATCCAATTTATCCTACACTGAATCATAATTTAAATCGCAGAACAACACGTAACAAACGTGGTGGATGTTCTTCATCAATTAATATTTCAAAAAATGATATTATTAAACAGTTAAATAAACTTCATAATAAATATTTAATTGATTACAAATGGATTTTAGTTCGTAAATATATCTTTGCAATAAAAAAGAAAAAGCTTGCACAATATTTAAATATATTTCTCAGTAAAACTTTCTCAATTCATTTTATTTTTTGATCTTATTATGACTAGAATCAATCAATTTAACATTAATTTACAAAAAAAAAACCTAAACTTAAAAATACAAATACACAAATGCTAATTACTTATACAAATCAAATATACAATAAAATTAATATTAATTCTATTATAAATAACAAACACTGTAAATTTCCTATTAAAAATATTCAAATATCTATTAAAATATCCAATTCCTTTAGGAAGAAATATTTTTAATTATACCTCTTTTTCAAAAAATACATCTGCTACTAGTACTTTCCCTTGTAAATGTCACGACCCCTCACTTAAGCAATACATTAATATAGATCATGGTCATATTATTACGGGTAATCTTAATATTGTAAAAGATTTTACATTAAGAAAATTAATGGGATATGGTACTAAATTTAGACTTCCATCCAAACTTAATTTCAAATCAATTCTAAAGCAATTTACATATGATATTGATTTATTTATATATAAAATTTCTGTTTATTACAATAAACCTATTGCTTATTTTAATCAGTGGAAAATATTGGTTGTTGAAAAGTTAATTGATGCTCTTAAGACAAATACATCAAATCTTGTTAAAGTCAATACCAAACGCATTTTCCAACAGGTTAAATATATTCAAAAAGATTTTGTAATCACATATATTGATAAATCCCCTAATAATTATGCAATTATATGCAAATAATATTATCACCATCTTCTTACATCTTGTATTTCATCAAATAAGTCTTTCCAAAAAACTAATGATGATATTATTGTTAACAATCATAAGATTAGTGCTTTCTATAAACTACTAAATTTTACTCTGACTAACTTTAACTATCCATATTTAGCACTCATTTCTAAATTTCATAAAACACCACTTAAATTCAGAACAGTTACAATTAGATGTAATACATATAATAATTATGCAAACAATATATTATTAAAAATTCTCAGTCAAATTTATAATCTAACAACAGAAATTGATAATAAACATTGTATAAAAAACAGTTATCAATTAGTAAATGTACTTAAAGGCATTAAATATGTTAAAAATATTCGTACATATGATTTCAAAGATTTTTTTAATAATATAAATCTTAAAGATTTGCATAACATAATTAATACACTATTTAAAACATATAAAAATAAATTAACTCTTCCTTCATATATGGATTTAAAATATTTTCGTACTCTGAGCAATTTTATAATTTATAATAACTATATATTACAAGATAATATTATTTATGTACAAGTAGAAGGAATGCCACAAGGTGGATCAACATCCAGTTTAATGCCTGATTTATATTTATATCAATATGAACGTAATTTCAGTGATGATAATGTACTACTATATCGATATATTGATGACATAATTTTGACTGACACTAAACAATCAAATATTACTCAATTTCCAGTTGATTATCCAACGAATTTAGAATTGACAGAAAACCTATTAACAAATAATACCATTAACTTTTTAGATCTAAAAATAATAATCGCACAAAACAAAACTATTACTGATCTTTATGACAAACGTAAAGGCTTTCAATTCAAAGTTAACACATTTACTCATTTTAAATCCTGTCTACATATTTCAGTTTACCGTAATATTTTAATAAATCATTTATATAGAATCAAAAGTTTATGTTCATCACATCTTATAAATAAAACATTAAACAATTAATTTATGATGCATTAAATCATGGTTTTCCTAAGAAATTCATATATTCATTAATCTACAATTAATTAATGATCTATACAATGTTTAGTGGGGCGGTTTCTTGTATGTTAATATTAACATTATGCGTATCAAAAAATATTTATATAAAAAAATCTATAAAATATAAAAATAAACAAAAAAAATTAAAAATACAAAATATATAAATTTTTTTAATAGGATGGCTGGGTGGGTAGATGTTAGACTATGGAGGAGGGAGGTGTTGTCTTTATAATTTATACGCAAATGTTGATTTAATATATATCTTATAAAATAATAATAATAATAAAATAATAATAATAAAAAATAAAAATAATGGGAATGGTTCTATAATTCGTTGGTTTGTGTGTTTATGGTGGTCATTGATAGCTTTGTTGACCTTGACACTGTATTGTGATATTTATATTATATTGATATGGAATTAAGTTACTTTTAGAGATTTACTTCAGAATAAATTTATTATGGTGTTCGTTATTATAGTTTGTAATTGTAATTAACAGTATGGTGGAATGTTGTAATATGTTTTTACATACCGCCCCCCCCTATTTTGTAATGCACATTTGGAATTTAAAACATTAAATTTAGTATATGCATAATAAACGTACTATTTTATAATATTGTGGCTTGAATGATATTAATCTTAATTTACTTACTATTTAATATTCAATAAATAATTAAAAATAATTACCAACAATCTAATTGATGATAAGTGATTATTATCGATATTTAAATATGATTTATTAATTTGTTCTTTTTGCGTTTTAAGATTAGACGGAATAGTTATACTGTTACATTAGGAATTACATTATCACAATAGATGGCAGCATTATAAAGAATTTTTCTTCAAGATGCTGTGTTCTTTAAATAGTTACGCCAGATCGCAGCACTAAATAATCATTTATTTCGTTTTAAATAAGTTTGTTGCCATTTCATTTATTATATTTTAATATTTCTCTATGTAATTATACGCTTAAATTTAAATAATTTTATTCTATATATTTTTAGTAATAATTTATTATAGAATATTTTTATGCATCTAATAATTTTTATTTAATTATGACGATATGTCAATTTATTTTTCTTTGTCGTGGTGTATTTTTTCGGAACACTATGTAGTTTCGCAACAGTTAGAATTTGTTTTTAACTGTCAAAATAAATCGGCGGGACATTTGCTGAGATTAACTTGCTACATGTTCATGGTTTAAAGTGATCTTTGAAATTCTATATCTTGCTATGTCTTCGAATTTAATTGTTTCTTTAAATTAAAATTGTTTATTAATAATAAACAATTATATTAAGGATCTTGTTCTGATTAAAAATTTTTTATATTATTAAATTTACATGTCATGGGATTTTTAAGTCTTTTTTATGGTGTGCAGTCGATAGGGTGCATCAGGAATCTATTTTTAGCTTATGCTGGATTCTTGTACAGAAATTGACTATGCTTTTTGCTTATATCGGCGTTTCATGTACCCCTGATGAAGTGAAATGCTATATAAGCTTCCGGCTCCATCCTCCATTCCACTTGATCTATTCTCTATTTACAATATGTCTTTTAAGAGTTCAACATTTTTTATCTGGTTTCTTGTTTCATAAGTCTTTAATAATATTTTTTTTTTCAAAAAAAAATTTTTTTTGGTGGTTTTTCATATGTAAATATGGATTAATAGTATGCTATGTGCTGGCTAATTGGTAGGTTTTGCTTAATTAATATTACATGTATAGGGTTCCATCTGTATTTTGTATAATGTTACAGTTATTATTTGCTGCTAAAAATATTATTTAAATTAATTATTGTAATAGGAATTGATGATGATTTGTAATTATATTATGGCTATGTATATATATCACTTTTTTATGGATACGATAACTTCCGTAATTCTTCACAAATCTCTTCCAAACTGATACATAAAATCAAGGGGCGTGAAATCTTGGTCAAGTTCGTTAATGGGCAAAATCCGACCAAGGGGATGGAAATAGGGAGGGGTTTTGTGAAAAACAAACAAACAACAACAACAAAAAAAACGCCATAAGTTCTTAATTTTTGTACATATCAAATCAGTTTAAAGTTTTTATTACTTCTATAAATAGGGCCAAGAATTTATGTATCACAGAATTTTGATAAAATTAAAAATGAGCTCAAGGCGCTCAAAAATAGGGTTTCGGGGAGAAAAAAACTCATAACTTCGTCAATTCTCAAGATATCAAATCCAATTAATTTTATTATAAATCTCCTTAATATTATCTACAAGTTTTACATTGACAAGTTTTTGATAGGGCCAATTCGTATCGCCAAAAATAAATAAATAAATAAAAGCGAAAACAAAAAGGGGGTGTTGAAAAAAAAACCCCCATAACTTCGTCAATTCACAAGATATAAAATCCCCATGAATTTATCATATATCTTCTTAATATTATCTACAACATTTATACTGACAAGTTTTTGGTAGGACCAGTTCTTACAGCAAGGAAAAAAAAATACATAGCTATTGAAGAAAAAAACCGTCGTATTAAGGGCATTTTTAAATCCATACTGTTTATTTTCTGATTCATTTTAAAATTCATTTTTGCTCTCAAACGCATCCAATTGGTAGATTCTCTTATTCAGAAACTGTATAATGTACGACTTTTTGATAGAAGCAAAATATATTTCAAAAAATAATGTCAAACTCGGCATTTTGAACCGAATTTACCGAAACGATTGCGTTGGAAATGAAAAATATTGTCCTACTGAGAAAATAATCGTTTATAAATCAAGTTTTAATAAATTGAACAAAAAATAAAAATACAGGTCGCTTATAACTCTCTTCAAAAATCCCGTCAGCATGTTCCATACTTTTTCTTTTTAAAATGAATCTGAAAATGTGCCATAAAATTCGAGTTGTTGAGCATGGAAAATTATTTTTTTGAATACCGGCTGAACATGATTCTGATAAAACCATCTCTTATATAAAAATGAAATAAAAACTCGTCAAAAGCGGCCAAATAAAATTGTTAAAGTGGGTATATCTCTATTTATGATTTAGTTTTTGTTGTTGAAATTAGCACTTAACGTCGGAATCTGCCTGCGCCTGTAGGTCGAGCCGGCAGGGATTTTTTTCATTCTTTTTTTCTGTATAAACTATAGATTCTTACAGAAAAGATTTATGTAATGCAAATTTTATGGCAAATGTCTCAATCAAAAACTCTTCTACGAAAATTATGGAACTAGGCGTTCCTCCAGAACTTTCCGTTCATTTTATCCAAGATTGCAAACTTCGTCAGATATGCTGAATGTCGAGAGATATCTTGAAATGTCAGAAAAATGATATTGTACTTACGAATGTCGATAGATATCCTTGAATGTTGTAATAGTCTCATAATAGGTTGTAATAGTTTTAAAACCTTTGCCAATGTTCATCAAATATTAAAAATAGGGCATTAAAAATCAAGTTTTCTAAAAACGTCGAACGTGTTTAAAATACTATTTCTGTATTATATGAAAAAAACTCGTTTGAATGTTTTCTTTTATAAACCAGCTTTAAGTTATATCTGTGAATATTGTAAATTTGACGCACGACATTCAGAGACTTTCGAAATATTGGCTAATATTGAGCAGGACATTCGTTGATATCTTTATGCTACCTGGGAATAACAATATTTAACAAACATTGGTATATTTCCCAGGACACTGTAAAAAAAAAATCTGTAAAGTTACTAAAGTTTTTCTAGGAAACTGGGATTACTAGAACTTTTTATGTAACGACAACAAGAAAAAATCCTGTAACAGACGCTGTTACAGGAACTTTTGTTGTTTCCGTTACATAAAAAATTCTAGGAATCCCAGTTTCCTAGAAAAACTTTAGTAACTTTACAGATTTTTTTTTACAGTGTAATGGACATCCTTCAAAGATTTTGGTTTAGAAAAAAATAACCAATAAAAAATTAGCTTTCATTATTATTTTAATAATTTTCCTTGCATGTTTTATAATATGGGTTATTGTTGACATTCTTGAATAAAACCAACCAGGAAGCAGAAAATAATGTTTCACCGTTCCACTGCCTTTTAGTGAAGATCTTACTAAACATGGTAACATGCGACATTTAATTTATATAAAAAAATACAGTTTTTTTTTGTAGTAATATACAACTTTGAATGTTTTATACTAATGGTCATTTAATAAAGTTCATTTTTTTCATAATTTGTATCCCGCTAATTAATCAACGGAAATTAAAGAGAATTTACAACAAATCGCTGAGTAAAAATATTAATCATATATTTAAATAATATTATTAATTAGTGTTATTTATATATATCTATTCTATACTAATATTATAAAGAGGTAAAAATTGTTTATTTGTAGGAGGTAAGCTCTGGAACTACCGAACCGATTCCAAAAGTAATGGTATCAAAATTATGGCGTTAGTCCAACTTAGAACATAGGCTATATCTTATGCCCGTGCCACTGGCCAAAAGGGGGTGCAGGAGCAAAAAACGTTCTAAAAATGCGATTTTTGTGTTACGAAAGAGCCTAGAAACATGAAATTTGGAAAGGTAGTTACTTATAAGATACTAATGATCTCGAAGAACATTTCTTTAAAAAATCGAAATTAAAAAGGGGTGAAAATACGCGAAAAGCGTTCTAAAAAACGTTCTAAATGGCGATTTTTACGCAAATTCAGGAAGTACCAAACTCATTTAACAAATAATGGTATCAAAATGATGGTGACAATCCTTGCTTCAACATAGGCTACATTTTATGTCGGTGCCACTACCCCTAAAAGGGGTGCAGGAGCAAAAAAACATTCGAAATTACGATTTTTGTGTTAATGAAGGGCCCAGATACATGGAATTTGGCACGGTAGCTCCTATTAGATATAAATTATCTCTAAGACCGTTTCTTAAAAAAATCGAAACTAAAAAGGGGTTGAAAATGCGCAAAAAGCGTTCTAAAAAACGTTCTAAAACGTGATATTTAAGCAATCTCAGGAAGTACCAAACCGATTTCAAAAACAATGGTGTCAAAATGATGGTAACAACCCTTGCTCCAACATAGGCTACATTTTATATCGATGCCACTACCCCTAAAGGGGGTGCAGGAGCAAAAATACGTTCGAAAATGCGATTTTCGTGTTACTGAAGGGCCTAGAAACATGAAATTTGGAATGGTAGTTACTTATAAGATATAAATGATCTCTAAGAACATTTCTTAAAAAAGTACAAAATTTAAAAGGGGTGAAAATGCGCGAAAAAGTTCTAAAAAGCGTTCTAAATGGCGATTTCTACGCAATCTCAGAAAGTACCCAACCAATTTCAAAAGTAATGGTTGGAAATTGATGATGGCAGACCGAAAAGCAACCAATATAGGATCTACTTCATGTCGGCGTCACTACCTCCTTTAAAAAACATTCTAAATTGTGATTTTTGTGATACTGAAGGGGCTAGCAACTTGAAATTTGGCATGGTAATTACTTATGAGATGTAAATGCTCTCTGAGAAGAGTTCCTTAAAAATTTGAAATTTAAATGGGGTGAAAATAAACGAAAAGCGTTCTAAAAACGTTCTAAATAGCGATTTCTAAGCAATCTCAGGAAATATAAACCAATTTCAAAAGTAATGGTTTCAAATTGATGGTGACAGTCACCGTTCTAACATAGCCTATATTTTACGTTTTTGTCACTACCACCTGGGGGTTACAGGAGCAAATAGTGGTCTACATTGCATCTTTTGTGTTAAAGAGGGGGTCTAACATTTCAAAATTGGAACGGTAATTACTTCAAAAATGCAAATGCTTTCTAAGAATTGGCGAAAGAAAATTCCAAATTCAAAAGGATGAAGTGAGGGAAAGCGTTCTATAAGCGTTCTAAATTACGATTTTTATGCAATCGTATGAAATACGAAACCGATTTCAAACATAGTGGTTGCAAATTGATGGTGATAGAACCTGCTCAAACATAAGCTATATTTTATGTCGGTGCCACAACCCCTAGAGGGCTGAAGGAACAAAACACTTTCTAAATTACAATTTCTGTGGTACTGAAGAGGCTACAAACTTTAAATATAGCACGGTAGTTACTTATAAAATATAAATGTCCTCTAAGAACACTCGAAAATAAATTCGAAATTAAAAAAGGGTTAAGCGAAGGGAAGGAGCAAAAAGCATTCTAAAAGAGTCCTAAATTACGATTTCTATGGAATCACAGGAAATAATAAACCGATTACAGAACTTATTGGTAGCCGAATCAAGAGTGATAGTCCCTGATCCTATACGGGCTATATTTTATGCCGGTGTCACTACCACCTGGTTGGCAGGAACAACAAGAAAACCTTTTAAAAAATCTAAATTCCGTTTTCTATATAATATTAGAAAATACCAACCGATTTCAAGGTTAATGTTGCAAATTAATGGTGACAGTCTCTGTTTCAATATTTTTCGAGACATTCTATTTCAACTCTGTTTCGGCATTTTATGTTTGTGCCACTAACACCAGAGAGGTGGTAAACTAATAGACAAGAAGCTTGGAATTTGACATGATGATTAATTTTAAAACGTAAATGTGTTAAGATGGTTTTTAAAAACTTCATAACTTCAAATGAATACTGAAATGAGGGTATGAAATGAGCATAAAAGTCTCAAAATACTTTCTAAATTATCATTTATTTGGGATTAGTTTTAGTTCTTCTTATTAATTAGAATCTCGTTTCTGTTTATTGCACTTTTATAATGAAGTTTAATCAAACTGTGGCTTAATTTGTAATTTTTGAATTATTCCAAAAAGTGTTCTTCTAATAAAAAATAGTCATGCAAATATCACATGGCATATTTCAACTATTACGCGAGCAAAGCCGCGGGGTTTGCTAGTATTTAAATAATAATCATAATTAATATTAATTATATATTTAAATAGTAATGTTAATTAATATTAATTATGTATTTAAATAATAATAATATTTAATATCAATTACATATTTAAATAATAGTAATAACATTTTTAAAGATAATCTTTAAATATCTTCATCTACTTTATAACTACAGATGAACCAATAATCGGTACAAAAGAATACTATTAAATTAATAGAGACTTTTATATATGAAGGATAATACTTAATTTTAAGAGATGAAACTTTAATAAGTTAATTCTGGTAATTTGATATTTTTTATATTACTAAAATTTTAACATAAAAAATATTTTTGATATATTTCCGACATCATACATGCTTTGTTCGAGGCTAACGAAAAAGACAGGCTATCGTGATGCATTCCACATATCTTTTTTTATACAGACCGCTGAAGTCACGTGATGCTCGAAGGCACCAATGTTATTGTACGAAAAGAGCATCACATCACTTTAGTGGTCTGTAGAAAAAAAAAAAAAAAAAAAAAAAAGCACGTGGGATGCACCGCGGGTAACCTGTCTTTTTCGTTAGCTTCGTGCTTTGCTCAGTCCAATATTCTACTTACTAAAATCCCGTATTTGAGGTGGTACAGGAGCGCCCTTTCTCGGCAAACAACTACCACAACTGTTTCCTTAAAATGCATTGAATCTGGCCGTGAGTGAGGAGACATATTTGAGAGTTCGCGTTTCGCTGCAAATCATACGTGCTTTTGAGACGAAATATAATAAAAAATAACAAAATAAAGCTCAAAGATTGCTGAATTGTCAAAAGTGAGGGCTTTACTTGTGAGAGTGTTTATACATATGCTCAGTATTGATTTGCTAATTTAAATACAGTAGAAACCCGGTTATCCGAAAATCGACCTAACCGAAAGACTTAAAAATTCTCCAAAGTCTTTTTTAAATGTGAAAAATTTTGTTGTCAACACTATTTTTACCGATACCTTTGAACATATTTTGATTTATGATTGCTATATTATTTGTAAGTTTTAGATCAAAACAATTCCGAATCATATTTAATACATTGAAGAGTTGTTTTAATACTTATTAGCTTTAAAAATTAGAAGCAAGATAAAAAAAAAATCAAAACTTTGAAAGGTGTTATTGGACACTGGTAGAACTAGTTTTAGGAAAGCGCGTTTTTCAGGAATTAAATAAACTGAGTTAACTTACTTATTTGGTCCATTGCGTTATTTCAGGCATTTTATTAGATAAACACGTACGACACTTCATTTTTTTACAAAATATGCTGTGATTTTCTTTTGTTTTTCAGTATTTGTTAATATCTGTCTTTCAATATCTTCTCAATTACGATCGCAGCTTTTCATCAAACGAGTTTTCCCCATAAGCCTCCCGATTATTTGAAAATTCCTGTGGAATCCCGGTTATCCGAAAATCCCTATGAAATTCCGGTTAACCGAAAATGCTTTGGTCCCATGCTTTTCGGATAACCGGGGTTTTACTGTATACACCTATAGAAATAAAACGAATTATCATAGTCTCAGTGGTATAGTAACAATTTTTTGATTATGCTAATATAGCGTGATTTGCATTTTTTCATAAAAAGTTTACTGATATTTATCAGATTTTTTTAATGACTGATAGAAAAACTATTGCTACTTGATGCTTTAGAAGTTTTATTAGGGCCAAAAAATAAAAAATAAACATTCATTTGCCGATCTTTAAAAATGATGTGAGTGAAAATCTATTTTTTTCCTCTTTTTTAAATAGACATGTTATAATAAAAGATGCAAAATTATGGCTTCGAGTGGCGACTGATTTGGTCACCACTATTTCAAAAGATTTCTTTTGCAAATATTGTGAAAGACTGCCACAAAGATTATTGTTGTGAAAATATATTATCCAAAATAGTAGCCATAGGCGTTCCCGAAAAGTAAGAAGAAAGAAACGCACTCTTACGCTAGCCGAATGCAGAGGATAAATCTCCAAATAATGTCATCATCAATCGTATTCTATTCATTACTTTTAAAACATTTCACTCATTTATTTCACTAATTTAATTTAAAACACACAACTTTCAATTTAAATTACATACATTTAAAATAAATAACTCTCACTCATTTAATTAAAAAATTAATATTAGAGCAAATATTAATTTTTTAATTAAATCATTGTTTCTAATTTACACGAGCTAAAAGAAAAGCTGTTTCTGACTGGGTATGGGGGGGGGGTTGCTGTTGGCGTGATTTTCGCCCGGCTAACATAAAAGTACCGAAAGAAATATTTAAATTATATCTCGAAGAAGTACTACTGAATAAATATCAATTTACATTGGTCTTTTGTATTTTTAAATTTTTATACAAATTATTTCAAGGGCATTTTTTTACCTTCAGAAACTTTCCTTATTTTAGATAAGAATTATTTTTTATATTGATTTCAGAAGTCCTAGCGAAGTTTCTCATCTACTTTCGGATCAAGAAAATATTTCTCTGAATGCTTTCCAGTCCTTTTTTAATCGTAAGGAAGCAGGAAAAGAGTACGTTTATATCCGATACCTGCGATATATGTATAGATTAAACAAAAACATAACTTGAAGAAAAAAAATATTTCGTACATTGTTTAAGCCCGAGAAGGGACAGATATTAAGATATTTCATTCAATTAGTACGACATTTAATGTTAAATTTTTGTAACAAATAAGTTAAGCCAATTGAAGATTAAAAAATAAGAATAAGACTCAATTAATATGTTACTTAAAACACCCTAAAAAATTAGAGTATGTTCAAATGAAATCGAAATAAATCTTAGACTTCTTCCATTTTTAATTGAAAATATTTGTATTGCAGATTTTGTATTATGTTTATGACGATTGTATCTATTTATATAAAATCCAAGTCTCTGTGTGTCCCTCACGATTCCGGTAGGACCGCCTCATTGAAATGAGTAATTGTTGAAAAAAACTAATGCAGGGTTACCACAGTAGCGCCAAATGTTATCCAACTTGGTGATAGCTGGCTAATTTGGCGAAATTCCCATTTAAAACCATTAATCTTTCATAAAGGAGGTCACCGAAATTTAATTTAAACTCCGCTCTTTTAAGATATTTTTCAAAATCTATGAGTGAGAATTTAAAGTACATCTTTACATCTTCATCCCGATGCTACGAATAAAATAACCGCCAATAGACGACGCTGTACAGTGTGAGCTCCTAACTGCGCGATTTTAATGTGCTTTAGGTACTTTTCCAGTATAGGTGCCTTGGCGAAAAAGGAAATTTGGCAACATATTTTCCGGGAACCTATCCACTGTTTCATTTTATATACACACACATTTTTTTTTTATATTTATAAGATTTATTTAACATAAAAAAGCCGTTTCTCTAATTTTATACAGAAACAGATGTGATTTGTACATAAAAACATCAATAATATACATATAAAATAAACATATAAAACAAATAAAAACGCTCATCAAGTTTGTTTTCATAGCTTTTTATATGATTTGACAACAAATCTCGATATTTTTCCGTTATACGGACACCATGCCAAAATGTATGCTAATGCGCCAATTATTTCAAAATGCTAAAAGATATTTTTAATTTTATGCCAGCAGTTTAATATGAGTTTTATTTTATTGCTTTATTTTATAGCAGTTATTTGTTCACTTATTTTAAGTATATAATTGTGATTTAATGAAATAGTTCGTAAAAGTCTGGAATTTTCAAATGTTATATTTTTTAAATGCTCACTTTAGTATCCACAATGTTTTTTCTTTTATTTTTCAAATGCTTCAATTCACGTGATTTTCATTTTGCGCCATCTATTACGCTTGGCGACAAAGGTATCCGTATAACGGAAACAAACCCAAATCTTACTTTCTGATGCCCAAATTACACCAAGCTTTCTTTTCAAAAAACGCCAAAGCTCCTACAGTGGAAAAGTACCAAACTGTTTATTATTTTTAGCTATCTGTGTTATAGTTTGTACTATATGTAAGGGGTGTGGAGCGAAGATTTAAAAAATTAAATATTAAAGTTTCGGCACAGATGTCATATACGCCCCATATTGGCGCGATTTTTTTCTGACGCCAATGTCATATACTCAACGGGTATTTAACTGGCGGCAAAGTGTCGTTATTTTGCTTGATATGGTAACCCGGATGTTGTTGTTTATGCTGTTGATGTTTTCGCCAAATTGGCGTATATGACAACTGTGCCAAAGTTTCTATAAAGCAGTATAAGACTAAAAAATTAAGAATAAAATAAATTCAAAATAAGACTAAAGAAGAAAAAAAATTCATGCGTTAAGCATATAATATGAAACACTTTCCAACACATCCTGAATGCTTTAACAAAACTTCGTTATTTGGGGAAATAAGATAACTAAGTAAACATTTTAGAAGACCCATAAAAAATTTAAAAAATTGATTTTAGCAGTTACCGTCCATAGCCAATAGTATCGTTATTACATGCCACTATTTAGCCAAAATTTAATTTAAACTACTCTTAAAACTACTGAAACCACATTTCCAGATATTATCATCCATAGACGGTTATGTATCCTATTCTTTGCGTGACCCTGTATATCATTTTATCTATATTCTACAAACATTTCTTAGTAAACTAAATGCAGTTCAGCGTAAAAACGCATAACTCCTTTAAAAAACCACCTTTAAGCAATTTACTCTCGGAACAGATGTCATATTCGCCCCATATTGGCGCGATTTTTTTCGGTTGCCAATTTGGCGAAAACATCAACAGCATAAACAACATAATCCGGGTTACCACATCAATCCCTTTGGCGCCAGTTAAGTACCCGTTGCCTATATGATATTGGCGACAGAAAAAAATCGCGCCTATATGGGGCGAATATGACATCTGTACCTTACTCTCATACTCAGTAACCCTTACGAATTCTTTTGTGTAGCCCTGCATATGAACTGTAGCATTTATACACACTGTATAGTATGCATAAATGTAGTGAAACATAAAATCGCATATCATAATTAAAAATGCAATTCTAGCAATCATTGCTTATGTACAATACTTCGGAGAAAAGTTGCTTCGCGAGAAAGAAGTTTGCCAACGTATTTTCTGACAACCTATTTACTGCTCAACAAACAACAACTGTTCAACTATTTACTCACAAGCAATTTTTTCCATATGTATGCAATTTATTTAGGTAGTTGTTAGCTATCCCGTCGACCAGTTTCACCAAATTATATAAATCGCCAAACCACTCGCCAAATTATACAAATTGACATAATTTTTATTTTAAACAACGAAAGATCAATTAAATTAGCAAAACATTAATAAAAATACAAATATAACGTCGAATTAAAAATCACTTGATGACGTAAGAAACACATGATCATGTTTAATGTCAACCATTATTGGCATTTAATCTTACAATTTGGCGACAGTAATTTGGTCGACGGGATAACTAACAAGTACCTTTATTTAATGTAAAAAAAGCTATTTACCCATTTTTTAATTATTTTTAGTACAGATGTCATATTCGCCCCATATTGGCGCGATTTTTTTCGGTTGCCGATTTGGCGAAAACATCAACAGCATAAACAACATAATCCGGGTTACCACATCAAGCAAAATAACCACACTTTGGCGCAAGTTAAGTACCTGTTGCCTATATGATATTGGCGACAGAAAACAATCGCGCCAATATGGGGCGAATATGACATCTGTTCCTTATTTTTTTACCCATTTTTTAACAGAAGTAATTTTGGCACAGATGTCATATTCGCCCCATATTGGCGCGATTTTTTTCCGACGCCAATTTCGAGAAAACATCAACAGCATAAACAACAACATCCGGGTTACCATATCAAGCAAAATAACGACACTTTGGCGAGAGTTAAGTACCCGGTGTGTATATGACATTGGCGTCAGAAAAAAAATCGTGCCAATATGGGGCGAATATGACATCTGTGCCGTAATTTTTGCACAGATGTCATATACGCATCGGGGTTGGCGTAATTTTTCTCTGACGCCAATTTGGCAGAAATCTCGCTTTCGAATACCAGTTACTTATATATTTTTAAATTATTTGCTATCATTTTGAAAAGGAAATAACAATAAATAAATAAAAGTTTGGATAATAGCTATAGAACAAAACTGTTTATATAATTAAAAACAGAAAATAAAAGTAAATAAACAATTTATTAATAAATAAAAAACAATAGCCGGGTTACCATTGCAGGCAAAATAACACCATTTTGGCGCCAGTTAGGTATCCCGGTTCATATCTGAAATCTGTGCCGTTATTTATGTATAAAAGAATATTATATATATTTAGAAACGATTTTTTTATGTATATAAGTGCATATATAAACAAAAATAAAAGTTCATTAGATTTGTTTTCATTGCTGTTTATATATTTTGGCAACATATCTCACTTTCTGATGCCCGAATTGTGCCAAGCTTTTTTTTAAAAATGCGCTATAATGGAAAAATACCTAAATAAATAATTAACAGAAATAACCAATTATACAAACTAAAACTTTTTATTTCGAGATCAAAGCATTGTTTTTGATTTCAATTAAAAATACATATATCCTTGGATAGTTTTAGTTGAAATTAGGTTCACAGCTTAATATCTCATTCCATAAACCTAAACAAACACAAGTGATTCATTCATCGTGAAACTTAAAAAATTTTTAAATCATTGAGGTAATCATTCACAAAGTAAGTTCTCCAACAATCAATGGACAATATTCTAATGACATCATAGTAGATAAAATTGTGGCGGTGTCGTTTGTTTATGGTTTGAAATCACAAAGATTTAATTTTGCAATGTCTCTTAGTTACATTTTTTTATTGTCATATTTATGAGCTCAGAACAAAAGCATATTTTTTCATTATTTAGTTATTAAAGACGGAAAAAAAATTTAAATGCATGATTTGAAAAATTTAAATAATTTTCTTTCTTAATAGTAAAAAATAACATCGGGAAGTAACGGCGGGTTTAAGTTAAATAAGTTTAACTGTTTAATTCTGTTGTAATATTCAAAATAACTGTATTTATTAGATTTCAGTAACCAAGATCAGGGCCCGATTAAACTTTGAAGTTAGAGGAATTACAATGTCATTTCAGGACCTTTCTTTTGGAGAAGCTTTTCTAAATTTCATATATACATGGAAACTCTTCAGTGTTAGAAATATTATTCTTAGGACTGACATAACATGAGAACGGCCTGCAATTTTACACAAGTTTTTGAAAACTACTTTATATCAGAAATTTTGCTAAAAACTGGTTACTTTTTTGTTATAGCGGCCCACACTATTAGGATTAGGACAAGTTGCAGCCAATTTCGCCAACGTCGTAACCAAGATCGTGAAGCACACACATATAATACCATATAATACCATTTCATGAAATCGTATACGATAATTTAATAGTTTTTACCTTACTTCAAGTGTAAAATTTATTTATTTTTAAGGCTTAACAATCTATATTGTCCAATATATGAATTAAAAAAAATGTAAACAAAGATTGAACAGACATGACCGCAAAAAGCCTCAAATCTGCATAACACTTGGAACCAAACTGTGCAGATTAGTGGTCTTCTACTGTACACAGCTTTTCATAAATGTGTTTCGTTCTTTAAATGTGTTATTTTCATCTATCACTGCGGAACAAGCGAGAAAACTCATATTCTTGCACATGAGTTGTACATATCTTTATATCTAAATTTCCGTCATTTTTGACGGGCTAACTTTCTAGTATAAAATAATAAGATGCATGCAAAATACAAAACTTAAAAAAAAAAATCTAAGATTTATTTCGATTTCATTTGAACGGAATCTAATTTTTTAGGGTGTTTTAAGTATCATATTGTTTGAATTTTATTTTTATTTTTTAATCTTCAATTGGCTTAACTTATTTGTTACAAAAATTTAACATTTAATGTAGAACTAATTGAATAAAATATCTTAATATCTGTGCCTTCTCGGGCTTAAACAAAGTAGGAAATATATATATATATATATAGTTTTCAATAGTTTTCAGTATTGAATGCGGGGTGGACATGTGTTCAGAAACCTGCAAATTTTAAAATGTGGGGGGTGGAGTTGGTTTTCTGTCTGTCCTCCCACTGATGAAGAACAGACTGTTTTTTTTTTTTTTACCTGTCTTTCTTGTTTTTGTTTTTATAAATATTTTATTGTTTAAAAATTTCTACAGATATACACCTTCCTTTTGAAGTTATGTTGTTTTAGCATTTTGAAATGATATAATACATATATATATATATATATATATATATACTAGGGGGCTTTGTCCCCTGCAAGCTACGCTCTCCAACCCCCGTTCAGACACCGCAGAATCTAAAAACACGCTAATCTGATGGGTTTTAAGAATATTAGAGAAGATTGAATTATACTGAAAAAAGCTGTGCAGATCTCCCTGTAAACGGGTTTCCATTCAATTCCCTTTGATTGCAAAAATTTAAGGGCGAATCGGTTGCTGTTAAGACATCCAATGGTTGTTTTCGTTTTTGAATAAAGATGATCAGTTAAACATTTGAAAAGAAGCTAAAATAAAATAAATTAAGTATACAGAGTCTTTGTCTCCCGGTATTTTAAAACAATCTCTATAACAATAGCCTAAGTCATGTGACTATCATCAACAGTTCCAGGCGGACCACTTCGCTTTTTATACTCTAGGTGCCATTTTGGTACTTTAATGTTAGCCAAGCATAGGTGATAAGTCGCCAAATATTATTCTATCGCCATCATTTCATCTACAAGTCATCAACTACCATAAACAAATGCGGTCTGATCTTTTCGCCGTTCATATGAAAGTTTGGCACAGGTGTCATATGCGTCCCAGATTGGCGCGATTTTTTAACGACGCCAATTTGGGGAACGCATCAACAGCATAAACAACAACATCCGGCTTACCATATCAAGCAAAATAACGATACTTTGGTGCCAGTTAAGTGCCCGTTCCGTTAGAGGTCTGCACGGGCCTATATTTCCAGGCCCGGCCCGACTCATAGAAAAAAAATTTTGTCCCGGCCCGTAGAAAAAAAATATTGACCCGGCCCGGTAGAAAAGTTAAAAGTTCGGCCCGAGCCCGGCCCGGCCCGTAGAAAAGAAATTATTGGCCCGGCCCGGCCCGGAAAAACATGAAAATCTCGGCCCGAGCCCGGCCCGGCCCGGCCCGGCCAGAGGGAATTTCTTGGTTAAAAATTTGACTCTTACGCGGAATTCTGCCCAAAAATATTTATCTTAACTTTTTTTTCATGTTTCTAAACTTCATTTTTATATAAGTGCCGCGGTCTGCTATATTTATTTTTTTAATGAATCGCTATTTCTTCTATGTAAATGTTTCAGTTATCATTAATATTATTAATCCATATTCCATGTACTGAATTGTTAAAAATCTGAAAAATGCTATATAGTAAAACCTTCTAAGACTCAATTATACATAGAAAAAAAAAAAATGCGCTATAGACAAGTTCCCTTCTTAGCAAATGTAAATGTATTATACATTCTTTTCTTACGCATTAGTATATTAATTTTCCATGGATAACACGTTTTTCAGTTTAAAACAGGATTCCGGCATAGACAGGTTCCTTTTCACACGTTTTACTATATTTTAATTTAGCTCCATTTTAATTAGCGTAGAAATTTACTATTATTTAAAAAGAATAAATGTTAATGTTTAATTGTAGAATAATAGCGATTCAAAAATGCATGCATATTTTGCAAAAATCTTTGGGCCAGGCTTAATTTTACTGACCTTTGAACGGACAGGTCACGCCGAGACAATGATTTTTATACTAGATTAATATTAACACAATTATTCTAATTGGTAAACAAATCATATTAGATGTAACTTTCCAACTGGGCGAAAAATGTCCGGACCAGGATTTGAACCCGGGTCCTCCTGGCTGAAGCCGCCAGTGCTCTGCCATCTGAGCTATCCCGGACGATTCTGGTCGAACTTTTTCACCCAGCTAACTTTGATGATTACAGGTGATGATTATAGGATGATGATGTCAATGATTGTTATATTGACAGGCTCAAAACTAGGACTGAAAATTTTGGGCTGTGAAGACTAGAAAAGAAACCAGTCACGGCTCTGTACAGAAAAAATAAGTTAGGCCCGGCCCGATTCTTCCGGAAAAAGTAAGACCCGAACCCGGCCCAGCCCGAGTGCTGCAAATGAAAATGGGCCCGAGCCCGGCCCGTGCAGATCTCTACGTTCCGTATATGACATTAGCGTCAGAAAAAAATCGAGGCAATATGGGACCGTAAGTTTTCCATTTTGATTAAAAAATAAAAATATTTTTTTCGAATAAAACTACATAAAATTTGCCATGGTTGAAAAGAATTCTTGGTACTGTTAAGCTAGCCGGATTCAAATCTCGCCAATAGCTTTTTTTCAACTCGCCAGTTAGCATTTTTTTTTTTTTTTTTTTCCGAGTGGTAATATTTGGCCAGATGTCATATATGCACAGCAGGTTTGTCGTGATTTATTTATTTATTTATTTTATTTTATTTTATTTTATTTTATTTTTTTTTTACGAAAATTTGGCGAAAACCTCTTTTTTAAATACCAGTTACATACGCATTTTTGGTATTACTTAGTTATCCCGTCGACCAAAAATCTATCGCCAAACTATAAGATTAAATGCCAATAATGGTTGATCGTAAATGTCACATTCACTTGACTTTAAGCAAGTTACACGTGTTTACGTCATCAAGTGATTTTTATTTCGACTTTTTATTTGTATATTTATTAATGTTTTACTAACTTATTTGTTCTTTCGTTATTTAAAATAAAAATTATGTCAATTTGTATAATTTGGCGAGTGTTTTGGCAATTTATATAATTTGGCGAAATTGGTCGACGGAATAACTAAGTAGTACCGTATTTTTTAATTATTTTCTATTATTTTCTAAAGGAAATATAAAAAAAAAATTAATAATTATACAACAAAATAATTTATATAATTTATAAAAAGAAATAAAAGTAAATAAACATTTATTATCGAATAAACAACAATAGCCGGGTTACCATGTCAACCTGTTCTGAAATAGGGAAAAAAATATCTGTTTGATTAAAATTTGAGTTGCCACCATTAGAAAAATGTATATAAAATTAGAAAAAAATTAATATTTCGAAAACTAATTCGAATTTAAAAATTCTAATACCAGTTTTGGGATCTGCGAATCAATGCTGATTTTTGGTGTTAATTTCATCGCAAAGTATTCCATATTTTAGGAGAAATCGCTTGATAATAATCAGTTGCTTTATCAGTCGATTCATATATCCGTTTCATAAATTCGTTTCATTAGGATTTTATATATACTAGGGGATCGTACCGGGGCTTCCCGGGTTAAAGAATATAGGTGAAAACATTTTTTTAAATTGAAAACTAATAATTTTTTTATATGCAATAAATTTTTCAGATTGACAACTTGCATTAAAAAAGCATTTTTCATGTGGAAAATACGAATTATATAATGAAATACATTTTTGAAATTTATCAAAAGCCATATATTCTTATTAGCCGCATGCTAAGAGTTATTTGCTAAGATTTTGCAACTTATGGCATCCTTTTATATTATGATAATTTCAGAGCTTATACATGTCTGGTAAATTTGTGCTTTATTTATATTATTTTATTTATTTATTCATAGGGAAGTTTTTTTTTTAATGGATATTAGCCGTAAGAAAATGACGAACTCTTTATTTTGTTTTAAGGGCAAACGGATTAATCTTTCGTAATCGAGTTTCGCGCGATATAGATAAATAAAATTAAAAAATATTTCATACTTTAAAATTGTTTTTAAAACCATAGACCATCAGTAAACTGAGATGAACTTTGCAAACAAATTCCATTTGAAAAAAAAAATCCTATTTGGTTACCTAAAAATTTAAATTGTACTTCGTTAATTTGTTTTTCACAAATATGTTAGATTGGTGGTTTTTTTAATATTATTCTTTTATTTGTCTATAAAGGAAGTATTAATTTCGTTCTGCAAAAATAGTCAGAAACAAATGCTGAAAAATGTTTGTTGCTTTATGTGCAAAATGTTTATTATTATTATGTATTGAAACAGCACGTGATAAGATAAACTTTAAAAAAATCATGCTTAAAAATTATTTTAGAAAATATAATACATCAGTCTATGAATACAGTTTTTAAGGGTACAGTGAACTTTAAAAACTAACTTTTTTAATTACCAATATTTTTTATTGAAATTTTCAGGATATAGTTATAATATAAAAAAAGTGTTATCTACCAAATTTTATGAAAATATCTTAAACGTTTTTTGATCTATTTAAAATTTAAAACTTTAAAATTCAAAACGCTTTCAAAACGCTCCATGCGCATTTCAAACTTAACCACATTTCCAATAATCTCGCATAGTACTCTTAGAATATCCAAACACAAAACTTACTACGAAATTTTAGTAAATTTTATAAAAAAAGCTGAAAAACGGATTTAAATTGATTTTTTTTTCAATTTTTTCATTAAATTTTTTATATTACTCTTAAATTTTAAATTTTAAATTCGTGTAACAAAGTTTATTTCTAGTAACAAATATGTACACAGATATAAAGGACATTTCTGAGAAGTTTCATTAAATTTGAAAGCAATGTGTTGCGCATGGAAATTTGAAAGTCACGAAAACGGTAAAAATATTGATTCTGAGAAACACAGGTTTTAATGATTTAAAATTAATAAAAATAAATTTTAATTAATGATTTTGTTCGTAAAATTTTTAAAAGCTTATATTGAAACACTTTTGGATACAAGTGAAGGATATAATATTATTAATAACCTATTTAACACTTTTTATGTCTCTAAGAGATGCGTACTTACTCCATTGCAGAAACGGGGCGACACAGCAACATTGTCGCAGAAAATAAACGACATATTTCAAAACGACCTTTTACAGAAAGTTACCAATATATGTATATATATATTTAACTTTCTATATATATTTATAATGCGTATAAGAACTGATGCACAAAATTTGGTCATAATAACTCCAATAGAACTCGAGATATTCAAAACTCAAAAATTATAAACGACGGAAATTACCATATCTATAAAATCAAAACGCTCCATGCAAAATCAGATTTTAGACATATTTGCAAAAATCTGATATAATCATCTTTGAATGCACAAAAACAAAACTTACTATGAAATTTTAGCAAATTATATTTAAAAAAAAATAAAAAAAAATTGATTTAAACTGATGTTTTTCAATTTTTTCATTAGAATTTCTGTAAATTTTGTATATTACTCTTACATTTTCAATTTAAATAAATATAATAAAGTTTATTTAAGTAAAAAATATTTACACCGGTATAAAGAAAATTTCTGAGAATTTTCAATAAAATTGAAAGCAATGCGTTGCGTATGGGACATTTGAAAGTCGAAAAATATACCCCGTTGCAGAAACTGGGCGACAAAGCAACATTGCCGCAGAAAGTAAACGACATTGTTGATTTCATCGGATGGCATCTCCCCCGGAGCAATGAGACCCCCCAAAGATTTGAGATTTTGTGTTTTCAATGGTCAAAATGTGCAATTCCCTCCCCCCCCCCCCCTGCGCCCGAACTCTATAATATCCCCCCGGAGCCACTTAAATCCCTCCCGGAGAAAAGGGCAGATTTCAAAACGACCTTTTACCGAAAAATACCAGTATATATATATATATTAACTTTCTACATATATTTATAATGCGAATAAGAACTAATGCACAAAATTTGGTTATAATAACTGTAATAGAACCCGAGATATTCAAACCTTAAAAATTATAAACGACGGAAATTACCATATCTATAAAATGAAAACGCCCCATGCGCAATCAGATTTTAAACCCATTTGCAATAATCTGATATAACCATCTTTGAATGCACGAAAACAAAACTTACTACGAAATTTTAGCAAATTATATTAAAAAAATTAAAAAATTTGATTTAAACTGATGTTTTTTCAATTTTTTCCTTAAAATTTCTATAAATTTTGTATATTACTCTTACATTGTCAATGTTAAATACATGTAATAAAGTTTATTGTAAGTACAAAATATTTACATCGGTATAAAGAAAATTTCGGAGAATTTTCAATAAAATTGAAAGCAATGTGTTGCGCATGGGTTTAGGTAATAAGATATTAGGTATTAGGATAAAGATAATAGGTTAATTAGGTAATAAAGAATAGGATAGTTTTTAAAGAATCTGCAACAAAGGCTCCAAGAAGATGATTAATATTCAAAATTGCTGGTAACTGAAGTCTGCAATTTTTGTTGTTGTTCATGTAGTAGCTAGAGAACCTAAGAAGTTGTTAGAAAAAAAAAGTTCGTGAATAGAAGCATTTTTAAAGGCGCTATAACAGGGGGCCCAAAAGGTTTCAACTGATAGTTGGGAGCAGGACCCTAACATGGAAACACGTTTAAACGTTGTAGTACTTAGCGTTTTAGATCTTCAATTAGTCAAAATTATTCACAGGGTATGAAATAATCATTAGAATAATATTTTAAAGAAATGCGCAAAAATGGGGTAAATGCTTAAAAAGGGACCCTAGAGCCCCAGTAAAAATATGAGGGTGTTGCTCCAGGGAAAAGAGTCCAATACTCAATTTTAAAAGTATGCAATGAGAAGGTGAGAAAATTAGGGTGTAAAAAATGCAGGGCACCCAAAAAGTTCAAAGGACCCCGGAACGGGCCATACAGGACCTTAACCCATATTGGACCGCACCAAATAAATATTTCTGAAAATTTATAAAACTCCGATTTTATCATTAATATGATGTAATTAAGCAGATCAAAGCAAAATTTTGAAAAAAGATGTTACTTGTTTTTTGTTTATATCTAATACTTTTATGTATTTTAAAGGCTTCATAAGAAAATGAATCCAGAAAATCTTTACCAATTTTATTTTTTAAAATGTGTTATTAGCTGTCCTATTTATAGGACAGCGATCCAATATGGGCTAAGGTGTCCCAGGATTTTAAGTGGAATATAGTAACAGGAGAATAACTAAATGCAAAAATGGTTCCAAAAATGAAGATCGGATTAAGAGGGCAATTTATTAACAATTTATGGTAAAAAGCTTCAAGGAGCCTTGTACCGGACCCCAAGGGGGAAGGTACTTAAGTGGCATGTAGTTTGGTATAAAGACACTTTTTAGTAGTTTTTAAAGTAATCAGAGGACGCCAAAACTA
The DNA here is from genome assembly GCA_963932465.1 of Maratus speciosus. Classification (NCBI taxonomy): domain Eukaryota; kingdom Metazoa; phylum Arthropoda; class Arachnida; order Araneae; family Salticidae; genus Maratus; species Maratus speciosus. The sequence continues at coordinate 243,849,072 of OZ010788.1, read as the reverse complement.
TGGTAAAGAAAGTTGCAAGGAATTCGGATCATTTTTAAAGAAGGCGCATCAAGGGTCCCAAGAAGGCGATTAATATTCAAAATTGATGGTAGTTGAAGTCTGAAACTTTTGTTGTCGTTCATATAGTAGCTGGAGAACTTAAGAAGTTGTTAGAAAAAAAAGCTAGTGAATCGGATTATTTTTAAGGAACTAAAATAGGGAGCTCCAAAGAAGCCATCTAATAGTTGAGAACAGGGCCCTAGCTCGAAAACATGTTTAAATGTTTTAGTACTTAGCGTTTTAGATCTTCAATTAGTCAAAATTAAGCATGCGGTATGAATTAATCATTAGAATAACATTTTAAAGAAATACGCACAAAATGGGGTAAATGCTTAAAAAGGGCCCTAAGGCCCCAATACAAATATGTAGGTGTTGGTCCAGGGAGAAGAGTTCAAAATTCAATTTTAAAATTATGGAATGAGAAGGTGAAAAAATTAGGGGGTGAAAAATGTATGGCAAACAAAAAGTTCAAGGGGCCCCGGATCGGGCCTACGGGACCTTAGGGTACCCTAGGATTTTAACTGGAATATAGAAACGGAAGAATAAAGAAATTGAAAAAATGGTTCCAAAAATGAAGATCGGATTAAGAGGGGCACTATATTAACAATTTATGGTGCAAAAGCTTCAAGGGGCCCTGTACCGGATTCCAAGGGGTCGGGGACTTAAGTGGCATATAGTTTGGTAAATATATACTTTTTAGCAGTTTTTAAAATAATCACATAATGCTAGAACTAACTATGTTAAAGAAAATTTCAAGGCATTCGGATCATTCTAAAAGAAGCTACCAAAGGCCCAAGAATGCGATTAATATTCAAAAAGAAAATTGCAAGGCATTCGGATCAGTTTTAAAGAAGCTGCACCAAGGGCCCAAGAAGGCAGTTAATATTCAAAATTGGTGGTAGCTGAAGTCAAAAATTTTCTTTTGTCGTTCATGTAATAACTGGAGAGACTAAGATGCTGTTAGAAAAAAAGCTAGTGAATCGGACTATTTTTAAGGGAGTTATAATAGGGGGCCCAAAAGGGGCCTACTGATAGTTGAGAACAGGACCCTAACATGAAAACATGTTAAAACGTTTTAGTACTTAGATTTTTAGACATTCGATTAGTCAAGATTAAGCATAGGGTGTGAATTAATCATTAGAATATAATTTGAAAGAAATGCTTAAAAAAGGGCCCTGGGGTCCCAATAAAAATATGTGAGTGTTGGTCTAGGGAGAAGAGTTCAAGACTCAACTTTAAAATTACGCACTGCGAAGGTGAGAAAATTAGGGTGTGAAAAACGCATGGCACACAAAAAATTCAAGGGGCCCTGGACCTGAACTTACGGGTCTCTAGACGGGTCCATGGTCTTAACTGGAATGTCGAAACGGGAGAATAACTAAATGGAGAAGGTATCCCTAAATTAAATATCGGATAGAAAGGAAGCAATTTATTAACAATTTAGTGCACTAAAACTTCAAGTGGCCCTGTACCGGCCTCTTGCAAGGGTGCCAGGGTCTTAACTGAAATGTAGAAATGGGGCAGAAACTGAAAGGAGAATTCACTCCAAAAACGAAGAAGATCGGATAGAAAAGAGGCATGTTATTAACAATTTAATGCATAAAACTGAAAGGGGCCCAGGGGCCCCGGCCCTTAAAAAATCAAAAATCTGAGCCTCAGGTGTATTAGGACCTGTCTTGGACTAATCACTCCTGAATTTTCAGACTTCTACGAGCGGTAGATTTCGTTAGCCATCGCCGACACACACACACAAAGAGCGATTTGTTCTTTTATTAGTATAGATTTTGATTTCTTATTATATATTATGCTTTTTATTGACGAATTTAAAGCTGATAATAAACGCGTTTAAATATTCTTATTTATGAACTGGCAAAAATAAATCTAATTTTAGCGATGGTTTTGTAGTGTCTTTCGATTACCCGCCACACCGTCGGTCCCATGAGTGACGGATAATCGAAAGTTTGCTGTATTTTAAAGTAATTTTAAAATGTACATTAAAAAAAAAACTATCTCTATCACGTGCACCCCAATTACGATGGATTAATCTATGTACATCCAAAACCATGTAGATACATTAATTCAGAATCTGTTTCGGCTAGTATTCAATAACGAAATTTAAACTTAATCCTTATAAATAAATAAAATAATGCAAATCAAGCACCCATTTAATTGACATGTAATCAAATAATTCACTTAAATCGCTGACATTGTCAGAATCAAACAGAATGTTGTAAGAAACGAAATCTTCGATGATTTCTTTGGCTATTAAATCCCGGCATTCCGATAATATGAAAAATCTTTTTATTTAGTTAAAGTTTATCGACAGAAGTCACTGTCTTTTTTTAATGCCCGTATTATACTCGTATTCATCTTATACCAATATTTCAGGAATTATTACCGTAGTAGCCATTAGAGTATAGACATATTTTTCTTATCTGTTATTACATTAATATATAATATTAAAATCAATTTCCATAAAGTACATTTTCTTTACTTTTTCATAAAAATCTTTAAGACATATTTCCTTATTTTATTTAAAAACATATATTTCAGCAAGCTTTAAAAATATGTTATATAACAAGTAATGCATCGTCTAATACCTTTTGGCTACTTCCTTAAAAACGTTTTCATCCCTCTTTCGGAGACGTCTTCAGTTTCAAATGGTGTTGTTTTGCAGTTTCACATGAGATCTTGTAACTCCCCTCTTTTTCCCTCTTCTCTTTTTCGTTTTTCCCTTCTTTCCAGCATTTTCTGCCAACGAGTGTCAATATTTGAATGTGTAATGTCGTTGCATATATTATCTCTGTCAAAATTTATCTCTATGGCTTCTCTCATTAGTGTGTTATGGAGGTTTTCGTACTTGGCTATTTTATTCTATTTTAAATGACTGTGGTTTCAAGGGTTTTTTTTTTTAATTTGCTCTTGAAAGGGCTGTTGTTTGGCTATTGTATTTTAGGTCGCGAATAAGACCTTTATATCTTTCATATATTTTTCTCGTAGTCATTCCGATATATGTAATTTCTTTATTTTCTGTATTCGAGGCTTTAATTTTATAGAGATTTAAAATGATAAGAAACGAAGCCGAAAAATACGATGAATTACAAACAGCAGGATTCTATAAAATTAAAGCCTTGAATACAGAAAATAAAGAAATTACACACATCGGAATGACAAAGAGAAAAATATATGAAAAGTATAAAGAACATATTCGCGACCTAAAATACAATAGCCAAACAACAGCCCTTTCAAGAGCAAATAAAAAAAAAACCCTTGAAACCACAGTCAATTAAAATAGAAAAAATAGCCAAGTACGAAAACCTCCATACCACACTAATGGGAGAAGCCATAGAGATCAACCTTGACAGAGATAATATATGCAACGACTTGACACTCGTTGGCAGAAAATGCTGGAAAGAAGGGAAAAACGAAAAAGAGAAGAGGGAAAAAAAGTGTAGTTACAAGATCTTATGTGAAACTGCGAAACAACACCATTTGAAACTGAAGATGTATCCGAAAGAGGGATGAAAACGTTTTTGAGAAAGGAGCCAAAAGGTATTAGACGAAGCATTACTTGTTATATAACATATTTTTAAAGCCTGCTGAAATATTTGTTTTTAAATAAAATAGGGAAATGTGTCTTAAAGGTTTTTATGAAAAAGTAAAGAAAATGTATTTTACGGAAATTGATTTTAATATGTATAGAAACAAGATAAAGAATTTCTAAATAAAAAAAAATGATGTCATGATTTTTTTATATAGCAGTGTAATAATAGATAAGAAAAATATGTCTATACTCTAATGGCTACTACGATAATAATGCCTGAAATATTGGTATAAGATGAATGTAAGAAAACTTTTTTATTATTTAAATACACTAGGGGGCTCTGCCCTCTACGAGCTACGCTCACCAAACCCCGTTCAGACACAGCAAACTCTAAAAGCACGCTAATTTGATCGGTTTTAAAAAACATTTCGGAAGACAGAATTATAATTAAAAAAACAGTGGCTGCCTGCCTCTGAACGTGTTGTTTTTGTCTTTCATTAAATCAGATCAATGAAACATGTGAAAATAAGCTAATATAAAATTATTTAAATAAACAGAGTCTTTGTCTCCCGGTATTATTTAACAACGCTATATAAGAAAGTATTTTAAATAAGACATTTTAAATGTATCGTTTTAAATCTGACGTAATTTTCACCAAAGTTTTCTTTTTCTTTTGTTCTTAGAAAGGAAATATTATTTTTGCTTTCTTAGAATTCTCACCACAAGAGCAATGCGACTCTTATAGGCACTTCAATAACATCTGCATTGGTTCATTGGTTCAAAATATCTCAATTTGTTCATTTTCTGTAAGCAAGCAAATCCTGGTAATACCAAATGAAGGGCTGTTCGAACAGGCCTTCAAAACATTAATTCAGCAGGAGTTTTACCAGTCACTGAATGATTAGTGGAATGATTTTCTAACAAAAATCGTGAAACTGACAATGTTATGTCACTTTTATCTAGATTTTTAAGACAATTTTTCACAGTTTACACATATCTTTCTGCTTGTCCATTCGAAGACGGATGATATGGTGTAATAAGCGTATGCTTAGTTCCATGATTTTTAAGAAATTCGTCACATTTCCTCAAATTCATAACTTGTGAACGCGAGAACATTATCACTGACCAATTTAACAGGTAATCCAAATGTAGCAAAAATTCCTCTTAACACTTTAATTGTAGTTTTACTATCAGACATTGTTACTACCTCTATCTCCAACCATTTCGTATAAGGATCGACTACTATTAAAAATATTTTACCTTCGAAAGGACCGGCATGATCTATATGGATCCTTTCCCAGGATAGTTCAGATTTCCATTTCAAGGGTTCTATTTTGGGACAATCCCTCGCAAACATCGGACATCTACTATAAGAATTTACCATTTGTTCAATTTCTTTATCCATATTTGGCCACAAAACTACCCCCCTAGCTTTTGCTTTCATACTCGATATACCCTGATGAATGGAATGCAGTAATTTTAATATATATTCATGGCCTTCCTCTGGTACGACCACTCTGCGTCTCTACAATAGAAAATTTTCTAGACAGGAAATTTCCTCCCTTCTACGAAAGTATGGTTGATATTCTTCTAGTTTAATCTTTCGCGGCCACCCATGTAACGCCCACTCTAAAATTTGTTTAATTACAGAATTTTCAGTTGTCCACTTTGCAATAGTTTTAGAAGTAACAGGCCAATTATCATTATTTGAAATAAACATTATTTCAGCAGGATTACTTACTATATTTACAGTTTCTGGGAGAGGTAATCTTTTTAATGCGTCAGTATTTTTATTATTTTTACCTTCGCGATACTCAATTGTATAATTATACCCAGCTAACAGTAATGACCATCTCAGCACTCTAGGTGATAATGTATCAGGTATCTTTTTAACAGGATCAAACAATCTATATAAAAGTTTATGATCTGTTATAATTTTAAACTGTTTTCCAGACAAATATTGATGAAATTTAGTTACACCATACATTACAGATAAAGCTTCTTTATCTATCATTGCATAATTTCTTTCAGTTTTATTTAAAGTTCTAGAAGCATAAGCAATAGGTTTCTCTTTACCCTCAATAATGTGGCTTAAAACAGATCCTATACCATATTCAGAAGCATCACAGTTTAAAACTATCTCTTTGTTAACATCATATAATTCTAAAACAGGAGATGTACATAATAATTGTTTAGCTTTCTGAAACGCTTTTCCATGCTTTTCTGACCATGTCCACTTTACATTATTATCCAATAATCTATGTAAAGGTTCTAAAACATCTGAAATATTAGGCAGAAAGTTTCTATAATAAGAAATTAAGCCTAAAAATGAACGCAATTGTGACACATTATTTGTAACAGGAGCATTCAAAATAGCATTAACTTTTTCTGGAATAGGTCTAATTCCTTCCTGAGATATTTTATGTCCTAAATAACAAACTTACGAAACCATAAATTCTAATTTTTCCTTATTTAATCTTATACCATGCTCAGAAAAGCATTTCAGAAACTCTCAAATCTTTCAGAATGTTCTGATTCATTACTAGCTCTTACAGTGGCGGTCAAAAGTTTCCGGCCAGTTAGTTTTTTTGATTTGTTTGACAGAACGTTTTAGCGAAGAAAAAGTTCAATTGCTCCAAAAGTTAGGAATAAGCAAATTACCTCTGACCACGTGATCATTTTGATTGGTTACTTAAGATACTTGATGCAAAGGGGGGGAATTCAAAATTCGCGCGTGCAAAAGTTTCCGGCCATTCGTCATTCATTAGTTTCTGCTACCGCTAAAGTGTATTTTGGCCATGTTAGTTAATTAATCAAGGTGAATAATGTATTTGAAATTCAAAAATGAAAAGTTTAACAATTTATTATTCCTAAATGAGTGATTTGTTTGTCGCTAAAGGGGCGATCCTCTCGTGAGATTGCGGCAAAGTTGTCGATCGGAAAATTTGCTGTAAACGATATTTTAAAAACTATATAAAGATGGTCATGGCCTTCGGAACTTGCCACGGTCCGGGGGACTCCGGAAAACGACTATTCTTGTGGACAGAATTATCAGAAGAAAAGCAGTTGATGACCCGCGTAAAAATGCCGCTGCAATTCCACGCCATTTATGGTGTTAAAAGCGATTTATGGTGTTATGGTTATTCCTGAAACAAGTATATCTACAGTGTCCAGATGCTTATGTGACGTAGAACTTTATATAACAGTCGGTGTTAAAAAACCTTTCATAAGTAAAAAAATTCAGAGGGCCCGAATGGCGTTTGCGAAGGAATACAAAGACTGGACAACTGAAAACTGAAAAAAGTACTATTTTCAGATGATTCGACGTTCAATCTTTTTGTGTCTCTCTATTCTAAAAAAAAGTAACTACCGCTGTCACCGCCGCCGCCGCCGCCGGTTTTGAATTTTTTGTGACCGGAGGTCTTTCTTAGTTAATATTAAGAAAAATAATGCATACAAAAATATGAAAATCGGTAGTATTATACAGAAATGTTTGATAAACACGCTGATGCAGACAGTTTTCAAATCGAAGAATTATTTTAAGAGATATTTAATGCTAAAGTTGGACAAAATCGTTCCACTAAAAAAGTTTTATAGGAGCAAAAACTGTTCATAGGAATTTAATAATTTTTAGATCATTTTATGCGTTAGAATATGCCGGAGTGCAGATTGCATTAATTTTTTTATTTTGACTAATTTTTTGAGGTTTTATTTCTATTTTAAATTCCAATTTTCAGCATTTCTAGAGATATTTTTAACAAATTTTAGAAAGTAATATTAATTTAAACTGTTGCCAACTGTATAAACAGCGAAAACAATAATGTTTGCTTCAAAAAAAAAAAAAAATATATTTATTCGTGTAAATAAATTAAAAATTTATTTACACGTGACTATTATAAACAGAAAAAAAAACATTTGGCATTAGAATTAAATAATTATGTACAAAAAGCAGGAACTCATTAAAAATTACGTTACAAAAACTATAATTACACGTGAATTTTAAGAGAGAAAATAATTTGTAAAACAATAAATTTATTAACATGCGTTAGAAGTCCTAAATAGAAGAAATTACGTCATATTTACGTCACATTACAGTTATTACATAAAATGAACACAAACTAATATTGCAAAACGGTTTAAATTTAGAAATTGCGCTAGACATTTATTTGATATTTTAAGAGGATACTTTTCAACTATTTTTGTTAGGAAAGCGCAAATAATATTTCATTTCTAACACAAGTATTTTCACGTGAATATTAAAAAGAGAAAGAATAGTTTGGTCAAAATTACGTCAGATTAAAAACGATTAATTTAAAATGTCTCATTTAAAAGAACTTTCTTTTCACTTTGTTAAAAAATACCAGGAGACAAAGACTCTGTTTACTTAATTCCTTTTATATTAGCTTATTTTGAAATGTTGTTACACGTGTCTACGTCATCAAGTTATTTTTATTTCGACGTTTTATTTGTAATTTTATTAATGTTGTACTAATTTATTTTTTTTCGTTATTTAAAATAAAAATTATGTCAATTTGTATAATTTGGCAAGTGGTTTGGCGATTTATATAATTTGGCGAAATTGGTCGACGGGATAATCAAGTAGTACCGCAACGGATTTGGCGTTAAAATTCCCCAATCAAAGAGAAATGAATAGAAATCCGTTTAAAGAGAGATCGCCACTGTTTTTTAAATTATAATTCAATCTTTCGAAATCTTTTTAAAGCCGATCAAATTAGCGTGCATTTAGAGTCTACGGTGTCTGGACGGGGGTTGGCGAGCGTAGCTCGTAGGGGGCCGAGCCCCCTAGTGAGTGATAAAAAAACATTACAACCGACGCCCTAAAAGCAAAAGATAAGGTTCTAGATATATTATTCCTACAATGAAGCACGGCGGAGGACACGTTATGCTGTGGGGAGCATTTTCTGGAAAATGCGCCTGTCCGTTATTTGAAATTCGCGGCAAGATGAATAGTGCAATGATATCTTGCAAGATCATTTGCTGCCTTACTGGAGGAAAAATTATGGTCGCAACTATTTGTTTCATCATGATAACGACCAAAAGCATACATGCAAGCTCGTCAAGCAATGGCTTTCGCACAAAAAAAACTTCGCTTTTGAAATGGACAGCCCAATCATCCGATCTGAATATAATAGAAAATCTTTGAAACTAACTTGAAAACGTGTGTGGAATTATAAATATTCCAATTCAGCAGCAGTTTCACAAAAATTGCCAGAACCGTGGACAAAATTTAACATTGATGATCTAAAACCGTTCATTGAATCAATGCCACGTTGCTGCGCCGCAGTACATATTGCTAAATGTATGAATACAAAATACTAATTGTAAATGTTGTTGATCACTGATATTTTCTTTTATGACACCATTTTTTCCAAACTTGCCAAGGTGACCGGAAACTTTTGAGAACATGCGTTTTCTTTCGCAATTAATTTTGTCAATTAAATTTATTAATATTTATTTTTTATTCCATAAAAAAGTTCTTAACTGTTATGTCAATAAAGTGTATAAGTATCACTTTGAGATTCCTCTTCATATGTGTATACTTACAAATTAACCAAAAATTTTATGCTGGCCGGAAACTTTTGACCGCCACTGTATGATTATATCATCTAAAAATACTCCAACATATTCATATTTTTTAAAAATATTTTCAATTTTTCTCTGGAACATTCCAGGAGCACATTTTACCCCAAATGCTAATCGTAACATATTAAAAAATCTTTTATGTGTATTTATAGTCAAAATTTTACTACATTCGTTATCTACAGGTTGTTGTAAATACGCATCTTTTAAATCAAAAACAATGAAAAATTTTCCACCTGCTAATTCAGAAAATAATTCTTAAATTCTAGGAAGAGGATAATTATCATTTTCAGTATTAGCAATTTACTGTTGCTCTATAATCACCACATATTCTAACAGAACCATTAGGTTTAGGAACAATTACTATAGGACTAGCCCATTCTGAATGATCAACAGGTTTCAAAATACCCTCATTTGTTAATCGTTCCAATTTTAAATCAGTAGCTTTTCTTAAAGCAAAAGGAACAGGTCGAGACTCAAGAAAAACTGGTTTTGCATCTTTTTTCAAATTTATTGACACGGGAGGACCCTTGATTTCCCCGATCCCGTCAGCAAAAATATTAGGAAAATTGTGAATTAAATCATCTTTCGAAATGCTTTTAATCATATTTACATTGGGTCAAAATAATTTTGATACTTTTAACCAAGTTTTTCCAATTAGACGACTCGGACTTTCCTCTTTAATAATTAATACTTTTAAATCAGGGATACAATATTCATCAACAACAGCATTTACTTTTAATTCACCCAAAACAGTTAAAGAATGTTTAATATAAGTTTGTAATTTTATTTTAGATTTAATTAAAGACAGCTTACCCGAGAACATTTTTACATACAATCGTATGAGCCGCACCTGTGTCTATCTCAAATTTTATATTTACTCCATTTTTTTTTTTACCGATTTTTCCCACGACACGTTATTGGAGTTGTCATCCATGAAGTTTAAACTGAAATCCCAATAAATAGGCGTGAGTAAGAAATGTAAATTGAGACGTACCCTTTTTCAGGATACTTATTCATTAATGGTGTAAATCCACGTTATACCTTTATCGAAAATATATTAGTTGAAGATATTATTCACTTTATATTTGAAGAAAATTATATTCTCCAATGCACGACTTTTTATGCCTACCTTAAGTAAATAAATTCTAGATTTTTAGTACATTATTAAATTTAGATGCAGTAACATTTTAAGTTATTTAATTCACACTATTTAGATTGTACATAAGAGAGCTTTTTTATATGCTCTTTCCTGGTTAGCTACATTTTTCAGAATGAAAGTAAATGCTTACATTACAAGATACATTATAATAACAATAAGCCAGTTCCCTGTAGTTTATGAATATAATTTAGTCATTCAAAAATTCATTATCTTTATCAAAGGATTTTCAAGGTGAAATTCATTAGCACTATAAAGAGATTTGTGGCTAAGTTGAAAAGTTATATTGCTTATGTAACTGAAGAAATTAGTTTATTTTTAGCAGAGTTATTCATCTTGGTGATTTATGTCCATCAGATTCTTCCTGAACAGTTTTAATTTTTCTGTTCTTATGCTGTTTCTCATTTTTGATCCCAAATTTTCGATTTCGTCAATAAACTTTTAGGTGACCTAATCGTGGCAAAAAAGAAATTTTGCAGATTTAAAAGGGCAAAATTTTGGATTATGATTTTTAGAACATCTATAACACTATTTGTCAGGCACGAATTTATCTTTTTTAGGCTTAGGCGCATGAGCGAACTTCTCTAATTTTGTTTTCTAAACTTTCCAAGCACGCATATGATTGACAGTCGTACTTTCTCCGATATGTAGGGATTTCACGCCAGCCTCAGCGGATTTAAAAGATTCTGCTGTTTCTACTGCTGTTTGGAACGTTAAATCTTTAGAATCCACTAATTTCAGTTGTATCTTCTCATCCTGGATACCAAACACCAATTTATCTCGCAGGCGGTCCTTAAGAGTATTTCCGAAGTTGCAATACTCGGATAACCGACGTAGGTCTCTTATGAAATCTGCTACATTCTCTCCTTGCTTCCTTAGTCGGTTCTGGAACTTAAATCGTTCTACTATTTCACTAGGGCGTGGTGAAAAATGCTCCTTTGTTTTCTTTAAAAGATCTTTGTAACTGATTTCTTTCAGAGTATTCGGAACTGTAATATCTCGTAAAATAGCAAAAGTCGATGTTCCAACGGAACTCAGCAAAATATTTTTCTTCATCTCATCACTTTTGGTGTTATTCGCTGAGAAATAAAAGTCAATTTTTTCGACATAAATTGTCCAAGGAACATTCGATTTATATTCTTCTAAGCGTCTCAGAGAAATTATTTCTTTAACAGCCATTTTCCTGCTCTTTTTCTTTTTTTCAAAAAAATTTTCACTACATTTTAATTTGGGTTGATTCCTATCCTTGTCGCCAATATTATAATACCGTACTCTTATTAGTACTATTTTACTAAGCAAGGATGCATAACTATAAGATTTCTTATAGTTTATTTACAATATGTACTAGAGTCGCTTAAGTGCAGCTACTCAGAACAAGTCATTTCTTAAACTATTGGTTTCGTTGGCTGCATGCAAAAGCCTCACAATCTAGAATCTGTGTGGTGCTGCCATCTTTTAACACAGATCACTACTATTGTTGCTGGGATATAACAGTTTCATCAGAAATTGTTCATTTATAGTTTTTCAAAATAGCATGTATTTTAAGTACTATTTTTTGAGTTTTTATGGGAAATTGGTAACAAAAGGATAGAATTACTATTTTTCAACTGTTTTTTCTTTACTCTCTACAGAAATGGAGTACTTGAGTTGTCAAAATTAAACAAATTTCGCTAAAAACTACAAAAAAATTAATATCTCAAAAATAAACGGAGATGCAGTTTTCAAACAAATTGCTTTAAAAAGCACTTTTTTTCCCAATACGGCGGTATAAAAACTGAAAATGTGCGATGCTTAGAAGTTTAAAATATTGCCGTGGAGTATTTAGCAGTACAATGATACATGTGCTTTGTTTTACGGCTGGCTTATACAACGGAACGTTATTTTTGGAAACTACACTTTATTCGCTGGGAGAAAGAAATAGCATATCGGGGGGCTAATCATTGAATTTGTCAGGGGTCCATTAGTCAATGCTTATCTGTCAACCTCATCTGTTTATTTATGTTGCCTATAGTGTATTTTTTTATGCGTCTTAAGACAGGTGACGAGAATTTTGAGTTCAAACATCAGTACAAAAAAGATAATTCTTAGATACATTTTGACAAATAATGCAACAAACAGCTGTAGAAACATTTTACATAAAATAGCTATTAATATCGGAATGTTGAAATCTGGCGCTCAGGAACAGTCAGAGTAGAAAATAAATATCTATCAAACGCACATTTAAATATTTATAAAATAAAAGTGACTGGGAATTTTAACATCAAAAGAAACAAAATTTGAAAATTTATAGATGCCTAAACTGGTTTGTTTATCCTTTTCATACTTCAAGATAGAATAATACTATAAATTATCATTCTTTGTTTTGAAACATATATAATGACATCATACGTAAAAGGAAAAATGCATTTATTCCGAAACTGTTTTTTAAGGGGACTAGTAATTTTGAATTCACACAGGGCTTAATTTCTATGAAAAATAAAGTATAGGAGCTCTAATATTCTGCAGTAATAACATCCGTAGTGTATCCTACCCGCCCTCTCGTATTTATTTTTCATACGTAATTTTCAATATTTAAAGCAATTTCATCTTCAGATAAATAAGTTTTTTTGATATATTAGGTAGCTTTCATTACAAAAAGTAAAAAACTACCTATTGCAGCCGTTCGGAAGAAAGCATTTCTGAGAAATTTTGCTTATATTTTCACCGATTATGACCCCTCAAATTCCAAAACCTCCCTCCGTTCAAATGTGACATATATATATGCAAAGTTTTTCTTTCATTTTGAGTTCATTTTGTGTTTTTTCTTTTCGGGTTAATGAATTTTCAATTTTAAGATAATACATTTCGTGCAGGGGATTTGTTGATGCTGACGGTGATTCATTATTTCTGGATTGATTATTACTGGTCTTTTCTCATTGGTTGAACTGTTTTAGTTACAAATGGCTTTACAGGATATTTCAAATATTTATGGTTTCCTACATATATATATATATTTATTTATTTGTTCATTTTTATGCATTCGCCTTCCTGTTGATCGCCAAGTTTAAATGTTTTAATTTTTTAGCGCTTCATATATTGGTGAGTGGGATATAGGTTTTAAAGGAATTCATTGATGATTCGTTAAATTAATAATAGTTGATCCAGAATTATGTGTATGTCTTGTATTGATGCTCAATTTGTTAATTTTTTTGGAAAAGGATGATGAGGTTTGATATTGTATAATGGTTACATAGATATATCTATCTGATTTTTGTCATGCGATAACTCTCGTATTTATAAACCAATTTGGATGGCATTTATCGTGTGTATAGTACATACAAATGTCTCAATCGAATTCGTTGGCCAACATCATCCACGATCTTGTTTCAAAATGGCGGCCATTTAAATATTTAAAACTAAAAAAAATACACAAAAATTTAGAAATCCAAATTTATTTTAAGTTTAAGTGTTAGGCCTTGATATAAGGATTCCGGAGTATTTTTTATTTCGTCTTTAACTTAAAAAATGGTTGAGCTATAGCAGTTTGAAATTCTAGGGTGGTTGACATTTTCAATCAAAACAACAATTAAAGAAAATCAACAATTAATTTATGAGTATTTAGTCCAGGCAATAGAGACCGTATAGGGACTCTACCTAGCAAAATTAATGGTAGTACTGGAAATCGGCTTTCTAGATGTTTTTTGGGTCGCTGAATCCGAATTTGTAACTTCCCACCAAAATTTCCCCCGCCAACCTCCCCAAATTTTGGTAAAAACCTCGCCAAAAAAGGTTTTTATTAACAAAAACAATATTTTTATTGTTTATATAAAGTATCTAGAAATTCAGAAAGTAGACAAAATTTCCAACAAATTAGATATATGACATTATGACTTAGGATGAAGGGGAAGGGGGGATCTGCCTCGGAACATGCGCCGCAGTGCTGCGTGGACTAAGTTGCGCAATTCCACTTAACCACTCACACGTTTACATTAGCTCTCCCATCGTCCCTCCGAACTTTCTCTATAAGGTTTACTTTAAGTTTTTTGGGTCTCTGAATCCGAATTTTTAACTTACCCCCAAAAATTTCCCCACGAAACCCCCCCCACCCCAAATAGTTGTTTTTAACTTAAATTTCTTATTGTTTGAGGGGAAAAGGATTACGAAATTCAGAAACTAGACAAAATTTGCAACAAATAGGATACGTGATATTATGACGTAGGATAAACAGGTAGAGAGGGGACTGCCTCGGAACATTCCCCGCGCGCTTTTTTCAAAAACCAAATTTTTTCAAAAAATCAATTTTTTTTTTTTGGGGGGGGGGGGGGGTTGCCGGGTGAAATTTTGGTGGGAAGTTACAAATTCGGATTCAGCGACCCAAAAAACATAAAGTGAGTCGAAATCGAGAACTAGTATTAATTTTGCCAGATAAAATCCCCTATTGCCTGGACTTCATAATTTAGTGCACGTAGCGCCGCAGTGCATGTTCAGAGGCAGCCCTCACCCTCCCCGTTCATCCCAATTCATATTTTCATATATCCTATTTGTTGCAAGTTTTGTCTAGTTTATGAATTTCGTAATGCTTTTCCCGTAAAACAATAAGAAATTTAGGTTAAAAACAACTATTTGGAGGGCGGGGGTTTCGAGGGGGGGGGGGAATTTTTTGGGGAAAGTTAAAAATTCGGATTCAACGAGCCAAAAATCTTAAAGTAAACGTTATAGAGAAAGTTTGGAGGGGAGATAGGAGGGCGAATGTAAACGTGTGAGTGGTTAAGTGGAATTGCGCAACTTAGTTTACGCAGCACCGCGCGCATGTTCCGAGGCAGATCTCCCCTTCCCCTTCATCCTAAGTCATAATGTCATATATCTAATTTGATGGAAATTTTGTCTACTTTCTGAATTTCAAGATACTTTTTCTCTAAAACAATAAAAAATTGATTTTTTTAATAAAAACCTTTTTTGGGGGCTCTTTACCAAAATTTGGGGAGGTTGCCGGGGGGAATTTTGGTGGGAAGTTACAAATTCGGATTCAGCGACCGAAAAAACATCTAGAAAGCCGATTTCCAGTACTACCTTTAATTTTGCTAGGTAAAATTCCCTATTGCCTGGACTAATTTGTGAACGTTAACTTCAAATTTTCGCCAAGCTTGGCGACACTTGACGAAATATCGCCAAGTTTGGCGACCAAAGCTAAGCAACCATAAATGATGCCAATTTAGCTATAACTTACTAATTTGGTGTAATTTTCATTCAAATTTAGTATTGATGAATATTCTTTTATCGGGTTCTTCGCCTTTTAGCTTCTTAAAATTTGAGTAAAATTTGAAAAATTTAAAACCAAGAAATAGGGAATTTTTATTGAATCATTTAATCGAGTTCCACTAATTTTAACTTCGTGTGTTTGAGTAAAATAAGCTATATTAAAAAAAAAAAACAAGGAATAAGAAAACTACCTTTTCTTTCCGGCACATGCCGAAAAGATTTTTCACTGCATTTAGAGAGAAGAAAAACATCAAAATCAAGAATTGGGAATTTTCAGAAAATAATACTCGCCAAGGATTTCTTTTTGTAACAAAAAGCAAAACACAGCGCACAGTGCTGTTCCATTGGACTTCAGTGCGCATTATTTATAAGCACCGGTAGATTCCGACTATTATTTAAATATTCACTGAAAATAACAAATTACTGTAACTACGTCCCTGTGAGCTTTGACGAAAATTAATCACTGCGTAGAGCTAATAAAATTATCAGTAAGAATATTTTAAGAACACGAACAAAAAGCTGTGAGTGTGAGTAAACATAACACAACCACGACTAAAACAGTCGATAGGACTGCAGTTAGTTCTGATTCTGGGACTCCTCATAGCCGTTTGGAAAACGCTGACAAGGAGGGCAGCAAACATGATGCTCACCGATGTTGATAAATTTAAAGTATAATGTAGAGTTTTTATTCCTCATTATTTTGGTCAAAGGATTCTTTCTTCAAATGGGCCTTAGATTTTGAGAAATTGGGGGCAGGGGGGGGGGGGGCAAAGTTCAGCATCCGTTTCAAATACTTATTGGTTTGCAACATTTAGCCAGTATTCCATGGCGTGATCGCAGTGTGCTCGCCTTCCAGTCGGACGACCCGAGTTCCATCCTCTTGACTTTTTTTTCTTATTTAATTTTATATTATGACGTTTTACAACTTTTAAGCAGATTTATGAATTGCTGAAACTTTGATTTTTTTTATGTTTTCCTAAAAAATATACAATTACGTTTAAGTTTTTTTCATGATAATTTATATTTTATCAAATTTGTAAACTAAAATGTAAACTGCCGAAAATCCAAGCTATTTTATGAGTAGAATATTTTTTTTGTAATTATTATTTACTATTATATATTTTTATATTGTAAGCAAAGTTCAGATATAATACATCATATATATGTATATGTGTGTATGTATCTACTATGAACTTTATGTAATTTTAAGTGAAAATTTATTATTTCGTGTAAATTATAAATAATAATTTTGATGTCAAATGTCCAAATGTATTTTTTTAGATGAATGAAAATAGACAAGTTATGTTTCAAAATATTTTTTCAGTCTTACAAAAAATAATAATAAAGAAAAAATTGTCAACTGGAAATGTAAAAATCGTCTGCTGATCCCACATGACATATAATCTATGATACATACATATATATATAAATATACTTTTTTAAGAAATCGTCAGCTATACTTTCAGAATAAATCAGAATAAATCAAAAAATGTTTATTGATATCTTTTATCTTCTTTTGAAGACAAGTACTAAGTAAGAAGTTATGCTCTGTATAGGAAACATTTTCCGCACGAATATTCCGTTTTGAATATTTTATGATATATGTCACCCGATTAATTGCATATTTACTGAAATTAAATGTCAATGTCAATAATAACTAGTAAATCTGCAGATCAGGAGCCTCAACGTCAGCTCTACAATTCATTGTGTTTAGCATCCTTTGAGTAATATTAATCTTTCTACAAAAAACGAAATTTAAAGTTTTGAAATTACATAAACATTTATAAAACGAAAAAATATTTCGAAGGTTTCTGACATTAGAAGCGTTAAATTAAACCCCTTGTTATGTAATGGTATTCTGAAAATCTCATGAGCTACTTATTCTGGTAATTTTTAGATAATAAAGTAGATTTCTTCAGGGGGGCAGAGCCCCCCTGAACCCCTTCGTAGTGTAATTTAATTTACATTTGTAATTATCAATTAATTGTGTTAATGTCCTTTAGTAAATTCTACCAATAGACGGAAACGTACATGAATTCTTTTCTACAGCCCTGTATATTACGTGAAGATTTTTACGCGTCGTCTATAACATTTAAATTTAATGCAGACAAAAAACCCTCTTAAAACTGCTCATATCACATTTCCGGGGATTAGTATGCATAGTGTGCACCAAATATCCTGTTTCTGCGGAGTCCTGTATATGGTTCTATTTAAATTCTGCAAACATTTGTTAGTATACTAAATGTAATTGGGCTGGGAAATACATAACTCAAAAAAAAAAAAAAAAAAAAAAAAAAAAACACTGAAGCAATTCGCGCTCATTTTCATTTATACTTACGAATTCATTTGTGTATTCCTGTACATGGTCTATACAATATTTAAGCACTACTTATTAAGCACAAATTTACTTAACGTTAAAACGCACACCATAATCGAAAATGCTCTTCAGCAATCATCCCTAATAGACCAGAACTGTATCCGAAATATTTTATGTGACCCTATAAATGAACGATAAATACGA
This sequence comes from Maratus speciosus, assembly GCA_963932465.1. Lineage (NCBI taxonomy): Eukaryota > Metazoa > Arthropoda > Arachnida > Araneae > Salticidae > Maratus > Maratus speciosus. Next base: position 243,830,970 of record OZ010788.1, on the reverse strand, counting down.
TACAAATCATATTCAAGCTTCTTGTAGTCAACCACAGTAATGTAATTTAATTTCATAATGTTTGAATTAGTGCAACACAATTAACACACTGACGACAGGCAATTTAATTAAATCTGGGTTTAAAAACAGTAGGAGCTCCTCCCTCTTCTGAAAGTGTCTCGGAAATTGGTTTCTGAGATATGTTTTTCATGTTTATGCAGCAGTAAATATCTTTCAATGTACGGATGTAATATATAATGTCTTACAATCTATAAAAAATATGGACAACACAATATAAATGTCTTTTCTGTAAGGTAGAAGTCACTCCCTTAGCCAATGATGTATTCTGAATAAAAACGAGAATTTTCGTTTCCCGTCGATAATGTGTTAAAATAAGCTGTGCAGAGTTTTTTTTCCCCCGTAGACCACATTTTAATCGACCACTTTTGTGTGACCCTGAAAAAAACATATGCTTTGCACCCCATATACTACAAAAATGTTTCAAAAATACATATCAATTTAATATTTTGTAACAGAGTAACATCATTAAAAAACGCCACAAAAGGATTTTCTTCAAAGATTGTAATATTATGAAAACTTTTGAGTTACCTGTACGCATGCTGTAAGTGCTACACATAACATATTTTATAGTAACCAGGTTCTAGTGCACCTTAATAAAGTATATAAATTTCATTACGTTTAAAATTGTGTAACATTATTAAAATACACCGCAGACGATTTTTCCCAAAGACTATAATGTAACGGAATAGTTTTGAGTGCCCCTGTAATTAAGCTATGAATGCTACACTCTTCATTTTTAATACCAAACATACTTTGGAAAAAGCCCCCCAAAATAGGCATATCTGGAGATCTATAAATCTACTGGAAAATAATTCATTATCGTGCCCACTGTTAATTGCATAAATTGCATCGATTTGGCGCGATAAAATATTTTTTGTGATAGCCTTTTAATAGTACCTGCAACAAAATTAACGTAATTTACTAACTTCATGCATATTTGACGCAATGATAGGCTACTAATAACAGTCGCTAGGCAACGAAGAAAAGGAAAAAAAAAGAAATATGTATCATGTAAAACAAGAAAATTAATTTAAAAATTCTTTATATTATTGGAATACATGTATAAATGTCCTCAAAACATTATACACGTAAATAAAAAAATCTTATAGATATATTGATAAAACTTCAATTTAATAGGAATAATTTAAAACCTTTATTTGGAATTTTAGTATCCATAATTTGACATTTAAATCCATTAATCAAACGTGCCATTTTCTTTCAACAAATCGAAATTTGAAAATCGTCTGACTTGCCGTAGAAAAGCATTATAAAGAAAAATAAAATCTTCCATATTTTCCGAACGAATGAACCAAATTTAACCAAAAACTATACAGCTACGTCCGGGTATCTCACGAATATGCCCAATTAATTTCAAGCTGATCGGGTGCTTTTTGCGGCAGTTATCGCGGAACAGACGGACAGACAGACAGACAGACAGACAGACAGACAAACGGAAATCAAAACTTTTCGTGTCTCCACAGTAAGCCTTCACTGACGTTTCGGCAATATTGTTTCGGAAGGGCTGTTCCGCTGGGCTCCTATTCTCAATACTTATGAGCTTTGGTAAATTCCGACCAACTTTTAAATAGTCACTAAAATCGAAGAATCACCGGAACTCAACTGAACTCCGGCGCAATATAAGCACTAGGTTCACATAAATGTATTCGTAATAACTAGCACCCGCTAAACTATCAACTTAATTATCAGTATCCTAACCTAGATACACAAAGAAATCCTATGGCTTTATATTTGTTATTGTTTACAAAGCTTTATTATTATATTTTTTCTTTTTTAACTGGATAACATCTAAGTTAATAATTATGAAAATTGCTTATTTTCTTTCGCCACGCTACTTTGAAGATATTTTATAAACCAGATGAAAACGACATTTATTTTATAAGGAAATGACGTACGTGTTCTTGTTGGTGTCTTTTTGAAGTATAACCATAGAGCAAGTTGAAGGCGGTATATTTTTTCTTTCAGTGCAGATTCTTTTAGCATGCTTCCTTGTTAGCCCCGTATATGCTATTTCTTTCTCCCAGAATATAAAGCGTCGTCTCCAAAAAATAACGTTCCATTATATAAGACCACCGTAAAACAAAGCAGATGTATCATTGTACGGAATAATCTATGCTGCGATTTTTAAACTTCTAAGCATCGCACAATTTTTATACCGTCGTATTGGGGGGAAAAGTACTTTTAAATGCAATTTGTTTGAAAACTGCATCTCCATTTATTTTTGAGATATTATTTTTTTTTTGTAGTTTTTAGAGTCATTTGTTTAGTTTTGGCAATTCAAGTGCCACAATGTTGTAGAAAGTAAAGGAAAAATAAGTGGGAAAATAGCAATTATATCTTTTCGTTGCCATTTTTCCATAAAAACTGAAAAAATGTATTTAAAATACGTGCTATTTAAAAAATATATAAATGAATGATTTCTGATAAATCATGGAGCAATTATCAACTAAATTTAATTTTAAGTATGTATATTAATATTACAATCAAATGAAGGCATATGAATTATTAGATAGGCGATTTTTTTTGCCGAGTTTCATGAATGACGATATCTCTTTTTTTGGATTTGTGTATTGTCAGCGATAGTGACGTCCTATGCGTACTTTACTGTAGTACTGTGGATGTTGTTTAATATTGGATCGCAAATGATGAATTCTTCCGCGGATGCGGATGATGTCATTTTATATAAAATAAAAGCTATGTTTTAAGTCTTAAAACTGAAATATGTTTTGTACTATCTGTATATATTATATATTTCTTTCATCGGGTGCGACACTAAATTCTGAAAAAGCAGAATTCCTGTTTTCTAGTTTAGCATGTTTCCTCGTCCACCAAATGTCATCAACAGTTGGTTAATAAATTGAACGGCAAATATTTTCCCATTCATTCTCAGTTCTTTAAGAGAAAGTTTAGAAAATATCGGTGCTTTGGCATACTGGAAATAGAATCTAAATATAAAGAGTATTAAATATAATTAAAACAACAATTATGTGGAAAATCATATTCGAAACAAATCGGTTACATTTAATTTCCTGCAGAAATATTAATTTCTAGAAATATTGACATATATCATTTAAAATAAATATATAGATAAAAAAATACAATAATATTGAGGTCATTATTTTGCAATATTAGTCTCATTGTTATGCTCGATTATCAATAAATTATATTATTAAAAGTAATTCCATCCTACCAATTTTATTTATTTCTAGCTTTTTATGAAAAAAATTTCGGAAACATATTTTGCTTTTAAAAACTTAAAATAAAATCTCAAAATAAAGAATACTAAGTACTTTCTTAGGCAAAAAGCAAGCATTCCTTTTGGAATATATGTCGTTTATGAAGGTTGAATATGATTGAGTATTCCTAATCAAGTTTAGTTACTTAACCCAGTAAATGCACCCTGATGGATTACTGCCAAAGTGATTGTAATCAGTAACTATATGTTTAATTAAAAAAGAGACTTCCATTGTAAAGAAATAAAATCAAGAAAGATAAATCATTCTAACCAGGGAACCACGCCTTAGTGAAATAATGAAAAAATCTGTGTAAGCAGCAATCGAAAGAGCATAGAGAAACATGTTTTCTAACACACAAATCACTTGCCTTCATCAGCCCGTTATCGAGGTATAAAGTGCTATAGTTTGGTAATTTATTTCTTTAATTTAGGCGAGAAAAATCGAGAAAAGTGGTGGTTCTAATTCAGAAATTTTAATAAATAGATTAATATAAAATACAAAACATATTTAGATATAGTAATATAAAAATGAAAGAAATTTGAAAAAAAGAATGCCATCAAGAAATATGGCACAGAACAAAAAAATGATTGAAGCCTAGAAAATCGTGGCAGCAAGAACATTTCATGAACTTAAATCTAGTACAGTGTTTACAATGGTCAAACTTGAGCTAAAAACAAAATTACAAGAGCGTTTCAAATGGAAGTAGCTGACTTTGTACTAACACATGTAGTTGTTTCTCCCAATTGCTCAACTGGGAAAGGGATGTCACGAATCTGAATGACTTTTGTACTATAGTCAAGTTCAACTTTTTAGATTTTCCGAATATCCATTATGCAACAGCCCGTTGCATCACATTTCGCGGCCTCTTTCTATCAACAAATGGATGAAAGTTTCATGCTGATGATTCTTGTGACACTTTGTCATATTATCACACGCTTCCCACAAAGCCTACTGCGAGAATGAGATGTCTTACTGGTTTGCAGCCAAGTAGCAAGTATATAGTATTTTTAACATGTTTTGATATAGTTTTTTCTTGTCCCTCCCACTAATTCTCTTTCGTCCCTTCATATACCTACCCTATATATATAAAATCTTTATGAAACGGATATTATGAAACGACTGAATTGAAAAGAATTTATGAAACGATTCTATGAAACGACTGATTAAACAACTGATTCTGTTTCACGGCTAATATGGAATATTTTGCGATGAAATTAACACCAAAAATCCGTATTGATCCACAGATTTCAAAACTGGTATTGGAATTTTAAAATTCGAATTAGTTTTCGAAATATTAAATTTTTTCTAATTTTAAACTTTTCTCCAATGATGGCAACTCAAATATTAATCAAAACAGATATTTTTTTTCCTATTTTAGAAAAGGTTATTATTTTAAACTAATTTGGCGACCAGTTTGGCCTCCCTTAAATGTATGCCAAGAACAATACTTTTTTTTTTTTTTGTATTTCATTATCATTTTAATACAAAACTTTCATTTAAAACTGAAACTTTTAAAATTAATGGTTTTCACTTCTTTCTTTATTTAAACGAAACGAAAAGAAAACTATTAGGTTCAGATGTCATATACGCAATGGGGTACATATTTGGCGCCAAAATGGCGTTAATTTGCCTGACATGGTAACCCAGCTATTGTTGCTTATTTATTAATAAATGTTTATTTACATTTATTTTCTTTTTATTAAAAAAAATATTATGAATTGTTTTGTTCTACAGTTAATAATTATTTTTTTTATTTATTGTTATTTCATTTTAAAAATAATAGAAAATAATTTAAAAATATATATGTAACTGGTATTCGAAAATGAGGTTTTCGCCAAATTGTCGTAAAACAATTCACGCCAACCCGGTGCTTATATGACATCTGTGTTAAACATTAAATAATTCAACAAATCATGACATTTAATTTCAAATTCAAAGCAAATGACCAACATCGCCAAATTATATAAATTGCCAAGCCACTCGCCAAATTATATGAGTTGGCGTAATTTTTATTTTAAATAACGAAAGAACAAATAAATTAGTATAAAAATACAAATACAAATAAAGCGTCGAAATAAAAATCACTTGATGGCATAAACACGTGTAACTTCCTTACAGGTAAGTGAATGTGACATTTACGATCAACCATTATTGGCATTTAATCTTATAGTCTGGCGATAGATTTTTGGTCAATTGGATAACCAAGTAGTACCGTTTTAATTTACCACTCGAAAACTAAAAAAATTCTAACTGGCGAGTTAAGAAAAAGCTATTGGCGATATTTGAACACGCGTAACATAAAAGTACAAGAATCCTTTGCGATCATGGCAGCTTTTATGTAGTTTTATTCGAAAAAATAACTTTGATTCTTTAATCAAAATGGAAACTTTTCTTATGAAAAGCGAAGGAACTGTTGACGATAGTCACAAGACTTAGGCTAAGAACAGTGCAAAGAATAATATTTCCTAACGATTACAAATTTATTTGCACATGGCTATTAAAAACAGAAAGAAAACTTTAAAATTCCTCGTAAATGAGTACGTGTTAAAAGCAGGAAAATATTGAAAATTATGTCTTGAAAATTGTATTTGCACCTGAATATTAAAAGAGAAAGGAAACTGTAAAATAACAAATACATTAATATGCGTTTAACACTTTCAGGGGCAAGGTACTTCCATTTGTAAAATATTGAAATCAGTGAATGGCACCAGAATTTACAAACAAATTTCGAAATACGAAAATGCTTTTGTTCACTTAATTGATAAAAGGAAAATTTTCATTCCAGTATTCCGCTCCCAATATCGCATTTAAGAATTAAAATTAAGTGGTCCAAAAATGAACCACTACCTTGAAGGATTTAAAGCAGTAAATTGTAGTAATTACAGTAAATTGTATTATGTCAATCGTTTTGTAACGCTGTTAAAAATTACCGGTCGGCAAAGACTCTGTTTACTTAATTAATCTTATTTTAGCTTCTTTTCAAATGTTTAACTGATATTCTTTAATCAAACACGAAAACAATCATTGGATGTTTTAACAGCAACTGATTTGGCCTTAAATTTTCGAAATCAAAGGGAATTGAATGGAAACCCATTTACAGGGAGATCGCTATAGGTTTTTTCATTATAATTCAATCTTCTCTAATCTTTTAAAAATCGATCAAATTAGTGTGATTTTAGATTCTGCGGTGTCTGACCGGGGGTTGGCGAGCTTAGCTTGCAGGGGCAGAGCCCCCTAGTACATATATACTATTATTATAAAGAAGTAAAGTTTGTGTATTTGTGTGTTTATTTGTAGGGGTTATTTCTGGAACTACAGAACCGATTTTAAAATTAATGGTATCAAAATGATGGCGTTAGTCCCTGTTCTAACATAGGCTACATGGGAACGTCCACGGCAGAAGAAAAAGTTTTGCAGAATTTTTTTAAAAATGAAATATAAGTGTGATACATCAATTTAAAGCTAAAGAGTTGAAGTATATGAATTTGTAAGTTTTAATTTCATAAGAGCAAGTGTTTGCTGAAAATGAGCTGGATACCAACAGTATAAAACTACATTTACATTTGAGCTTAAAATACAACTTTTTGAAATGTATGATTTTTTTACTTTTTAGAATTCAATAAAATTACTATGTGTTCAAATCAACAAACTGTTATCATATCTTTAAGCTCTACATAGATAAAACCTTTTAGATAATGTCTTTAATATATTTTTGGCTGTATTTAAACGTTAATACTTAAATGTCACAAGAGTAACGGAAAACATACAAAAGTTTTAATAAATAAAAAACTACTTAAACCTTTTACCCAAAACTTCTAATTCTCTGATTTCGAGGTATAAGGCAGATTTTAAATTAAATATTTTGTTTATGCTATGCATGGAATAGGCTCTGGGGAGATGTCATAAGAGTAATAAACGTCTGTGTCACAAGAGTAACAGTTAATACTTTTGCCGATAGTCTGATATAAAACTGCGTTACAACCAAAACAAACAGAATGTTTAAAGTTTTGTTGTTTTTTCTCTGTTATTAGAGCAGTTCTTGAAATAGTTTTAGCAATAATTAATGTTATTTTGCAAATTTTAAGGAAGATAAATTATCTTTATTAGTGTTTTTTTAATGGGTGGATTTATTTTTATTCATTTTTGGTATTACTTAAGATTATAAAATAATCATGGCAAGTAATTAAAGATATAATAAAACAAATCAACTCGTGCTATTTTGTGTGCTTTCTTTTGGTTTGAAGCACATCGTCTTTGATTAGATATTTTATAGGCTTTGTAAAGCTTCGTTTACTAAATTCTGCTGTATAACCTACCAGAGGTTCTTATAGTAACTCTTATGGAAAGGATTCTGATAGTATATTTTAAAGGCAAGATTTTAATACACGCTTCTTATACACGACATTGTTTTAAAGAGCAGGAAAAATTCTGCTAACCGCCAAAAATTGTAGAGAAAAAAATAAGAATGAAATTGAATATGTTGTTGAGAGAAAGAAACAAAACAAAATATATTACGATAACGTGAAGAAAAGTCTTAGAACCAGCAAAAGCTTCCGCAAAAAAATGGAAATATTAAGAAAAGGAAAAAGTAGAGAACTAGCTAACCTCAGATACTGTAACGGAAAAAAATCTAACTCCACAGCTTTGGAGAATTTTATGTCGATGAAGATTTACGAAGAGGTAATTTTTCAGCTAAATTTACGTTAGTTAAGCGTGGAAAAGGTCACATATTTTCATCAATTCTAGGAGACATTTAATAAGAGAATACGTTTTTTGTTTAAAGAGGCTTTCCTAAATTGAAAAATTTGCGATTCCTTTGCAGCTTTAAAGCCTAGTTTCATAAAACAATAGAAAATTACTCATCAGAATATCTCCATTTGTTACTGTCACGAAAACACTCAAGCAATTCATAATGTAGTAACTGGTGCATTCCCTGCATTAAACATTCATGTGATGGATTTAATGACTTTGTCTGCCGAGATACATGATAATTAGAATTTGGGAATTACGAATGTCTAATTTGCGGAGATAACATCGAAGAATTATTTGAAACGGAAGCCCATAATACAGAACTTCTTATAAGTTATTGTAAATAGCAAAACGTTGATAGACGTTTTGCTATTGACAAAATGTTTATCAACATCTTCTCAATACTGTTACTTTGTCAAAACGTTGATAAACGTTTTGAAAAAGTAGCAGTTAAAGAAACCATTTCTGATTGTTTAAATTTTTTCGAAAGCAACTAAATTCATTTCTGTGGCACACATTCATTGAAACATGTACGAGGGATTATTTTCGTAATGCCAAAAAAAATAACTATTTCTCAAAGAATAGTTATGCCAGTAGATTTTCTGTAAACTGTTTTATTTTCATGCCAAGACGAAATTTTGCCATGAAATACTACATTACTGGTCAAATCCACAAGCGACTGTATTTTCAGCTTTTTATTTAGTATAATCCCAATAAAGTAAAATCTTATGCTATTATTTTAGACATTGTAACTCATAATCAGTTTTTTGTAAATGCTTTCGTATGTAAAATTTCAACATTGCATCTTTAAGTGAATTTTTACTTTCCTAAAATGTATCTGTTTTACTTTTTTATTTGATGGTTGTACTTTCCAATTAAAAAAATATATATAACTATGCAAATATGCCTGCAATGAATCAGACTCCTTTCTCAATTAACTTAATTGGGCATATTTTTTCCCAAATACTCCTGGTATAGATGCTTTAGATTTATTTTATGTTGTTGTATAATGATATACAGTGAAACCCTGATCTATCGTTCCCGCATCCATCGTTTTCCCGCATTGATCGTTTTATTTGTATGGTCCCTGCACAAATTATATTTAAATAATGTTAACGAAACCCGCATGCATCGTTCTTCAAAAACACGTTTTCCCGCATTCATCGTTGTGAAATTTTCCTCCTCACCGAAATGAAATTGAAGGTCAAGCGGTTCCAAATGACATACATACTGGAACTATACTTCTTTTTTCCTAAAATGCTATTTTCCTAAATTTTCCTAAAAATCCATTTGTGATGTTTTAGGGGGGAGGGGGCTATGATTAGTGCGATATTGTGACATGTTTATACGTGTAAATAATTGAATGTGGAACAGGTGTTCTTGTTTGGAGAATGGGTTATTCTATTCTGCGTAAAAGGGAGGATGGATACATCTACTTCGGCCAGCTTTTCCTGGGTAATCTGTTGTGTGTAGTGCACAGTGGAAAAGAATCCTTTTAAGAAAAAAAATTAACATCGCTAAACGTTTAGGTTATACCGCCTTCAACCCTGAATTCGATGGATGAAAAATTATATTTTTAGAAAATTTCTTCATGACTTTGATAGATCAATCGGCGCTAAGAAAAGGAAAATCAATCTATTTATTGACAATTGTTCAGCTAATTCACCAGATGCTTCGTCCTTAAAAAATATAAAAGTCTGTTTTTCCCAGCTAATTGTACATCTGTCGTACAACTTTTTCATGCCGGTATAATCAACTGTTTTAAGAATTGTTCAGGAGAATGCGAGTGAAAGGATCTTAACGATTCATAGAATAAGGCAAAATAACCTATTCCAAAAATAGAACTTCTGCAGTGTATTCATTTTGTACTCTCAATATGGCATGAAGATGAAGTAACCTCTTTAGCCATCCAAAATTGTTTCATGAAGTGCGATTTTGTGCGAAAAATTCATGAAGAATGCTCAACAGAAGAAAAAGAAAATAATGATGATGGTGACGATAATGCAGATGAAGAGTGGTTGCGTGTAGCAGAGTTTTTATCTGGTGTGAAATTCAGCTATTATATTTCCGTTGCGACATATTGTGTCCTAAGCATAGAAGAAATGTGTGATGATACAAAAAGTGAAAATAATGGCGAAGAAGCAGAAAATACTGTTCATGTTCAGGCAGATGAAGCTGAGCCTTTCACCAGTGCCAAGTCTGTCTGATGCAATTACGACGTTTGAAACTCTACGAACTTTTATATATGCACATGAAATTACAGAAAATAACCAGAAAAGTGTTGTACATCTTGAAAATTTGTCGTTTTATTTAAAAAATGAACGAAAAACCCAACATAAATTTACTAAATTTTTTAAATAAATATTAATTTTCTACAACTTCTATTTATTTCTTTTACTGTTTGGTAAGCAAGAAATTAGTATTTATTAGTATATTGTATACATTGTATGCATTAGTAATGCATAAACATGATTTTTTTCGTGTTCTGACGATAATCCATATTCATCGTTTTCCCCCGTCCATCGTTTTTTTTTCACGTACCCCTTGAAAAACGATTGATCGGGGCTCTACTGTATATGGAATGAAGTGCGTACTAAAAAAGCAATTCTAAGATATGCTGCTTATTTTGTCAAAAGAAATAAAACAATAAAGTTTCATTACTTTGCGAGAAAACACCAACAGCGAAGGGCCTTCAACGAATACAATTTGTTAAAACCATGAAAAATGACACTATCTACTACAAACCTTACACTAATATCATTCGTACAAAGAATTTGTGTTTGATTAGGTAAATCATGATACTGGAGAAGTTGCAAGTGATATTATTAATAATGAAGACAATGAATTATTCTGTTAAGTAGCAGAAACTGAGAGGTTGCTATGTAGTTATAGTGTTTGTTAATTTTAGAATTTTTTATATTATTTTATGTTATTTTAAAATTAAACCATCATTAAAAGTTGTTCTGTATGGAAAATATTTTTTTTAAACTTTTTTTAATTATTTTGTTTAGTATTTAAACTGAATTTTTCTAAAATTATATTATGGACAAAATGTCACAAGAGTAACACTTAGCATTTTGCAAAATCAAATGTAACTAACTCTTGTGTTATCAGATGAGTTCAATGATTGATGCTTTTTAAAAAGATATAATTACTCTGCTATATTCTGTAAATTTTATTTCTATAGTCTCATATAATTCACAGAATTTCTGCGTCAAACACAATTTTTGAAAATTGCATTTTTTTGCGGTCACAGGAGTAACAAAATTTTCACTTATTATCTAGCCAAGTAAAATGCTGTTTGTTACAAATTGTATATGGTATATGAAAGTAGAGTACATATATTTTTAGGAAGTTGCATCAAATTTATCTTAAATATATTTTGTAATAAAAGAATAGGAAATATACATGGAAATTTGCTCTAGTGGTCACAAGACTAACAGTAGACGTTTCCACATCTTATGTCGATGCCACTATCCCAAAGAAGGTGCAAGAATAAAAAAACATTTTAAAAATGCGATTTTTGTGTTACTGAAGGACATAGAAACATGAAATTTGCCATGGTAATTATAAGATATAATTGATCTCTATGAACATTTCTTAAAAAATTCGAAATTTAAAAGGGGTTGAAAATGGCGAAAAGCGTTCTAAAAATGTTCTAATTGGTGATTTCCAAGCCATATCGGGAAGTATCAAGCCAATTTCAAAGTAATGGTTGGAAATTGATGGTTTCAGCCCTTCCTATAACATAGGCTGTATTTTATGTCGGTGTCATTACCACCTGGTGGGTTATAAGAGAAAAAAATGTGTTAAATTGCAATTTTTGTGTTATTTAAGGTCCGAGGAACATGATATTTGGCATGACAGTTACTTATAAGATATAAATGACCCCTAAGAACATTTAAAAAAAAATTCGAAATTTAAAAGTGGGTGAAAATGCGCAAAAAGTCTTCTAAAAACGTTCCACACTGCGACTTTTTCGCAATCTCAGATAATATCAAACCGATTTCAAAAGCAATGGTAGCAAGTTGATGGTGAAAGTCCCTGATCTAACATAGGCTATATTTTATGTTATTGTCACTACCTCCTGGGGGTTGCAGGAGCAAAACATGTTCTAAATTGCATTTTTCTTTCGTGATACTAAGGGGTCAAACATTTTGAAATTTGGCGTGGTAATTACTTAACGCCTTCTATGAACCACCAGAAGAAAATTCCAAATTTTCTGGTGATAGAACCTGCTCAAACGTAAGCTATATTTTATTTCGGTGCCACTACCACTAGAGAGTAGCAGGTGCAAAAAAAAAAAAAAACTTTCTAAATTGCGATTTCTGTGATACTGAAGAGACTAGAAACTTGAAATATGGCTTGGTGGTTACTTATAAAATATAAAATATAAAATATAAATGTCTTCTAAAAACAGTCAAAAATAAATTCGAAATTTAAAAGGGTTGAAGCGAAGGGAATGATCAAAAAGCGTTCTAAAAAAGTTCTAAATTACGATTTCTATGCAATCTCAATCAATAGTAAACCTATTACAAAAGTAATGGTTGCGAATCAATGGTAACAGCCTCTGATTCTACACCAGCTATATTTTTTGCAGGTGCCACTATCACCTGAGGTTGGCAGGAACAAACAAACGTTCTAAAAAGGTCTTTAAAACTCTCTAAATTACGTTTTCTGATGAAATACCAAGCTGATTTCAAAATTAATATTGGCAAATTAATAGTGAGAGTTCCTATTTCAACATAGGCATTTTATGTTGGTGCCTGTACCACCAGAAGGACGTATGACTGAATGACAAGAAGCTTGGAATTTGACATGATGTTTAATTTTAAGATGTAAATGCATACGAAGAACGGTTTCTAAAAACTTCAAAACTTCAAATGAATACTGAAATGAGCGTACGAAATAAGCATAAAAGCTTCAAAATGCTTTCTAAATAATTTATTTTAGAATTAATTTTAGTTTTTCTTATTAATTTAAGTCTCATTTCTGCCCAATGCAGTGTAATAATGAAGTTTAGTCAAACTGTGGCTTAATTAGTAATTTTTGAATAATTCGTAAAAGTACAATTCCTTCTAATAAAAATTTGACATACAAATATCATTTGGCATATTTCAACTACTACGCGAGCAAAGCCACGGATTTTGCTAGTTAAATAAATAAAAAAATACATTAAATAAATAAATTAGAAAACTTTAAGGCTCTATATTTCGATAACGGGGAGAGGATGTCAAATGATTTATAAGTCAAATAACAGGTTTCACAACGCTCTTTCGACTGTTCCTTATTTAGATTTTTTCTTTATTACAATAACGGCGTAGTTTCCTGGTAAGAACGTACAGTAATACACTTCTCTTACTAAATGTACTCATAAATTATTAAAAAGAATCATTAAAACGTGAAGTACTACAATTATTTAAAGCAGTTTTTCACAACAGTCATATATGATATTTGTTACACCTTGTGTCTTGATTAGTAATTAAATTATCATTTTACAAAATATACTTTTTCCAAGTTGTTATGATTTAATATAATGAAAGGCTAAGAGTACTGGAAGCGTGACCTACATTCCCAGTGCTGTGTTATGATATTAAGTTCCAGCTAATCTACTCCTACTGTATATATAAAATGCAAATGGGAATTTTGTTCCGGCTGTTTATAACGCGAGTTCTCCAGAATGGATAATGATGGAACTTTGACTATTAGTTAGTTAATATATCGGGAAAGCTTTTAGTATACAATATATCGTTCTACGTTGCTTAATTATAGAATTATGGAGAAACCTTTATAATCAGATGGACCCAATTATGAACGTTTAGGCCTTTTAGAAAGATTCTGCTGAATTTATTTTAATGAAGTTTGTATTGTCAGTTAGACAGTGTTCCACAGAAGCTTTTTGTATGTAACATAACGACCTATTTTGCTTAGTTATATAATTTTGGAGGAAATTTCTATAATTACTTGAACCCGATTACGAAAGATTAGCCTTTAAAAAAAGTTAGACTGGATGAGAATTTCATTATTAGTCAGATACTTTTTTCTGGTAAAGATTTTAGTATATTATAACATATTGTTCTTCCTTGCTTAGTTTCAGAATTATATGGGGAAGTTCAATAAAGGTGAACCCGACTATGAAATATTAGACTTTTTAAAACGTTCTCTACCGTGTGTTTAAACTGGCCGGATTTGTATGAGACTTGCATTGTTAGTTAGATATATTTTCAGATTTGTTTTTCGTATATTGCATATCGTTCTGTACTAAATCCTACTGTAAATGATCAACTAAAAGATTTAGTCCTTAACAGCCAAAATTTTGTCTGATACATTAGAAAATATAATAGCGTTTTCAGGCATGCGGAAGGGAATTGCAGTCCGTATTGCTTTAAAACACTCGGTCAAATTTGCTGATATATTTCGTTTGTTTCACAGTATATTTGGAGAAACTGACGAGCGTACTGGGCAAAGCTTGCTAAAATAAAATACATGGAAAATTCGTGCTAATCTGTTATGTACTTTTCATTGAGGTAATCTTTAAGTGTATGTTTGATTGACAGCAATCTTTAAGTGTATCTTTGATTAACAGTAATTTTTAAGTGTATCTTTAATTGACAGTAATCTTTAAGTGTAGATTATGTATACAAAAGCAAGCATGCATTTTCTAAACCGAATTAAAACTTGACAATACTTGGAGATACATCAGCAAATTCAGCTCCAAAAATTAATCGCCATATATAAGGCTATCTCGGTGATAACTCGCTAATTAATAAAATACCCATTTAAATGCGATTTCGGCTAAACTGGGAATCTTCAATAATCGGGATTCACATTGAACTGTCGTACTTTAGCTGCCCTATTTTGGCGCAAAATTAATTGCATTGTTGTATCCAAAAGCGAATTGTGGTTCCAAACATTCAACATTTTACTTCAATCATTTTACGTGATTTTTACATGCTTTTTGTTTCTTAATTTTTACACTGCTGTGTGGAAAAGTGTTATCACATGCTAGCGGACACCGTTTGCGTTCGATGCCGACCCCTCGTGTGGATCCCGATCAAGGAAAATTAGCCCCACAATTTGATGACAGAAATCTTTTCAATATCTTTGAATTAAATATAAGAATTCTAAATGAATTTGTGTTTTTTCTTTTATATAATTTCGATAACTTTTCCGTAATTTTAATGGGGAAAGTTTTTTTATTTAACTAATTTTAAATGTTTTCTTCTCATTTTTTAATCATCCGTCAAACTTAACGAGGTTTCGCTTAGTTCTATAATGAATTTGTGTAAAGGAACTTGTTCATAAATTATTTTAGCATTTCAAACATTCCACTTTCACTATACATTATTGATCGTAGGCGGAAGAAAAATTATTCTTCAACTCAATAGCTTAAAATTATATTGACATATTTGGAGAAACAGGCTACAAGTTGTGAAATAACCGTTTCAATACAGTAACGAGTTTAACAAACTTGTTGATAACCTCTTTGTTGCTACGGTAACGGCACATTCAATTAAATGACTAAACAGCGACTAAAATTACCTTTACAAAGAAGTATTCATGAACATTGACGGAATAAATGATTAAGTTGTAATTAAATAT
The DNA here is from genome assembly GCA_963932465.1 of Maratus speciosus. Taxonomy (NCBI): domain Eukaryota; kingdom Metazoa; phylum Arthropoda; class Arachnida; order Araneae; family Salticidae; genus Maratus; species Maratus speciosus. The sequence goes on along the minus strand of OZ010788.1, from coordinate 243,815,305 downwards.
CAGAGATGCTCTATTAAATGAAATACGTTTGGAAATATATGGTGATACAAAATTGCAGTATTTCACACTTTGGTTTGTGAATTATTTAATTTTGCGTGATAAATAAAGAATTGCGTAAATGGCGGATTGATTCATACACTGTTGAATATATACACTTTCCTCTGGGAGGAATTTCTGTGGCTCCGGGTGAGGGGGGGGGGAACATTATAGAGTTCCAAGAGGGGGGGAATTGCACTTTTTGTCCTTTTAAAACACAAATTCCCAAATCTTCCCGAGGGACATTTCATTGCGCTGGGGGGGGGGGGGGGGTCACCCCTAGGCCACCCCCTGAATTAAACACTGGGATCATGTATATTGAGATAATAGACATTTATGGCAATAAAGGAAAATTTTCTAATTTATTGAAAGGAATTCATAATTCTAACTATATTATAATGCAAAAACATGTCCGTCACTAATGCCGACTTAATAACGATTGCGGCAAGCATATTCACAATACCTACTCGGTTCATCTGGAACCGTTCTGATTGGCTCGCTAGTTTCAGATATCCAGATCATACAAGGGTTCATACCGATCAAGGGATTGGGGTGATTTTAGGTGTTTTAATACCAAAAATTTTGCAAAGTACTGGTCGCTATATCCGAAATAGAATTTTTTTTTCATTAAATAAGGCAAATAATTCTTTACGAAAATTCTGGTAAAAGGTGCTTGAAAGTCCTTGAAGCGCACAAACCCTGCATGCTGACTTTGAATGTCTTGCAAGTGGTGGTCGGTGAAGCAAAATTTTGTGCTAAGCTTTTTCGGATGGAGTGCGTAGTAGCTCTGTGGTAAGAAGTCTGTCTCCAGAACTGTACGGTGGATCTCTAGTTCGAATCGAAGCAGTAGAAAGTGTGAATAAATGGAAAATTTTAATTTTTAATATTTAACTAAGTTTTAAAAAATAATTTTAAACAATATTAGAAATTTGTATAATGAATTTTATTTTTAATTATCGTTGTAGCGATTGCAATTTCAGTGAATTGCATGTGTTTTTGAGATTTCTACACCACGATGTTGATGCATCCAGTGTCAAGAATATATATATATATATACATTCACTTGAAATCCAAGTGTATCTACTCTAGCAATGATCATTCAGTTCAATATATATATATGTTTGTTTGTTGTCCCCCCCCCCCCCCCTTAAAACTACTCTCTTTCTCTCCTACTATTTTTTAAACCTCTTTTATATTTCAGACAATCATTTTTCAATTTTTAATATCATGTGTGTGGTGTATCCTTTGTTAGATCTCTTGGTTTTTTATCATTTATTTTGTTTTATGATGCGCTATTAAGAGCTAAATTTTGTCATTTTAGGCTTAATGCCGACAAAATTGGATGAAATAACGCATCTTCAATATGAATTAAACCTGTAAGCTCGTCTGATGATTCTCTGGGTTATTCATAGTTTCTTATTTTACATACTGGTTTCCTGTGTTCACATCTTGTTCATCTTTAGAATTTTACCAATTTGTTCATATGTTTGTGATTTCCTCTTTATTATATATCATCATCATCATCATCAACCGTTTTCAATCCACTGCTGGATGTAGGTCTACCCCAGATTTTTCCAATGTTTCCTGTCTAGTGCTTTAGTCATCCAATTTACACCGGCTACTTTTCTGATTTCATCACTCCATCTTACTTGAGGTCGTCTTCTTGGCCGTTTTACATCTCTGGGATACCACTGTAGGATGTTTGTGCTCCATCTATTGTCTTGTCTTCTTGCGATGTGCCCACCCCATTTCCATTTTAGCCGTTTAATTCTTTCAATGATGTCAAAAACTTTCGTCTGACTTCTTATCCAGGTTATTCTTTTTCTGTCTCTTCTAGTTATACCTAGCATACATCTTTCCATACTTCTCTGTGTTGTTTGTAATCTTTGTACCATCCGTTTTGTTAGCGTCCATGTTTCTGCTCCATAAGTTAGGACAGGCAAAACACATTGGTTAAATACCTTTCTTTTCAAACACAGGGGCATGCTACTCTTCAGAATGATATTGTTCTTCCCAAAAGCACTCCATCCATTTCTTATTCTTCTATTGATTTCATTCATGATACTATTATCAGATGATATTTTTTGCCCAAGGTACACATAACTTTGCACTTCTTTAATTTCAGTGTTGTTGTAGACGATTTTCTTTTTTGATGCAAATGAATTGAACATCACCTTAGTCTTTTCCAAGTTTATTTTTAATCCCACATTAATGCTAGCTTCTGCCAAATCTTTTAGCATATTTTCCTATTCTTCAGGACTGTTACTGAAAATTAAAATGTCGTCAGCGAATCGGAGATGACTTAAATATTCCCCATTTATTCTAATCCCTTTGTTTTCCCAATCCAGCTTCTTGAAAATATTTTCTAAGACAGCAGTAAAAAGCTTAGGCGAAATGGTGTCTCCTTGTCTTACCCCTCTTCCAAGCTTGATCTTTGCTTTTCCTTCGTCCAAGCGGATGGTTGCTGTTGCTTTCTTGTAAATCTTCTTTATAATATTGATGTAAGGTTTGTCTATACCAATGTCCTCCAGAGATTCTACTACTGCTGATGTGTAGACCGAATCAAATGCTTTTTCATAATCAATAAAGGCAAGGCAAAGGGGTAAATTATATTCCTTATGTTTTTCTATGAGTTCCCTTACCGTTTGGATATGATCCATTGTGCTGAATCCACTTCGGAATCCTGCTTGTTCTCTAGGTTGAGCTGAGTCCAGAGCTGATTCAAGTCTTGTCGTTAAAACTTTGGTGAAAATTTTATAAATCACTGGCAGTAAGCTGATTGGACGGTAGTTTTTAATGTTTTCCTTCTCTCCTTTCTTGTAAAGTAGCACCATCACAGCATTATTCCAATCTTCTGGTACATCTGGCTTCTGGAGACATTTGGAAAACTGTAAGGATAGCATTTTTGCAAATTATTCTCCTGCTTCTTTGATAAGGTCGATTGTAATTCCATCTTCTCCGGGGCATTTACCTTTTTTCATAAATTTAATGGCTTGTAAAACTTCGTCTGTCATCACTGGGATTATGGCATCGGTTTCTGTTAAGTTTTCTTGTGGATCACATAAGTTGATTTCCCTCTGATCTTCACATTTATATAAATCGTTATAGAATTTTTCGACAATGTGTACTATTTCTTTATTGATTTTGGTGATTGTTCCATCTGCCCTCTTTAGTGCAAAAATACCTTTTCTTCCAACACAAAGTTTTCGCCTATCTGATTTTAAACTTTTGTTATCTTCTAGAATTTTCTTGACAAGATCAGAGTTAAATTTTCTGATATCTTCTGTAACGCATTTTCTTACCGTTTTACATAATTCAGCATATTCAACTCTTGATTTAGGATCGTTTTTCTTCATTTTAAATTCTCTGCGTTTTTTCACCAATCTTCTTGTTTCTTCTGTTATTTTCTTTGTCTGCTTTACTTGTGCATCGCCGGCTATCTTCTTTGCAATATCTTGTAGAGTACTGGTTAGTTTCTTGTTCACTACTGTAACATCTTGCTCTTCTTCTAAAGCTGATTGAAGTACTTGGAAACGGTTTTTAAGTTCCAAATGGAATTTTTCTTTATGTTTCTGGAGATTTATTATATCGATTGATTTCTTTGAGTGTTGCAAAAGCTTCATTCTTTCATATTATATGTATGTATATATATATATATATAGACGTTTTTAGGGTTCCGTACTTAAACAGTAAAAACGGAACTATTATAAGATCACCCTTGTGTCAGTCTGTCCGTCTGTCACAGTCATTTTACTCGTAAACTGTGGAACGTGGAAAGTTCAAATTGGGGAAAGTAATAAAGACTATTGAACCACATATTCACAGATCATTAAGCATTTATAAATATTTTTAGGTAAAATGTAGAGGGTCTAATTAAGTTACCTGAAAAAAATCTTTTCTTTGTATACCGTGTGGGATATCGCGCAAAAACTTTCGTAACGCTGAACTCAAAAAAATAAATAAATAAATAAATAAATAAATAAATAAAATAAATAAAATACATTTCATTTAATTTTATATATTATATTTTCCGAGATATCGTCGAAAATGTAGTGCAAAAATAAGTTCCCCTCATATGTTTCCAAATCTACTGAAACTAAAATTGTGAAAAAATTAGTGATAGTAGAGGTTGATTTAAACCTTGCAGGAAAATTATAGCGATTATCCTAGGTCACATAGTTTTTGAGAAAATCGCATTTTACCGTTACACACAAATTTCGATTTGCGGGCATTCAGCAAAGATGTTGAGGAGCGCTGGAGGTACCTATCGTAGCAGAAGTATAAAAGGATTGTTGATAATGATTTTTGAAAGAAATCATAGGCAATTAGCCGAGATATTAACCCTTAAAGACACGGACGGTTTGGACATACATAATGACAGGGACGGACGGCGTACTGTATGTACCATCGGCTTTTAAAGCCCAGATAACAACTTTTAATGATACATTTGTGTAATACAATGTCCAATAGCAGTATAAAAGAAATAAGCATAAAAATTTTAAAAACAGACTAATTTAATTAGAAATAATCACATAAATACTATCCGATTGGCGACTAGTTTGCATTGAGCAGATCTTTCGATACGCCTCCCGTGTGTTTAAAAGTTAATTAAAAACCTATCCGAAAAAACGCACGGACGAAGGCGGCGTTGCTACTTTGCGACCTCCTTTCGAAGCGCGTTTAGCAAAAGGCAAGTTTAAACTTTCAACAAGAGTTTTGTTTTAGCTACACTGTAAAAAGAAAAGATTATTACGACGCTGAATTTAGTTTTATGAAATGCCAAATGAAGTTTAAATATGCACAACTTTTATTGTCAGTGCCGAATTAAGTTTATCATAAACATATTATGATAAGATTTAAATAAGAGTTATACAGAATAGTAATATTTGATATTATTTAGGCTTCATATCTCTTTGAACTTTTACGATATACTCATTCATACTTTTCTAGTATATATATATCTATACTAAACCCTATGTTGTATAGTTTTTTACAAAGTCTTATTTTTCTTTTAGTAAAGATCTTTATTATAATACAATTAATAATTCATATATATATTGCACGGAACCCTCTGAGCACGAGTAATACTCGCACTTGACTGTTTATTTCAATTTATGGACACGAAGTGATTATACATGAAAAAAAAAATCTAATTTACAAAGTTTATAAACTTTTGTAGAAAGCTCAAGAGGAGCACAATTTGCTTTAGCGTTTATAGAAATTGTAAGTAAAATGAAATAAATGTATGTAAATTATTTATATACGTGTTTACATATTTTTTTAAATATTCAGAATCATCATTAAATTTTGTGTATTAGAAATAGGTGTTCCAGAATGCAGTCGATCGCCATTTACAAGACATTAAAAATCGGTCTGGCCCGAATCTCAAGTGGCAATCAGAACGACTCAGGATCTGAACCGAGTAGGTATTGTGAATATACTGGCGGCAACGATATGCACTTTTTATTACTTACCCGACACATAAAATATCAGACGGTTTTCTACCAACCATTTTTTGGACTCTTCCCAACAGTATCTCTAAAATTATGATTACCTCGCCCTTGCCCACTCATTGTAACATATAATTTTTATTATCTAAAAAGTGAATTATGTTATTCTTTGCCAATTTATCTCAGCGGGAAACAAAAGGGATGCTACATTATGGTCTTCATTTGTATCTTCGCAAAACCTCTGAAAGAGGCTCTCACATTTGACATTAAATTTCAAATGATTGGTAGATTCTGTAATTTATTTTAGTATCCATTATGAACAAGTGGAAAATGATTAGACTCTAAGATCTCTCTATTCTATGAATATATCAAAATACACAAGAAGTATGTCTGGATTATCTTTCTTATCAATTTTAAGTAACCATTTTTCTTTCCCACCATAATTCACTTCTTTATTAATACATACTTTTTTTACACTCTTGTATACACTTTTCCTTCTTTATAACTGCCAGTACCCTCATAGCATGCATGGTCACAGTGACGTCGTTGTGACGTCACTGTAAGTCAGTGTGGTCACGTCGACCAAAATGCATCCACTCAGTGATGTCACATTGTGACTAAGATGTGAACTTCTTAGAAAACTTTAAAAAATTACAAAAATTATTTAAAACATGTTATTTACTGTAAAAAATATTTTTCTGCCGGATTTAATTTTGTTTTTTTTTAAACCGTGGTCCAAGTTGCCTCTGTGCCTCTAATCAAAACTTTTTATTTTCATATAACATAAAATATAATTAATTCATCAGCGACACAAAAAGATTTCCTAATTATGCGAATTTCATATTATTAAAAAAATGTTTTAGGTAAACATACCTCGACTTATCTTTATAAAGATTTTTGTAAATGATCATCTGTTATACTAGAAGTTTCTCAAAGAGTAGTCGAAACATTTCTGTGGTTTCAAACTAAAAACTTTCTATTGCAGTTAAGTCTGCAGCTTTTAATGAGCACGCAGAAAGCGTCTTCAAAGTTTAGTCATATATGCATTTCTTGCTTTATAATTTGCATTCAAGTCATATTTTTTTCCTCTTAGTGTTTCACTATTTTAATTAACTATTTTTTTTTATTCTACTTCTTTCAGACGTTTAAAATAAAATTGACATTTTCCGAATATAAAATAAATGTACAAAATTTATGCAAAGCCCATGACATAAATAATTATTCATATTTCATTTTTTGTTTTCAAAATATATCTTTAAAAATTATTTTACAAGATGTTTTATTCTACAGAAAATTAATATTAAGAGAATGACAGATTGACAAAGAAAAACTTATCTCTTCTCGATAATCTTGTTGTATTTTTTAAGAAGATATTTTGTATATATTACCTGTGATACAAATTTTACTTTAAAAAAAGGAGGGGGGTCTTCATTATTATCATTAAATTAATTTGTACACATTTTGAAAATTTAAGCAATGTTTTATCTAGTAAACTCTAATTATGGATAATATTATTATTATAATTTACATAAATGAAACTTTATAATTCAATAAAACTGATAAAAATAAAAGGTGAAATACAATGAAACATTTTCAAACAGGAAATTGAATTAGAGACAATTTGATAAAATTATTACGCATTTAATTTCCTTCCGAATCTGTTGTATAGAAAAACAAATAAAACCGAAAAACATCTGCTTCGAACTTCGAAACTTAAAAATCGTCTGCACTATTTCAGTTGTTACGACTCGACCGCAGAATAACGGATAATAAAAGTAACAGTGAAGCTTTTTAGAATAAACCAGGGAAGTTCTGTGGACAATGGACAGCATAGACGTGTTGACACGGATTTAAAAACTGAAACAAGAACGTTCTCAGGATCCAAGTTAGTTCAGCTAACAAAATATAAACCCGAGAAAATTACGGTAGCTTTGACTTGTTGAAGATGATTCAAGTCATTGCTATCGTACTTATTATCGGATTTAATTGGTTCCCCAAAAATCAAACTATCACGTACAACGTCAATGAAATTAGGTATGTAAAAATATTATTTTCCCTGTTTGCTTTTTTTTAAATTACAACAATATTAGTTAGCTTCTCATAAACATGCTGTAGAACATAAATATTTCATTACATTTATTTTTTATTTTGTTGAAATATCTAAAATATTATTTTCTCTGTTTTTTTTTTTTTAATAACAATGATTTTAGTTATCTTCTAATAAACATGTTATAGAACACAAATATTTCATTACATTTATTTTTTATTTTGTTAAAATATCTAACTTCCTTTTCAACAGCTTTGATCAGATTATTAAAATTAGTGATTTAAATTGCATTTTAATCTGGTTTATTTTCTTATTTAAATATTTGGCTAAAACCACATGGTGTCATAAATATGGAAGTTTATGGACAAGTATTATAATCAATCATTAATATAATTAATAAACATTTAAAAATAATTAAATTATTTAAAAAAAGGCTTTTTATAGAATAAAATTATTGCAAACATAATTTTTTAATTTTGTATTAAGTGATGGTCTTAAACAATTTGCATTGCATGTTTTTATTTTTTAAAAATGCATCTGCTCAGAAGAGGAATTTATAAAAAATAAGACACAACGGAAACGTATACTATTAAAAGAGATCGTAGATATGTAATGTTAAGAAAAAAAAATGATTATTTAATGTATTATTCAACCTGAGAAATGTTTTAAAATCTATAAAGAAATAGTCATAGCGGGTGAAAGCTTTTCAGTTGTTAAACATTCTTATTGAAATGTTTTCAAAGTGAACTAAAAGTCTGTTGGCAAATGAAAATATAGAAGTTACGCAATCAGTAAGAGTTTAAATATGATTTTACTTTAAAAATAACGCAAATACTTGAACGGTATGAATCTAAAATGTAATAACCATCTTTTATTATTTACTTTTTTTTCTGGATAATTTTATCATTTTATTTCCTTAATGATTTTATCGAGATAAATTTCAAAGTATCGATATTATACACTCTTTATAAACAGCTTGATTAAAATGGATTTCTTATTTATAATTACCATAATCTTGTAAATAAAATATTAATAATAATAATGAGCCTATGTGTGGCTCTATTTTGTGTTTATGGTCTCAATTTTTATACTTTATTTACATTAAAAAGTAGTTAACCATTTGATACTGTGTTCATTATTTTGTTTTATTGTGTCATATAAAAATAAATATGATTATTTTTTATTTCTAATACAATACATACAGAAGAGCGCCGATTATCCGAGCAAGTCGGGACCGACCCTAGTTCGGATAAGCAAAAGTTCGGATAAATGGGCAGACAGTTTAAGGGATGTTCCTGACTATTTTAAAACCTTCACACTTTATCTAGGTTTAGGACTGACAGCACCAGTTAGTACTGGAGTGCTTAAAAATTGTTTTGTTTTTTTTAATTGTTTACTTTTTTATTATTTAATTTTTTTTTCTCTTTTCATCATTTTCTAAACTTCAAAGATTATAATTTAAGCAAAAAATAAATTGGAAGTTGGGTGTTTTTTTTTTAGAGAGAGAGAAATATTTGGATTATTGGAAATTCGGTTGAAAAGAAATCTTTGAGAGAAGTACGCTGTTCGGATAATTGTAAGTTCGGTTAATTGGAGTTCCGATAATCGACGTTCTACTGTATTTATAAAACTTTCACCAGACTTTGTTCTAAAAATTTCGTAGTAGATTCTAATCTCTTTGTACTATCTATATTATAAAGGACAAACATATCTGTGCGTAACGCATACGTCATTTTGCGAATGGCAACACTTTGAAATTTAAATTTTGGTTTTCCAATTTTTTCTACTGCAAATTTTTTATCTTCTAAAGATTTCGCATTTTAAATTTTTACACCGACGTACAAGGAAAAAAATGCTCTTTTAAATGCAATTTGTTTGAAAGTTGTATCTCAATTTATTTTTGAGATATTAATTTTTTTGTAGTTTTTAATACCATTTTTCTTATCGTGGCAACAAAAGTATCCCATTTCTATTGAAAGAAAACGGAAAATAGTCGAAAATAGGAGGTACTGTATTATCTTTTTGTTGCCATTTTCTTATAAAACCTGAAAAAAAAGTTGAAATTAAAATATGGGCTATGTCAAGAATATTGTCTGTTATTCCCTGATAATGCGTCATATGCACACTTTTCTATAGACTAAGTTTAAGACAGAATTGTAAAAGTGGATTGCTTTAGAGGATGCAAATGACGTCATTTTATAAAAAAGCGTGTATTTTAATTCTTAAACCTGAATTATGTTTTGTAGAAGTGCGTCATTTTTACAGCCCAGCTGCTTTGAAATTCTTCACAGGTGAAAATGCTTCACTTTTGAAAATAATGTAATCGAAAGCACACACTGATAAAATGCATTTTTTTTTTTTACAAAAATTTAGAGTGCTTTTATAAAAGAGAGGTGACATGCAAATAATAACGATTTATATTACAGAAATTAGTGATTCATTTCACGATCTAATTTCGGTTTTGAAATTTTCGCTATTGCAATTTTTTAATCTTCTGACCATCGTATATTTCCAATTTTCGTCGCATAGGGAAAAAATTATTTTCAAATGCAATTTGTTTAAAAACTGTATCTTAATTGACTGATGTATTATATTTTCTAAAATAATTTTTAAGCATGATATTTTTAAAATTTATCTTATCACGTGCCGTTTTCAATACATAATAATAATAAACATTTTGCACATAAAGCAACAAACATTTTTCAGCATTTCTTTCTGACTATTTTTGCATAACGAAATTAATACTTCCTTTATAAATAAATAAAAGAATAATATTAAAAAATACACCAATCTAACATATTTGTGAAAGACAAATTAACTAAATTAATACTTCTTTTATAAACAAATAAAAAAATAATATTGAAAAAAGACAAATCTAACATATTTGTAATCGTACAATTTAAATTTTTAGATCTCCAAATAGGATTTTTTTTCAAATGGAATTTGTTTGCAAAGTTCATCTCAGTTTAGTGATTGTCTATGGTTTTAAAAACAATTTAAAAGTATGAAATATTTTTTAATTTATCTATATCGCGTTAGCTCGATTACGAAAGATTAATCCGTTTGCCCTTAAAACAAAATAAAGAGTTCCTCATTTTCCTACGGCTAATATCCATTAAAAAAAAACTTCCCTATGAATAAATAAATAAAATGATATAAATAAAACACAAACTTAACAGACATTGTATAAGCTCTAAAATTATCAGATTATAAAAGGATGCCATAAGCAGCAAAATCTTGGTCAAATAACTCTTAGCATGCGGCTAATAAGAAAATATCGCTTTTCATAAATTTCAAAAATTTATTTGATTGTATAATTCGTATTTTCCATATCAAAAATGCTTTTTTACTGTAAGTGGGCAATCTAAAAAATTTATTGCATATAAAAAATTTATTAGTTTTCAATTAAAATAAATGTTTTCACCTATATTCTTTAACCGGGGAAGCCCGGGTACGATCCCCTAGTTTATGATAATATCAGAGTTATAGTGGTCATGGCAACATACATCCAGCCAGATAGATCTTTGGCAAAACATAAAAACTTTCACATTAGACGCAAAATAGAGTAGCTGCGGTGCTGTGTTTTATAAACAATAAGGTATTATTGTTTTAAAAAATCATAGATAGTAAGAGTTATTTTTATAATATATAATTTCATAAATAAAAATGTAATTTTGGCAATCAATTATTAAAGTTATTTTTTAATGATCAAAAAGTTGTTTTATATATGTATTTTACTTCAAGCAAACCCTGATGTAAAATAAATTAACCCTTTGTATCATCGTTCTATGCATACCCAAAAGTTTTACTTACTTTTACAGTGAGCTTAAAAATACGATTTTATTTATTGCTGCTATCTTCCAACATAACGATTATTGCCGAAATTGTTCTTAGAATTCTCAACATAATGATACTGGTGGTACTCAGTTAATTTTCAATACCAAAGCTGTATTTTTCATTTGAGTAGTTTCAAATGGTTATTGCTAAAATGTACTTCGGAAATTTTGTAATGCATGTATGTGGCATAAAAGACGTAAACAATACGTATATAATGACTATATGGCACATGATGAGCGTTTCGAGTGTATATATATGTATATAACGCAAGCATAAACTTCACAATGATCTTAGCAATGTCGTTACTGCGATTTTTGCATAATCAAATTTATAGGGGCCTCTATAACAAAGAAGTATCCTATTTTCTCTGCCCCAGTTTGTTTGAATTACAATCGTATATATATTTTTTATGGTAATCAATATCATAAAACATATAAAATTTAATTACTTAATATCGGCATTCTTTTTATCTTTCATTTTTTTTTAAATCATAAATGTTGTGTAATCGAAAAAATTCAACTTCACCAGTGACTTCGAGTTTGTAATGCGTATTAAATGAAATAAATTAATTTCATTCAGTATTTTCTATAGTTTAAAGAATATAAAAAATACTGTATATATGATAAGATATTATATTTTTAAAACAAATTTTATTTTGATAAAGATTTGAAAATTTAAACAAATTGTTTCTTTGGTAATTTAATGCTTTTAACAAATAGCTAATTTTGAAAAAAAAAAATGTGATAGATCGATCATTCAGTTGTCTTCACTTTTCTCATTTATTGCAATAGGAAAGAAAGGTGCAACAAAAATTGAAGTCTGCGGGGCATTGCATTTTGATTCAATAAAATTCTTTTGGTATACCCTTGTTGTAGCGGTCCCCAAGTTTTAATTGCGATGTATCGCCGAAGTATATTAACGTTATAGATGTAAATGATTTTACAACATGCATAATTATGACTATGTGTGACATGCATAGGTGTTTACAACTGTACAAGTATGTCATAGTGTGACTTCACAACATTGCCGCTAGAGTCACATATTCGTCACAACGTTAATGACAAAATCGTCACAAATCACACAATTTTCACAAAATTGTGACAATGTGACTTCAAAGCAGTGTCGCTGTCGTCACAGAATCATCAGAGTGTTAAAGACAATTTCGTCACAAATGACACATATTTCACAAATTGATCTCAATGTGACTTTAAAGCATTGTCACATTCGTCACAATTTCGTCACAAAGTTAATACCAAAATAGTCACAAATGACACACTCTTCACAAATTTGTCACACCGTGACTTCACAAAGTCGTCACAATGTGACGTCACAAAAGAGCTCTAAAACGGCCATAACGACTTCTCATTCTAGTCACAATGACTTCACATCGACGTCACGTGACGTCACATCGACGGTCACAATGTCACAGAGTGACTTCACAACGACGTCGACGTAACGTCACCATGTCTTACGGGTATATATAACGTAATGTATATTTTAATTTTGTTTATGAGGACAGCTTTTAAACCATAAGAAATTTACTGTTCACTAATTTTCTTGCGTGCTCATAGTTTGCGAACCATCAACTGGGGTAACTTTAGCCCATAGAGAAAAATAGATCAAATTTGCTGTATTTTCTACATCGCTTGAGTTATCGACAACGTTTTGATCTCAAAATATAGGTGGAGCCGCTAGCTTAAGGCTAGTGGCTCATTTAAGTAATTCGTAAAAGTTCTACCATGGCAGAACCAGTCAAACAGAAACGTGTGAAGACTTTGAGAATTTTGCTATTGCAACTTTTGTTTGCCAAACTGTAAATGATTTCATTTGGACCTTGGTAAGTAAATGTTATTGTAATCTAATTAGTGTAGATCAAGCCCTAATGTAAGATTATGCGTTGTATTTCCTGAGATAAAAAAGAAAAAAACTTTTCTACGTTGGGGTAACTTTGGCCTACTATTTGGGGTAATATTGGCCAAACCAATTATAATTAAAATTTTTGTATATACCTCCTATAAATGCATAAAAATGGGGATATATTTGAAGGAGAGCTTTTTGTTAGTTTCTTGAATTTAAACATTGATGTTTTTGAGGTAATGTTTTCGTTTACTTATGAACTTTTGTTTACTTTTGGTATACTTATGAACTTTTGTTTACTTTTGGTATACTTATGAAAGTTATTTAGAAGAAGATTCATCCAGTGTGTTTCAACTGAACCAAACAAAAAAGTTATTGACATAGATGACTGTAACATTGGAAATTTTGCACTTATGCTGTTTAATGCCAATCTCTATTCGGAAGGATTACTTTGAAATCAAAGGAGAGTTTTGTTGTCGACGGCACAGAAAAGAAGTTATAGTGTTAACGTTGGTCACAGCAACCGGACTTGATGATGTATGAATGGAACGATATTGTGGCAAAAATTAGTACACCGACATTTCTTAGAGAAACCAGTATTCAGTCCCAGACCTGGACAATCTACGTTAAGCAATATTTGTGAGTTTTGTAATAATTTTTTTAATTAAAATACATGCTAATTTATTGTTTTTTTACATATTTACACTTCTTAGCCTCTCTCTCCCGCCTTTTTCAATGGGGTAACATTGGCCTACATCTTGCTGTAGGCCCTATAACATTCGTTTTAACACATAGGCCATCGTTACCTCAATTCAAGGTAACATTGCCCCAAATTTTCAAAAGCACCTTTTAGCCAAAAAAGAAAAGAAAAAAAAAAAAAAAAAAAAAAAAAAAAAAAAATTCATTGTCGGTAAATTTATGATAATGGCGTGATTCCATATGTTCTTACCAAATAAAAAATTAACAGGATATTCATTTTTTAAAAATAAAGTAAGAGAAAGGAGATGCTGAACATGCCATGAAATAGAGCAATTCGGGAAAAAGTTATCCCAGTTGACGGAACTTATAAATTTTATAAGATTTCTAGTAATTATTATTACTATTTATGTTAAATGTGTTCAATACAGTCAGTTCTAGAAGTAGCTTTAAGTAGTTTCATGTGTTTCTCCATGTGACATACTGCAGATCCAATGGAAATACAGGTTTAATTCAATAAATACGGTAATTGGAGACTACTTGAGCCCTTTAAGAAAATTCAAACATATGTCACTTGATAACCATATTACATTTAAAGTTTAATTGGGTTCTGTAAAATTAAGGACTATCATTTTTTTTATATACGTATAAGTACAAAAAAACATAAAAGTGAAAATAGTTAAGAAAAAAAAACACTTTTTTATAAGCATTCAGTTTTCATCTTGAAAATTATGCCTAATTGTTTGGTCGCAATTCATGTTTTTTCCCAGAAATTTTCTGTTACAATGTATTAATGTGGTATGATCACTAAACTCGATTATGAATATTTCACTGTTTGTTGTTTTTTTTACGTTTAATAGAAAGCGCATGCAAGTGAATTTATTAAAAAATATATATAGATTTTGCTCTGTTTTTTTCAACAGAGAAGAAAACAAGAAACATTATTTAAACTATCTTTTTATGATTTCTGAACTCATGATCGCAAATTAATTAATATTACACTACTAATTGATAAAAGTGTATTTTTTTAATATTACACGCTTTGTTTTGTTTTATTTATAATTTATTTTCTACGTTTATCTTTGAAATGTTCCATTGTTGCGGTTTTCCAGCGATTTGGCATGTTTTGGCCAGCGTTTATTGAAACATGATTAAATTCATTGTTTTTTTCAACTCTCATACGACTGTACGAGTTACATAGAATATTTGACAATTTTTTACCTGTAGTGAGAAAATTGAAAAATGCCTTAAAATTAATGTATTAATTTATAATTAAGCTGTAAAAATATTAAAATGTTGTTTTGTCATCGGAAACATACCTTTGTACATAATTTTTTATAATTCTAGCATTTCAAAAAATGGGTTAAAATATTGGGTCGATCGGAAAGTCGTGTCGTGCTGGGAAAATCAATTCGTACTGGAAAATTCTATCATTTAATTATTAGACATTGATTGCGATATCTAATGTCTAATAATTACCGGGAAGAATTTTCCGGTACGAATTGATATTGCCAATATATTACAAAATTCCATATTTACATACTATAAGCAGATTGAGTTAAATAAACGATGTTATTTCATTATTTGGAGTTGCTTCACCACTTGCATTAAATTAGTATCTAAGGTTTAAATGCTGTAAGATGATAGATATATTTTACACATGTTAGTATAAAATACAGAGATGCTCAAGAAACATAATAATAATTATTACAATACTAAGCTAGTTGGATGTGGTAATCCCAAAACTTTCTCCTATCTCATACGTGTTAATATTTCAAAATTCGCTATCACAGTGCCAGAATTAAATAACAATCTATGCTCATTTTGAGGATTCTAAAGATATGAAATTCCGTGCATTAGCTATTGAGAAATAACTATCGCTAAAATTGTGTAAATACTGCAAAATGCAGGATAGCAGTGCCATCTATTGAGTGGTTAACAACAAAACCTGATTAGCAACAACTTGTGTCAACATCTAACTTAATCCTAAGTTAGATGAATATTCGTTCATTAGTTCTTGAGATTGAGCTATTGCTCAAATCGTGAAAAATGCAGTATTGCAGCGCCACCTGCTGAGCGATTTATACCAAAACATAACCAGCACCAATATTTATCCAGGTATACCTGAATCTGAAGTTTGATGAAAAT
This sequence comes from Maratus speciosus, assembly GCA_963932465.1. Classification (NCBI taxonomy): domain Eukaryota; kingdom Metazoa; phylum Arthropoda; class Arachnida; order Araneae; family Salticidae; genus Maratus; species Maratus speciosus. The sequence continues at coordinate 243,799,234 of OZ010788.1, read as the reverse complement.
TTATGCATTAATTCTTGAGATAGAGCTATTGCGGGAATCGTGAAAAATGCAGCATAGCAGCGCCACCTATTGGGGGATTTACACCTAAACGTAAACAGCGCCAATTCACATCAAGGACTAACTAAATCTGAAGTTTGATGGAAGTCCGTTCATTAATTCTTTTGATAGAGCTGTTGCAGTATTCGTGAAAATGCAGCACAGCAGCGCTATCTGTTGGGCATTTTACACAAAAACTAATCAGCACCAGTTTATAACAGGGCGGAGTTGAATCTAAATTTTTATTAAATTCCCTTCATTAGTTCTTGAGCTAGCGCCCAAAAAATTTGCGACATATAAAACAGACAGACAGACTTATTGACAGACATTTTTTAAAAACATGTTTTTCGGGATCTCTGAAAATCCGTCGAAAACCGAAATCGATAAATTTTCATTAATCCAATAATTTCTTCTTGTAAAGGTAGTAGAAAATAAAAATGAGAAATAATCGTTTGTACGTAGTTCAATTTTAAGTTTACTTAAAGCAATGAAATGGATGTGTTTCATCTTCAGTTAGATTGAAATATTAATTCTAATGTTTAGAAAGGAATCTATAATCTCCTCTAAAAAATTTAATAGGTTCTACAATAGCAATTATTTGTTTTTATTTCAACTTCTGTCACATCATTTGCAATGGAAAAAAATTATTCATTTTTTAAAAATGATTTTGAGCTTTTACGAAAAACAATTATTTCAACTTCTATCACATCATTTGCAATGGAAAAAATGTATTCATTTTTAAAAAAAGATTTTGAGCTTTTACGAAAAACAATTACCCAACTTTTCTTCATTTGATACCATGTTAGTACCGATACCGCAGAACACGTTGCCATTTTCTTTTTTACAGTTTTCATTGAAGACAAGTTCAACAATAATGTAGACATCCATTTAAACTCTTCTGTTTGTACAGTGAGTTTTTTCGGCTTATTCCGAATTCGTTGTCTGATGTTGAAGGTTAGTATCTGTACAGTCACTTAAAATTAAATCAAAGTACGAATCTTGCAGAATCACCATCACCATCACCAATGTAAGCCAGTTTTTGGAATGGCTCAAATTACTGCAATAGTAGCATAGATGAGCAATAATATAGAAGGTTGTTCGCATTTTATGGAAACAATTTTGTAATTTATTTTTCTCGTTTTCATTTTGAGATAAAAATTTGGCAATTTCAGAATAATCGTTGTGAAGGCGCCTACCTTCACATATTAATATTAAGACCTTTCCTCTTTCCCCCCTTTAAAATTACATTTTTTTTAAAATTCTTAAATTTAATTATCTGTCTGCATTCGGATTCAATCTGTTTTTAGCGCTCTTTTCCCTTCATAAATTAAGCATTCAATTCTCTGTCTCTTTAATATTTTAACCGCAGCGCACTGCAGTTAAAAGAAAAGAAATCATTTCCTTTTCTCGCTTAATAACTGGATTCTAATTTTCATCCTTCTGCCTTAGTTTGATGATATGCAGAAATTAGTCAGACATATTACTTCTACATTTTTAGCCGTTGGTCCAGATGTTAGATAGATGTGTCATTTCAGTTTTTAACCCTGTCTTTATTTTGTTTTTGTTTTTTTAACGTACTCTTTCGGCCGCTTCAATCCCATGAGAACGTTAGCAACCCCTATAGAATGCCTTTCGCGGTTTAAAGCTAGAATTCCTACACAGCCATTGGCGTTAAATATTTCTTATTAATCTTTGACATTCCCCATTCGATTTCAATTAGTGTACTTTGACCACATGTCTTCCTCTCTTTAATCTCGCCATATAATATATATATTTGGCGAAATTGTGTATGTAAGCTTGCCAACACTCCAGATTTCGAGAAAGTGTATTTTTTGAGCCAGACTAGCTTCTGAACTCGCATGATGTGAATAAAAATATTGTAACTCTTCGCTCCCTTCTCCAACATTGGCCGTGTAATTCTCGGCAGTGGTGGAAACGATCCCGGTGCACAATAAAGACCTTCAGAATATTCCTGCCTTTTATTATCTCAGCATTTCCCTGCCTTCTTCTTAAAATAATTAACAATTGATTTTTTTTACCTTAGAGTCGGTATTGAAGCTTAGCAAAATGAACCACCTGTGCAACAACAAACAACTACTTTACAAATCCTGGATAACTCCCTTACAAAAACTTGGTGCTTAAGGCCGGCATTGCCGAGGTTACATTTGGAGAAGCGGAGCACGTGATATATATATATATTTCTTATTCAAAATAATTACTAATACTGGATTATTACAAAAAAACTGTTCAATTTCTTTAACAAAAAAACTGCAAAATTCATGGACTATCAATTATGGACTATGTTCATTACAGTGGCTGTTTGCACGCTTATCTAGCCTGAAATGTCCACTACCCCGGTACTGAGACGCAATAATTATGACACCTGTAGTACCCGATTAGCCAGTTTGATCTTTGAGTGTGCTATCCAAAATAGATGTCTGAAATTATTTACTGCTATTCCAGAACAGAGATTCAGTGAATGTTGCCTGCTATACAAAAAAAAAAAAAAAAAAGAAAAAAAAAAAAAAGAAAAAAAAACTGGTTCCCGTGATCCTGAATTAAGGTGAAAATGAAAGACGCCCTCGTGCAGCACTGTACCGCAGATTTCCTGGTGGTCATCGGAAAATCCATGCATCCCCTTGCCGGGGGATTCCGTCACAAAGTCCGCCAAACACCTCCTCTTTATTTCCAGCAAGAAGAGAAAGGAATAAATTATCATTCACTATGACTCAAAGTATATTTTTCTCTCGCCGCCGAAGCAAGATTTTTGTTTTTTTTGTGTGTGTTGGATGGATGCGCCGTTTTACAAACTTTCAGTAGTCGCAGCCTTTTTAATTATTCATCGCTTCTGTGAGTTGTGTTTTGAGACATCTGCAAATGAACGTGTGAATTTAAGCAACTGATTGATTTCACAAAATTAACATGAACGTTTATTGCTAAAAAAAAAAAAAACTTTAAATACAAGTAAAATTCACTGGGGGCGCACACAAAATAAATAATTTTCCCTTCTCTATAAAAATATAATATAAGGTGAAAACACAAGAAATTAATTACATAAAAAAAAAAAATCATTTTTCTTGTCTTTAGTATAACAGGTAAGCTATTCTTTTTTCCTTTTACAGTATTCAAGTCATGTTACTCCCATAACTACATTTTATGGCTCCTATGATATAGAGGCATGCTAAATTTAAGTAATTTAAAGTGGTATGAACTCTCGACAAATACATCATATAATTTTTTTTTAAAAAGGGCCAATGAAAAGAAATTTGAAATATTACTTTTGGTTCTTGTACCTGTATTTTCTTTAATGTATAAAATTTGATAGTTAGATGGCAAGTTTTTATATATATTTACAGTGTAAATTGTAAAGTATTTTTTTTTTTCTTTCTTGCACTTTTAAAGGTAATGTTTGCTCTCTCCTTACCAGTTTTGTGCTTGTGCTAAAGGCAGAATTATACTTTTATGTTGATTCCTAAGTAATACAGTATAGATACTGTGTGATTAAATTTTTTTTGCTACCTTTTAACAGCGGATATTGAAAATATTAAAGTATTTCAAATAATGATGTTTTAGTTACGAGGATTGATTTTGCTATATATATATTGAGATAAAAAAAAAATATGTAAAAAAAAAAAAAAAAAAAAATCCTCATGACTGGATTATATTGCTCTTTTAATATATATCTATATATATTAGTTTTGATGGCTTCGTGTACTAAAAATTAAGCATTTATTTTTATTAGTAACATGCTAAGATTTGGTATGTCTAGGGATGCACTGCATATCCAGTTCAGTTTCAAGGTTTTTTTAAATTTAGATAAAAGATTGTCCAAATTTTTTTTCTTTCTTTTCACATTTCCGATTCTTATTTAATGCATTATATATATTTTTCGGTGTGACACAATGTTGCAATTCTGAGATGAGATGTTGTTTTTCTTATCTCCATTGGCCTAGGATTGCTGAACATGGTTGCTCTCGCTTAATTTCTTACATCATTAGCGCTGGTCGCATTTTCCCCCCCTTTTTAGATATTATGCGTCTGCAACTGATATGTGTCGCATTGCATTTTATATAAAAATGTTATCTATTATGATCACAGACAAAGTTTTTATTATTTTGGTTCGTGTACTTTTAAAACTCAGCAATCCTGTTGTAATCAGGCAGACTGATGGTGAAAACCTTGTTAGATAAAAAAGGGGCATAGTATAAAAAAAATAAATAAAATAACTTAAGGTAATTTTTTTTCACAGAGCTTAATATAATTTTGATACAAAAAAATGAGGTAAAAAAATGAAAAGGCTTAAACTGATACTGGACTGATATTAGTATTATTATTGATTTTTTTTTCTTACTTGTTGTGCTTATTATATTTCTTGTGGTAGCACTTCCTACAGGTAATTTCTTTTTATATATAACATTTTATATGTTTTTTTTTATGTGTATATTATATGTTTTTTTTTTATGTGTATATTATATGTTTTGTCAGTCATCCATATCAATAAGATATGAAAATCTTAATACTCTAGATTACTATAAATATTGGTCTTGCAACTTTTATACCTAAGGATAAGCACTAGTGACATATAAAAAAAAAGTGAGAGGAATTAACCATTAATGGCAGTTAAATTTGCTCAGTATTTATTCTTTTTCAGTTGGTTGCTACTAATTTGAGAAAATTACATTTGCGATCTAGACAGTACACTGTTCTGTTTATATACATCTCTCATAGTCCAATTTACACGGATTTTATACATTTTTATTCACATCTCATTAATTTATTTCTATAGCATAGGTTAGGCTCCTTCGTTTTAAAATGTAGCGCGAGTCATCATATCTTAAATTTTTATTAGTTCATAAAAAAAAGTCTCTTTTTCCTTTTGATTTCTATTTCTACTTTATAAAAATTTTTTATAACATGAGTCGTAAACATTTTATGCATGTGTTAGATATCAGTATGCTTGTTACTGCATACACACACAATTTACACGCACACTACACTTTACATGTCATTATATTACTTGAGGTAAATTTTTAATTATTGTTTCCTGTGTTGTGTAAGTGCTTTTCTTTCATTGCGCTATGATCCGGAAATGGCCCAATGATTAAAGGTATATGTTTCAGTTTTGGCTAAGTGGATCGGCCGTTCACTTTCTCAAAAGTGGAATATATTACTTACATGATACAAAATGTTCAATACCTCACATTAATTTACAAGGCGTTCGCGCTCTCTTTTATATTTTTTAAATGCATAATGACATATCTCTCATACTATTTGATACTCCGTACATGATTCCCCCCCCCCCCCACTCTAGCTTACTATGGGCAGATAGTGAAGTTAGAGGTTTCCCTTCATCATTTTTTTTAAATCTCATGTACACACTTTTATGATTTCAAGTTTAACCTGGTACTACATACACACACATATTTACATTTGCATTTCATATGGTCTTGTTTTGTAATAATTTTATGACACTCACCTTGGTTAAACATGGTCATGATTCTGTGTGCTTGTACATTTTTTTTTTACATTCTTTCTCAACATTGTGTACATTTTTACAAATACATAGTTTTACACTATTTTAAAGTTTGTGTATTTTTGTTGCCTTGACATTTTTTTATTTTCGGATTGTTACGGATTTTTTTTTTTTACATAATGTACTTCAATGCAATATTTGCACATGCACCTTAAATTTACATGCATGAGTTAATTTCTAGCTAGTATTTTTTACACATTGGTTAATTTTGTTGTTTACGCGCGGCTGGTGACTCGTTGCTATTTTATTTATAACATAAGGTATTTTATTATAACTGACATGATATTTGATATCGTTTAAAATGTTTTTTTTTTAAATTTATTCAAATGCATAATGTGAGCTGTTATGTACACTTTTATTTTTTTTTAAAAAAAAGGCTATTCACATATAGTCATTAAACTAATTCTTTGGCATTCTCTCACATTTTAATTTTTTAATTAGTGAGTTATAGTCTCACAGTTGTCTTGTGACGGATACATACACTCATATACCATAAAGTATAACGCTTGTTATTTTGCTATTCGTTTTTTTTCTCTTTTCCAACCCTTTACTTGGAACATGTTTGGCTTGGCATAACTGCTACAGTTTAGCGTAGAGTTATGCAATCTGTCGTGCACTCGTACATTTTATGCACGCTTCTTTTAACTTCATACACAAATAACTATCGCAAATACAACTTTATTTTAATTTTAACCCTTTGTTAACCATTTATGCAACTTTTTTTTCTTTTCACAAGTAGTTCATGTGTTGGATATTTATTTATGTTACACAAAATTTGCTCATTTAGAATACAATTTTGTTCATTCATATACATACATTACACTAGTTCATGTGTTGATTTACATATTTTGTTCATTTGCTTTTACACATTGTACTTTGCTTACGATCTATTCGACAGTATTCTTTTTTTTTTTCTTTTTTTTCTCACAAGTAGTTCATTGAGTATAACACATATAGTTCATTGTGGCTGGTTTAGAGTATAACCAGAGTTTTCACACATTACACGGAGTTCATTGCCTTTATTAACCCTTATTCATTACAGTTTGGTGATTAACTCACTAATTATGTAATTGAATCTCACTCGTATGTTAGTGTTTTGGGTTATCACACACATACTGTCCGTATATTTTGTTAGCAAATGCATAAAAGATGTTAGTTCATTGAGACATTATTACAAGTAGTTCATGTGGAATTATACAATTTGTTCATGTGTTTACTTACACGTTGTGTATGCTTGCGTACACACTTATTCATGTGTTTTATTTCATTTAGTTCATGAGTTTGAGGTTTCTTTTTCCCCTCCCTTCACACACATACAGTTTTTTTTTCCTGTTACTTTTCTATCTTTTAAACTTTACACCGTGTTTCGATATTAAAATGTTCTATCAGTTTTTTTTTTTATTTTTAAATTTTAACAGAGTTGTTTTTATTTATTTTATGTGTTTGCATAATGTCATAACATATCAATGACACCATCACTTTGTCTATGTACAAAGATTTTAAAGTTACTAAGAGTTATCCGTCACATGACATGTTAAACTACACACACATTTCGAATCTGTTTACTTTTAACATGCAACATTTTTTTTAACACTTTCATTAGATACCTCTTACTTGAAGGTGGCAGATCGAGTAAGATATCTTGTCACACTATATTAAATCGTATGCAATTCCTTAGTAAATGTTTTTAATATTTTGGCCAGGTGTTAAATTTTAATAAATACACAGATGGTCTATACATGAAAATTCAGCAAAACTAAAACCTTTACATTATCAATTTTTTTTTTTGGTGGCAAATTTCATTTACTGTGTTTGATTCTCACTGGTTATCGAGTGAAATTTTTTTTCTTTCACACTCATATGTCAGGATTTTAAAGATTTCTTTTTGGTAAACAACACTTCCTTTTCTATATTTTGCAAGAGACAGTTTATCTTTTGCGGTAACACTCCTTTTCCTTTTTTTTGTTTATTTAACGTAAAGGTATGGATCCTGTCAATTTTACACTGATGCGTTTTGAGTAGATATATATATATTTTTTAACGAATGCAGCAATATCTTATGAAGTTTACAGTAAAAAAAAAAAAAAAAAATTAAATCTAACCCTTTGGTAACGATTTTTTTTAAATACGGTACACTTTTTTTCTCTTCAGTTACATTTTGCTGTTTGGTGCTTGGTGCATGTAGAGAATTTTTGTTCATAGTTAACACACACAGTAGTTCATAGTTTATCTTAGTTCATAGAAAAAACCCTTACACGAGTTCATTGCTTTCTCAATTCTTTGCGTGCATTAGGGACTAGTTGTCACTGTTTTTACAACTGATTTTCAAAACACTTAGGCATTTTACTTCATTGACACATTTCTTTGGTTCAGTGTTATATTTTTTTTCACTTGAGGTCACTGTGATACACTTCTAGTGTTCATTTGTATACTAGCACACGTTTGTTATTTTTTATGCTATATATTTTTAAAAAAAGGGTTTCCTTTTTTTTGATAACTTTACAGGATTACACTTTACTTTTTTTTTTCATTCGGTGCCTTTCTTGGCTATTCAAGGTATTTCACGTGATAAGGCAGTTTTCTTATGCACGATTTTTCAATCACTCAGTACACAGGTGTGCATTATTTTTTTTGGTTTTTGTTATGCTCATTGACACATGTGGTTTATTACTGGTATATACCAGTCGTAACACCAAACGGTGTTATTTATGACTACATTCACATACACACATATACTTTTGTGTCACCTGTTGTATAATGCTTATTAAATTTCATTAAATTTAATGTAAATCTTTTTACCATTTTTTCAAGGGGTACTTTCTCTGGAAAGTTGTTACTACCTCTTGTTTATACCTTATAGGAGTGCAATATGTTTTAAAATTCACTTTACTTAAATTAGGTTCTCAGTAAAACACATTCAGTCCTTGTTTACTAGATAACATTATGGCAACTTTCACTTTACAACAAATAATTTAACCCCATCTTCCTCTCCTTTTACTAGTTACATTACTTTAAAAAAAAAATGAAATGTCACAAATAGTGCTGAAAATGAACAATTTTTATATTTACTATATTATGGAATCTTTTGTCTTTATATACAGTTCATGTCTCAAAATAATTTTATAAGTTGGAGTATGACCAACTGTTGTAGCAATTGTGGAAATTGCTCTTGCTTGAAGTGAATGTTCAAGCAATTTTATATATTAAAATCTTCTGGAAATAATTTAAAAAAAACATAACTGTGTGCACACGTTGAAAAAAAACAAGAAGAAAATAAGAAAACAGCTGTCCAGAAGTATTAACTGCAATTCAAAAAAAATTTTCAATATATTTTATTTTGGCAAGTCTTTGGTACCAACTTGCTTTGTCATGCTTATAGGCATGCTTTTTATATGAGACATGATTTATTTGTTCTTTACATATTTAGTATTTCTGTATATGTTTATAAACTGTTGGTCACCGGGTTCCCTCTACAAAATATTACATTTTTACATATTTTCTTTATGTGTAATGTATTTGAGAGAAGACATGGGGTAACTTTTTTTCTCTCGCGGTTCACTTCGTTCTTTTTCGGCTGTTGGGGAGATATATGTGAAGGCGCCTACCTTCACATATTAATATTAAGACCTTTCCTCTTTCCCCCCTTTAAAATTACATTTTTTTAAAAATTCTTAAATTTAATTATCTGTCTGCATTCGGATTCAATCTGTTTTTAGCGCTCTTTTCCCTTCATAAATTAAGCATTCAATTCTCTGTTTCTTTAATATTTTAACCGCAGCGCACTGCAGTTAAAAGAAAAGAAATCATTTCCTTTTCTCGCTTAATAACTGGATTCTAATTTTCATCCTTCTGCCTTAGTTTGATGATATGCAGAAATTAGTCAGACATATTACTTCTACATTTTTAGCCGTTGGTCCAGATGTTAGATAGATGTGTCATTTCAGTTTTTAACCCTGTCTTTATTTTGTTTTTGTTTTTTAACGTACTCTTTCGGCCGCTTCAATCCCATGAGAACGTTAGCAACCCCTATAGAATGCCTTTCGCGGTTTAAAGCTAGAATTCCTACACAGCCATTGGCGTTAAATATTTCTTATTAATCTTTGACATTCCCCATTCGATTTCAATTAGTGTACTTTGACCACATGTCTTCCTCTCTTTAATCTCGCCATATAATATATATATTTGGCGAAATTGTGTATGTAAGCTTGCCAACACTCCAGATTTCGAGAAAGTGTATTTTTTGAGCCAGACTAGCTTCTGAACTCGCATGATGTGAATAAAAATATTGTAACTCTTCGCTCCCTTCTCCAACATTGGCCGTGTAATTCTCGGCAGTGGTGGAAACGATCCCGGTGCACAATAAAGACCTTCAGAATATTCCTGCCTTTTATTATCTCAGCATTTCCCTGCCTTCTTCTTAAAATAATTAACAATTGATTTTTTTTACCTTAGAGTCGGTATTGAAGCTTAGCAAAATGAACCACCTGTGCAACAACAAACAACTACTTTACAAATCCTGGATAACTCCCTTACAATCGTCTCCTGCTGTTATCTTTTCTTTGGAATGTAAAATGAAAAATTTATTTTGAAAATGGCTCTTAAAATTGATTGATGGCTCGAAGGTTATGTAACTGCGCTTTTCGAGGCGAAATATACGTATGATCAATTTATAAAGAGGTGTAAATATACTGGTTATTGTATTTCAAAAAAGGTGTTTATAATATATAAATTTGAAAAGTAAAAAGTCTAAATGAAAGCAAAAATGAAAACATGAAAGCGGAACCTCACCCTAAGACTATTCGAACGCAGGTAAATATCAAGAAAGTTAAGTCTCTGATCCTCAAAGAAAATCTGCTTACTCAAACATCCATTGCATTGAAACTAGAAATGTCTTCTGGCACTGTAAGTAAAATAATTCATGCATATTTGAAATTAAAAAAGATGTTTAAACCTAAAGTTCATCTGCTTTTGCCAAAGCATATTGCTGAAAGAAAAAGAAATTGTAGAAAATTATATAAAAAATGCCTAGCTGCTGAAAAATAGACATTTGTGATAGCACTGGATGAGGCATGGGTATAGTTAATATTGTTAGAGATAAAGTAGCAATAGTTAAAAATTAGGTAAAAACAACTTAAATAACTATCTGAACTTACCCGTGATTACTACAAATTGTGAAACAGCAAAGACAAGTTATTTTAGTATAATTACACAGATTGGTGTGTTTAGACAATATTCAATGTGAAAACAATGATGCAAAATCAACTATGAAAATATTCCTGAGAAAGTGGCTGAAGTTACTGCAGCAGCTCAAGTAACCTTGAAGGTACTAATCAAATTCCAAGCGAATCCATCTTCTATACTAAACGAAAAGGTTATACAAAATATTCTGAAACACAATTGTAATCAGAAAAACTATATAAGTTTTTAATTATAAAAAGTTGTCTAAATATACATTGTTCTGTTGTTCATAAATAAAAATTCTTCTGTCAGTTACTTTTGCATTTTGAAATTTCGCATATGAGCATTTCGAAAGTTGAATAAAAAACTTAATTTCTTTTTCATTTTATTTTTAAAATCTGCAAGTATTGTTTTTATTTTTAGTTGAAAACATTCCTCCAGGGGGATACCTTCTTTAGGTATTCACGGGTTTCGCGACCCCGGATTTCTGAGCAATCTTTCTTCTTTTCCTTATTGTTCTCATTTTAGTTGTCAATCCTTTTCCTCCTTGTTTCACTCTTTTTAATCCTCTTTTTTCAGTTTGTTACTTCCTGCTTATGTTAGTATCAATACCGATCTTCCCCGTTCGGCATTTGAATGTATGGGGACCCAGTACCGGCTTTTCGGGTTCTGCCTAGTGGCATCCAGTCGGGTGTGGGAAAGGGCTCCAGTTTGAATGCAGTTAGAGGGAGAGGAGTGGCGTGCTATCATAATATCGTTTTTAGGAACATTTTTTTAGAAAACGGTCCCACAGGTGAGCTCTCTCGGTAGCGTTAGGCTGGGAGGTGTGTGGGGGGGGGGGGAGCAGCTCACATTGAGAAATCCTCTCTGGCTTGCCAGAGACCTGTGTACCTGGTACACGCTACGAGTGGCAACCGAATCTCCAGTTCACGAATGGCTCCGGAGGTTACTCTGAACACGTTAGGAAAAAGTGGGGAATCACTACATATGCGGGGGGTAGTGGCGAACTGGAAGTTTACCGTGGATATTATATTTTCTTATGGTTACAACTATGGCTGATCGGGAAATGCTATTGAGTTCTCAGGTCGGAGGTGGTTGTAATAGTGGGGAAAATGGAAAACAAGGATTGGGGGTCTCTTTTAGTGAAACCCAATCAAAGACTGTGTTTGACTCTTCGGAGAAAAGTTCAGTATGTCAGAAGGAGGAAATCGGCATGACTGTTAGGGGACACGGACGTGGAACCCACCTAGGTGGGGAACTCTCTGGAACCACTACAGGAGGGCCGAAAGTACTCACTAAGACCAAAAAAAGAAACCGACGGAGGAAGCAGAAGCGGGTGGAGGTGGAAACCAACACTGCTAATTCTCCACCGAAGGGTTCGAGAGAATGTGGAAGTAAGAGGAAGGTGACAGAATTGACACCTTCACCTAAGATGTTGGCAACAGCAAAAATGCCTAAGGAAGATGTCCAGAGGTCCTTTGCCGCTGTAGCAGCAACTAGGAAATTAGCTGTGGTTAATGAAGACTTCCCAGTGACCAGGCTGACACAGGAAGAGGTAGACATAATCTCAAGGGATATCATCAGATGTGTTTATGAGACTCCTGATGATAAGCCCTTGCCTCTTATAAATTACTCCAGGCTTGTTAATGGAGCCTTAATATTTACTTAAGAAGGAGATGCCACTGAGGACTGGATTAGGATCTCATATCAGGGCAATGCTACCGTCTTTGAGGGTATTCCCCTCAAGGTACTTGCCATGAATGAGATGCCGAAACCAGTTAAGGTGGCTTTCAAGACAAGGGATGTGTACACCAAAGATCACATTAAGCTACTCAAGAGGCTCAACAGATATAACCCAGAGTTGAAGACGGGTGACTGGCGTGTTCTGGACCATGTTGCAGAATCCCAGTCCATAAGTTGGATCTTTGAGGTTGATGTTGTTGCCTCTGAAGCCATAGAAAGAGCTGACTGTAAGGGGTATACCTGCCTTGATAAAAAATCATTCAAAATTTTGAATGATCCAAATGCTAAGAAGATGAGAGAGAAGGAGGTTGAAGCTCTGTCTACCTCTCAGGTAAGTGAAACAAGTAGTATTAAAGAAATTAATGCTAAACTTGAAAATATTTCTGTCCAACATAATTCCCCCTCCATGTTTTTGGATGAAGTGGAACAATTGTTGGCTGAGGACTCGAAAGATATGGTTACCTCTGAGGAGGACAGAGTGGTTGTTGTCATAAATAAACCAGATGACCCATTTAAAGATAGTTCAAATCAACCTCCATCACAGTAAGGGTTCATCTGCCACTTTAGGAAAGATGATCTCTGAAGGGAAGGTTGAATATTGCACTTATTCAGGAGCCCTGGGCTGGGAATGGCAACATTCTTGGTCTAGCATGTAGAAAGGAGAGGCTTTACTATGATAGAACCTGTCTCAGGCCGAGAGCTTGCATTTATGTCAGCCCTAGGCTAAATGCAATTAATATGATGAACTACAGCACAGACTGCAACAAACGGGGAGATAACCTCTTAGAAGATATTTTGGTTTATAACCTGTATATTCTCAATAGGGGGAATGAGCCAACCTTTATTACTAAAAATAGGAGGGAGGTTCTTGATGTCACTTTTTGCAGCAGAAACTGCTATGACATCATTAGAGATTGGAGGGTGTCAGATGTTATTTGATTATCAGATGACCGACTAGGTCCAGTTGTCCCTGCAATGTGAACATTGCAGGGACAACTGGACCAGCAATGATGAAAAGGAATACCAGGAAAACAAACTGGCATTTTTACTGCAGGGAGTTTGAAGAAAGGATCCTGTCTTTAAAAGGAAAGTTAAGTTATAATAATTCTTCGGACGTAGAGTTGGCTATTGACTCAGTGCAACAGACCATTCTCCAATCATGTTATAATAACTGTGGACATCCTGTTTCTAGTTCCCCAAGGCCTGTGCCTTGGTGGTCTTCTGAGTTTAGCAAACTCAGGAAAATTACCCGCAGGACTTTTAATCAAGCCAAAAATGGTGGTGACTGACAGCAATATAAGTCTGCACTCACCACATATAATAAGGCTATCAGGAAGTCCAAGTAAGACTCTTGGAAAAACTTCTGTGATTGTATTAATGATGTCTCTGCAAGAGCTAAGCTTATGAGAATTATGGCTTGGAATAGAAGTTCTATTCTGAATGCCATTAAATTGGCGAATGGGCAGTATGCTGAAACAGGAAAGGAGATTCTCTCAGAAATGATGAGGATTCCTTTCCCTGATTCCACCAGTGGTGACCCAGATGTAGCTCCAGACACACCTGCTGCTTTTAGTAGCAGTAGGTAGTGCTGGAATCTTGCTAGTATATCATCACTCACGACAGGATCTTGTGGGCTATCGATTCGTTTGACCCTTACAAGACTGGACGGACGTAGGTATGGACGGAATCGTACCCATTTTGTTACAAAAGGGGAAAACGATTTTGGTCCCAGTGCTCAGTCAGATTTACAGGGAATGCCTCGCTTTCGGATACATTCTAAATGCATGCAGACATACCAAGGTGGTCTTTATCCTCAAACCTGGGAAAGACACATATTTTGAAGCAAAATCTTTCCGACCAATTAGTTTAACATCATTCATGCTTAAGGCGTTGGAAAAGTTAATGGATAGGCACATCAGGGAACACAGCTTGAGTGTAAAGCCACTCTCGAGCTCCCAGCATGCCTATCAGACTGGCAGGTCAACTGACACTGCTCTTTGTAATCTTTTCTTTGTTCTTGAGAAAAGTTTTAAGGCAAATGAAACTGCTTTTGCAGTATTCCTTGATATTGAGGGTGCCTTTGATAAGGCATCCACGGATGCCATCCTTAGGGCATTGGCCAACAGGGGTGCGGATGAAGTAACTCTGAATTGGATCAAGTGTCTGCTCAGGGTCTATCCATGCTGAGTTGTTGGAGTATACAATTCATGTTAAGGCAAAGAAGGGCTGCGCACAGGGCGCGGTACTTTCTCCTGTACTTTGGTGTTTGGTGGTTAATGGACTCCTTGTTGAGATACATCAGCACGGTGCATACTGTATTGGGTATGCTGATGATATTGTTATCATCATTAGAGGCAAGTTTGGAAATATTCTTTCAGGCATCCTCAATAATATCCTTAAGAAGGTAGAGCGGTGGTGCAGGGATGTTGGTCTTTCTGTTAACTCAGAAAAGACGACTCTTGTTGCTTTCACTAGGAAAAAATCAATCAAATTCAATGAGATTGTGTTTTATGGGCGCACTTTGAGTTGCTCAAAGGAGGTGAAATATCTGGGTGTCTATTTCGATGAGAGATTGTGTTGGAAGAGGCACATGGATTACTGCATCAATAAGGCCAAAAAGATTTTCTGGTCATGCAGAAGTGCTATTGGCAAAACGTGGGGACTCAGCTCAAAAGTGATCTGGTGGATATACAATATGGTGATCAGCCCTATGATCAATTATGGCAGCATAGCTTGGTATTCAAGAACAATGACTGACATTGCCAAGTCAGAATTAGCAAAACTGCAGAGGACGATCTGCTTGTTCATGACAGGTGTACTTAGGATAACACCCACATCTGCTATGTAGCTGCTGTTGCATATGTACCCACTTCATATGATTATTGAGACGGAAGCATTGTTCTGCTCTTATAGACTCATTTTACATGGGCAGTGGCAGAGTTACTTGAGGTATCTTGATTGGGGCAGGCTTAACTGTAAAATCAGTAAGCACCCAGCTTTTATCATGAAGAGTGACGGCATGCTTTTAAAGCATGTATTTGATAAGTAGTTCAGAGTTAGTCTTCACTCTACAGCTGAATGGGAGACTCTTTCTATAACGGAGCTTAAGACTGGTATGATCTGGTTTACTGATGGTTCTAAGATGAATACTGGTACGGGAGCTGAGGTTTGCTGCCCAGCTGATGGTACATCTTTCTTTTACCCGCTGGGTAGTTACGCCACTGTCTTTCAGGCAGAGGTCTATGCAATACTTATGTGTTGTTACATTTGCATTGAGAGGGTGTATAGTGGCCTGTCTGTCAATATTTACTCTGACAGTCAGGCAGCATTGCTTACCTTACAGAAACATACAATTATTTCTAGGATTGTTTGGGAGTGTTACTTCTCTTTGAACACGCTTGCCAGTAATGGTAATGATGTTGCTATACATTGGGTACCTGGTCATACTGGCATCCTGGGTAATGCGCTTGTTGATAATCTAGCAAGGAAAGGGTCAGTTACTCCATTTATTGGACCAGAACCAGCTATTGGCATTTCTAAGGACTGCTTTAGAACTACTGTTTTTAGAATTTTAAGAGAGCAGCAGTATAAAGAATGGCCTGACTCAAGCGGAAGACAGAGACAAGCGAAAGAGCTCAATATCGGATGCCCTAGTAAAAGGGAAAAGGAACTCATTGGGCTCAGATGGAATAGTCTAAGAAATATGGAGGAACTGCTAACATTACACTGTATACTTAATAGGCACCTTAGTATTATGAAGGTTCTTAACGACCCTCTTTGTAGGGGTTGTAAGTATGAAGAGGAGACTGCCTTACTGAGCTCTGTAACTGTGAGGCATATGCTGTTTACCGTTTCGAACTCATGGGTTGACATCTGATTGAGCCATGGGAAATTCAGGATATTCCTATCAAATGTCTGCTGAATTTTATGTCAGCTACTGGTCTATTTAGGGACTAAGTGAGGATGTTTTCCTCTTGCATTTTTGGGGGATAGCACAATAGACCTCTGGTCGCGGTGCTTTGGCTAAGACCCCCCCCCCCCCAGTAATACAGTAATACAGTAGTTGAAAACATTGCTTTTTCATAAATAAAAGAGAAAAAGGAAATAACTAGGAATGGGCAGTAATTCAAATCCTTCTCTGTTGAAAGAGAATTGAAAACAAATCGTTTACGTCATCAAGCACATGATCGTACTTTATCTCACATGAAACGGCTTGAGGTTTACAATTTAAATAATTTGAATTGCTTTCGCGCACGTGGCCCAACAGTCGGGTTGCCGTCAATAAAATTCTCTTCCCGTAGAGAGAGAATTGAAAATGATTACGACTTTATGCCATTAAGCATGAAAAGATTTGACGCCCACAATACTAATAACTTGAGTTTCCTTCAGAGACGTAGTCCAAAACTAGTATCGTACAAATCAAAACCCTAAACTTATAATACAGAGTTAAAAAATTATTGCGACCTTACGACTTTATCTCATTGAGCATATGATTGTATTTTAGCTGATATGAAAGGCCTTGTGAGTCACATTAGGAATAACTTCAGTTAACCCTCGCAAACGTGATCTAAAACTAGGAGTAATCGTTTTCAATTCTCTCTCAACTGGGAAGGGAATCTATTATCAGCAACGCTAGTTTTAGATCACTTGATCAGAAACAACCCCACGTATTCGTTTTATAGGTTTCGACACTTGTCACATCAACTAATATACAACCATATACTCGATGAAGAAAAATCTTAATCGTTTTCTATGTTCTGGCAATAGAGAAGGGTTTCGATTAACGAAAACCCTAGCTTTAGATCCTGTGAACGAAGGGAAACCAAATTATTCATATTGGGAACTTCGAGCTTTTTCATATGAGTTAAGGTACGATCGTGTGTTGAATGACACAAAGTGGTAAGATCGAAATTATATTTATCAATTTCGTCTCACCAAGTTAGGATTTTGATTGGCGGCAACCCTAATGTTTTACCAGTTGAGCGATAGAAACAATAGTTATACTTATGTGGGTGTGCATTGCGTATGTGGGTGTGCATTGCGTATGTGGGTGACAAATCGATTCTTACAAGCTAATTTACAAACTTTATTAGATATATAGAAAATCTATGTGTAAAATAACGTCAAATTCACTTTAAAACGTTAATTAAAAATGTGAATACATCAAATGATTCACAGTTTTATTATTAAATAAGTGTATAAACAATTAGAAGTTTTTAAGACATTAAAACCAATATACAGATGTTAAAATATAAAAGAATTCGCCGGAGTTCCAAGCGTTTTCGACCAAACCCTGATCGTCATCAAAGGGTGAAGTGAGAAGAGATTAGCGAACCTCCAGAATGCACACTAGTTTAAATATTGCAGGGGGAAACCAAGCTGGAAAAAGAGGGGACGAATGTGGATGAGTCCATGGAGAGACGCCGATCATTCTAAACGAAATATTCCATTAATTGCAAGCAGACCAAATCAAATGTGCCGTATATGGCATGATAATGTATCCTTAATATTTAATCATTATTTTTAATTAATTTACAAACCTCTCGTCAGCGACGTAAAATTATTTTCATTACCTCTTTTCGGTTGGTAACCCATCTTAAAGAGTAGCTTGAGGCAAGCAACCCAGTATATTTCTTCCCTTCTGATTATTATCTTCTTTTGAGTATCCTTTCCGTTCATGTGTTTTATGACGGAAGTAGGTATCCAAAAAGTAGTGAGTCAGTTAGTTGGAAAAGGATCGCAACTTCGCAAGCAACTCAGTCAAAGTACCCTAATTTAAACTTTGACTTTCGCTTAGAATATCTCTCTTTCCAGGTGGACGATGACGTAAGATTTTCTGTCACGGGATGCCGGGTTATAAGGTCATTAACAACAGAGGAAACATTACACTTTTGTAAATTTAGGTCTTGAGTTTTTATTTAGTTTTATATTAAAATTTATTTGAAAGCATTACATTCTGTAAAGTATTCGGAAAATCGAGTGAAATCACTCCGTATTTGTTTTTATGCCTAATTAAAAAAACTACAGATTTACATACTCGAATTGAACAGAAAATGTCTTTGAATTTAAGTTTGTTTGAAAACTGCAACTCAATTTATTTTATTATTATTATTATTATTGTTATACAATTTTCAAATATGCTTTTAAAAAAATCTATCTCAACATTAAGCATTTTTTTTTACAATAATGTATATATACGTATGTAAATATGGAGTCACTCCATATTTGTTTTTATGCATAATTAGAAAAAATACAGATTTACATCCTCGAATTGAACATAAAATCTCTTTGAATTTAAGCTTGTTTGAAAACTGCAACTCAATTTATTTATTTATTTATTTATTATTATTATTATTATTATTATTATTACACAATTTTCAAATATGTTTTTAAAAACTCTATCTCAACATTAAGCATTTTTTTATAATAATGTATATATGTGCATGTAAATATGGAGTCACTCCATATTTGTTTTTTGCATAATTAAAAAAATTGCAAATTTATATCCTCGAATTGAACGGAAAATGTCTTTGGATTTAAGTTTGTTTGAAAACTGCAACACAATTTATTTATTTACTAGGGGATTCTGTCCTCTGCAAGCGAATCTCGGCAACCCTCGTTCAGACACCATAGAATCTAAAAGCATGCTAATCTGATCGGGTTTTAAAAGATTAGGGAAGACTGAATTATAATGAAAAACCTGTAGCGATTTCCATGTAAACAGGTTCCCATTCAATTCCCTTTGTTTGCGAAAATTTAAGGCCGAATCAGTTGCTGTTAAGACATCCAATGGTTGTTTTTGTGTTTGATTAAAGATTATTAGTTAAACATTTGAAAAGAAGCTAAAATAAAATGAATTAACAGAGTCTTTGCCTCCCGGTACTTCTTAACAGCGTTATAAAACGATTGACACAATACAATTTACTACAATACAATTACTACAATTTACTGCTTAAATCTTTTCAAGGGCTGTAGTTCATTTTTGGACCACTTAATTTTAATTCTTAAATGCCACATTGGCACCAGAATATTCCTTCTATTAAGTAAGTCAACAAAAGCATTTTCGAAACAAATTTATTTCGAAGTCGAAATAAATTTGTTTGTAAATTCTAGTGCCATTCACTGATTTAAACATTTTACGAATAGAAGTACTACCTTGCCCCCTGAAAAGGTTAAACGCATATTGATATAGTTATTATTTTAAGGTTTCCTTTCTCGTTTAATATTCACCTGTAAATACAATTTTCAAGACTTAATTTTCAATATTTTCCTTCTTTTAACACGTACTCATTTAATATTAATTTTAAAGGGGTTTTTTTCTGTTTTTAATAGTCACGTGTAAATAATATTTAATCTTAAGGAAATATATTCTTTGCGCTGTTTTTAGAATTGCAAACAATGTCTATAATAAAAGCCTAAGTCACGTGAATATCATCAACAGTTTCGTATGAATCCCATTGTTTTTTATATTCCAGGTTGTCATTTTGGTACGTTAATGTTAGCCAGCCACAGGTGATAAGTCGCCAAATATTATTCTATCGCCACCATTTAACCTATATTCTAATAATCCGAGTCATGTGACTGCGCTGCCATAAACAATTACGGCCCTTCGCTTTTCTTATGAAAGGTTTCCATTTTGATTAAAGAATCAAAATTATTTTTTCGAATAAAAGTTGCTATGATCGCGAAGAATTCTTAGTACTTTTATGTTAGTGGGGTGCAAATCTTGCCAATAGTTTTTTTTTTTTTTTTTTTTTTTTTTAACACGCCAGTTAACATTTTTTTTTATTTTTCGAGTGGTAAATTAAAATGGTACTACTTTGTTATCCCGTCGACCAAAAATCTATCGCCAAACTATAAGATTAAATGCCTATAATGGTTAATCATAAATGTCACATTCACTTGACTTTAAGGAAGTTACACGTGTTTACGCCATGAAGTTATTTTTATTTCGCCGTTTTATTTGTATTTTTATTAATGTTTTACTAATTTATTTGTTCTTTCGTTATTTAAAATAAGAATTATGTCAATTTGTATAATTTGGCAAGTGTTTGGCGATTTATATAATTTGGCGAAATTGGTCGACGGGATAACTAAGTAGTACCATTAAAGCATTGCCTTGAAGTTGAAATTAAATGTCATGATATGTTGCATTATTTAATATTTGTTTGGCGAAAACATCGTTTTCGTATACCAGTTACATATGTATTTTTAAATTATTTTCTATTAATTTTAAAATGAAAGAAAAATAAATTAAAAAAAATTTAATTAATAACTATGGAACAAAACAATTTATAACATTTTTTTAAATAAAAAGAAAATAAAGGTAAATCAACATCTATTAATAAATAAGCAACAATAGCCGGGTTACCATGTCAGCTATGTCATAACACCATTTTGGCGCCAATTAGGTACCCCAGTGCATATATGACATCTGCGCCTAATATTTTTCTTTTCGTTTCATTAAAAAAAAAAAAAAAAAAAAAGTGAAAGCCATTAATTTTAAACGTTTCAGTTTTAAATGAAAGTTTTGTATTAAATAAAATAATAACAAAATACAAAAAAAAAAAAAAAAAAAAAAAAAAGCAATTTAACAAATTACAACGACCATTTGTAAAATGATTTTTTCAAAGACTAAAATTTAAGACATAAAGAATCGCACGGAGTTGATCATACATTACGTACGCCATGAATTAAACATTAATAGTGTTATTACACGCAAAAATTGCAAGCGACAAAAATCGCCTGCGACAAAAAACGCCTGCGACTCGTCAGATTTCCTGAAAATTACGTATTATCCACCTGAAACTTACGTATTATCCAAGCATTTCATTGGCTGTTCGGGAAAAGGCTTTTCCATCGGCAGATTTCCAAGAAAGCTGACGACCAATTTTAAATGAAATTTCATTCTTAAACTTCTGAACATCCCACAATATTACTTTTTACACCGTCGTATAGAAAAAAAATGTACTTTTAAATGCAATTTGTTTGAAAGCTGTATCTCAATTTGTTTCTGAGTTCAACATAGATAGATTACACACGAGACCTGGGAACTGGTTACTTTTAACGATGTAATTTTTAAGAAATTAAAAAAATATATTAACCACTTAACGGTCGCATTAAATTACGGTTTAAAAATTGTAATTCTTTATTGGCACCACTTTTTTGAAAAAGAAGTAACCTTATTTAAAGACAGGTAAAATTATACCATAATAAAGCCAATTACACTATTTTATAAAACTGGTGGGACTCAAACAATCTGAATAAAAGACATAGCCCGTGAATATCACGCGAGCGAGAATTAAGGGGTTAAATGTAAAAAAAAAAAAAAAAATGCTGAGTTTTCAATTAAAAACAATCTTCTTTTACGTTCTGCACACTGGGCAGTATGTGGTATGTTATAACTATATATACCGGGTGGGGTCCTCTGGTTTTAATAAATGTTTATTTGAAGTCAAGACAAACATTTTCGATCGCCAACTTTAATTACTATTAGAATATTGTGAAAATACTACTCTGAAAATGTAGAGGAAGTTCAGGCATTATTGAATGGTCGGGAAATATGAAATGCTTCACTATCTGGCCCGGATGGTGCTGCAACCAAGCATGAAACCGCCAAACGACTTCCTAGTACTCCCATAATACACTGCGGTTAGTTCTGTTTTGATACCTGTTGTTAGAGTGACGCGGTGAAATCAATCTTATTCTCAATTATTGCAGTTTTCTGCTGGTAAGTTTTATAAAATTCATATTATAAAACCTATTTGTCAGTGACGTTAACTAATTTCAGTATTAAGTTTAACATCTATCTTTATTGCTGTATTAGTCAATATATTGGATGAGTGCAAAAGTTATGCCCATTTTTTAATGAAAATAGAAAGCGGAGAACACAAAAAGTTAAGCACCTATGAATTCACGTATGCACCATAATTATGTATGACCTCTTGCCATCTGTCTAGAAGTAAGTGAATCCCACGCCGATAAAACCCCTCTGTTTTAGAGTCAAAATACTGTTGCAACGCCATTTTCATAGTCTCCACATCATTGAAAGTTTGGCGACCGAAGGCGTTGTGTAACGATAAAAAAATATGATAAATCGCAGGCTCAAGGTCTAGGCTATACGCCTTGTGAGGTAAAACTTTCCAACTAAGGTCCAGTATTTTTTGCCAAGTTCTTAAAGCAATATGAGGATAGAGATGAAAGAGCACCCCTCTGCGATTGATGAGTGCTGGCCGCTTAGACGTACATTTTGGTCACAGTCTGTCCAATTTTTGGCAGTAGAGGTCTGCATTGATCGTTTGAATTGGTGCGAGGACCTCCTACTTAGTTATTCCCTTGGCATCCCACCATACACCGAGCAAAACATTTTCGGGATTTAGTCCTGCTGTTTAGGTCAGTGGAGTATCCTCTGCAACATCGGCACACGGTCCTTCGACGCTTCACATTACGGTACAGTATCCACTTCTCATCATCTGTTACAATTTGGTTCAAAAATGGTTTCCTACTGCTCCAGGAAAGCAAAGAAACACAGGTTCTGAACCTCTCTTCTCGTTTCTTTACTGTAAGATGGTGTGGTACCCTCTGATCGAGCTTGGTGATGAAGCTAAGCGCATGCCTAAGCTAAGCGCAACAGTCTTTCGACTGTTACTCTGTGTACCGAGAAGATTTCCGCTAATTTTTCGACTGTTGGATGTGAGGAATTTGTTATGGTTGTGATTTATTGGGATTGGGACGGGGATTGTTATTATCCCCGTCAGAAACCACTGACGGCCGTCCAGAACGGGAATGATTTTTACAGCTCCTGTCTCCGTCTCTGAATTTCCTAAACCATCGGCAGCAGCTGCTATCGTCCTTGGCATCCTCCCCATACACTTGAGAAATGCTGCGGTAAGCTGCGGCTGCTGTAACGGCTTTGTCATACTCGTACAGTAAACAATGTTTGGTGTGGTCTTTATTGCTTGCCATGTTGTTTCCCGTTCAACATGAGTTTTTCTGACAAATGTTGTGCCTATGCATACTCTACTGCTTTACGCGTTATAGGTCACTTTCCTATACTCGAAACATAAGCTGTAACGTCCGTACTCCACTTGTCATCTACATATCTTCAAAACGGATAGAACCTTTGCACTCACCCAATAGCTTTGTGCTAACTTGTTGACGAGAGATGAAGTTATTTTTGAAAGATGGCGCGTTGGTTAATATCGAATATCCGCTAGATAATGGTTTTAAGACGAGTCTAGCGATGATGAACAATTATTCCAATTCGATGTAACGTCTGAGATTCGATGTATCGTCTTCATCTGAGATGGATTTTTACCAGGTTTTACACGAGATGAGGAAGATGCAGTGTGCCTGTTTTGCAATGGAAATATTCAGAAGATGGAAGAGAAGAGGAGTAGATAAATGACTGATGTGTGCGATGTGGGCCCATATTGACTGTAGTGGGACCGAAACAATAGGCTGCATGTGTGACTTTTGTAAAATTTAAAACATTTTTTCAAAGAATCTGCTGATTTCCAGATGATGTCTACTACTGTTTACTCATTAAATAACCTTTGTTATTCTTCTAAATCGTGCTTTGTCTTGCAACTTTTCTATTCCTTAGAATCTTATTCCACATTATCATATTATAATATTATAATTATACACATTATAATTATAAGAACTCTTCGTCAATGGTGTTAACCAAGTTCAGTATTAAGTTGAAATGTTATATTTATTGCTGAATTAGCCAGTTTACTTTTTGCTAACTTGCTAACGAGTGAAAAGGTTATTTTTTTAAGATGACGTATCGGATAATATGGAATATCGTCGGCTCAAAGGTTTTAAGAAGAGTCTAGAGAAGATGGACAATCATTCCACTTCGGTTTATCACCTGAGATTGACTTTTTACCAGGTTTTACACGAGATGAGGAAGATGCAGTGTGCCTGTTTTGCGATGGAAAATATTCAGAGGATGGAAGAGGAGACGAGGAAATAAAATGCCTGATATGTGAGATGTGGGCCCTAGTAAACCGTGGTTCGACGGAAACAACGGACTACATTTGTGATTTTCGCAAAATTTAAAACGATTTTCCAAAGAATCTTATGATTTGTAGATCACGTACTACTGTTTACACATTTCATAATCTTGATTACTCTTGTAAATATTTGTTTTTCTTCAGTTTTAGCACTATAACACTGTTTCGAATTACCCGACTGGTTCCTATTACCCAAAAATTGAAATTCTTTTTTAAATGCAAATATTGATATGTATTTTTTCCCCTTTAAACGCATTAAAAATGTGTTAAGAAATAGTCAAAGTTTGTGCATTACTAATTTTTAATATACCTCAAATTTTTAATGTTTACTTATGAAAGAAAGTGTAAATGGTATTCCATATTACTCAAACTTTTTCTATATGTAATATCATAAGACAAAATGCGATGTTCCGCCATGATTCAATCACAAACTACACAATATGAACTTTAAAAAGTCTTTGTTTTAAATTTAAAGCATACCGGTTTCGGTAGCATATAGCATACCTTCCTCAGTGCTAAAGATGGCGGAAATGTGCTCACATATTGATTTATTGATTTCTTATTTTTTAATATATTGTCCATGTTCTTTGATACGAAATTTTAAGCAGCGTTTGGTTTGTCAAATATAGGAAAGGCCACACTGGTAATTAATGTGGTAGATACCCCATGAATTGGATAATTCAATAGGATCTTTGAGTTTGGAGAGGGTGAGTTTATTGGTAGGGGCAAAAATTATATTGAAGTCATATTGTCTAAGAATTTTAGCAATGGGAAAGCTTGATTTAGAAAAGAAGGGTAACACAATGCTAATATTGGAAAGAGTAGAAGACTGAGGAGAGTTTGAGGAACGAGGATGCTGAAGTTTAAATAGAGCAGTATCAATTATAGAAGGGTTGTAAGCTCTGTCAATCGCAATGGATTTAATGTATTGAATTTCACTATTAAATGACTGAGAATCAGAGTAAACATGTATGGCACGATTTATAAAGGCATAAAAGGCGGACATTTTTTGGCTTGGGGGATGACAAGAACGAGCATGGGGTGGCAAAGAAACAGCGAAGCTTTTGTGATAGCCAGAAGTAGTGAAACCGTTTACAGTGTGAGTGACAAGGGTATCCAAAAATGGGAGAGAACTATTATTTTCAGTTTCATAAGGGAATTGAATATTGCTATCAATAGAGTTCATAATGTTAAGGATATTATCAATATTGTGAAGGGAGGTGTCAATTAAGGTGAATGTGTCATCAACATAACGAATCCAGAAAAGGAAAGAAAATTTATTGAAAAGGGAGTATTCAAAATAATGCATATAGATGTCTGCGAGGATGGGTGACAGGGGAGAGCCCATGGCTAGACCTTCAGATTGTTTGTAAAAATTTCCTTGGAATGAAAATGTAATTTGAGATAGACATATGCGAGTAAGGGATATAAGTTCTTGGATTTCAAAATATGAATAATGAAATTCACGAAGTCTCTGTTCAAGACAAGAGAGGGCGCCACTTATCGGGACATTCGTGAATAGAGATTTGATGTCAAAGGAGACCATATTAAATTTAGTTGGGGATAAATTCTGAATCCTTTTAGCAAAGGTGATGGAATTCTTTAGTGTATAAATATTTGGACAGGAGAGGAGAAAATATAGTTGTTAGATATTTCGCTAGGCGGTAAGAGGCCGTGCCAATATTTGAAACTATGGGACGAAAAGGTATATTGGGTTTATGAACTTTCGGAAGAGCATAAAATCTTGGCTATCAATTTGGCCACCCTTATTATATTACACTCGCATAAACTCAATGCTAAATTTACCCGCCTGCTTGATTCATCAGTTTCTTTGCCACCCGCTGATCTTCCTATTGTCAATCAGAATGCTGTCATCAAGCTTTCTAGTACAGATATTTCGGACACACAATATTCAGTTCTTAAGCTTAATTCTAATTTTGCAATTTCTAAAAAAGCTTCTTTCCCTGAGCTAATTGCTCCGGTTGTAAAAGCATTCAAAAATAGTCATCTAACTGAAGTACAAAAAGAAAATTTATGTCATCTCATTATGGCCAATGTTAATTTTAATTCCAATATTAAATCTAATCTCGCCTCTGTTGAAAAAACTGCCTTGAAAGATCTTAAATCAAATGAGAATATTGTAATTACGAAAGCTGATAAGGGTGGCCAGATTGTCATCCTTGATAAGAAGCAATATATTGACGGAGTGGAAAATCTTATTAAAAACGGTCGATATAAACTTCTATCTCGGGACCTTTCCGATAAAGAATTATCACAAATTAAATCCATTGTTAAGTCTTGTCCTCTTCTACGTAAGTCTACACATACCTATATTTGCCCTTCAGTCGCTAACTGCGCAAGATTTTATGCTCTTCCGAAAGTTCATAAACCCAATATACCTTTTCGTCCCATAGTTTCAAATACTGGCCCGGCCTCTTACCGCCTAGCGAAATATCTAACAACTATATTTTCTCCGCTCCTGTCCGAAAATTTATACACTGTAAAGAATTCCATCACCTTTGCTAAAATGATTCAGAATTTATCCCCAACTAAATTTACTATGGTCTCCTTTGACGTCAAATCTCTATTCACGAATGTCCCGATAAGTAGCGCCACACAGTGGTCCCAAATCGTGATTATGTGGCCAAAAATCAGAAAATCGAAGTTTCGTATTTCGAAATGAAATCTATTCTACAGTATTTAGAAATATCTGAAGATTTATATTCTGTTATATTTTGCTTTTATCAGCTCACATGAATTAGCATTGCTTATGTGAATTTAGGAGTTTTTAGCGTTTTCTGCTGTTGCGTGAGTTTCAGGCAAATTCGCTGCATTCACACCCTAACTAAGACCATTTCAGATAGTTTGTCGTTTTTTTCTTTGCACTTCTCTAAAACAACATTAAATTAGATATTTAATTTGATTTTTCGATTGCAAAAATCTCAAAAATTAAAAAAAGAGGAATTTTTTTTTAAAATACATAGTTTTAAGGCATTTTTGTACATAAAAAGTGATATATAAAAAAAGTCCTTCCGAGTTCCTCGGACTTTTATAGTACAAAATGTAGAATGAGCCTTCTCAAATCATATCCCAAGAGATTTATTGCGACTTTTTGAGAACTAGCAGTTTGAAGTTGGACATTGGATATTGCCAGTATTAGCCCAACATGAGTAATCGGGTTTAAAGTCAATCTAATTTCCGCTCTGACCCAAAATTGTCAGTGTTTATATAATGCAACATTCTGATTAACATAATACTGTCAATTTCATTTTCTTAATTCTCAGAGGGAGGGGGGGGGGTTAAGAGTTGGGGATATTTTTTTATTTTTATATATATTTTTATTTGTTTTTACAATTTTTCCCTTGCCTTTTTCGTTTACATAAAAAATAATATTAAAACTTGACCTTATTTTAAAAAGTACATATTTAAAGTTCAGTTTATATATATATATATATACTAAGTTCTAGCAACATGCATATCTGGGAAATTCAATCAACTGGGAAACATCATTTAATGTTTTAAATTTCCTGATTATTTGAAAAGTTTATTTAACCTACTTACAAATAAATTTTATTATTAACCCCTTCGAGACCGGAGGCTTTTACGCAAATTTTATTCGGTTGGCACCACTTTTTTAAAAAGAGTTACCTTTACTTAATCAATCAAAAAAATGCTCTAATTAAAGAAACTAGTTATTTAACTAAAGTTTTACTAAACTAAATTAACTATTTTTTTTTTTTTTTTTTTTTTTTTTTTTTTTTACTGGTACCTAAAACAAATTCTTTATGCTCTTTTTCAGGGTGCATATATGCAACCATGTTCCCGAACGGGTTCAGTAGTATTATTAAGTTTTACTTTAATTTTCACGTATCGTCACATAAATCTATTGTAAATTTTTTATTGCGTTTATTTTTTTTTCAGTTCATTATATGAATGTTAATTTAATTGTATTAATTTATATGCACATTTAAATTTTAATGAATTCTTTAATACTTTAACAAATTAAAAAATATATGAAAAATTCGCTCAACCCTTGGCATGAAATGTTGCAGTTACTTGAAATGTGTAAATCCACTTTTCTGAAGGTTTATTTAAAAAACAGATTTTATTTTATTTTTCAATAAAAAGATATAAAATTGTTTTATATTAAAACATAATTTTGATTTTTTTTGGTAAAAATTTTAAAACTGCTAGGGATGATAGAATTTTATACCGGAGAGGACAGGGGAGGGGTGGAGAAGCGGAAATTTCAAATATACTAGTGAGGTATATTATAGTGAGGTAATATATAGTGAGGTAATTATTTATTTAATATTACCAAAATAAAGTAACAAAGGCAGATTCTTCATTTTTATTGCAATTTCAAAGGTATTATTCTCTGTGTAATAGAGAGAAACAAAAGAAAGGGGGGGGGGCGAAAATTTTGAAAGTAATCTAATTAATGAATTTAATGATTTTATTATTAATTCATAGTAAATAGATGTTGAAAACTTAAAAAATAGCAATGATATTTTTAAAATTTCTTTGGTATAGAGACAAATGGAAAAAGGGGAGATTTCACGTGTGTGTGCATATATGTTGGGTGTGTTGGGGGGGGGGGGAGGTGGCAAAATTCAGCTGATTGATTCTTTATGTATTTTACTGATTGCTTATACTCTTTATTGTTAATTTGCAATAACATTAAAAAGAGAAAAAATCAATAAGTTTTTAACCTGTACATTTTCAGGGAGGGAGGGACGGGGGGTTAAAATTTTACATTTTTATCATCTATTGAATTAGATGATTTGTTTTGAAAAAGGGAAAATATTCCCCATAATCAAAAATGAAATTTACTCATTCCTGTAAAAAAAATCCCGTAAAAAGAAAATTTAAATTTAATAAAAACTTGGTCCCTCTATTGCACCCCCCCCCCAAATCCCTCCCCTAGAACACCAATTACATTTAGTTTATATTCGCTATGTAATGTCATTTAGAATGTTATAAAATTAAAAATGAAGGATATACAACCACCAGGGAAGCCAGAAATGATTTTTGGCCACTTGATCGAGATTTGAGACCACTGTGCGCCATCTCTTGTTTTGAACAGAAACTTCGTGAATTTCATTATTCATATTTTGAAATCCAAGAACTTATATCCCTTACTCGCATATGTCTATCTCAAACTACATTTTCATTCCAAGGAAATTTTTACAAACAATCTGAAGGTCTAGCCATGGGCTCTCCCCTGTCACCCATCCTCGCAGATATTTATATGCATTGTTTTGAATACTCCCTTTTCAATAAATTTTCTTTCCCTTTCTGGATTTCCCCCAGGGGGATACCTTCTTTAGGTATTCACGGGCTTCGCAACCCCGGGTTCCTGAGCGATCTGTCTCTTTTCCTTTTCCTCTTATTTCTCTCGTGTTTCTTTCTCTTTGTTTCTCTCTCGTTGTGGTTTCCTCTTCGGAGGTGAGGGCAATTCTGTATGAGCCGATATCATCCTGTATATCGACTCATGGAGAATTGTAAACCACCCACGTGTTTGCCGTGCGTGGCACCCCGTGTCCCTGGAAAGGGGGATCCTGGCAGTTGAGGGAAACCAACACACTGCTTTGGCCTCTGCTTCAGGTAGACGGGAGGTGCATATTGGTCCCGTATGCATCAATCGGCTGGTCAGCTGACGTCTGTCACTGGCTGGGGATCAAGTGAGCGAGTACTTACTAGCCATCTCGTTAAGGATAGAGACTGGCATAGGAGTGTCTTGTGACCGTATGGGCCCTGGTTAGCACTGGTGCACGAATGTGCATCCCCTTGTTGGGCTCGGTAGTGGGTGGTGCGGCCGGGGTCTGAATTGATTTTTTATCCCAATATGGATGGAAAAACTTTACTTCCTTCAAATCCTCTCCCATGTGGCGAGCAACAAACTGTACAGAGCAATATTTTCACTCGCTTCTTTGTAATCAAACGTAATGATAGCCTGTCCGATAGTTCATTTAAGAAAACTTCACCTTTCCTTATTGCAAAATCATTTCAGTCTGTTTTCGGTGATGGTCATAATCTCAGAAAACTGCAGTCTGGGGATTTATTGGTTGAGGTTACTTCAGCCAACCAGTCTGATTTTCCATCAAATTGTAATACAATAGGTCCATTTTCTGTTTCTGTTAAAGCACATCAAACCCTAAATACAAGCCGTGGTGTAATATCCGAACCAGATCTTTTATTTTCTACCAAGGATGAACTTTTACAAACTTAAATGATCAAAATGTCATAGATGCACGACGTATTACACTCCATCGGAATGGACAAGTGCTTTCCACAAAGCACATCATTCTCACTTTCAATAGCCCAACCTTACCAAAAAGAATTAAAGCTGGTTACCTTAGTTGTCCTGTTCGTCCTTACATTCCTAATCCTCTACGCTGCTTTAATTGCCAGCGTTATGGCCACACTACTACGAACTGCCGGGGTTCCACCACCTGTGCACGTTGTGCAGAAGTTGGCCACGACAATAAATCATGTGAAAATCCTGAACGCTGCATAAATTGCAAGGGTAATCATACTGCATACTCCCGTTCTTGTCCAACCTGGATACGTGAAAAAGAAATCATTTCTGTTAAAATAACTCAAAATCTCTCCTATCCTGAAGCCCGTAAAATTGTTGAATCCAGGACTCCGTCAGTCGGAGTCTCCTACTCTAGTCTACTCAAACAACAACCAAAATCTGTAAGGCACATAAGCACCCAGACCGAACCTTCCGTTCCCCTAAATAACTCACCTATGACAGTACCACTCGGCAACACAAAGATACAAACTCGTGATGTCTGCTGTGGTTCTAAATGTTATGCAACCCCATTATTGGAACGTTGGCTACCATCCTCAGAACCTGTCACTATAGTATATCAAACTGGTCAGTCACAAAAACCTGCAGTTCAATCCAAAAAGTCATCCGACCCAGTTCAATCCAAAAAGTCATCCGACGCAGTTCAATCCAGAAAGTCATCCGACCCAGTTCAATCCAGAAAGTCATCCGACCCAGTTCAATCCAGAAAGTCATCTGACCCAATTCAATCCAAAAAGTCATCTGAACTCCAGACTGATACTAAAGCTGTTAAATCTAAAAAAACATCACAGAAACCTGATACTAGTCAAACAGTGAAACCAAGCAAAAACATCTGCGTTCAGAAAGAGAGAAAAACAATCGGGGCTCTTCACAGTGGAACACTGTGAAAAAAAAGAGCAAGAACAACTGGCTAAATCCACCTGTCACAAACTTAAAGGATCCGAAGCAGCTCCAGAACTATGTAGATGAAGCAATGGACTCTGAGTCGTATGAGTCAAGTGCTGAGGAAGAAAATACAGTTTTCGAGGAATTTTTACCTAATTGATTTTGCATTGTTTTTTACACATGTGTTTTTTAAACTTGTGTTTATGTAGTATTTGTACCTCTTTTTAAACTTGGTATCTTTTAACAGTTATTACTTTATAACTCCACAGATTTTAATTAGAATACGCTTGCCTTTTAACTATGGACTTTTGAATATTTTAAATGGTTTTAATTATACATCTTGCTGTTTTCATTAATTTTTTTGGTTTTCTCATTTTTTTGTTATTCTTTTCTTACTCAAATTTTTGGGTTTTTTATGTTTTTCGATTTTGACTTTGTCTTGGCGCAGCATGTCCCTATAGGGACTTTGCGCCATAAACCCCATACAACCAACCAACCAACCAACCAACCAACCCTTTCTGGATTCGTTATGTTGATGACACATTCACCTTAATTGACACCTCCCTTCACAATATTGATAATATCCTTAACATTATGAACTCTATTGCTAGCAATATTCAATTCACTTATGAAACTGAAAATAATAGTTCTCTCCCATTTTTGGATACCCTTTGTCACTCGCACTGTAAACGGTTTCACTACTTCTGTCTATCACAAAAGCTTCGCTGTTTCTTTGCCACCCCATGCTCGTTCTTGTCATCCCCCAAGCCAAAAAATGTCCGCCTTTTATGCCTTTATAAATCGTGCTATACATGTTTGCTCTGATTCTCAGCCATTTAATAGTGAAATTCAATACATTAAATCCATTACGATTGACAGAGGTTACAACCCTTGTATAATTAATACTGCTCTATTTAAACTTCAGCATCCTCGTTCCTCAAACTCTCCTCAGTCTTCTACTCTTTCCAATATTAGCACTGTGTTATCCTTCTTTTCTAAATCAAGCTTTTCCAGTGCTAAAATTTTTAGACAATATGACTTGAATATAATTTTTGCCCCTACCAATAAACTCACCCACTCCAAACTCAAAGATCCTATTGAATTATTCAATTCATGGGGTATCTACCGCATTAATTGCCAGTGTGGCCTTTCCTATGTTGGACAAACCAAACGCTGCTTAAAATTTCGTATCAAAGAACATTAACAATATATTAAAAAACAAGAAATCAATAAATCCTCTATTGCAAAACATTGCTGGGAGATGAATCATACTTTTGACTTCAATTCGGTTAAAATAATCTCTAAACCTACTTCTATACACGAACTTACTTCCTTGAAGCATTTCATATTTATAAAAATATAAAAAATATTGTGAATTGTGAATTCGCTATTCCCCCATTATCAGACTGTCGGAAATATTACATAAAGACTTCTTTCTCTTAATTCCCCCCCCCTCACTACTTCGGTTCCATTTCCCACCTTTTTTTTCCCTATTGGCTGTTGCCTGCAATCCTCTGTTTTCCTATTGGTCAATAAACCTTTAACTGGAATTCCCATCTCTCCTATATATGTGAGCAAATTTCCGCCATCCTTAGCACTGAGGAAGGTATGCTATATGCTACCGAAACCGGTATGCTTTAAATTTAAAATTTTGGTGCTTTTAACGTTGCTATTTTTTACGCTTTTATTATATTGCACCAAGCTCCTACTTGATAATTATTAGTCTCTGTTTGCTTAAAAGGTGACCGATAATAATAATACAGTTACAAGTTTAAAATATACTTTATATTTAAATTTCCTAATACTTTCGGTCTGCAATCCATTGTAAGGAATATTTTCATTAATTGCCGTTCTATTAATTTTATTATTGTATTCGTATCTAGCCATTAATTTTATCGCCAATCCACATCTCTGTCCCACTTAAATTTTAAGCAGAATATCACATTAGATTTTGATCAAGTAAAAATTACATGCCCAACATCCAAACACTACGCGTTCATTATCAAAGAATTCGTAGAATTTTTGTGTAAAAGCAATCAAGTATGTAACGACGCACTGTCGTATAATATCCCAAATATATGGTTAAATATCCTGAAAAATTAAACACCCAATAATTTTCTTCTACTTAGATTTAATCTGAAGCTACTTCTACTACTTCCCATTCAAAACGAAGTGACGTATGTTAACAAAGTGTCATATTAAAATGAATCGAACATCAATTAAATATGTTCCTCTACACAAGTTTAATCCGAAGCGTCCCTAATTTTACTACGCCTCAGCTACGTATTTAAAAACTAAAATGACGTATTAAAATGAATGGATCGACAGTTAAATATCTTTCCTCAACAAAAATTTAATCAGGAAGACACTACTACTTCCACTTCCAAGTACCCTAAGAATTATAGACTTTCCTATTTCAAATGAAGTGCGTATTTGAAATGAATAGAACGGCAATTAATGAAAATATTTCTTGACGATGGCTGCGAGAATGCGGACCGAAAGTACAAAGAAATTTAAGTAAAATGTATATTTTAAACTTGTAACAATAATTACTATTATCTATCAGCTTTTAAATAAACATAAAACTTTTTAAAGTTCATATTGTGTAGTCCTCTATTAAACTTTTGTATACAAAGAGTGTTATAAAAGTTAAAAATTGGATCTGAAATATTGCGGTATTTCACTGTAACTCAAACTGAAAAAGGGATTAAAGCAAATTTAATGACTGCTTCTGATAATGGATTCTTTGCTGATAAACTAAATAATACAAGAAACATTTCAATATAACTTAGATTTATTTTTATATCAGAACATCGATAGCAATTAAAGTAACTCAGTAAAACAGCTTTTATTGGATAAAAACAGCAAAAGTGACATTCATTGAAAGTTGCTTTTGGCAGTAAAGGTGGCTATAAAATGTAGGTATATTTATTATATTCATTAAAGGAATAGTGTTCCCACTTTTTTATGCTTTATCAGACACGATTTTTTTGGATTTAAAGGAATTAAGTTTTATGTACTGATTTTCCTCGGTTGAAACAATATTCATTCTTTCCATAAACGAATTGTAGATGATAAGTTACTCTTGACAAATAATGTTAGAT
This sequence comes from Maratus speciosus, assembly GCA_963932465.1. Classification (NCBI taxonomy): domain Eukaryota; kingdom Metazoa; phylum Arthropoda; class Arachnida; order Araneae; family Salticidae; genus Maratus; species Maratus speciosus. Next base: position 243,764,416 of record OZ010788.1, on the reverse strand, counting down.
GCTATCATATATTAACAAAGGAGAAAATCTAGGTGAATTAAATATACATATTGATTAGATTTATAGTTATGTTTTACTTATATTTATAATACGCATTGATAGATATATTTTTATCTACGAATATCCAAATTTATGGAAGATTTTGTCCTTTGTGCTAAACATTGTTCAGGTATTCATGGGGTGTATCTATTAAATAAGAAGAAGCAACTTGAAGAAAAAGTAGAAACTACTAAAAGTTTCCTTCCCTAATAATTGTGTAAATTGTATTTTTTTTCTTTTGGTATTGTATCTGCAGCCCTAACATGCTAACTGCCATACGACGCGCCGGTCGTTGAAAAACACCATTAAATAAAGAAAATCTTACTGGTAAAAATTTCCTGCCAGAAATTTTTAATAACAATCTTTTCTTTATAGAAGATTTCTGGTCAAAATTTCTAGTGCATACATCTATACTTTTAAAAGACAGAGATGTCCGTCTGTATGTGTGTGTGTGTCGTTGCACGATTGATAGGAAAATCTCGCAGGTAGAGGTCTGAAACATTGGGTGAGAATAGTCCAAGACAGGACTTGATGCACCTAAGGTTCATATTACTTATTCTTTTGAATTATCCGAAATAATAATTAAAAACGAAGAAAACGCATTACTGGCACCAGCATAGGAGAATGAAGTCGATCGGATCTCCGAAGGGCTGTGGCTGAGAAAAAACGGAGGCTCTCCTTCATCGTCGTTTTATCTTAATGTGGGACACTAGGTATGCACAACCTGTGGCCCGCGAATTTCGTCAAATTATAATTGGCATAAATCGCAATTTTTGACCATTGATTGCAGTAAAAAATCGTGAATTTCGTCAATTTGCCGCGGAAAACAATTGCAAATTTTGTTAGTCAGTTAAAAATCGTGAATTTCATTAATTGCTCGGCCGATACCATTTGTATCAACACAGGAAATTTCAGAGTTGCTAATTTCGTCAGTTTCTAGTCGAAAATATTTCGAATTTTATCGGGCGCAAAAAAAATTGCGTGTTTCGCCCATCGCGCGCGGAAAAGTCGAAAATTTTGCTGATCGAGTACAGGGAAATCACGAGTTTTCTCATTTTATCACGAGAAATGTCGCGAATTTCTCCAATTTGCCGCAGGAAATTGCCAATTTTGTCAATCAATTAACATATGAGAATTTTGTTGACTGGGCGCGAAAAACCGCTTCGTCGATCGGGCGCGGAAAAATCGCGAGTTTCGTCGATTGGAAGTGGAAAAATCGCGAGTTTCGCTGAATTGGGACAGGAAAATCCCCTGTTTTGTCGATCGGGATAAAATAGCGAATTTCGTTAATCAGGAATGGGAAAATCGAGAATTTCGTTGATCGGCTGCGGAAAACTCACGAGTTTCGTCGGTTTATCCGGAGAAAAAGTCGCGAATTTCACCAATTTGCCGAGGGAATAAATATAATATTTCGTCAGTGAGTTAAGAATCGCGAATTTCGTCGCTCAGCACGGAAAAATTGCGAATTTCGTTGATAAGTCACGGGAAAATCGCGAATATCGTTGATCAGGAGCTGGAAAATTGCGAATTTTGTCGATGAGGTTGAAAAAATTGCAAATTTTGTTGATTGGTTGCGTGAAAATCACGAGATTCGTCAGTTTATCGCGAGAAAAAGTCTCGAATTTCGCCAATTCGCGAAGGGGAAAATTTTTAATTTGTGAATTTCGTCGACCGGGCAAGAAAAAATCGCGAGTACTGCCGATCCGGCGGGTTAAAATCGCAAATCTTGTCAATCGAGCGGGGGAAAATTGCAACTTTTGTGGATCGGGAGCGAAAAATTCGCAAATTTCGTTGATCGGGCAGAGGAAAGATCGCGAATTTTGTGGATTAAGTGCAAAAAAATTGCAAACTTTGTCGATCGGCTACAGTAAAATCTCGAGTTTCGGCAGTTTATCGCGAGAAAAGTCGTGAATTTCGGCAATTCGCCACAGGAAAAAGATGAAAATTTCGTAAATTAGGAATCGCGAATTTCGTTGACTGGGCGCAGAAAAATCGCAAATTCCGTTGACTGGGTACGGAAAATTCGCGAATTTCGTCTATAAGGTGTGGAAAAATCGCGAATTTTCTCGATCAGGCACAGAAAAATCAAAAATTTCGTTGATCGGCTGCAGAAAAATTGCGAGTTTCGTCAATTTAACTTCGTTCATAAAGTTTACATTTTTTCGGCACTAGCCATTTTCATGCCTATGTTTCATTTCTAGCATTTTTAATAAAGCAGAATTTTTTCCCCTGAATAAAGTCAAGATAAATTTTCACTCTTTGAAAATAATGCTTGCTATATCTACAAACATAAACTGTTGATATATCCTTGCCAACTGAATCGGGTATGTTGATTGGGTATGGAAACCTAAAGATGTAAAACTGCCACGCCTCTGAAGCTATGCTTTTATAGGCCACAGATCCCCCCCCCCCACATCACCGAAATAGAATTTTCTCTGTGTTACTGATGTGGCCCTCGACAACCCTGACATTTTTGTAAGTGGCCCTTCTCTTAAAAAAGTTGTGCACCCTTATGCTACACTATAAAAAAAAAAAAAAAATATGGATACTTTTCGGTTAGCCGGGTGCCAGTGTTATGTATACATGTATATGTCTATATACATGTCTATATATGTATGTATATATATACATATATATGGTTATATATGTATATATGTGTGTATATATAATATATGTATTATCCTTATTTAGTTCTTATACCCAAATTTCATAAGAAACCAATTAAATTTAGGACTGTAACTACTGGATGCAATACATATAATAATATAGCCAAAAAACTTCTATTAAAATTTCTCAATCAAATATATATAATGACAACAAACACTGACTGATAATACACATTGTATAAAAAATAGCTATCATCTTGTCAATATTATGAAAAACCTTAAATGTGTAAGTAATATAACGACATATGATTTCAAAAATCTTTTTAATAATATAAATTTATTAGATCTACATAATATTATAAACGCATTATTTGGAAAGTATCATCAAAAACTGGATTTACCATTTAATAGAGATATAGCTTATTTTAAATCTTTAACAAATTTCATTATCTATAATAATTATATTTTGCAAGATTACCCATTATATTTACACAACGTCGGTATACCACAAGGTGGATGTACATCCAGTTTATTATCAGACTTATATCACTATGAACGTACTTTTACTAATAGTAATCTACATTTATATCGTTATATTGATGACATAATTTTAATTGCCACTGATCAAACTAATTTTTCTCAATTTCCAGTAGATTATCCTACTAATTTAGAATTAACGGAAAATCTCCTATCTAACAATACAATTAACTTTTTAGATCTTAAAATTACAATAAAAGAAAACAAAACAATAACTGATCTATATGATAAACGTAAAGAATTGAAATTCAAAGTTAATACATTTACTAATTGTAAATCTTGTCTTCATAATTCTGTATATCGTAATATAATCCTTAATCATTTATCTATCTATACTTCTATACTAATATTATAAAGAGGTAAAAATTGTTCATTTGTAGGAAGTAAGCTCTGGAACTACCGAACCGATTCTAAAAGTAATGGTATCAAAATGATGGTGTTAGTCCAACTTAGAGCATAGGGTATATCTTATGTCCGTGCCACTGGCCAAAAGGGGTGCAGGAGCAAAAAACGTTCTAAAAATGTGATTTTTGTGTTAATAAAGGGCCTAGAAACATGAAATGGGATGGTAGTTGCTTATAAGATACTAATAGAAGGACATTCTTTAAAGACATTTCTTTAAAAAAAAATCAAAATTAAAAAGAGGTGATAATGCGCGAAAAGCGTTCTAAAAAATGTTCTAAATGGCGATTTTTACACAATTTCAGGAAGTCCCAAACCGATATAAAAAATAATGGTGATAACACTTGCTTCAACATAGGCTACATTTTATGTCGGTGCCACTACCCCAAAAGGGGTACAGGAGCAAGAAACGTTCAGAATTGCGATTTCTGTGTTACTGAAGGATCCAGATACATGAAATTTGGCATGGTAATTACTTATTAGATATAAATGATATCTAAGAACATTTCTTAAAAGATTCAAATTTAAAAGTTGGGGAAAATGCGCAAAACGTGTTCTAAAAAACGTTCTAAATGGCGATTTTTACGCAATCTCAAGAAGTGTCAAACTGATTTAAAAAATAACGGTGTCAAAATGATGGTGGCAACATTTGCTCCAACATAGGCTACATTTTATGTAGGTGCTACTACCCCTGAAGGGGGTGTAGGAGCAAAAAAAAAAAAAAAAAACTTTCGAAATTGCGATTTTTGTGTTACTGAAGGGTCCAAAAAACAAGAAATTTAGAATGGTAGTTACTTATAAGATATAAATGTTTTCTAAGAACATTTCTTAAAAAAATTCGAAATTTAAAAGGGGTGAAAATGCACGAAAACAGTTCCAAAAAACGTTCTAAACTGCGATTTCTACGCAATCTCGGAAAGTACCCAACCTATTTCAAAAGTAATGGTTGGAAATTGATGATGATAGCCCTTGCTCCAACATAGGCTCTATTTCATGTCGGTGTCACTAACACCTAGGGGTTTCAGAAGCAAAAAACGATCTAAATTGCGATTTTTGTGTTACTGAAGGGCCTAGAATCCTGAAATTAGGCAGGGCAGTCATTTGTAAGATACAAATGATCTCTAAGAACATTTCCTAAAAAATCGATATTTAAAAGGGGTGAAAATGAGCGAAAAGCGTTCTAAAAAACTTTATAAATTGCGATTTCTACGTAATCTTAGGAAGTATCGAACCGATTTAAAAAATAATAGTGTGAAAACGATGGTGACAGCCCTCGATCCAACATAGGCTGTATTTCATGTCGGTGTCACTACCCCAAAGGGTGTGAAGGAGCGAAAAACGCTCTAAATTGCGTTTTTTGTAATACTGCAGGGACTAGCAACTTGAAACTAGGCATGGTAGTTACTTATAAGATATAAATGATCTCTAAGAACATTTCCTAAATAATTCGAAATTTAAAAGGGGTGAAAATGGACGAAAAACGTTCAAAAAACGTTCTAAATTGCGATTTCTACGCAATCTTAGAAAGTACCCAACCGATTTCAAATGTAATGGTTGAAAATTGATGATGACAGCCCTTGCTCTTATATAGAATCTATTTCATGTCTACATCACTACCACCTTGCGGCTGCTTTTTAAAAAACTACCTGAATTATGATTTTTGTGATATTGCAGGGGATAGCAACTTGAAATTTGGCATGATAATTATGATATGCAAATGCTCTCTATGAAAAGTTCCTTAAAAATTTAAAAGGGGTGAAAATGAACGAAAAGCGTTCTAAATAGTGATTTCTACGCAATCTCTGGAAATATAAACCGATTTCAGAAGTAATGGTTTCAAATTGATGGTGACAGTCCCCGCTCCAACATAGCCTGTATTTTATGTTGTTGCGACTAACACCTGGTGGTTACAGGAGCGAAACATTTTGTAAATTGCGTTTTTTGTGTTACTGAGGGGGTCTAACATTTTAAATTTCGAATGGTAATTACTTCAAAGGTGCAAATGCTTTCTTAGAATTGTCGAAAGAAAATTCCAAATTTAAAAGGATGAAGTGAGCGAAAAGCGTTCTATAAGCGTTCTAAATTACGATTTTTATGCAATCGTATGAAATACGAAATCGATTTCAAACATAATGGTTGCAAATTGAACAACCCCAAATTGAACCTGCCCAAATATAAGCTATATTTTATGTCGATGCCGCAACCACTAGAGGGTTGGAGGAGCAAAAAACTTTCTAAATTGCGATTTCTGCGGTACTGAAGAGTTTAGAATCTTTAAATATACCACGGTAGTTATTTATAAAATATAAATGTCCTCTAAGAACATTCGAAAATAAATTCGAAATTAAAAAGGGGCGAAGCGAAGGGAAGGAGCGAAAAGCATTCTAAAAGAGTCCTAAATTACGATTTCGATGGAATCTCAGGAAATAATAAACCGATTACAGCAGTTATTGATTGCGAATCAAGAGTGATAGTCCCTGATCCTGTACGGGCTATATTTTATGCCGGTGTCACTAGCACCTGGTTGGCAGGAGCAATAAGAAAGCCTTTAAAAACATCTAAATTCCGTTTTCTATATAATATTAGGGAATACCAACCGATTTCAAGGTTAATGTTGGAAAATTAATGGTGACAGTCTCTGTTTCAACATTTTTCGAGACATTCTTTTTCACTAACACCAGATAGAATGTTAGACAAGAAGCTTGGAATTCGACATGATGTTTAATTTTAAGATGTAAATGCGTTAAGATGGTTACTAAAAAATTCAAAACTTCAAATGAATACTTTAATGAGCGTATGAAATGAGCATAAAAGTCTCAAAATACTTTCTAAATTATCATTTATTTGGAATTAGTTTTAGTTCTTATTGATTGAAATCTCATTTCTGTCTATTGCATTTTTATAATGAAACTAGGGGATCTGCCCCCTGCAAGCTACGCTCGCCAACCCCCGTTCAGACACCGCAGAATCTACAAGCACGCTAATCTGATCGGTTTAAAAAACATTATAGAAGATTGAATTATACTGAAAAAATCTATGCAGATCTCCCTGTAAACGGGTTTCCATTCAATTTCCTTTGATTTCAAAAATTTAAGGCCGAATCAGTTGCTGTTAAGACACTCAATGGATGTTTTCGTGTTTGATTAAAGAGGATCAGTTAAACGTTTGAAAAGAAGCTAAAAATAAAAGGAATTAAGTGTACAGAGTCTTTGTCTCCCGGTATTTTAAAACAATTTCTGTAACAATAGCCTAAGTCATGTGACTATCATCAAGAGTTCCGGCAGAACCACTTCGCTTTTTATATTCCTGGTGCCATTTTGGTACTTTAATATTAGCCAGGTACAGGTGATAAGTCGCCAAATATTATTCTATTGCCATCATTTCATGTATATTATAATAGTCAAAGTCATGTAACTGCCATAAATAAATACCCTCTGATCCCTTCGCTTTTCATATGAAAGTATGGCCCATCATATAAGGCCCCATATTGGCGCGATTTTTTTCCGAAGCTAATTTGGGGAAAAGATCAACAGCATAAACAACAACATCCGGCTTATCAAATCAAGCAAAATAACGATAGTAAGGCGCCAGTTAAGTACCCGTTGCGTATATGACATTGACGTCAGTAAAATTTCGCGCCAATATGGGACCGTATGTGGCATCAATGCCGAAAATTTTCCATTTCGATTAAAAAAAAATCATTTTTTTTTTCAAATAATACTACATAAAAGCATTGTCGCAAAGAATTCTTGGTACTGTTATGCTAGCCGGGTGCAAATCTCGCCAATAACTATTTTTCAACTCACCAGTTAGCATTTTTTTTTTTTTTCGAGTGGTAAATTAAAACATTGCTTTGAAGTTGAAATTAAATGTCATCGTTTGTTACATCGTTTAATATTTGGACAGATGCCATATACGCACCCGGTTTGGCGTGATTTTTTAAAAGAAAATTTCGCGAAATCCTCGTTTTCGAATACCAGTTACATATGTATTTTTGGTACTACTTACTTATCCCGTCGAACAAAAATCTATCACCAAACTATAAGATTAAATGCCAATAATGGTTGATAAATGTCACATTCACTTGACTTTAAGCAAGTTACACGTCTTTACGTCATCCAGTTATTTTTAGTTCGACGTTTTATTTGTATATTTATTAATGTTATACTATTTTCTTTGTTCTTTCGTTATTTAAAATAAAAATTACGTCAGTTTGTATAATTTGGCGAAATGGGTCGATGGAATAACTAAGTAGTACCGTATTTCTTAATTATTTTCTATTATTTTTTATTTTTAAAGGAAAATAACCAAAAAATAATTAACTATAGAACAAAAAAATTTATGTAATTAAAAAAAAGAACATAAAGTAAAGAAACGCTTATTATTAAATAAACAACAATAGCCGGGTTACCATGTCAACCAAAATAATGCCATTTTGGCGCCAATTAGGTACCCCGGTGCGTATATGACATCTGTGCCTAATATTTTTCTTTTAATTTCGTTTAAAAAGAATAAAGAAGTGAAAGCCATTTATTTTAAATGTTTCTGTTTGTATTAAATAAAATGATAATGAAATACAAATTGAATTATGAATAAAAGTAACATGATACATTTCTTAGCATACAATTAAGGGAGGCCAAACTTCTTGCCAAATTAGTTTAAAATAGTAACCTTTTTTAAAATCTGAAAAAAATATATCTGTTTGATTAAAATTTGAGTTGCCATCATTAGAAAAATGTATATAAAATTAGAAAAAAATTAATATTTCAAAAACTAATTCGAATTTAAAAATTCTAATACCAGTTTTGAAATCTGCGGATCAATATTGATTTTTGGTGTTAATTTCATCGCAAAGTATTCCATATTTTAGGAGAAATCGCCGTGAAACATAATCAGTTGTTTAATCAGTCAATTCAGAGAATCGATACGCATTTCAGCCGTTTCATATATTCGTTTCATAAATTCGTTTCATTAGGATTTTATATATACAGGGTAGATTTAGTCAAACTGTGGTTTAATTTATTGGTAGTAATTTTTGATTTATTCCAAAAAGTGTACTTCTAATAAAAAATAGTCATGCAAATATCACTTGGCATATTTCAAATATTATACGATCAAAGAAAGCTGCGGAGTTTGCTAGTATAGAACAAAGTGTCATATGCTCTTCTCCTCTAATTAACAATAATATTAAAAAACTAATTTATGATGCATTAAATCATAGTTTTCCAAAAAATTCATATCTACCCTATATATATATAAAATCCTAATGAAACGAATTTACGAAACGAATATATGAAAAGGCTGAAATGTGTATCGATTCTTTGAATCCACTGATTAAACAACTGATTATGTTTCACGGCGATTTCTCCTAAAATATGGAATACTTTGCGATGAAATTAACACCGAAAATCAATATTGATCCGCAGATTTCAAAATTGGTATTAGAATTTTTAAATTCGAATTAGTTTTCGAAATATTAATTTTTTTCTAATTTTATATACATTTTTCTAATGATGGCAACTCAAATTTTAATCAAACAGATATATTTTTTTTATATTTCAGAAAAGGTTGACATGGTAACCCGGCTATTGTTGTTTATTTGATAATAAATGTTTATTTACTTTTATTTCTTTTTACAAATTATATAAATTATTTTTTTCTATGATTATTAATTAATTTTTTTATATTTCCTTTAGAAAATAATAGAAAATAATTAAGAAATACAGTATTACTTAGTTATTCCGACGGCCAATTTCGCCAAATTATATAAATCGCCAAAACACTCGCCAAATTATACAAATTGACATAATTTTTATTCTAAATAACGAATCTACTCTCTATATATAAAATCCTAATGAAACGAATTTATGAAACGGAAGTATGAAACGGAAGTATGAATCGACTGATTAAACAACTGATTATGTTTCACGGCGATTTCTCCTAAAATATGGAATACTTTGCGATGAAATTAACACCAAAAATCAATATTGATCCGCAGATTTCAAAACTGGTATTAGAATTTTTAAATTCGAATTAGTTTTCGAAATATTAATTTTTTTCTAATTTTATATACATTTTTCTAATGATGGCAACTCAATTTTTAATCAGATATTTTGTTTTATATTTCAGAAAAGGTTGACATGGTAACCCGGCTATTGTTGTTTATTTGATAATAAATGTTTATTTACCATTTTTTCTTTTTACAAATTATATAAATTATTTTGTTCTATGATTATTAATTATTTTTCATATTTCGTTTAGAAAATAATAAAAAATAATTAAGAAATACAGTACTACTTAGTTATTCCGTCGACCAATTTCGCCAAATTATATAAATCGCCAAAACACTCCCCAAATTATACAAATTGACATAATTTTTACTTTAAATAACGAAAGAACAAATAAATTAGTATAACATTAATAAATATACAAATAAAACGTCGAACTAAAAATAACTTGATGACGTAAAGACGTGTAACTTGCTTAAAGTCAAGTGAATGTGACATTTATCAACCATTATTGGCATTTAATCTTATAGTTTGGCGATAGATTTTTGGTCGTCGGGATATCTAAGGAATACCAAAAATACATATGTAACTGGTATTTGAAAACGAGGTTTTCGCCAAATTTTCGTAAAAAAATAAAAATCACGCCAAACCTGCGGTGCGTATCTGACCAAATATTACCACTCGAAAAAAAAAAAAAAAAAATGCTAACTGGCGAGTTGAAAAAAAGCTATTGGCGAGATTTGCATCCTGCTAGCGTAACAGTACCTAGAATTCTTTGCAACCATGGCAAATTTTATGTAGTTTTATTCGTAAAAAAAAATGTTTGATTTTTTAATCAAAATGGAAAACTTACGGTCCCATATTGGCGCGATTTTTTTCTGACACCAATGTCATATACGGAAAGGGCACATAACTGGCGCCAAAGAATCGTTAATCTGCTTGATATGGTAAGCCGGATGCTGCTGTTTATGCTGTTGATGCGTTCCCCAAATTGGCGTCGTTAAAAAATCATGCCAATATGGGAAGTATATGACATCTTTGCCAAACTTTCATATGAACGGCGAAGGGATCAGACCGTATTTGTTTATTTCAGCTGACGACTTGAACTATCATAATATAGATGAAATGATGGCGATAGAATAACATTTGATGACTTATCACCTGTGCCTGGCTAACATTAAAGTACCAAAATGGCACCTAGAGTATAAAAAGCGAAGTGGCCCGCTGGAACTGTTGATGATAGTCACATGACTTAGGCTATTGTTATAGAGATTGTTTTAAAATACCGGGAGACAAAGACTCTTATACTTAATTTATTTTATGTTATCTTTTTTTCAAATGTTTAACTGATCCTCTTTAATCAAAAACGAAAACAACCATTGAATGTCTTAACAGCAACTGATTTGCCCTTAAATTTTTTAAAACAAAGGGAATTGAATGGAAACCCGTTTACAGGGAGATCTGCACAGCTTTTTTCAGTATAATTCAATCTTCTCTAATATTTTTAAAACCCATTTGATTAGCGTGTTGTTAAATTCTGCGGTGTCTAAACGGGGGTTGGCGAGCTTAGCCTGCAGGGGGCAGAGCCCCTTAGTTCTTTAATATATAATTAGTACTTAAATGATCTTAAAAAACAAATTAACACATGCGTAAATAAAATTACAAAAAATATATAAAATAAGAAAATAGTTATAAAAAATTAAAAATTGTAAAATAATAATAAAAAATTGTTATAGGACGGTTGGGTGGATAGTTGTTTGAGTATGGGGGAGGGTGGCGTTGTCTGGATAATACGCAATGGTAAATTTTTTTTAAAATGGGGCATTCGATATATAACTACGTTACTAATACACATTTTACAATGGATATTGATTCGATACTTTTATATGTATAATGGTGTAGTTATATTTATATATTTATCAATTCATATTAAATTTATTCATATTCATTAATATTTAATAAAGTTAACTATTAACATGAATTTAAATTTTAGTCTACTCAGGACGATATCATATTAATTTCTAATAATATATTATTTTAAATGAGAATAAAATGCATAATGAGTATATTTGTTATACCTAATGCTATGACTGTCTGGATTTCAATTTGGTAATTTGTTTTTTTTTCCTCTACTAGGGGGCTCGGCCCCCTACGAGCTACGCTCGCCAACCACCGTCCAGACACCGCAGACTCTAAATGCACGCTAATTTGATCGGCTTTAAAAATATTTCGAAAGATTGAATTATAATTTAAAAAACAGTGGCGATCTCCCTAGAAACGAATTTCTATTCATTTCTCTTTGATTGGGGAATTTTAACGCCAAATCCGCTGCGGTACTACTTGATTATCCTGTCGACCAATTTCGCCAAATTATATAAATCGCCAAACCACTCGCCAAATTATACAAATTGATATAATTTTTATTTTAAATAACGAAAGAACAAATAAATTCGTACAACATTAATAAAAACACAAATAAAACGTCGAAATAAAAATAACTTGATGACGTATACACGTGTAACAACATTTCAAAATAAGCTAATATAAAAGGAATTAAGTAAAGAGAGTCTTTGTCTCCTGGTATTTTTTAACAAAGCGAAAAGAAAGTTCTTTTAAATGAGACATTTTAAATTAATTCTCAAAATATCAAATAAATGTCTAGCGCAATTTCTAAATTTAAACTTTTTTGCAATATTATTTTGTGTTCATTTTATGTAATAACTATAATGTGACGTAAATATGACTTAATTTCTCCTAAGACTTCTAACGCATGTTAATGAATTTATTATTTTACAATATCCTTTCTCTTTTAAAATTCACGTGTATACTTTTTATGGCGTAATTTTTAATAAGTTCCTGCTTTTTATACGTAATTATTTAATTCTAATTTGAAAGTTTTTTTTCCTGTTTATAATAGTCATGTGTAAATAAATTTTTAATTTGAAGCAAACATTATTGCTTGCGCTTTTTATACAGTTGGCAACAGTTTAAATTTGTGCAATTTTCTGAAATCTGTAAAAAATATCTCTAGAAATGCTGAAAATTTGAATTTAAAATAGAAATAAAACCTGAAAAAATGAGTCAAAATAAAAAAATTAATGCAATCTGCACTCCGGCAAATTCTAACGCATAAAATGATCTAAAAATGATTACACTGCCATGTATAGTTTTTGCTGCTATAAAACTTTTTTAGTGGAACGATTTTGTCCAACTTTAGCATTAAATAACTCTTAAAATAATTCTTCGATTTGAAAACTGTCTGCATCAGCGTGTTTATCAAAAATTTCTGTATAAAACCACCGATTTTCATATTTTTGTATGCATTATTTTTCTTAATATTAACGAAGAAAGGCCTCCGGTCATAAAAAAATCAAAACCGGCGGCGGCGGCGGCGGTGACAGCGGTAGTTACTTCTTTTTAGAATAGAGAGATCCTTTTTAATCTTGTTTCATTTGAACTTTGTTGTTCAGTAGTTTATTTCTCGGTTTTCTGTGTATGATAGTTCCAAATTCATATTCTTTAGCTAATTTATGGCTAACACACTGTAAAAAAAAAATGTGTAAAGTTACTAAAGTTTTTCTAGGAAACTGGGATTCCTGGAACTTTTTATGTAACGGCTATAACAAAAATTCCTGTAACAGCGTCTGTTACAGGAATTTTTCTTGTTGCCGTTACATAAAAAGTTCTAGGAATCCCAGTTTCCTAGAAAAACTTTAGTAACTTTACAGATTTTTTTTTTTTTTTACAGTGCATGAAGATGAAACCACACATTTTATTTGTGGAACATAAGGCATTTGGGACCCGATGATTCTGTCTAAGTTCCACAAATCTCCATCATTCTATTTCTATTATTCAATTTCTGCAGTTTTTTCCTACTTTTTGGAATCTATGTTAAGTGTATTGGGGCAACTGCATTTGTTAATGTCATTTTATCATAATTTCACAGTTTCTGTTGGTGGTCGGAAATGCTTATTTAATGGTTAAATATACATATATGTATATATACATATATATGTATGTACATATAACACTGGCGCCCGGCTAACAGAAAAGTACCAAAATATGGAATTCTACAGATGTAAAGTTACAGAAATCTGTATGCTTACTAAACTTTTATCTGTACACTGTACAAAAAAAGATGTAAATCTGCAAAACTAGTTTTTGTAAACCTACAGAAATCTTTAGTTTTGCAAAAGAATCTACTAAAATTACAATCATCTTACTAAATTTTCATTTGTAACCAGGGTTGCAGTTACATAAAAGTTCTAGGCGTCCTAGCTTCCTAAAAAAAGCTTAGTAACTTTACAGACTTTTTTATTTACAGTGCAAAAGTGTTTATGTTACATGAATTTTTGTTGTTGCCGTTAGATAAAAAGTTCTAGGAATCCGTTTCCTAGAAATATTTTAGTCACTTTACGGATTTTGTTTTACAGTGTACGGCCGAACTGTTTCAAATGCGGAAAAATGGAAGGCCTACTGAAATTTTACGCTTTTATATTTTAAGCTTACTCTTTTAGAAAAAAATCTTCAATATACGCTAATTTTCCGTGAATTGAAGAAATTATTTCTGAGAGTGTAATAATTCATTCGAAGAAACATTAATATTAACCGTTTAAAAAAAAATCTAAGAGGTTCGATTTCGTGGCTGTCTTTTTCTTCCTATCACCGACGATACCATCGAGCTTTATTTTATAGGTACCAATTAACAAAAAATACTATCTTAAAGCTGATACATTCCTTTTTTACGGAGCCTGGAGTTTTCAAAAATGCGAATTTCAACCCTTTCGAAAAAATCTGCGACTGCAGGTCAATATACGCCCCCCGGAGAAACATTTTTGTCTGTGCTAAAAGTAAGTGAACATCGATATTTGGTTACAACCTTTCTACACCTTCTTGGTTCATCTGCTTTACATCACCTATAAGAATTCCAAAGCGTTCGGATGGAATTTGAAGGCTTTTTTAAAATAAGATCTGTGAAATTTTCAATCGGAACGCAAAAAATGCGAGCGGTTTACCTTCTCTCATCTTCGTCTCATATTTAAATATGCGTATTTTTTTACAAAATTTTTACGCAGGCTTGGAGATAGATATATTTATAACCGATAAAATTTTCAGAGAATTTGGACGATAAGAATATTTTTTTTAATGTTAAAAGTTCTGGAGCTGGAAAAAAAGCGAGAAAAAACATATCTTTTTTACAACTAGATATCACAATTTTTTTACACCGACTATATTACAGTCATATTTATAAACTATAAAAATTTCAAAGAGTTATGACAATAGGAACTATTTTTTTCTATTAAACGAGCCGAAGTGCAAGAACAATAAAAAATTCTTCTTATAAGTGCTTTTACCACTAAATATCAATATTTTCCCCATGAATTTCTTATGCAGGCTAGGAAAACATTATGTGTTTAAATCATAAAAATTTCAAAGAGTTTGGACAATAACGAGTATTTTATTTTAACTACCTAATGTACCTACGACCTCCCTCCATCCCTTTTTTGGGCATATTTCAAAATTACGCATCGGTTCGTGAAAAAAAAATATACATATCACCATATCACACGTGCGTTCATTTTCTTTGCAATGGTGCATTTCATTAAAAACTATGAATATTAATCCTTTGATTTTTTTTTCTTCCGAAAATCACTTTTCTTTTTTTCGCAGCATTTTCTTTTAGGATTGACATTATACACATTTTAATAATAAGGAAAAATACGCTTAATTTTACACAATCGCTCTGAAATTTTAATACCATATACTATCTTTTCAGCTAATGATTGAGTATAAATTTAGTCTAGAAATTACGAGATTTGGGAGAACAATAATCAGTTTGAAAATGAAAAAAGTTCCCATAGGATTAACATCGTGCTCCCTTATTTACACTTACAATGTAAACTTATTTTTTGCGCTAATGCTGTAAAATTATACTACCTTAAACTAACTTTTTAGCGGTTGTTCGAGTAAAATTTTTGTTTACAAATAACGAGATTTAGGGATAAAATAATCAGTTTGAAAATCAAAAAATTTCCCATAGGATTTCGATCCGAAAGAAAAGTGGAAAGAAAACACTGCTTTTTTAAATTAACACATTAAATATTAATATTATAGCACGAAAACTAGTTACCGGTTTTTGAAATATTATAATTATAACTCATAAAAATTTCAAAGGGTTTGGACATTAAGAATTATTTGTTTTTATGTTAAATGATCCGATGTGGAAAGAAAAGTTGGAAGAAAATAATTTTTGCTGCCGAAAGCAGTGGGGCCTCTATTATTAGGTTCGTCTCGAAAAATTTTAGTTTAAATATATAAATTCACTCAACACTGATTTTAGGTTTATTTAAGGTTATTATCTCGGGAACAGGCTACGTCGGCCTTTTGTTTAAACATACATAATGGAAATGTGTAATAGACAGACAGGTTAAAAACATAAAAGGAAAATGCTGCCGAAGTCAGTGGAGTCCCCAGCTCTATGTCTGTTTGGATAGATTTTCATTTCGAAGTAAAAAAAAAAAAAAAATCACACAAAATCGAGTGTGGGCGCTACCGAAGACTCTGTTTACTTCAGGATTAGGATCGTGTTGAGAGATTTTCATTCAAATAAATAAATTCATTCAACATTGACTTTAGGTATACGAGAATTTACGGTTATTAATACGGGCTCGGGTAACGCCTGGTGGTCACCTAGTTTTGAATAAAATACGCAATAGTGCATACAATGTCCTGGACTTTTTGCAAGGAATCAATCTTTGATTTAGGTAATTTAATAAAGAGATTTAAGTAAATGAGATTTAGGTGAACTTCGTTTTCCACAGAATTATCTAATTTTAACACATATCGCTTTCAAAGAAATCATAATAAATGATTAACACAAACAGCATACGATTATATAGATTCCTTCAATGTTTATGATTTGTTGAAGCTTTAACAGATGTATGAGGCATCGGGTGAGATATCATTCAACGTTGACAAGGTAACTACCATTCATACCGGGTGTCCTAAAAAGGACTGACTGATTTTAAAATTCAATAACTTGTAAACGGCGACAGATATTTAAAAAAATTTCGCAGGAGGGTTATGCATAAGGTCAAATGTTTTTTTACAGTGATTTTCGATTTTAGTTCGAATTACAAACAATGGATGGCACTGTAAGCAATAGGGGCTAAATACAGGCTCGATTTTTTAGCCTTTCTCTTGCGGAGAAAGGAAGTTAAAATGTATTGAGTGGGTCCCGAAGTACCAAAAATCGAGCCTGAATTTAGCGTCTATTGATCGCAGCGTCATCTATTGTTTGTAATTCGAACTAAAATTGATAATCACTGTAAAAAACTTTTGACCTTATGCATAACTCTCCTGCGAGAATTTTTTAAATATCTGTCACCGTTTGCAAGTTATTGAATTTTAAAATCAGTCATTCCTTTTTAGGACACCCGGTATGAATGGTAGTTACCTTGTCAACGTTGAATGATATCTGACCCGATGCCTCATACATCTGTTAAAGCTTCAACAAATCATAAACATTGAAGGAATCTATATAATCGTATGCTGTTTGTGTTAATCATTTATTACGATTTCTTTGAAAGTGATATGTATTAAAATTAGATAATTTTGTGGAAAACGAAGTTTACCTAAATCTCAGGTAAAACTTTGCATGTATTTTACACCACCAAACATCAAATAGGCTTACCGTTACAAAAACTATGCACTTTGCGACCGAGTACATCTTCAAATGTAGCACGCATTGCTGTCTTCAATGACGTTAAAAAATACTTACTATTATTTATACTCGGAATCTTTTTACTTATAACAGGATTACTCAGGTATAAGAAGTTAGTTAAGGTCCTTGCATTTTATAGGATTCTGATTAGCATATTTCCCCTGATTTGGTATTTTTAATCGCTCTCTATAGGCTTTCATCGCGCTAAAAAAATTGTTCTTTCTCAGAATAATTTTTACGCAAACCGAATTCAATTTATATCCCGAATGGTTACATTTTTATGAATTTTTAAAATATTTTTTTTTCTGATATATCCAGTAGTGTTGTACTGCTTTTCAAAATCATATTTTCACACATTTTCCCATTGACAGCTATTTATTGGACAACATGAATAGTTAGAAAGAAAAAAGCTTATCAGAAATGAAGTTGTTTTTCATAAAATTTCTCAAAATACATTTTTAGTAGTATTCACTAATGGCAACAATTCATATAATTTTGAATGCTCATCTATTTCAAAATTCAGTTTGAAAGCTTTTGGTTACCATGGCAACTTCTTATCACACAAAATATTTGTTACATATGCATTATGATGCAAGGTTAGGTATTTACATAATACGACAGAAATAACTGAGGGCTTCTACTAAATTCTAAAATTTTTGTTTATTTGGTAACATAGCAAAGATAATCCAATATACGCATGAAACCAATTTTTGGTTACTAATTATTAATTATTTTGGAAATTTCTGTATTTTGACATTTCATGAAATAAATATCATAAATTAAGGATTTCGTTTAAAAAGTTGAACTTAATGAAAGTCTTCGCCTTATTAACCAAATAAGGTTATTACAATAAGTAAGGGAAATAAATTGATTGACGAATAAAACGGTTGAAAGATTATCATAAACCACAATAAAAAGTGAAAAAACAGAAAAAACAAAAATGCAATTGTAAATATAATTATCTATATATTAACATTGATATTTTAAGTATACTAGAGGATAAAACCCGGACTTCCCTAGTTACAGAATATAGGTGAAAAATACTTTCATTTAAACTAATAGATTTTTTACATTTAATTGATTAGTAAAGTAGTAATAATTTTAATTAATAAATTTTTTTTAGATTGCCCACTAACAAAACGAAAAAGCATTTTACATGAAAAAAAGCAATAATGTATTTTGAAAATTATTAAAACGATACTTTCGTGTTAGCCGCCCATTGAAGAAGTTAATAGCAGAAGAAATCATTAAAAATATTGCTATTTTACATGAAAAAAAAGCAATAATGTACTGAAAACTATTAAAACGATACTTTCGTATTAGTTGCCCATGCAAGACATTAATAGCAGAAGAAATCATCATAAATTTTGCTATTTTATATGAAAATTTAGTAACTTATGTTAAAAAAAGCAATACTGTATTTTACATGAAAATTTAGCATTTTGCATGAAAAAAGCAATGATGTATTTTGAAAATTATCAAAATGATACTTTCGTAATAGCCGCTCATGCAAGATGTTAATAACAGAAGAAAGCATACAAAAATTTTGCTATTTTACATGAAAATTTAGCATTTTACATGAAAAAAACCAATAATGTATTTTGAAAATTATTAAAATGATACTTTCGTATTAGCCACACGTTCAAGAAGTTAATAACAGAAGAAATCATCAAAAATTTTGCTACTTACAGTAGCCTTTTTGACTTTGATCATTTCAGTAGCTTAAGTGGATTTTCAACATTCTCGGTTTCAAAAAATCAGTTTCTTTTATTATTTAAATCGGCTCTTTAAATTCTCAAGAACATTCAGACGAACAGATTTTTTTGGGAGAAAAGGTCTTTCTGTTTTAAAAATGCTTTAAAGTGAGACACTGCACAGAGCGTGAAACCATTTCATGACTCACCACTGTCTGATAATATGTAGCTGGCTATAAAACATATCTGCGAGGATTTATCTGCTGACAATTTGATCTAGGAATGTCTCGGAGCAAAGACAGAAAACAACATCGAATGTTTAAATTCTTAAATTTCAACATTTGCTTCGTTTCATTGCGGCAAAGCTATTATAAGAATTGCTACATTTATTGCCACGTGTATACTCATCAACAGATATTTCGCTATTTTATATATTATGAATACAATGGGTATTCATATAAGCTCAATAGCTATGACGTGGGTAACTGTGTGTGTACTGTATAATCGCAAACGAAGACCGCTTTTATCGCCCAGAACATGGTGTATTAGATGACGCTAAAAAGAACAGAATTGGTTCCCGAGAAGAAAATAAATTAACGTACACCCTGTTCGAGAAAAAAGATGGTTTTCCCCGTATGCACTGATCGGTATGTTTCAAAAACTTTAAAAAACATTTGCTCCGAAACATATTCATTGCGACAAAGCTATTATCAAATTGCTACATTTATTGACGCGTGTATACTCATCAACAGATATTTCGCTATTTTACATATTATGAATACAATGTGTATTCAGATAAGCTCAAGAGCTATGACGTGGGTAGCTGTGTGTGTACTATGTAATCGCAACAAAGACCGCTTTTATCGCCCAGAATATCGTGTGTTAGATGACGCTAAAAAGAACAGAATTGATTCCAGGGAAGAAAATACATTGACATAAAACACTTTGCGAGGAAAAGGGTGGTATCCTCCCTATTCATTGATTAATAGTATAATTAAAAAAAAAACTTCTTGTAAAATAATAATAATAATAATAATAATAATAATAATAATAATCTTTAAACAAGTTTTCTTTGAAACAACATTTTTTTACCTTATCCTACGGATTCCGAAAAAGCTACTTCGTCGATCTAAATGAAATTTGTAAACATTGTTTAATATACATGTTGGAATCGACAATATGTAATACTTATCGATATGATCTATTTTCTGTCCCCTTAAAGACAAAAAATAATCAGTTTTCTTTTCTGTCATTTTGTTTATATATTCAGTTACCCGTATTATACTCTTCAATCATATGTATAAAATAAAGAGTTTATGTTCTTCTCATCGCATTAACAACAACAGCATTAAATAAAAAAGAAAAGTGCCCAGTTAAACTGATGGCATTGAGCTCACAGGCTATTCACACTAATTGTGTATTATACTCTTATTTCAAAGAATAATGCCTGTCTAAAAATAAATTAAGGGGAGGATTAGTACTCCCCCCCACCTATTTCCCCTCTTTATACTTATCCAGTGAGTCTCCAAATGTCATCAGTGAAGCGCATATTCGAAATAAACAGGTATACCAAATTTGAAGCAAATCCGATAGAAAAACCCATTTATCTAAATTAAAGGAGTATTACCCCCCGTTCCCCCCTTTATATTTAACCAATGAACTTCAAAATCTAATCAGTGCAGCATCTTATCAGAATAAACCAGTATACCAAATTTGCAACAAATCGGATAGAAAAACACATTTATAAAAATTAAGGGGATATTAACCCCTGTTCCCCCCTTTAGACTTAAACAATGAACCTTCACATCTAATCAGGGAAACGCCTTATCAGAATTAACCGGTGTACCAAATTAGAAGAAAATCTGATAATTCTGTATCAAAAGCACATTTATCGATGTTAAGGAGGAATTAGTCCCCCCCCCCCGTTCCCCCTTTATACTTAACTACTGAACCTCTAAAACTAATCAAGGAAGAACCCTATCAGAATGAACCTCGAAAAAAAAATTTGAAGCAAATCTCATATTTCTATCAAGAGTCGTATTACGTACATACATACTTAATTACACGTACATACATACATTATCGCGTTACGTACATACATACATACAGAACCAGCGGTCACATTAGCTCTCTGACTTCGATAGCTGTGAGCTAAAAACTAATCTATGATGCATTAAATCATGGTTTTCCTAAAAAAATCAAGGCAAAACAAAGCTTTCTGTAATCTAATAAACTTTTAAAATAGATTAAGGTGATCATTTAAAATGAATGATTAATGAAACAGTTAATTAAAAATTATTTTTTTTTTTTTTTTGCTGACTAAAAAATCACTATGAAAACGAGAATATTTCTTACAACTAAAACAGACTTTTTCCCCTCATTTCTTTTTATTTAGTTTCGAAATCTTTTCAGAGTCAACAATGACAGACAGTTCAATTATACTAAGTTTTTTATTCATCCGTTTCCGGATTTACTTTCGTTTCCATTTTCCTATTATTATTCAAACATTTACTTAAAAAATATTTTTAATATATGAATAATGAGATAAATATTTAATTAAATCGAGAAATGAATTTTTAGAGTGTTTAAAAATGATTTCTTTTTCCTTTCTTTTGTTTTATATTTGGATATGAAACCAGCGAACACAAGTAATTGATCTTGAATTGGGTAACAGCATGCATTAGTAAACATATTAATCAATTTTAATGACTTAGCATGTGGTTAATTTTGTGTAATTTATAACGGCAGATATTAATTCGCAAACCTGGCAAATATTAATTTATTTAAAGTTACTTAAAATCTGTCTCGTTTATTTAAAGAACAAACTTAAAAATGTGTTGGGGATTTTTCTTCATTTTAAAAAGAATATTGTTTGATGTATTAGACATTAATGAGGCATTTAACTGTGGAATTTCTTCTGAAGCATTTTTTTTTTCAAAATTTCTGAGCGGCAGTTTTCTTTTTATTTTCTGGTAATTTTGTAATTCAAGATTTAAAAATTTATATTCTTAAAAATGAAAAACTAAAATGCTCTCATGATCTATTGAACATTTTTATTACTATCTTGCTTAAAATTTTAAAATCTTTTCGTGCAACATTTGAAAAAAAAATTGAACAAGGAAAGCAAAATCATGCGTCGAGCTTAGATTATGAAACATTTTCAGAATACCATAACAAACCCTGACTGTTTAATACGCAAAAACTATGTCTAACTATAAAAAGGATGACAAAGGATGACTCATCTTTCGCTTTAGAGTATAAGTGCAATCCCGGAGGGAAAACACAAACCTACTGCTTACTTTAAAATACACTAACAATACAGTCAATCATACATTACTAGTATTTACCGTAAACAGTTAATAATTTATAAAGCACTATTGCAACCAAATTAACACATGCACGGATGAAAGGTATTTTTAAGGCAATACTGAATACTAATTTACGTACAATTCTTAACTGAGAACACTAAGATATTAATATACAATCAAATATTGGATACATTTAATACTATTCTTGACTTCCATAATTTTCATCCTTTACCCCCATAAATTGCAGACATTAACGTACAGTAAATTTACTTACATCACATAAATCACAATGCTTAATTAAGAGCACTAAGATATTAACACAAAATCAAATATTAAATACAAGTAATACTGTTCTTAACTTCCATAATTTTCATACATTACACTGCAAGTCATGGTTATTAGTTACAATCATGATTTGAGTTAATGGATATTTACAGATAGTTGCGTAATTATAAAGTCATTATGTTAATCATTAGAACACTAATTATTTAACTATTCTTAAAAAGCTTATCAAATATATAAATGGAAGGAAATTGAGACCTTAATAAAGAAAATATACATCCAATATGCAAAGAATAAACTGATGATTGCTTTGAACACTAAATTTTGAAAAAAATATTACACAATTGTTAATTATACCACTAAAATATTATGAGAATGCAGAAAAAGAATAATAATACAAAAATTACTATTTAAATTATTTACGAAAAATGCACATTTCTGCCACTTTTACACATGGAGCAATTTAGTCCCATCCCACAGCTGACAGAAAGGGAGGAAATGGAAATAAAACAATAGCTAATTAAAGAAAAACTGATAGCAGGTGAGTGACACGAACTGAACAAGGGAGAAGATTTAAAAAAGTAAATTCGTTTGAAAGTAAAAATTTCATGTAGTCTATGAGGCGCCTAAGGAAAACTGTCCTATTAATCAGGTAAGCCAGCCAGTCCGTAAGTGACACTGTTCGTGGTTTATTTACATGAAAGTGAGATGTTAATGTGCATTCTATGATGTAATGCAATGAAGTTGATTTTTTTGCCACAAATACAAAGCGGAGAGTCTCTTTTGTTGATGTGGATCAGATGTTGTTGAAATGGACAGTGAATTTTTAGAAAGAGGAAAAGATATCTGTTTTGTAAGAGGTTTGTTGAGACTTCTGGAAGAAAGTCTCGTATATATTCATCTACCTGTTCTAGTGACCACAGTTTTTGTGAGCGTTGTAGAGTGTTTGTTTAAGTGTGCGTTTTAGGTATGATGTTGGGAAAGGGAGAAATATGTGCGGGAGAGCCTGTCCGCTACCGCTGACTTCGCCACCTGATTCGCCAGTTTATTACTCACAGCGCCTTAATGACCCCGTATCCAATTAAAGAAAAATAATTTTGAAGAATTTGGAATTGCTGTTATGATTTCTTGGACTATATTATTGTCTACGTCAAATTTATCCAGAGCCATTAGGCCTGATAGACAGACAGAGATGATTAGGAATGAAAAGTCTGAGTTCGTTCTTGCCCAGCCAGTTCCACTATAAATTGCATATAATTCTGCCTGGGAGACAGAGTTCTCGCTAGCCAATTTTGCTCGTCATGAAAATATGTATGTGTCTCCTCTGAAAACATTGAACGCTGTCCCGATTCGCTCTTCCGACTTTGAGCCATCCGTACAAATTTTGGTTTGGCCTTTGAAAACATTTGAGTTTGAGGTTTTAACTTCCTGAAAAAGTGGAGATAATGGATTTTTCTAATATTTTGTCTAGTATTGTGGTTTCCTAAGCGGGTAACCCGCGAAAACTCTGCCTCCGCTTCTAGCTGAAGATCTAGGGTGGGGGGGGGGGGGAGGGAGGAGATTCTAGTTAGTGCCTGGAGAGCCGCTGCTGAAATGCTTCTGTAAGCTATTGACATTAGTAAACGTGCTTTTCTTTGTGTGATAAAAGATGACGAGTACTGAGCGATCCGCATATACACGGAAACCAGATGTTGGACGCGTAGGCTATTTGTCTTTGTAATACAGAGGAATATCAGATTTTATAATGTGATGGTAAGCATCCTGAAACTGATAAAAGTTTATAAAGTCTCTGTGTTATTTTTGTCACTTCCTGTCTTTTATTGGTCCAATGTGGTAAAATGAGAAAAGTTGATGTATAGTTATTCCAAGATAAATTAGTGTTGGTTTTCATTATTTAATTTGTTTTTACCATACAGTTTAAAAAGTGGACCCCTTTTTAATCGCATTGGATTGCCAAAAATTATTACTTGTGATTTTTTATGGAATATATTAATGTTATTATCTCGCGCCCAATCTTGAATAAATTGAAGAATTCGGTTACCTTCTTCTTCCAACAATGCTCCCGTGGTTGCCCCAATAGTTGCAAGTATATCGTCCGTATATGCGACGATCACAGTCTTGAAACACCCTGAACAGTGTTTTCGTCTAGCCATAGGAAGATCCCAATGCAAGAGCCCTGGGGACAGTCTTTTGAAAAATGTACAGTATAGTCTAAATAAACTTTTGGACAACGTATAACACATTTGAATTTCTAAATTCAGCAATTACCATACATAGTCGAAAAAATATCTGACATTACCTCTGCAGTCAAGTATATGATTTATAGATTTGTATACATATTACATAGTATACAAAAATTTACCTCATCTAGGAAACTCATAACATATTGGAAAATTCCCTTTCAGCAATTTCCGAGAATAAACGGAAATGTATTCGAAATCTTTTGTGTATCCCTGTATCTGATACATAGAATTTTTAAACACTAAGTAAGTTTGAAAAAGAAAATAGCTAAATTCAAAAACGTATAACACTACCGAAACCGCAATTCCAGCAATTGTCTCTCATAAACATCAGCACTGTAATCGGATTCTGTTGTGCATCCTTGTAAATGAACGATAAATTTGATACACAACAAATTCTCAGTAAGCCTTTTGTAGTGCACCTAAGTGACGTATATCAATTTCAACATGATTTAAATAGTATAATATCATTAAAATACACTGTAAATGATTTTTCCCTACATGCCATAATGCAATGAAATTCTTTTTTGCAGCCCTGTAAACGAACAATAAATGCTATACACTTTATTTTCGATACCAATGGTAAACCTTATAGTAACGTATGTCAAATACATGTCAATCCTGCTGTATTTGCGAGAGTGCCGACAGATAGACAAACTTAATTCATAAACACTAGCCAACGATGTTGGACAGTGTTAAAAACATTGTCCAATTACACTGTTAACAACAACACTGTTACATTATGTTTCACCTAAGCAAAATATGAGTTTAATTTATAAAATTTAATAATAATTTGCACAGTTTCTTTAAATATTGATTTTTTATTTTCATGTCAGTATTTTGAACAGCTGCGGTGTATTACGTTCTTAAAGTTTTTGAAGCAGATTAAAAAAGATAAACTAGTTATTTTATACTTTTAAAATTCCATTTTCATATTTTAAAGTGCAGTTTAAGAGTTAACATAGATCGTATCAAGCGCCAAATAAAGAACAAGTAAGGGAGTATGATTGGTAACACGTTTATCCATAATCTTTCAGAATTTTTGTTGTTTTATTTTCCAAAGTGGAAAATTTTCTAGAGACTTATAAAAGTTATTTAAAAGTTTTAAATAATATCAAACTATTCGCGAAACACCGAGAAAGAAAAAAGGGGTTATAACGGGTAAAAGTTCGATTTACAATACCGTGTATTCTGATGTAAAACAAGCACTTTGAAACAAGAAAATCGATCAAAATTTACACGTGCGCTTTTTCGCCGGGGATAAAAATTGAAGGAATAAAAATTTAGAAAGTATATACGCATAATCATAATCAATGATATTTTTATATAAATGAACAGGATAAGAAGACACCATTAATTGAATAAATCAGTATAAGATTTGGAACACAATGGCAGATAGATGGGCTTAGCCATTTCGTATATAATTTTTTATCATTCTTTTTTTTTGTTTTGTTTTTTCTAGTTATAATCCATTTTTGTTCATAATTGAAGAGTAGGTTTTTTTTTCAACTGGATAAATCATATTAAAGGTTGGAGTAGAACAGTTCAGATTTATTCCAACGGTGCGAAAAAATGTCCAGACCGAGAACTGGAATCTGGACACCTTATATTGCCGTGGCAATGTTATACTTAATGAGCTATCCGGACGGTACCTGGCTGACAAAATTCACTGTTACTTATTGGACATGGCTGCGGACTTCAACGCTAGTTTTATTCATCCCTTGTTTATCTGATCTTTCAAACTTTCTTTTAAAAAATATTTTAATAAAGGTATACAGATTTAGAACTACGACATGAGTTACGTTCGAGAACAAATTTTGTATGTTGTTGATGACAGAGGAAAGATGTTGTGCTGCGAATCTCGATCATGCCGGTGCTGTAACACCTAGATAGGTGGAGTACTTAACAAGCCTGCTACCACGAAAAAATATTATACAGTTGTTACGTCGGGTCGATTGAACTCATATGTAAGTATATCGGATTACCGAAATTCAAATGAACTACTGATTTATAATGCGTATACTAATTAATAAGCCCACACAATATACAAAATAGCAAAAAAAAAAGTACTGTAATGATTAGATAAACTTATTTTTATTATATTAAATCATTGTGTACACGACATACAATGTAACAAATATTGCTTTCCAATGAATTCATCTTGATAGTTGGAAGGGTAACATGGCTTTATTAGAACAAAACACAAACATGCACAATTGGAGAAAATCATAACTTTACTAATGGAAAAATTCTTTGCATGTACAGCACAGCCTTCACGCTAACTACGACGGGATATTCGGAAGTAACTTTATTAGATGAAGTTTCAAGTTTATGTCATTGACATATTGGCAGTTGTAGAAAAAAATGGCAGATATTTGCATTGTTATAAAAAAAAAATATTCACAACTTCTATTTAGTTTTTATTTTCAATGCGTCTTTGTATTGCTTGTCTAAGGCATGTGAGCTTTATGAGGATACTTTTTTCAGTGATATTTTTTTAACAGTCAGTCAGAAGTGATAAGGTTTGCTCGTTTAAAAGCATTTGAGGCATCCGAAAAATTATTAAACCTAAAGAGAAAAACTAAGAGAGTTAGGCATTATCAATGCGGTTTCTGAAAGGATTTTTTTATTTTTTTAGAAAGTACGTGTTAATGACCTTAGAAAATGAAGCAGCGTTTTGATGAAATAGCAAACATTTTTAGCTCACAGGCTATCAAAGCCTGTGAGCTCAAAGCCATCAGTTTAGCTGGGCTCTTTTCTTTTTTATTGTAAATATTTACAATTCTCGAGGAATGAATTTAAAAGTCTTTGAGTGCAATTACTTGACGTTGCTTTAGGTCAAGGAGCAAGAAAACCAATTTTCAACAAGCCATCATCTGAAAATCATAAAATCATAAAATCCCTTGAGTGTACAATGGGAAATATGATCGGCTGTTTTACTGAACTACCTTACTGAACTACTTTACCTTTACCGGTTGCACCAAATAAGTGCATGAATTCTTCATCGGATGTGAAAACCTTTTTGGGGTATAATGTCAAGGTAGTTTTCATTATCTTTCAACAGTCGTTTGCATTATGACATGCATTTCAGTGCGTTATGGTGTTTGGTGTTTTTTTTTTAATGGTGGCGGATTATCTGCACAAGGGATATAGGCCGAAGGGGTGACCACCATGGGAGTCTTTTGGATCCTAACACGTATTTACGCAAATTTAAAAGAAAAGCGCGGAAACTCCGAACGATTAGGCCGACGAGCGCGATTGAGTTCGAACTTAGCACCTCCTGTCTACCAGCTTTGAGAGCGGAATCGGTACATTATAGAGTCATTTACTATGCAATTCTAATCGGGCGGATGCTTAAAGCTTACCATCTATATTATAAAGGGCAAACGTGCTCTTGCGTAATGCTGACGTCATTTTGACGGTAGCAAAAGCAGACGATTAAATTGAACTTTTATTGCAATTTTTTAAACTTTTAAATACGGCATATTTTCAATTTTTACACCGTCGAATAGAGAAAAAATGTATTTTCAAATGTAATTTATTTGAAAACTATATCGTAATTTATTTGAAAACTGTGTCGCAATTTGCTCAATTTTTTTTTTGTTTTTAAATTAATTTTCAAGCATGATTTTTTTCAAGCCTATCTCTATCGTCTGTAGACGATTATGAAAGATAAATGCATTTGCACTTAAATTAATATAAATACCTTATTATGTTATACCTGCTTATATTCCATAAGGAAATTAAAGTATTCATCAATCAATAAATAAAACACAAATTTTAGACGTCTAATCGAATTTCGCGCTATATCTAGTGAAATGAACAGAACTAAATAGTCATATTTTAAATAGCGATCTTTGGAGATTTCTTCTGTAACTAACTCCTGACGTTAGGTCAGTATGAAAATATTGCTTTTAACCACTTCCGTACCAGCATATGTATATGAAGATTACATTTAAACCAGTTTTTCGGGAATTTAGATTTAAAATATCAAGTAGTAGTTTTTAGAAAAATGAGATACTTTTTTATTTATATATCTGCTGCGGAGGGAAAATTAAACATTTCCCAACATTTCTCATAATACCAGCTATACACAAACATATATTCCTGCAATAACGTTTTTAGCAGCAACGATAGAGTAATGAATGGACATGGATTCATACGTGGATCCACTGGTACGGGACTGGTTAATACGTTTCAAAACTTTATTTGAGCGCATTATTTCTAATTTTCATATAAATATGATTTTTAGCATTGTTAGCTAAAAATATATTAAACTAGGGGGCTCTGCCCCTTGCAAACTACGTTCGCCAACACCCGTTCAGACACCGCAGAATGTAAAAATAACGCTAATCTGATGGGTTTTTAAAATATTAGAGAAGATTGAATTATACTGATAAAAGCTGTGCAGATCTCCCTGTAAACGGGATTCCATTCAATTCCCTTTGATTGCAAAAATTGAAGGCCGAATCAGTTGCTGTTAAAACATCCAATGGTTATTTTCGTTTTTTATTAAAGAGGATCAGTTAAACATTTGAAAAGAAGCTAAAATAAAATGAATTAACAGAGTCTTTGTCTCCCTGTATTTTAAAACAATCTCTATAACAACAGTCATGGGACTATCATGAACAGTTCCGGGCGGACTACTTCGCTTTTTATACTCTAGGTGCCATTTTGGTACATTAATGTTAGCCAGGCACAGGTGATAAGTCGCCAAATATTATTCAATCGCCATCCTTTCATCTATATTATAATAGTTCAAGTCATCAACTGCCATAAACAAATACGGTCTGATCCCTTCGCCTTTCATATGAAACTTTGGCACAGATTTCATGCCCCATATTGGCGCGATATTTTTCCGTCGCCAATTTTGGGAAAACATCAACAGCATAAATAACAACTTCCGGCTTACCATATCAAGCAAAATAACGATACTTTAGTGCCAGTTAAGTACCCGTTGCGTATATGACATTGGCGCCAAAAAAAAATCGCGCCAGTATGGGGCCGTATTTGACATTTGTGCCGAAAGTTTTGCATTTTGATTAAAAAATCAAATTTTTTTTTTTCGAATAAAACTGCATAAAAGTTGCAATGGTCGCAAAGAATGCTTAGTACTGTTACGCTAGCCGGGTGCAAATCTCGCCAATAGCTTTTTATCAACTCACCAGTTAGCATTTTTTTTATTTTTCGAGTGGTAAATTAAAACATTGATTTGAAGTTGAAAATAAATGTCATGGTTTATTGCATTATTTAATATTTAGCCAGATGTGATATACGCACCGCAGGTTTGGCGCGAATTTTTTTTTTTTTTTTTTACGAAAATTTGGCGAAAACCTCGTTTTCGAATACCAGTTACGTATGTATTTTTGGTACAACTTAGTTATCCCGTCGACAAAACACATAAGAAAAAGTGGAAAAAAGAATGGCACATGGAATTTCAGGCATTGTGGGGGTAGGGGGAGGGACGAAACATTTTTTTTTTCTTTTTTTTTACCTTTGCGGTACTTACCGTTTCAGGTGTGGTTTTTTTGGCGCAGATACATATGGTCTTAAGGGGCCTTTCATCTGAACACCTAACAAAAAATTACCCTCAGTACACTTTAGTTGGGTTTTGCGGTTTCCTGTGAGGGGGAGATTCAATAATTTTAATTTTAGTCTGCACTTCCCCAACATACACCTTATTTTAAAGGTCTTCAAAAATTAGAGATACATGTTTTACAATGTCATGGGTTACGAGGCTTCCCCATAAAGTTAGGTACATATTAAGATAGGGGCTGTTTTTTCAAATCGCCATAACTTCGTTCCTATTGGAGCCACAGCGGAGAGAAGTCTCCTGGTAAAGTTTTAACGAAAGCTGTTTTTTCCCGCCGCATCTTTTGGCTATCTCAGATTTTTGATAAATTGCATAGGGGCTTAGTTAGGGGGCCGTGGGGGGGGGGGGGGTGCTTCATTAAAATATTATAATTTTCATCTTTTGGTGTCGTTTTCATAGCTCTCATCAATTTTTGTACTTTTACACATCCTCTGTCCCCCCTTAGTTGCGTGACCATAAAGGGTTAACTTTTGCAACTTCTTCTGATTTTGACTTAGTACAGCGGTGTTTTATATAAAACTGCTGGACTTCACTACCCCAGTTTGTCCCCCCTCTTGCCACTATCTTTATGCATCTCCGGTGTCCATCCCCCCAATTTTTCCCCCAGGGGGCCACTTTTATATATTTATCAGTTACCCGTCATGCGATATATAATAGAAAAGTCCGGTGAAGGCTGATACATGTTATGCATCTCCGGTTTTCATATTCCCCCTTTTCATCATCTAGGGGGGCGCTTTTCTAAATTTTGGCGATACCCGTCATATGATATATCGTTGGAAATTTCTTTGAGCGCATAATGATATTATGCATCTGAGTCGTTTATCCCCCCAATTTGCCCCCTCCCCCGAAGGGGGAACTTTCTAAGTTTGACGATAACCTCAAGAGATATATCGTTGGAAAGGTCTGTGACTGCTTAATCATATTATGCATCCGGAGTGTCCATCCACCCACTTCGGCAACAAAGCGCGATTAGCTGTTTCACAAGATTTGGCAGCGCGTGCGCAGCACGCCTGCTATACGGGGCCGTAGCCAGCCGGTTCAGGGTTTGTTTAGCTAGATTTTAATTCTTACAAGATTATGCAGTGTGTGCGCAGCACGCCTGCTATACGGTGCCGTAGTTAGCGATGACCCGGTCGTGGTTCGTTCGTTAGAGATTGCCTTTTTCACAAGATTTTGCAGTGCGTGTGCAGCACGCCAGCTGTAAGATGCCGTAGGCAGCAGGGACCCGGTTCGAGTTTCGTACGAGCGAGATTGACTTATTTAAAAGAGTTTGCAGTGCGTCCGCAGCATGCCTGCAAAACGTGCAGTAGGCAGCGGGGACCCGGTTCGAGGTTTGTTCGCGCGAGATCGCACTTTTCCAAAGCCTTCTCAAGACTATCAAGCCAGACACGATTTCATTCCCCCACATATGTGACGTAACGACCCGGGGCTGGCGCCAATGCCGAGATTTTGAAACTTGTATCTGGTTGTTTAGAATTAAAATGTAACGTATGCACGTGTTGTTTACTTAACTAATAGAACATATTCTTTTGAAGGTAAGTTTTATTTTCAAATTAACTACTTATATTTTATTAGTACTAGCTCTATTTTTTGTGTTCAGAATATCTTTTATTTTTAACTTCTTTAAAATAAATTAACTATTAAATCCCAGTATCGTGTTGTCAACAATCCCGTGTACGTGTTTCAAAACAAAACGATATTATTGTACTTCTGTTTCATTTCAAAAACAGCAGTAATTTAAAGTGGCAAAAATCACTAAATCGTATCGAGACTTATATCATTCCCTGTCTATCGTAATTTGCTAAAAACTGGTGCTTGAATGGTGTGAATCGGTGAATTATCACAAAAGTTATTAATTAATAAAGTTTTCATTGTTTAAATATATTCTTTATAAATATGTAAAAATAACTTCATTTTAATATGTGCCAGAGCTAGACAGCTCTGTTCGGGCCAACACATTTCTCCTTATAATTTGGAAGCTATACGGCCAATTCAGTTTGAAATTTTAATGTCCTATGCGACATATTTTTCTACCTCAACTATTATATTTCCAAGTGGAAAGTTTAATTAGTTCTTTTAATTTAAACAAATTAATAAAAAAAAAACTTTAAAATTATTATTACTCAGAAATTTACCACTGAAAACTGATGAAATTTTGTATACAGTAAGTGCAGCATAAATATTATTAGTTTAAACTTTACCTTTCTTGCTATTCAATAATTTCGATTAAAACTTCTGACTTTATTTACTCGGAAATACTGGCACCAGATAGCTGAAATTTATGTCAGACTGAGTTTCTTGGATACTAATCATGCTAAAACATTTTCAGCCAAAAGTCTTAATTACAAGCTTAATTATTATGTAATTTATAACTTGTCACACCTTCCTATCTTTTTAATTTGTTCTGTTTTCTCTCATTAGAGTGACTTTTAATGATCGACTTTTATTAGAAAACACTGGTCGTGAGAATAGTATAACTCTGATTATTCTGTAGGCAGAATTGATTGGGCTTTAATTTGATACCAAAATTTATGTATTTTTATAGATATTTTCATACTTAAAAATTTAAATGTACTAGAAACTTTCATCATAATTTCTATGGATGCATAACATTGTTACCTTGTTTATTTCTTTTAAAGCCCGATCAATATACATACTAATTTATTGGTGTTTTTTAATCTTAAACTCTTAATAAAAATTCATTTTATAATATTTGTTACACAGTGCATGCTTATACATGACAATTACGGATATGGGAATGATGTGTCTGAATCTCTTTATTTTTACAATGACTGTAAACAATTTATCCCCCCCCCCCTTCCGAATTCTCAAAAATGTTGTGTGTTTTTATATAACTTTTAACGTTTAATTAAAAATAACAATAAATAAAATTATTGTTACATAATTATAAATTTACTTTTCTGTGTAGTCAGGACCCGACTTTGTTTATCTAGGTCCTCGGAGCAAGCACCATTCTGGGACCCCCCTTTTATCTATCGGTAGAAATTATTCGCGAATAATGCATAAGTGGTTAGTGCTAAACTTCATACGTATTGTATGTATGCATAAATTTCGTACCAGGTACTATTTACATGTATACAGGGTATCACAAAAAGATGGTCACAACTTTATGAAAAAATATTAGTAGAATAATAGTAGAAAAAATCATGGATTTGTTGCAAAGGAGTATTTGTTTGCAAACTTTTATTTGTTTTTCTATTTATGTTATAAGGTGTCTAAAAAAAATACCCCCAATTGGTCCATAATAAATGATTTCAACTTGACTCGTTATGAGGAAAACGTGTATGAAGAATTTCTTTTGAAAACAATGTAATACTAAGTTGTTATAATAAAATTTAAATCATTAGTTTTCTAATGATATATAGTACAAAGTCCAAAATCTTAATTCTTGAATATCTGAACAAAATAAATATATGTTAGGAATATTTCAATTCTAATTGATGAAAGTGTTTTCTTTCTTTCTTTTGTTCTCACCAGGTTTCAGTACACTTTTTAAAAACTGTATTGCTTGTACCTTGCATAATATCTTAAAATAATACAAAAATTAAGAAAATAATAATTTTCTGTTTCATGACCTTGTTTTGTTTTATTATGCGAGCTTTGTGTTTTTTCAATTTAATCGATTTTATGTGAAAATTACCCACTTCTGCTAAGTAAAGTTTACAGTAAGAAAAATTTATCTGTGTTGTTACCTAATTTCATGCATTCTGTAGTTTTACTATTTATTTATATTAAATTTATTATACTCCTTCCTTTGCATGTTTCAAATCACCAAATATTTAATAGGATATTTATTGTATAATTTCAAGCCACAATGAATAATAAAAATAGCATACAACTTGAATTTGTTTTCATTTAATAATCATTTTTCATCCACTTTAATTTAATTTTAAATGTGGGTTTTGATTGACAGAATATTGGTATTTATTTATTTATTTTTGAAAATGAAATAATTGAAAGCAAAGTAATTCTCTCTATGTGTTGAAAACTACATATATATGTTTATATATATATTACATACATATTTGTAGATTTTGCTTATATATATTTATTAATGTCTTGTTTTAGAATATATAGAAAATAGATAATTGATATTTTTGTAAATTTCAAAGTAGAATAAATAATGAAAACTATTCACTAAATTAAATCTAATACTTCGATTTTTTTTTTCATTAACCAATCATTTTTCTTTAATGTAACTTTAATTAAGTGCACATTTTGACTGACACAGTGATATTATTTCATAATTTTTGTTTTTGTGTTATCCTTATTATTATTGTTTCGAGTGATCGAAATTGATTAAAAAGCACTTAATTAGGGTTTTTAAACTATACGTTTTTATTTTTTCCCCATATGTTGTGATAATAAGTTGGTATATAGAGGAAAGAATTAATATGTTTTAAATAACGCATGTGCTCTTCACGGCTGATCTAAGCCCCGCGTCGTGACGTCACGAAACCTCGTGTTTGGCTTGTAGTCTTGAGGCGGCTTTGACTTTTCACACTATTTTGCAGTGCGTGCGCAGAACGCCTGCTATACGGTGCCGTAGGCAGCGGAGACCCGGTTCCAGAATCCTTTACTGAGAGATTTCATATTATTACAGGCCCCGATATATTCGAGGTTCGTTCTTTCGACATTTTATAAAAAAGGAGGGGCTCCAATGCCTGCTATACGGTACCGTAGGCAGCGGGGACCCGGTTCGAGGTTCGTTCGAACGAGATTGCCTTTTTCACAAGATTTTGGTGCGTACGCAGCACGACTGCTATACGGTGCCGTAGGCAGCGGTGACCTGGTTCGAGGTTAGTTCGCTTCGAGGTTCGTTCACCTCGAGATTTTATATTATTAGAGGCCTCGATATATTAGACGTTCATAAAAAGGAGGGGCCCGCTAGCGGGCGAAGCCAGCTAGTTTTCTATTATTTTCAAAAGTAAATAACAAAAAAATAATTGATAACTATAGAACAAAATAATTTACACAATTTTAAAAAATAAATAAATGTAAATAAACATTTATTATTAAATAAACAACAATAGCCGGGTTACCATGTCAATCAAAATAATGCCATTTTGGTACCCCGGTGCGTATATGACATCTGTGCCTAATATTTTTTTTTTCTTTTAAAGAAAGAAGTGAAAGCCATCAATTTTAAATGTTTCAGTTTTAAATGAAAGTATTGTATTTTAAATAAATGAATGAAAGGATTATATTTTAAATGAAATATACGAAGGGAAAAATGTTTGGCGATTTATCACCTGCGTCTTGCTAACATAAAAATACCGAGTTCTTGATTTCTCTATCAGAATCTTTCGATTTGGCGAAAGATTGTTCAAGTAAATTGAATTATGAATAAAAGTAACATGATACATTTCTTAGTATACATTTAAGGAAGGCCAAACTGGTTGCCAAATTAGTTTAAAATAATAACCTTTTCTAAAATATGAAAATAAAATATCTGTTATGATTAAAATTTGAGTTGCTGTT
This sequence comes from Maratus speciosus, assembly GCA_963932465.1. NCBI lineage: Eukaryota > Metazoa > Arthropoda > Arachnida > Araneae > Salticidae > Maratus > Maratus speciosus. Next base: position 243,728,482 of record OZ010788.1, on the reverse strand, counting down.
ATTAGGAAAAAATTAATATTTCGAAAACTAATTCGAATTTAAAAATTCTAATACCAGTTTTGAGATCTGCGGATCAATACGGATTTTTGGTGTTAATTTCATCGCAAAGTATTCCATATTTTAGGAGAAATCACCGTGAAACATAATCTGTAGTTTAATCAGTCGTTTCAAAGAATCGTTTCATAAATTCGTTTCATTTCAGTCTTTTCATATATCCGTTTCATAAATTCGTTTCATTAGGATTTTATATATGTAACGTAGATGTAAAAAATTTATTAGAGTTATTAAAAAAAAAAAAAACGCGAGACGTCTTCACCGTAATTTTTAAGATTATTTGCTGATACGTTCTTTCATTAATTTTTGATTAACTGCAATTCTTTTTATAAAACGACAGGTTTTAACGCTATAGTATAAGTATACTATGTCAAAGGCTACTTGTAGAACCTTACGTCATTCATCGCTCTACCTTTAGTATGTGAAGAGAAAAAAAAGATGTTAACATAGGAAATAATATATATGATGGTTTTCACCTATATTTTGTTACCCGGTCCGGTACTATCTCCTTGGTTTATTAACTGTATCAGAATGCAGTTTTAAGGTATTTCTTGGACGCCTGTCATAATGCTCGAAACGTACAAAATGTTGTCACAGAATATATTTTATAAACAGTAATTGACATGAAAAATGTTATACAGTAGAGTCCCGATTACCCGAGTTAATATGGACCAAGCTCACTTCGGATAAGCAAAAAGCTCTGATTAACCGGATTTACACAAATCGTCACCAACTAAGGAGATGAAAGATAAATTTTCACTTAATTCGTTAATTTTTATGACACTATATTTTTTTGATGTACATTTCCGTTACTTTTAAGAAAAATGGGGAATAAAATTGTTTATTTTAAAAAAGCCCTTGATAGTTTTTTGTTTGTTGAATGTCAATTTTGCTGCAGTTTTTTTGTTTTTTTTTTGCTGCAGTATTATGCTACTGCATAGCTACCAATTTCTAAGATTTTTTTCTTACCTCTAAAACTTACTTACCAGTAAATTTTGCCTAATTTAATCGCCGAAATCTAACAATCGTCAATGATTAAATATGGCAAAAATTTGTATTAAACTTTAGAGGTAACAAAGGCGTACAAATTTTCAGCTATGTTATTATTTTATTAAGTGTCATGAAAATTACAGATTTAGGCTCTTCTTTCTGCTCAAAGTATTAAATAGTTTTTTTTCAATCGAATTTATACTTTTGGATGGATCATTTCTTCTGATGGATGGATTTTCTTTCTGATGGCTTCCATTATTATGAAACAGCCATTATAAATGAAGTGTTAGGAGAAGATGATATAGCAGTCGTAAAAAGTTAGAACTCTGATTTTCCGGTCAGAATGGGAAAAAAAAATGGCCATAATTTTTTGGAAACATTTTTTTTTAACATAAATTCATGCTCGACATTTCATATTAGAACCGGCATTTCATATTAGATTCATCTTTTCTTATATAAATAGTAGAAAAGATGCAAAGCGTGATATTATAAAAAATGCACATGAAAAGAATATTTTAAAGTTGGACTTTATAAAAGAAACATTTTATCTCAGCTATTCTAACCACGGTTCAAAAATTTTAAATATGCGAAATATGTTTCTCCGACAGAAAAAGAAAATGCTATATGAAAAGAAAATGCTATCGAACTGTATCACTATCTATAAAGATATGTTTCATAATATGTCTATTTATGTGCCTCTATATATAGATATTTATATCCTTACATATATGGATATGCTCATAAATCTAAAAATCTCTACTTTTTAAACGGAAGATAAGAAAGCTTGGAAAAATCAATCACCAATATATGAGGGAAAAGTAATTGTCGGGTATCCTTCAAATCATTTAAAAAATTCTAAATTTGAAAGTGAAGAAATTTTCATTTACATACATATTTTATTTAAAAGAATATAATATATTAGAACGTGGAAAATCTTCATAGATCAATCATTAGAATATTAAATGGTAATTTTTTCATGACAATTATTTTTTAATTAATAGAAATCTGTGTAAAAATAAATACCTTAGATTAAACGATGTAGTCGGCGCAGCCAACAAACGAGATAAGCTGCGTTATTACCAGCCCTCTTGGCTTTCAAGTGATCAAGATACGCTTGTTTCTACGAATTGTCAAACTGCCATGTGATCAAAGTAGGCCGAAAAGCAGCCGACATCATTAGACTACGACAAACTTTGTCTTTTGCTGGGTGAGTGTGATCAGGAAATGGCCGGGACAAATAAAATATAACCTGGTGTTTATCATTTAAAAATTTATAATTTTTCATAATTTATGACAAAATGTGCATACCGTCAACCGGGACTACTTTGGTCCATCCCATAAAAAAAGTTTTAAATTGGTATTGAACAAACAATACATGATAATTTGGATTTTTTACCCTTGAAAAATATTTTATATTCTACTATAGTTTAAAATTTTTAGAAGCAACACTGGATGGATTTGTAAACAACTGTTTTTGTGTGTAAATTTTAACTCTCCAAACTTTCTATAGTGAAAATATCTGGATAAGAGCTACAATTAAGGTAATTGTCGAAATATCACCTTTAGTAACCTGTAAACCATGTATGATCATAATTTTTCCTTTGATTTTTTATTATCACAGGAAATGTTTATATTTTCATAAAGCTAACATGAAAACTAGTATTTCGAGGCTACTTTTTACCAGGCCTTTCTTTATCCGAAAATAGCCCCAATAACTTAGAAATGCCTTTTATACAATCAAATCTCTTAAAAATCACGTTTTAAGTAATATTGTTTTCAATTGTTACTGTAGAAAAATGCTACATTAATTGTTTTTGTTCCACTAGCTGAGGATAACATGACGAAAATTGCTTCTCATTTCTTTAATATTAACTATTGGTTTATTTTGTTTAAAAGTTAAAAAAAAACAAAAAAAAAAAAACATTTGTTTATCGAGTTTCCAGTGTTAATTTATTAGCAAATGCTATTGCAAGGGGGTTTCAATAAAAATGTATTCACTTACATATGAAATATATTCATGTTTTATGAAATTAAGTGAATGGACCAAAGAAGCCCCAAACAAGGGCTACCAAAATTTTAAAAATAGTTAAAAAATAAAAAAAAATTCCTTTTTAAAACCACACAATTTGCTTTATTGTTTCATTTTGTTAATTATTTGAAACTCCATTTCGACGTTGAAAAATCATATATAATATTTTTTAATGATGGAAATGCGTGTGAAACCAGGAAAAACTGGCCCAAAGTATGACCGTATTTAGAAATTTTCTTTTAACCACGCCCATTATCACCTCCAAGTGACAATTCCTTGAAAGAATCTCTAGGTTTAGATTTTAAGTGTATCGTAATTAAGTTACAGCCAATCTGATAAATTCAGTTATTATTAATAATAACCGTGTCTTTCAGTAAATTTGATAAATATTGTGTATTAATCATATTTACTGGTCATTATTAATAACTCCCAATGAAGTTCCGTCAATATGATTAATTAAGCTTAGTAACTAATATGTCCTTTACTTGAACATGTACTATCATAATTGAATGAAGCTAATAGCAAAAATAATTGTTAAGAAACAATAATACTCAATCAAAAGATGTGTCATATTAATAGCACGCCAAGATTAAGTGATTAAAGATAATTATTTTTATCAATTAGGTAAATAATCAATTAGGTAAATAATCAATTAGGTAAATCAATTAGGTATCAATTAGGTAAATAATCAATTAGGTAAATCAATTAGGTAAAAAATTTAAACACTGGAATGATGAGATAATAAAAATTTCGGTTTTTAAACGCATACTTGTAGCAATGAATATTAAGACATATTTAGTATAAATAAAAAGTTTTAAATTTAGACTTCTATTAAATTAATTTTAACATATAACAAACATATTAAGGGAAGTTATTGTCGAATGAGACAATTCTTACACCAATCGAATAGAATAAAAAAAGAAGAAAAAGAGGTAGGTTATTATGGCCTTCACACGCCCAGAAGTATCGAATTTCATAACCTTCGGAGAGTCTAAGAAAGTAAATTTTGTCAGTACGAAAGTTAGACTGAGGGTTCCAAATACAATATTATAATTATTATAACAAACAACAAATTGCAAACAAATTACATTAGAAATACAATATTATTACATTTCTAACAAATTATTTATTTTGGAAGGAAGGGGTATTGTGGAATTTGGAGTTACAAAGGGCTTTTCATTTTATTTTCATTTTAACAAATTATTTATTATGACAGGAGAGCTATTGTGGCATTTGGAGTTACAAAGAGTTTTTGATTTTGTAAATTTCATGCAATTTTATTTACAGTTGCCTTTACCATTGTAATATTGAAATCCTTGACTACTTGAGTTGGAATTCTTACGAGCACATTCTCATTGTCTTATGTCATTTACTGGAACTTCATTAACTGAAATTAAAGATTCCTTGCAGACAGTAAAATCATTCTTTCTGTACAGTTGATTTAAATAAATTCCATGTTTTGTATCAAGTTTATATAGTTTCATTTCCCTTAGAAATTATAACTGCTATAATATTTCGTCTATAAGTCTTACTCATATCTACCTCTGGTACTCTTATCCAAACTGTTTCTCCTGTATTTGCATTTAAAATTTTAACTTCGAAAGCCGTAACAATTTTTCGCTTGTATATTTAGTTGACTGTTTAGCTGAGCTTTGAGTTCTTGAATCTTTTTCGAGACTTCATCTAGTGAAAAAGAATAGTCTTCCTTGTTTTCTTCAAAATATTCCATTTCAACATCACCAAACCTATTTTTTTTTCTTTTTTCTACTTCAAAATTATGTGGTTAACCTTCAATTTGGCCAACATTCTTATTACTGTTTTTGACAGAACGTGGAACATTTCCTCCAAATCTTCGTTCAAATTATCCTGCTCCGCGTCCATATTATCACCATTTATTGCGCCTATGTCTCCATCCTCGGTTGAGGTTGCTATCCGAAGATCGATATCATTACTAGACTGATTTCTTATGCAACAAGATCTTTTTCACTTATAATTCCCAACAAAGTGTCGTCTGGAAAATATATTATTAAATCTTCATTCGTTTTATAAGCAAATAAAGCTTCATATGGACTGCGATCTATTCCAGAGTGATGTTCTCTATTTTTCTTAAATTGAATGAATTTTACTTCTTCTGACTACATGTTAGTTTCAAGCCAAGTGGATAACATCTTTTTAATGTCTTGGTTCGCTGTTTCAACTGAGCCTTGCAGTTGAACGTGACTTGGTTTTCCATGAAAAAATTTGAGTAGATTTTACGCTCCACAAACTTTTTTAATAATTTTATAAGCAAATTCTCTGTCATTGTCACTTTGCAAGACGCACGATGCCTCAAATATTGCAAAAACATCCATTAAGTTATAAGCAACTTCCTCGGCTCGTTTTGTTTTAAATTCTCTTAAATAGAATAAATTTCAAACTCACAACAGAAATAACCTCAAAATGACACACTTTTTGGCACAGAAAACAGTCGAAACTGGCAAAAAATTAATATTAGTGAGCGTTCCGAAAGATGCGGCCGCCTGCATCTATAATAAACAATCTACTGATACGTCAAGTTGTTGCCAACGGACAAAAATAAACTTGCGAGCTTACAAAAGCTATTATACGATTGCACAATAGTTACGCATTGACACGGAATACATATACGCATACGTAATGAAAATCTCAAGATAAATTAGTTGTAATTTATTACATTGACCGAAAATGATTGGTAATTTTTAATAATAACAAGTTAATTTGATAAATTCTCCATAATTAATCATATTAACTGGTTTATTTGGATATTATTTGGTAATTATTAATATTAACCGTTTATTATTAATAATAACCGATCAATCAAGTTGATCGTAACATACATACCGTGTCACTGAATCGTGCCGTTTTTTGGAATCTAGAAGGCATTTCCTAGTCGTAGAAAAAAACCCCATATGTCTCGGATTTACTGATATGATAGTATAACCTTCCAAATTTCTGTACCCCCTCCAAACAAGCAAGGGTTTGAGTTTTTCTTCTCTAATGGGATGTAAATTTGAAGGTCATTCTTAGGAGGCAATGCCTAACCCGATTACTTAAGTCTGTTGGAAATTACACCGACTGCAGGATAGACCTTCGGAAAAATTTTAAAATGATTTTCGTATCTGCCTACGTTTAGAGCTCTTAAAAAAAAACAAAAATGTGCAATATTGAATAAATACACATATTTTTAGTTAAATTGTAATACAGAATGATAAAATACGTAAAATCCTAGCAACACATCTTTATATGGTTTTTAAATATTGGGGTTTTTTGGCTATTTGTTTAGCAAAATTTCATGTTTATGTCAGACAGCGTAGGGGAGGTTTGATACATAAGGAGGGTTGATACATTGACAATTTTTCTCAACAAATGACATTAAAAGCCATTCTAAAACATACGAAGGCTTCTTTTATTTGCTGAAGCCATCATTAGCTGGAGTAATCAGTGAAGAACTGACAACTTTTCTTTTCTTTTAATTTTGAAGGTTTTTGGAATGTCAATGAAAATTTTTTCATTGACTGATTTTCTTTCATAACTCTTATTATTGTGAAGATAATATCTTGTATTTTTTTGTATTTATAAAGCACATTGTTAGGATTAGTTTTACTAGAAAGTAGATTTCCACTTTGAATCTAGAAGGCATTTCCTAGTCGTAGAAAAAAACCCATATCTCTCGGATTTACTGATATGATACTATAACCTTCCAAATTTTTGTACCCCCTCCAAACAAGCAAGAAATGACATTAAAAGCCATTCTAACACATGCGAAGGCTTCTTTTATTTGCTGAAGCCATCATTAGCTGGACTAATCAGTGAAGAACTGACAACTTTTCTTTTCTTTTAATTTTGAAGGTTTTTGGAATGTCAATGTAAATTTTTTCACTGACTGATTTTCTTTCATAACTCTTATTATTGTGAAGATAATATCTTGTATTTTTTTGCATTTATAAAGCACACTGTTAGGAATAGTTTTACTAGAAAGTAGATTACCATTTTGAATCTAGAAGGCATTTCCTAGTCGTAGAAAAAAACCCACATCTCTGGGATTTACTGATATGATACTATAACCTTCCAAATTTTTGTACACCCTCCAAACAAGCAAGAAATGACATTAAAAGTCATTCTAACACATGTGAAGGCTTCTTTTATTTGCTGAAGCCATCATTAGCTGGACTAATCAGTGAAGAACTGACAACTTTTCTTTTCTTTTAATTTTGAAGGTTTTTGGAATGTCAATGTAAATTTTTTCACTGACTGATTTTCTTTCATAACTCTTATTATTGTGAAGATAATATCTTGTATTTTTTTTTATTTATAAAGCATATTGTTAGGATTAGTTTTACTAGAAAGTAGATTACCATTTTGCAACTGCATTTGTACAAAGTGATTGAAAATCCAATAAGGCATAATAGGGAGAAATGATACATTAGTACTGGGGAGAAATGATACACTTGTATATTTGAAATGTAATAGTTTTTTTAAGTATGCAAACTAATATAGGACTGTAATATTCATTATTGTTTTACAGCAAGAGCTACTGAAATTGGTAAGGAATAACAAAGAGACTATTCGTACACATTATGTATGTTACATAGAAAAGCAGCGCGATGTAGATGGTTAGTTCGCTCTGCTCGTCATGTAGAAGGGAAAAAGTTTAAATGGCCTGAAAGGGAAAATGTTTCTATAATTTACGAAGGGCAAATTGAAAGAACGTTAAATCTACCCGATTTTACTTATCAAAATGATAGAGTTATTAGTTTTTCTTTTAACCATTTCAGGTGTGTTTTTATGTTTATGAAACTACTTAATTTTAATTCCCAAACTCCGCATTGGCACCAGCATTTTGGTAAAATATTTTCCATTTAGCATGAAAGTGAAATATAACCCTTTTCTTATTTCTAATTAAATTTGTTGGTAAATTCCGGTGCCATTCATTTATTCAACACTTTAGCAATGAAAATGCTTTGCCCTGAAAGGGTTAAAGGAATCTTAAATGTGCTAAATTTATGTTAAATTGTTTGCAGATCAGCAATGTTCACTTCATTTTTCCTTGCAGCAAGATCTCTAGGGTTTTTTTCATTATTTATTTTCTAAAAAGTGTGTTAATAGGATTGTTTAAATAATAGCAATAGTTTAAATATTTTTGTAAAAAACATTTCTGAAACAAAAATATGCCAATGTCATTTCGTTTTAAATTTTACTTAATATTTCAAGATTTATCATAAAAAAATGTATGACGCATAAATTGAATTGTCTGCATTTTTTTTTCAATTTACATAACAATGTATCAAACCTCCCTTGCTAGTGTTTCTATCCTCCCCAGTAATGGGGAGATTTGATACAGTAGTAGCCATTCAAAATAACTGGAATATATTTTTTGAATGACTATTTTTTAAATTCACAATATTTTTGATAAATGAATAAAAGGTCACTTTATAGGAAAACACGAAAAATTTGTTTAAAAATAGCTTGCTAAGGGTTGTAAAAAATTAGTAAAAAAAAGTGTATCATACCTCCCCTACCTCCCCTACACTCAATTCAACTAAATATATTTCATTTCCTATGTATTGTATACTACTATTACACCTACCTTTGCACTGAATTAGGAGTTTTACAATATCTTCAAAATTAACTGAAATATTTAAAAATATGCCAAAAATATATCTTTTTAATGAATATATACCATTCTTTTATATTCGAGTACATATAAAATAATTACATTATCACATAGATATTAGATTCTAGTACATGACTTAGTGTGTAATATTGAAAGCATTCTGAAAAAATTTTCACCGATATATGTTTAAAATATTTTATATAATGGAGTTTATCAAACATGGATATAACGGACGATTTCATTAACCAGAAATCGCATTTAACCCCTTGCCTGTGACGCCCGAACTCAGTTCGGACAACGCAGATGCACCAATTTTGGAATGCCTGACCTGAGTTCGAGCAAGAGAAAAATAGGTGTTTCAATTCCGTGAAGCACGAAATCAGTTCGTCTAATGTGTAATTTACCATTTTCCCAATAGATCGCGATACTTTCCCACGAAAAGTTCGGCAGTTTCGCTCCATTTGTCGGATTTTTGTAATTTTGCAATTCAGAACAAAATTAAAGACAGAAAAAAAAATTGCCATTTTTGGCATTTTTTTCTCAAATATATTCCACAGGCAAGTGGTTAAATATTTCTTGTCTATATAGTTTATCATCTATAAAATTAATCTAGAAGTGTCAATTAAATTTTATTAGTGTTTTTATGTAGAAAACACAAGAAAATCCTGCCTAGAAACATTGTTTCCGTTTCTCATAGAACTCCAACGCGCACCTCCGGTATTTAACTCATTACTCGTACTTCCTGTTTTTTAAACTGACCACAACTCCTCTTATACTAATCGTAGGAATAAAATTAAAACATGTCTGGAATCGTTTAGATCGCTCTTTCAAATAAAAGAAGAAGAATAAAAAAATACGAAAATTTTCACCAAAATGGCCATTTTGATGTAAGCAAGATAGATTGGAAAATGCATAAAAAAGCGGTTTAGGATGGGTTGGGTCGATTTTTGACGGTCGATTATCTACTCGAGGGATATAGGCCATAGGGGAGTGCCCTCCGTGGGGGTCTTCCTAAGGGAACCTAACCCGTATTTACGCATGGAAATCCAAGGTTCGAAGAAAACCACGAAAACTCTGAACGATTAGGCCGACGGGCGTGATTGGGTTCGAACCCACTATCTTCCTGCCGTCTACCAGCTTCGAGAGCAAAGAGTGGTTTAGGAAGGTTTGGGGGATTTAATAACCGACGACATAGGCTGCTTCGAGCATATTCATTGTTCTTGGGGGTGGTCGGAAGAGGTTCAGAGGAGGGACGATCGACGCCTATATATACACCGCGGCAATATTTAACCAGATAACTCAAGACTGTTCCACATATAGCTCACCCACAAGAAAAGTGACTCATCCCATCAAAAGTAAATTTCACAGGAAAGGTAAAACAAGATTTCCATGTTTTTACTGTAACATGAAATTATGGCACTTACATCTGCACGCAGCGGTAAAAGCGGGTATAGAAGCAGAAAACATTTAAGAACGAAGACGTTGATGCGGTTTGGAGGATTGAGTCATTTTACCTCTGCACACTCCACGCCCTTCTGTGGTCACAGAAAAAAGTATAGCGTAATGAATCAACTTTTAAGATAAATACACCTATGAAACTCTTAATGTAGCAAGATGCACCTTTGACAGACCTATTAGTAGGATAAAATGCAAAATGAATTTTTACGAGATATATAACTTTTCTTGCGGGTGAGCGATATGGAAAGAATTAGAATCTTTAATTTAAGAAACGTTAATTATTAGAATATTTAATTTAAGAATCTTTAATTATTAGAATATTTAATTAAAGAATCTTAATTATTAGAATCTTTAATTTAACCCTTCACTGCACCGCGTGCCATATATTATTTAATAATACTTATTTTGTCCATGTTAGATGTGTACACTAGACAACAAATTAGAATTTGTTCTTCAAACAAAAGAAAATTTGATCAAGCTATTAACGGTAAAATTTGCTTTCATTATTTTTACTGAATATTTAAATATATTAATATTAATAGAAGATGCAGAGTGTTAGAGAGATAAAATTGATTAATTTAAGTCCATTTATATGAAAAATATTGCAATATAATATTATAAAACTGTAATTTTGTATGTGTGGCACAAGCCATAAAATAGCAAATTTTAGCTGAAAATTTAAAATTTAAATTTTTTTACTATTTTTCCCATTATTAGGCCGATATATAGAGGTGAAATAAATTTTTTTATAACGATAGAAAAATTCGTGCAGTGAAGGGTTAAGAATCTTTAGATATTAGAATCTTTAATTTAAGAATCGTTAATTATTAGAATCTTTAATTTAAGAATCTTTAATTATTAGAATCTTTAATTAAGGAATATTAATTATTGAATCTTTAATTTAAGAATCTTTAATTATTAGAATATTTAATTAAGGATTAATTATTGAATCTTTAATTATTAGAATCTTTAATTTAAGAATAGTTAATTATTAGAATCTTTAATTTAAGAATCGTTATTTATAAGAATCTTTAATGCCTCAGGTCAAAGATCAAATTTCAAAAATAGGGCTACGTTATTACCCTTCCCTTGGTAAGAGCTATGTTTTTGCTAAGTTACATTGTACTTCATTGAGCCATTGCTGAGAAAAAATCATGTTCATTTCATTGTTAGATTGGAGAGGATACATTTCTTTGGTTTCTTGCAGATCACTAATATAAAATAAAATACCTAATATATTTATTTTGTAATAATAGAAACATTTTAAATATTTTTATAGATTATTTTAATATACAAGTTTTCAAATTCAATTCGTTTTATTTATAATATTAATATCCAGCATACAATAAGAGGGTGAATAGTTACAACCGAGTTGAAAAAAATTAAATGCATTCAACCCAATTTCCCCATTTTCGGTTGCTTTAACAATAAAAAATCTGTTCTAAACTTAAGTAACTCATGAATAAATTACACTGTGCATCAATCTGGTATTAGAACATTTATCGTTAATTTTTGCTGTAAATAGATTTTTTTTTTAATTAAAAAGCAAAACTAGACTGTAAAAAAACTTTTAATCTCACATTAAATCGGGGATCACGATGCAGACGGGATCCGAACACTGAAAAAAATGGGTACTCAAAATTGAGTAAAAAGTACTCAATTTTAAATCGTCACATACTTAAAATAACTCCGATCCAAAAGTACTCAAAATTGAGAAACATATGTAGTCCTGTTTGATTCCATGGTTGTGTTCAAATATGAATCGTTATGTACCTAAAAATAGACCTTATAAACCTAGAAATTAAAGTAAAAAGTACTGATATTTATTTCACGTTCAAAGTTATTAACAAGAAACGTTTAATTGGCTATTTATTAAGAAAAATAACAAAATTATTAACAAAATACGCAAATCGAATGTTTTTATGACAAGAGCATTATTTCCAAGCAATTTTAAATTATTTTAAAATACTGTGCATAATTTAATATTTACATTAATAAACTTCATTTATGCCGCCGTAAAGGAAATAAACCATTATAGTGTACAAAATTATCGATTTGTTTGGGTTTGATAACATGTGATGTTTCAAAATTGAGAAAGCATAGGTTCATTTTTGATCCAAAAATACTCAATTCGATATGAGTACATCGATTTACTCATTGTTGAGTACTTCATTTTTTTAGTGAACCCTTGGAAGCAAATCTGTGCTCGACCACAGCACCACTGAGAGAGTTCTTCTATCTCATACCATCTGTACTCTACGATCTTGGGGAAGTGAATACCGTCTCATTACGAAATAATGGGATTTTAACTTATCACACGATATTATAAAATGTAACACTATTATTTTTTTATTTAATTTATTTTACAGACGATGAAAATACAATTTCTTTATTTATAACATTAAAGCTCAGCGTGCAATAAAGTGGTAAATATCTGCAATCGCGTTGAAGTAAAATTTAATGCATTCAATGCATTCAATTTCCGTTTCACAAAAATTAATTATTTTTCCAAAATATTCATAAAAAATTATAGTTAACTTTTTCTGAATCCTCGTCACAAACACATGCATTTAAACGATATTCTTCTGTAGTTGAGGTAAAAAGAAGATAATTCCTGGTTTCTATTAAATGAAAACACTTCAAAAATTTATTTCAAAACAAATAAGTACCTATCTACACAAATTATTAAACTAGTGAGTAAAATTTTTTATCTAATCCTATACTAGGTATTACAATAATAAGTATTATCACAAAAGAAATCTAAAAGAAAATCTCCTAAAATATTTAGAAGATCTGAAAACTCTTGGCGTGAAAAGTTATTCACTTTCTGATTATTGTCCTTGGCGAAACTTTGGTGTCAGGTTGGCGGTGATATACGCAAACTTAGGGAAACATACAGTTCCGACACAACACGGTAAATCGCCCTGGAGTAATGCGTGCTAGAGCTTAGTGAGAAAAATTGTTTCATTCGGGAAAGAATATTAATTCAATACTATCAATCTTCAAAGTCGAAAAAGAAATAGTTTGTGTATTGCAAATATTGGTTGGTGGCACTATCCGATTTATTTTAAATTAATTTCGAAGATGGAAAAAATAGTTTGATATTTAAATAAAAATACAATATACATTTAAAGTATACAGTACAAATTTTATTGATATTTTCAAATTTAAATTATTTTTTATTAGTTTGAATTTTGCGAAAATCTTTTCGCATTTATTTACCGTTGATGAAATTTGACAAAATAAACTTTTACAGTTGTTTTTTCTTTTTAAAGAATAAAATAAGTTTTCCGATGTTCGTTAAGGTTGAATTAATTTATGATCACGATTCTTAAAAGAAATAAAATTTTCTATATTAACAAAAGCTAATTACAGATTGTAACTGTTTAATTACTGGAACATAGTTATATACAGTAAATAATTACTAAATTAAACTGTCGTCACAGCTAAATAAATAATTTTTCAGATTTAATTTAATTGTATTAAATTTACGTACGAAAATATTTATGCTTTGCTACGAAAAATACTTCTACAGCAAATTACACGTTATGAAACATTGTGAAAATAAATGAATGAACATAGAACAATAAAAACATTGAAAAAAGTAAAGTAACGTTTTGACTTTAATTTGGAAATAAAATTACAATGGAAGAAGGTGAGAAAAACTGTTTGGAACAATACAAAAACATTTCATTTACAGGTAAGTTTGTTTAATTTTACTTAGCAAATTTGTAAATTGTTAACTGATGAATTTTAATATTAATAAAATCTTAAAAATGTTTTAAGGGTAGATACAATTTGTAAGCCTTCAAAAAATGAGTTTCTTTTTCATATTTTAGAAAAAAGTTGCGCAATTTAAAATGAACTAAAACAAAATGCATAAAAATATTCGAATTAGAACACTGGCAATTTTACATTCACTATGCGTATTTTATGCGATCTTTAATTAAATTTTAAAATTTCATTTAATTTCTCAAAACTATGTTTTTTGTTGCTACCTCGTATTGCAGACAAAAAAAAAAAAAAAAAAAAAAAAAAAAAAATATATATATATATATATATGCATATAATTTATTTCACACAGGTATGTATAATATGATTATAACTATAATTTTTATCTACTTTTTTGTCAACTGAATGATGTAAATTTTAATTGTTCTGATTGGAATATGTTGTTGAATGTAACATTTATTATGGTTAAAACATATAGCTTTCTGTTACGAAAGTATTTTTCATATAAGCTAATAAAATTAGATTTAAGTTTATGTTTGATATATTTACTTTAAAGATCAAAAATAGAAACTAAAAATTGGTTTGTGTGGTTGTAAGGCGGTGCAAAAGATACATTAAAATTTCTTTTTTAAATATAAGTTGAATATTTCAGTGTCTTTAATACGATTTTTATTCATTGATATAAAACTTACAAATGGAATATAATATAAACAAATTAAATAATTAGTTGTAGAATTAGTTTTTATCAAATAATTCTTAAGAAAACGCTGAGACGTTTAACGTAAATCAAGAATCTAGGAATTTCAGTATTCTAAAACTGACGACTCTCCTTAAAGTTTTTAGGAGAAAATGTATTAAAACTGATCACAAAATACTTTGTAACGTTAATTTGTATCACAATTGATACCTGGGAAAAGTATTCAAATAAACTGCCCCATTTTGTCTTACTGGAAATAAAGTAAGCCTTTAACAAAAAATTTATAAAAATAATTAGGAAAAAATCAGTAAATGTAAGCTAAAAAATAAATACAAAATATTTGCTAACAGACATAATTTAAAAAAAAAAGTATTCAGTTTGAAATTATTTCAGCTTATGTAAAAAATAAAAACAATGAAAAAGTGAATACCTGCGTTCAAATTTTAATAACTTGCAATAAGTTAGCAGATACGTCATTTCTTGGAAACATAATATATAAACCTTAGAGCGTGTCTTTTATACCATTTTAACTAACCGTGGGTAATACTTTCTTCTAATCGAAAAGTAAAACTTAAAATTATATTTTTTATTAAGGGGGCCGTAGACCTTTATTTGAACTAAAATAGTCTCCAAAATCGAAATTTCTTTTTCTGTGTATTATTATTCTTCAATTTGTACTGAGTCATTTATGAAACACCGCATGCAGATACGCTGATTTTTCTCAAAGTTACAAGTGCTTTAATTTTGTACACAAACAAAATTTTAGCCTATTAATGTACTTTAAATCTGTTTTCCTCAAAACTTATTTTTCAACGTTTTTAGATTTTTGAAATGCTCCATGCGCCTGAATTTTTGATCAAAATGCATAAAATTGATAAGGAATAATCCTGATATTACTTACAAAGGAACTGTGTATGCATTTTTAAATTCGACTTTATTAAGATAATTAAATTTGTTGTTTAACTAATTAAAAGGCAAAATTTTGATGAAAATCAATATGGAATTCAGAAAAAAAATCTCTAAAAAATGAACTTTTCAAGTGATTAAAAAGTCGATATACAGTTTTGTTACCCGACTGCCAAGAAGGGGTATGTGTTTCACGCGTATCTGGGTATGTGGATTTCTTTGAACTCTCGAAACATCCCAACTGCTGGATGGATTTTAATGAATGAGGTCTCTATCGATTTGTCTTAACTGTCCGATGGTTATAGGTTAGGTTTTGTTTTTATAAATTCAAAATGACGGCCGTAAAATACAAAATGGCGGTAGAGACTAAAAAAAATTACGCACCCTATTGAGTGGCATATCGTTGGATAGGTCTTTCAAAATGAAGACGATGTTTCGTTGACTATTTTACAGTGAGAAGCTCCGTTTAAATATTACACAACCTCAAAGGTGTGTAGGTAGGATCTCTAGCTTTACTGCGACTCTAACCTTAATAGACTTCTATAGGCCTTGTCAAAACTGTGTTTATAGATAGGAACTAACAATTAAACACAATTTAACAGTCATCAATACAAGTAAATAAAAAAAAATAAGTAAGTAATATAAAAAATAGTTTCACATTGATGAGAAATAATTAATTAGTTCGCTTTTTATGCATTCGGGTTTTTTGATTTTTTAAATTTAATTTATTATTTGTCATAAAGATTTAAGTAATTAAAATGTAAAATAGAGGAAATATCCCGAAGATTAAAACGCATGGAGCATTTTAAAATTTCGTTTACAAATTTGATTTTTTTTTTAATGTTAAAATTATAATGAGATTGGAATATTCTTTTATGGTTTTGTGTATACTTATGGTGAAATGTATATTTACCCCAAATTTCCCATCTCTATGATGAAAAAAAAATTAACGTCCACCATCCGCTTAAAAATAATATTTTTTGTTTAAAACTAAAAATACAATAGTTCGAGGGAATTAATTAAAAAAGACACGTGTGAACTTGTCAGTTATTATAGAAAAAAAATGCTCAGAATATAAATATCTGTTTCATTGTACTTCATTTAAAATGTAGAACATTTAAAATGCGAACAGTTTGTTTATTGTGTTAAATAAAAGAAGACTTCATACACTCGGGGGAAAGAAAAAGCTATGGAATAGTTTCAGAATTAAATTATAAAGTAGAAGAAAATATGTTATGCATAATAATATATTTTTTTATTTTTTAAATGTGTGTGTTGTTTTTGTATATTTCTTATAAAGATAGGGCGTTTTTGAAAAAAATTGTGTTCAGGGTTCATTGGGTAGTCAGCATAGCGAACTGAATCTTACCCTTCTACGGTTATGACGAAGATGAATCTGAACTCGGGGATTTTTTTCGATGCGACTAGAATTTTTGATTGCGTATGTTTTTAAGTTATTCCTTATAAACACATTTTTAAAACTGTCGCTGAAGTTATTCCATCAAAACCGTGAGTCCAGAAAAAATATTTGTTTTCCTACAAATATCCATGTTTCATGAACACTAACTATATCTTGACAAGTTTTACAATATGCTACATTTCAATATTTCGTAAAACGAATTTTTTTAAAATAAGTTTTCTAAATCGTGTATAGCTTAAAGAAAAATTACATAGAAATGGTACAAATCTGAAGAATGAATTTATTACGCAATATTCATTGCAAAGATTTTCTTTAAGATTTCTGTGCTGAATGTTCATTTGTTCCAAGTTGGTATATAAAGATAAGTAAAAAACTATTTTAGTTTTTAATAAATTTAAAATTTCGATTTTCAGTTTTGTTTTTAACCCTTTTCAGTTTACAAACAATTGAAGAGCTGAGCGGAAGAACATTCTATGCTATATTTTCTTAAAAATGACTTTATGTTTTGGACGAAGGTGTTATCAGGTATTCTATTACATGGTAAAGTTAAAATACCAAAGTTCACCACACTTGTTAATATTTTAAACACATGGTATCAAACAGAAAATAAACCATTAAAATTGACAACAAAAACTTTCACATCAAATTTCTTCAAATGTAGTTTTTGTTACTTAACATGTTCTTCCACTTAGCTCTCCAATTTTCAGTTTAAAAAAATCTATTTCAGGTTTTAATAAACCTTCAATATAGTCTTCAGATACGTTATTGTAACATAATAATGACAAACTATATATTGTAAATGGAAATAGGTTTCATGTGAAATAGCGTTCCATTAGTAGCTTTACAACTGTACATGTATATATATATATATATATATATGTTAATTTGTAATAAAAAAAGCACCGGTGCTCTAATTTGCTACAGTAATAAAAACCGTAGTGTAACAACTCCGCCGCCCTCCGTTCTCCCCACCAGCATATTTATATTACATACATTATTTACGAAATTTAAAAGAATTTCTTCTTCAGCAAAATTAAAAAATATATATATTTTGACTACATCCAATACTTATCAATATACTAGCAGTTTAACCCGTTCTATGCACGGAGTTCGTGAA
Source organism: Maratus speciosus (assembly GCA_963932465.1). Taxonomy (NCBI): domain Eukaryota; kingdom Metazoa; phylum Arthropoda; class Arachnida; order Araneae; family Salticidae; genus Maratus; species Maratus speciosus. Next base: position 243,710,447 of record OZ010788.1, on the reverse strand, counting down.
TTTAATTCTAAAACCAAAATTAAAAATAACTATTCGATTTAGTAAAATATTTTTCTACTACTGCGCATTTTTTTAATGAAATTTAATTTATCATGTTACTATGGCAGCAGACGATAAAACGATATCTTAGGAAAAAGTGGAATAAAATTTTTTGTTGATGTTTGTGATAAAATGTTTGCCTTTATTTTTTTAAATGTAATAATTAAGCGCAAATAAATAATCTCTAATTATTTGCATGTGAGATAAAAGAGTTACCGTAATACCCAATGGAGCTTTTTAGTATTGCAGCGTGGCGTACGTAATATGTATATCTCTAATTATTTGCATGTGAGGTAAAAGAATTATCGTAATATCTGCTACAGATTTTTAGCATTGCAGCGTGGCGTATGTAATATGTATATCTCACACTGGTTAAAGAACTCGCGCGATCACCGATTGAACATTAAAAAAACGGATTTTATTGTAAATTTTTAATTGTTGGCAGCCGCTATAGCGAAAAATGTTTAAACTTGATAGGAAATTGCTGGTTTTTTATTAATTAAAAGTTAACTATAAATTATTTCGATTCCGGAATGCTTTAGTTTCCTCGGCCATGTTTTAATACACATGTGCATAACACTTCACAATTCTGGCTTCCAAACTGAGGGTAGACAGACAAATTTTCATTTTTATATATTGGATAACAAATGAACACAGCAAAAAGTTTAAAAACAGAAGTGGAGGAATTTTCAGAAAATTATATTTGTCAAATATTTATTTGTATCAATTAGCGAAACGTAACACACAAGGTTTCGGTGAACAGTATTTATAAACTCTGGTGGGTCCCGACTGGTATTTAAATATTCATTAAAAATAAAGTAGTTCTGGAACTCCGTCCTTGTGAGCTTCAGTGCAAATTAAGACCCGCATGGAGACAATAAGTTGATCAGTAAGAATAATTTACAAACACGAACAAAAAGCAGCGAGTAAAAATAACATGACTTCGAGTAAAAACACAGATACGGTTTCGTTAATCCTGGCATTCCCTGTCCTCTTTTGAAAACCATTAAGTCTACATTTTCGAGAACTAGATAGAAGCATGCTCCTATGTGTGAGACAGGCTACGTCACATATGCAAGCTCTTTGGTAGGAAAGAACTCAATAGATTGGAGATGGTAGGAGCAGGAAAAGGCATGTTAGGCTTCGTTATTTCGGAGTACTGTATTTCTGAGCTCCGGTGAATTCCGACCAATATTCAGATAATCACTAAAAGCAAAGAAGTATCGGAGCTGAGTTTCAGTGATATCTGGTGCAAATTAAGCATTGTATATAACATTATTTCTAAAATTTTCATCGACGGAAAAATTTTAACTTTAATAATAGTGATAATAGTGAATAATATTAATCTTCAGATGAATAATATTCAGATACGTTATTGCAACATAATAATACCAAACTATATATTGTAAATGGAAATGAATTTCATGTAATACAGCGTCCCGCTAGTAGTTTTACAATTATCTATATAAATTAATTTGTAACAAAAAAAGCACCGGAGTTGTAATTTTCTGCAATAATAAAAAAGCAGTGTAACAACTAATAACTGATTAATTTAGTTTGAAATATAGATTATGATGTAATTCTGTTTAACTATGCATTAGGTAATTGTTACAGTACGTATTAGTAATTTATAAAAGAGAATGAAACTATTTTTAGCATTTTCTGTACATGTAATATTAAAATTCGTTATAGACAAAACATATCTTCTCCCGAATAGAAAATATTATATTACAAGTCTTCGATTAGAAACTTTTCTGTAATGGTTTTTTCCCCATTTTCTTGTTCCCTTAAATACATGCAGATATTTTATCTATTTTACAACTACTTGAAAAGTCTTTTTAATGATTTTAATTACAATTTTTCTAATTAGTACACTTTAATAACTATCATGAGAAAACAAGAAGTGAGTATGAAATTCTCACATCGCAAACGTATTTATAAAGGGATGTAATTAAAAAATATATATATTTGTCGCTATATGTATGGATCACACATACATACTTTATATATTATATCTATCCTCTTTCGGGAAAATAACTTATTTTAATACCCTCGCTCACATAGACCTCACACCAGGCGCTTAATTTATTTATTTTTTTAAACAGTGTTTTATAATATGTTTTTGAGTAAATTTTATTTTTACTGACGCCTATTAAACATTAAGGCCAAGTATGTAATAAAAATGAATATTTCCTGCATAATTTTTATTATGTCAGTGTGAAGAAATAAAAAGATATAGAGAGCGAGGGGATTAATAATGATGAAGTAGAAAAGTTTCGCTAAGATCAACGGTTAACGGTACCCAACTCGAACAAATATTCAGTTAATGAGTAGTAAACCATCTCATATAGCAATAAATACACACACATTCATATATAATTTATTATTTGAACGTTTGTGATAATTATTGCAAATAAAGATGCTAAAAACAGCTGTAATGTATTATAATATAGTCATAAAAAATATATGAAAAGTACATACTGTTGAGACTGAATCGTTGTTTTTGTGTTAGTTGGAAAAAAAATTTTGTTTTTGTTTTTGATCATAAAAATGTTTTTAAATTTCATACACCTGCTCCTAAATTTTATTGAATTCAAATCCATACATTGTTTGATGATTATACAGCAGAAGTTCGGGTATTATGGAATGGCCGGGCAACGTGGAATACAACAATATTTGGCGCATACGGTATTGCAGCTAAAAGTAAATCTGCCTTACGACTTCCTAATACTCCCATGAGGCATTGTGCTAAGTTCTGTTTGGATACGAGTTGGTGAAGCGACGCGGTGAAGTAAAATCTTATTCTACATTTTCGCAGTATTTTTCAGGTAAATTTTATCAAATTCGTATTAATTATAAAATTTCATTGTCGGCGATGTTAATCAAGTTTAGTATAAAGTTGAATAGTTATAGTTATTGTTGTGTTAGTCAGTTTTCTCTGCGCTAACCTGTCCACGAGTGAAAAGGTTATGTTTTTCAAAATCGTATGTTACGAGTAATATGGAATACAAGCTATACAACTGTTTCAAGGTGAGTCTGAAATTTTTTTTTCAAAGAATCCGATGATTTATAGATGATGTACTCAGGTTTACTCATTAAATAATTTTGGTTATTCTTTTAAATCGTGGTTTTCCTTATTATTTTAATATTCATTATAACCCTATTCCAGGGATGGCGAACCTATAGCACGCGGGTCGAACTTGGCACGTAAGAAAACTTCTCTGGCACGCGAAAAAACTTATAGATTATATTTAGTTTATGGAGAACAATCCATTATATATATATATATATATATTGTTTTTACAAAAAGTATAGTTTTGTGTAACAGGTATATAATTTACTTTAAAATAATCCGTTACTTTTGAATAAATTAAGGTGTTATAAGTATTAACGATAGCGCTCTGTAGCGTCATTTTCTTGCCAAACCATTCAATATATAGTGTTTTCCAAATAATTTTGCTTCTCTATCAAATTTCAACGGTTTCATTTTTGAAAATTGAATTTTAAGAGATAGTTTGCATAGTACGAGTAATATACCTAATTGTCATTCTTCTACTTCAGATTAAATTTTATTTTTTTAGGTTTAAGGTTCTAAGTTACATTTTATCATATTTGAGTTTTAATTTTGAAAATTGAATTATAATTGTTAGTGTAAATAATGATGCATCTATTGAAGCTGCTTCTACCTGAAGAACTAAAAATGATCCGATTCGGAAGTATACAATAAAAGAAAAACTCATCTATGGATTATTAATACGGAATTCGATATGCAAAAGTAAGTACAGCATAATAAATAAGTTAGGAATCGAATTTAGTGGAAGTTTAAAAATATTTAACTAAAAATTATATCAAAATTAATTGTCGATTTTATATAAGCTAAAATGTTTCTGGCACGTTAGGATATTGGTACATAAAAATTTTGAAATTTTTGGCACTTTCACTCAAAAAGGTTCTCCATCCCTGCTATTCCCTATTACCGGCTGGTTGCTATTACCCGAAAAGTGTAACTTTTTTTCAAAGGCTAAATATTGATAGGTATTTTTTTTTCTTCCTCTTTAAACGCATTAAAAATGTGATAAGAAATAGTCAAAGTTTGTTCTTTACTAACTTTTGATGTATCTCCATTTTTTTTTCTGTTGACTTACAAATAAAAATGTAAATGCCATAATAAATATGATACCCGAACTTCCACTCTTTCTATATAAATGTTACTTAAAAAATATAGAAATAAACAAAGAATTAGATTTTGATAGATTTAAAATATAATTTGGTTTCATGTGTGTAAACGCATTTCGCCTTTTCTCTAAAACTTCATAATTTGAGTTGTTTCGCTTAGTGCAATATGTTTTTGGGTTTTTTATTGCATGTTTTAACACTTCATAAAAAATAATTAAAATAAAAGATAAAAATAAAATAAAGATAATTTTATATCATTTCGTTTCACCTTAATTCTCAAGTGAGCATTTATGCTATTGCACTGAATAATTTTTGCACAGTCTAATATAGCCGCCAAGGGATATGAAATATTCACTATCTGAAAAAAAAAAAAAAAACACAACAACAACGTTAGTTGCATAATGAATTTCTTATATTTTATCTGAACAATTTACTTTGTTCTAAATGGCATTTAAGCTGGTGTGTAGGCGCTTAATGATAAACGCTTTTGAAAATGAAAATTTTCTGCTGCTTATATTTGGGGAATTAATGATGTAAGTTTAGATGTAACCAGACGTTAACTTGATTAATTAATTTATTATTTTTTTAAGAATGTTGGCAGTCACCCTTTATATTATTAAAAAAATTTCAACTTTTGAATTTTAGATAGCAGCTTTAACTTTTTATTTCTTTTAATTAATATTTCTTTTTATCCTGTTGTATTCATAAATAATGAACATAATTCAAGTCTATGTTTATCGTGTATGTTAAGGCCATTTTCTGTCAGCGCATGAACGCTTTGTGCATGAATTTTATATTTAGGAAAAATTCGAACAACTGTTTATCGGCATTTTCGTATGACCATTATACAAAAAAAACTAGCAAATTGTTTAATAAAATAAAAATTTCTTATTTTCTCTGAAAAAAAAAAAAAAAAAAAAAAAAATGTCTAAAATGATTCCGAAACGCGAAAAAGCTATACAAATTCCGAATAAATTTTATTGAAAAGATTTCATAATTTGGATTAAAAGGTTGAATACGGTTTGTTTTACGACTACCTCAATTTCATTGCGAACTTGGATAATCGGGAAAACGCGAATTATATTTTCGAATATTAAATAAGATATAACAATTTTTAAAAATCCTGCACTAATTTTATAGAGGTCTACGTGTGATATATTTTCTTGCGAGATGCTAACAAACACGCATGCAAAGCGGCACCTCAGTTTATTTAAGTATTGCGCGGCAGCGCAATACTTATTTATTTCCAGTGTCACTTCTCAATGTTAATTTAACATGGAAAAGCTTATGGAGATCATAACTTTTTCATTTTTTCTTCCCACCTTTTTGTCCCTGATGCCACTCATTTTTTATTCTTTACTAATTCTAATGATATTATAAATTTAAAGTGAAAAAACGTTTGCCTGACGTCAGGGTCAAAACGAATGGTAAAATGCCTTTGCATAGGGATGAATTATAACCCAGAGAGAAACATGGGCCAATTTTTTTGTACATTATTCAAATATTTTTCTTAATAATTCCAAATTTCGCTTTTTTAATTGAAAATCAACGGACATTTTTTATAGGAAATGTAACATTTTTATTTCATTGTTGCAAAAATTTCAAAAGCCGTAATAATAATTTATTTCTTTTTAGTTGAAAGATTTTCACGTGAAATATTAAACTGAGCTAAGTTTTTTTTTTAATTAAAAAGCTGAATATGACGTCATAGTGGAAATATGAAGGATATTTTCAGAATAAGTTTTTGCTTTGGTCAAGTTTATATTTTAGTAAAAAGTTTCTAATGGATAGCTATTTTTACGCAGGTAGCGAACTTAGTGGGGAATTATATAACTTAAATTTTAAAATGTATTTCTTTTCCGAGATGGTAACTATTTATACCCCAAGTTAAACTTAGGTAATAATTTTCTGGTGTGTTTACATCACCCCTTGGAAGAGAATAAGGTTTAAAAAATTAAGTAAAACTTTTATTTTTTATTTTTTACTGTATCACAGCTACAATATTGTTAAATATTAGCAGTAAGAATTCAACACAATTTACATTTACATTCATAGCGTTTCTGAATGGGAAATAGGCTATCTAAATTTAAGTGAAGTTAATTTTTTATGTTTCCATTATTGATTTTTTGCGTTCAGATTGGAAGTTTTTGTCCAAACTACCACAACCTGCATTACTAAAGTGGGGAAATTTTGAATTACACATTGGTAAACTACATCCTACATTGTGATGCAACACCGTGTACATTAAAACTTGATGATGATACTCTCTATTAATTTTGAAATGTGTTCGTCTGAGTTATTAAAAAACTTGACATATTAAACAAAAACATAACTTGAAGAACAAATTAAAAAAAACAAATTTATTTCCTACATTGTTTAAGCCCGAGAAGGGACAGATATTAAGTTATTTCATTCAATTATTTCTACATTTAATGTTAAATTTTTGTAATAAATTAGTTAAGCCAATTGAAGATTAAAAAATAAAAATCTTACAATACGATACTTAAAACACCCTAAAAAATTAGTTTCCATTCAAATGAAATCGAAATAAACCTTAGCCTTTTTTAAAGTTTTGTATTTTGCATGCATCTTATCATTTCATGCACAATTGTCATAAACATAATACAAACTCTGCAATACAAATATTTTCAATTAAAAATGTAAGAAGTCTAAGATTTATTTCGATTTCATTTGAATGGAAACTAGTTTTTTAGGGTGTTTTAAGTATCGTATTGTAAGATTTTTATTTTTTAATCTTCAATTGGCTTAACTAATTTGTTACAAAAATTTAACATTAAATGTAGAAATAATTGGATGAAATAACTTAATATCTGTCCCTTCTCGGGCTTAAACAATGTAGGAAATAAATTTGTTTTTTTTAATTTGTTCTTCAAGTTATGTTTTTGTTTAATTATTATATAGGGTAATTCCGGGATTTATGCCGCACTTTTTTTTTGAATTTGTATATAAAGTCCCATGGTGGACATAAAATAAAAAAAATCATGATGTGTTATTTGCTGTTAAATATACAAGGCGTGTACTGTGCCAAAAAAATTCAAAACAAATTATTAATATTTTTTAACATTTTTTTTCTAAAACCTTACATTGCGGCGCGTCACCCGCACATTCAGGCTGAGACGCCGCACTTGTGCGGTAATTATGCCGCGCTTGTAATAAGAACAGAATGAAATTATAAATAAATAAAAAAAATCGTATCTGGACTATAATTACCGATGTAATAACAAAATGAAACTAAATGAGTACAATGAAACGTATTAGTAGATTCAAATTAACAATTGTTGCGTACTTGACATTTAAAATTATCGACTTTTTTTTTACATTAAATTTTAACAACGTAACATCAATGTATTCGAAAGGGAAAAGAAAAAGAGTAAAATTGTGTTTACATAATTTATTTGTTAACCCTTTCGGGACCGGTGCTTTTACACAAATTTTATTCGGTTGGTACCACTTTTTTTTAAAGAAGTTACCTTTACTTAAATAATCATGAAAATGCTCTAATTAAGCAAAGCAAATATTACTTTTCTTTTTTACTGGTGCCAAAAACAAATTTTGTAAGCTCTTTATGAGAGACCTGTTTTTTCGACTACAATCTACAGAAAAAGTGTCGAAAAAGTACAGTCTTTATGTAACTACATTTAAACCCATGATGCAATTACACTTCCTCTTTTTTGGAGTTGTTTTCAAAGAACATCTGCGTTACGCGTAATCCAATTTTTCATTATTATCATCTTGATTTGCATCTTTCTTTCCCTTCTTACTTTTTCTTTTCCCCTTTTTCTCCTTTGGTTTTAGTAAACTTCATAACATGCCTAACATGGTTAGTCTGTGCAAAAAAGGAAAAGTTAACAACACTTAATAATCCCGTATAAAAGAAACTGCGGCAAGTATACCAGAATAGCAGTGAGGCATGTATCCCATTTTGCGTGGTGCAGACGTCGGCCATCACAGTTATCTGCCATCTCTAAGGGGAATGGCGTAACCACACGCACAGTTCTCTATATAAACGCCACACTTAGTTTTGACATCGAAATCATGCATGCATTTAGTAATTAGTGTATGTAAAGTATTTAAACATAACGTGTTTACAAGTTTGCACAGTGAAATCATGCACTTGCGTCAAATTAAGGACTGTACTTCTACAAATAAACATCGAAATGGGATTCACGCTATACACTGGTTAAAATAATCTCATTGCGCACCTATACTATGCGTTTGACGACCATCTATCGATAATTACAAGAAATACAAGGGGTGCGGCATCTAACCCGTATGCGGCGACTCTCCCGGAGTTACCTTATAAGGAGTATATTCTTATATTTGCGAGTCAAAATTTTTTGTTACTATATTTACGAATATTGTTCATAAATATTTTTAACTGAGTAAGAATTTCTTTAAACGTATATAAATTAAAATATATTATAAAACTGAAATGAATGCGTCAATGACATTTCAAAATTCAAAATTAGAAGATTATATATATAAAAAAAAAACGTGAAAAATTAATATGACAAGCTCAGAATTTGTTTAAAATAGTTTAGGATTATTAACAAATACCAAAACTAAATATGGTAATATTAAACTATATTTCAATGCTTAGTGTTAAAGAGAAATATTAAATGAAATGAATGTAGTTAAACTAATAGCCTAGAATCGAATCTGTGATTTCAAAAGATATACGAGTCCAAAATTTAAGATTTTTCAGGAATCAATAAAAACTGTGTAACATACAAATTCTAGATATTTTAAGTACGTTTCTTTTCTCACCATATTTCTTTAATCTCTAAATGTGTTTCTCGGTCGTTATTTATTTATTTTACAATATTTTTAAAACAATCTTAAAAAGATTTTTGGACTTCTTATCTTTATGCAAACATTAGGATTTAGTGCCCTAAAAATAATATAAAATAAAAATATTAATCACATTTTTATTAGTTATTTGACAAAATAGACATAAATGTGTTACTCCTGCATTCGCACAGCAAAACGTATCGCAAAGAATATTTTGTACGCTATGTATCCCTACATCTTTAAAAGAAAAAAAAATGTAATATCAGATTTATGTTAAGTCTAATACAATTACCATATAGTTAATGTCTCTCGTTATAAAAATCTCTTAAGATACGTGAGAAGATTTTAGTAACAGTGTCAAATTAAAACATGCATATTTAAATTTGTAACATAGAATGGTAAACAAAATACACTAGCAATAATGGCAAAAAATACGGATTTTGAATACAACTAATTTCAAATGGTAATATTCACCTTATTATGTCACAGAATTCTCGAATTAAGTACAACAAAAATTACTATAGGAAAATACTGTAATTCAATATCTGGTTTATAATCCTTGATGCTTGACTAAGGCACATAATCATGGTGTGTGATCAAATTTTTTGCTTGCTTTGTTGTTGGTCATTGGATATATCTTGATATCGCATTGACTAATGTTGTTTCCACAATAAACGACAATTTTGAGTACCAACGACACGTTTGCAACAAAAAAGTGCGTTAAAAAAAAGGGTACTTGTGTAGTTCCTGAAATCACTGGTTCAATTATTACCAGAGTTTACAATAATGTTTCAATTATCATGACTCGATCAGTTTTGGTCATATAAAAGTGGGTTCATTACTATTTTACTTGTCAGTGTACGGAGAAAGATTTTCTAAATATAACTTATAATAGCCAGGTATCGAATCGTATAAAAATGTAAATTTCGCAACTTAAAAAAAAGAAAAAATGATGCAAATGGATTTTAATATGAGGAAAACATATTTGACTTATACAGGATGGTCATAAAAAACTTCCTCGATATATATACTCCCATCGACCTAACAACTCAATCAATCGAAAGGACATTTCAGATTTAGTTATTTGAAGGTATGCGCTCGAGATCGTGATGATTTAAAATAATAGGCTCTCAAGGTTACGGTTACAGTGAAAAAATTTAGAAATTTTCGAATGATAACACCGCTTTTTTTTCTTGCGCAAATTCACCAGCGCATTGAAAAACCATAAATGGTATTCGAGCAATACACGTATGACTATAATTGTCGGTGTAATATCGTGGCACTCAATCCTAATCAGTTCTTATATAACGTAATATTCAGCACACCAAAACAAATAGTAATTACATTTTTTTTTCACTAAGTGTTTAAAACACAACTCAAAATCACATTTTAAAACAAATCTTACAACATTACTCAGTTCAAAATTGAAAAAAATAATCGGCTACTGAAAAACATATCTTGTAGCCACTCTTTCGGTCCTCACAATGGTTTTTTTTGCAAGTGTTATCATCACGATCTCGAGCTCATACCTTCAAATAAATATATCTAAATTTTCTTTTCAATTGGTTGAGCAGTTAGGCCGCTAGAAGTTCATATGTCGGGAAGTTTTATTTTTATGATCACCCTATATTTGCAATTGTAATTTTACTTCTAAAACTAACGGTTTAGGAATTAGCTTTTGGACAACGATAAAAAAGGGCACCCTGTATATAGACACTCACAAGATATAGTACAGAATCTAACATTCAAGTTTTTTCACTTTTTTGCAAATTATCCTCTAACGAGTGTGGCTGAGCAATTTAATTCCTATCCCTTTCAGTATGAAGTATATTATTTAGAACAGTAGTAGATATTATTAAGAACATTTCTAAATGTCTTATGTTCTTTTATTCGTAAAAATGGTTTGTTGTCTTTCTTATTAATGGTACGTCTGGCTCCAGCTTATTGTTAAAATTAATCAAGTTTTTATATAATTGAGGTTTCTTGTTATTACTTCTTTTTTTATTTTCATTTTTCGTTATAGGGTATTAGTTCGTATTTTCTGCATTTAAGAATTAATTTTATTGTTTGTCGTTGAAGTTTTGTGTAGATACTTTTTCAATAAGTTTTCTGTCTGCGTTATTTAAAAATGTTGTAGATAGTTTGAGAGAACGGTGTTGACGCAAAATGATTTTCCTTCCCCCATCCTCTTGCTATCAGATCCAAAGTATACAGCTTTTCCACAATTGAACTTGGTTTCTTTTTTAAATTTCAGATTTTTAAGTTTTGCTTGTTTCAATTGTAATTTTTCGAACTAAAACATTTTATTAACTACGAGGGCAAGTCAGTGAATAGGTCACAAAAGCGAAAAAAAAGAGGGAAACCAAGATACATACTTAAAAGGAGTGTTTATTACTCTATATAATCGTCATTTACATTGATAAATTTGTCCCATCTCTTTATGAGTTTTCTAATACCTGCTGCATAAAAGTCTTTGGACTACACTCACAGCCACCTATGTACCTCATATTCAACGTCTGCATCAGTCGGCTGTAGGCTAAATCCTGTAAACACCCTGTTGCAGTTGCTAATGCTGTCTGTTGCTGTTCTCCTGTCAGCTCTAACCATTTCCTCAACCTTCCGCGCTGATTCTTCTGTCGCAATCTCAACTGGACGACCATTTTGCTCTTCGTCAACAACTTTTGAACGCCCCTGCTCATCTTGTACAACTGTTGCCTCATAAATTTGAAATTGACATCTTACATTTGGACAGTGCTGTCACCTACTGGCAGATTTGGAAACAATTTACTGCTAATTTCCGACCTCTCATATCGGTTTATGACCTATTTACTGACTTTCCCTCGTAAATTTCTTCCAAATTATAATTTCTTGATGCAAGTAAAATTTCGGTTTTTGAAATTATCATGAGATATCAATTTTAGGCATTTTTGATGTACGAGGGCATTTCGAAAAGTAAAGATACACCGTACGCCGGAGGAAAAAAAAAGTTTTGGCAAGCAAGTTGGCAACACAGGTGTTAACCTTGAACCGTTAGCTTTCTTCTCGCGGTCGTTCGGCATTTCAACGTTGATTCTGGTTGGAGTAGGTCGTGTTTAAAATGGTTCCGCCAATTCAGAATCCCTCCAAATGCGAAGTGCGCTCCGGTATACGTTTTCTTCATGCAAGAGGTTAGCGACCAGCGGATATTCACAAAGAAATTGTTTCTGTTTATGGGAACATTATGAATCGACAAAATGTAACGAAATGGTGTCGTCATTTCTCTGAAGGTAGGACCGATGTTCATGATGAACAAAGAACAGGTCGGCCATCTGTGATTTCTGATGCCCTTCTTCAGAGAACGGAGGAAGCAATTCGTGCGAATAGACGTTTCCTGTTACCTGAAGTCAGATCTTGGAGGAAAATCATTCCACGACGATGATGAGATCAAAGATGAAGTTGAAATGTGGTTCCGACAACAGGCGGAAACCTACTATGACTGTGGGATACAAAAGCTTGTGTCCCGACTTGACAAATGTTTGGATAACGGGGGTGATTATGTCGAAAAATAATAAATAATCCAGTTAATAAGATGTAACTTACTTTTTCTAAATAAATGTTTTTTTTAAGGAATGCGAGCCATTGTATCTTTACTTTTCGAAATGCCCTCGTATCTATTTATAACTAATTTTGTTTTATTAGATGTAAATTTGTTTTGTTTTATGTAAATATGATTTGTTTACTAATTAGAATAATTGTGTTAATATTAATCTAGTGTAATTTTGTTTTGTTCTTTCTAAAAGTAGCAAAAATTACTATACAGAGTTGTTTTCAAGGTGTAAACAAACATACGCATCTTTAATACTATATCTAAATATACCACATAACGCAATAATAAAGGATATGTGCATGTGCATTCTATAAAAAGGGATTTAAAAAATGACAAAATTTTATAATAAAGATTACATTATTTGGTTAAAGAAGCTCCAAGTTACAAAATATATGGGTGAATAATATTCACCCATGTATTTTGCACTCACATTTTGTAATATTCACTGAATATTACAAAATCTGAGATTTTGAAAACAAAATATTTTGCAAATTTAAATCATTTCAAAGCTTCTGATTCTTTTAAGAATGTTAATTGAGCAGCTGAATAAAAGTATTTCCACGTAAAATTGTTAAAGTTTGAAGATCGTAATTCATTGTTATGCAATTATAATTATATGTCATTTTCTTGGCATATGTATGCCAGGATAATGACAATTTCATTCTAAAACATTTTTCACATTCTTCTTTTTTCTTTTTTTTTTTTTTTTTTTTTTTTTTTTTTTTTTAAGATCTAACATTTTAATTTCGTTTAAAGGAATATGTTTCCTCTGTAGTACCTCAAATTCGGTGTAATGTTAAGTTTTATTTGTAATTTATTGAAGCCCAGAAAATGACATAATAAAAGTATACTCAATTTTTACAAAGCCTTTAAATCCATTATTTTCAAAGAAACATCTAAACAATCTTACTGGCAGCAATGATTTTACTGCTTCTGATTTGAACTATGTCAAGAACAAGAAAAAATACTCTGCAGCGCCATCTTTATGCCTCATAAAGAGCTAAAATGAGCAGGCCAGGAAAATGACATTATTTTTCAGTGACAATCATATTTCAATTATGGAAAAATATTTGTAAAATACAGGACTTGTTACCTTCCTCATATATGTGTCATATAAGGTATAATTAATAATTAGAAATTAAAAAAACTATAAAAAGGTATTTGTACAGTGTAGCAGAAAGCCTTTTACATTGCACACATCACAGTGTGACATACCAGGAAAATGACAATTTCAAATTTTAAGTCTTTTAATTGCTTTATTTTTGTGTTATTATGAATGTAATATGTCTTGAAAATACTCCTAAGAATATTTTTCATTCGAATCTAAAAAAGAAAATTGCATTATTTAAATTTAATAGGAATTTTATTGTGCGGACTGCAATCTTCGTATTTTGTAATATTGTCTCATATATATTTTAATTTTTAATCATTTTAACATTTTGGGAAATAAACTCTTGTAATCGTTTCATTATGACGAAAAAAATTGTCCCACATTGTCCCATTAATCCACAATAGTGAGTTTCCATTCCATAATATTTATGAATCTTCTTACGAAAGAATTTTTTTTATTGATGACTCACTCTATTTCAGTAAGGCTAAAATCTGATAAGTTTAGGGTCATTAAATTGTTGAATTCCATCATCCCCAAGAAATTTTAATGTTTGGTGTTTTTTAGGGTTCCGTACTTAAAAAGTAAAAACGGAATCATTATAAGATCACTCCTTTTTCTGTCTGTCGCAGCCATTTTATTCGTAAACTATGAAACGTGGAAAGTTCAAATTGGGGGAAGTAATAAAGACTATTAACCCATATATTTACGAATTATTAAACATTCACAAATATGTTTAGAAAAATGTAGAGGACTAATTATTTCACTTTCATATTTTTATTTCAAAAAATCTTTTCTTTGTATATCGGGTGGGGCTAATAAAAGCTTTCGTAACGCTGAATGCAAAATATATTTCTTTTAATTTTAGGTATTATATTTTCAGCGATATCGTCGAAAAGATAGTGCAAAAATATGTCCTCCCCCCCCTCTATTTCCGAATTTACTGAAAGTAAAAATGTGAAAAAAATTAGAGGTAGTAGACGTTAATTTAAACCATGCAGGAAAACTATAGCGGTTATCCTAGGTCACATACACTGCAAATTCGTGAAACACTTTTGCAACAACTGAACATAATAATTAGCACTCAAATTATTTTCGATTGTGCAGTGAAAGTTTTGCGAATGTGTTGTGCCAAGTAAAAAAATTGTGCAAAAAGTGTTGTTAAAAATTGCAAGAAGAGAAAATGTGTTTTCAAAACATTCATTTTTAAAATTGTTATAAATGTTCAATAAATAGTATGTTTTAATTGTGTGTGTTATTTTAAAGGAACCATGTAGAATGTGTTTTGAAAGTGTTTTACATGTGTTGTTTTATACTGCTCTGAATTGTGTGGCGTTTAAAATGTGTTGTTAATTTAGTGACAAAGTGCTGTGCAGCACAACACTATTGTAAGAAAATATTTTCATCAACATTGAGTGTGTTCAGAAGTGCATTTCGCGCTGCGCGCGCGCTCAGAAGTTTATGTCATGGAGTAGGTCTTATCGAAGAAAGGAATTTTAACATAATTCAATTATTTCATTATTTTTAATGGTTCAAAAAAGGTAAAACCAACGACTATATTTCTTTATCCTTCCAAAACATGGTTTTCGTAACAGGACTACATGCCTATGTTCACTCAGATAAAATCTAAAATAGTCGGGAAAAACATCACGTGACCTTCTTTATCTACTTTAGCCCATTTAGCATTTAAAATTAGTTAACCAACCGCACACAAACTACGCGCAAGCTGCTCAAAAAAATTGTGTGGGCGATTTGATCACGTGATTGTGCGTTTTCTACTTATGTGTTATTGGTTATGCTTTGTTTGGTAGGTTGATTGATACAATTTAAGAATTCAACTGGTGATCTAAAAATTTTAACTTTTTAACAATTTTCTTTTTATTTATTTAAAAATGATTTATCAGTTGATTTATAACTTCTGTGATAAATAGAATGCTGTTAGTAAACCAAGATTGTGATATCAACATATGAGATTTGTTTGTAATCTACTATACTGGATGGATTTCAATGGAATTTGCACTGTTAGTTAGACAGTTTTTCAGAGAAGGTTTTAATATGTATATTTCTTATTTTATGATTGCATATTTTAATACCGTGTTGATAACAGACCAAAATACATCATAAAACATGAGAAATAAATGGCATTCATAATTCTGTTAGTATAAGCAAAATACTTACTTATACTTTCAGTAGAAAATTTATAAACATTCTAATCATACTTTATTCACTACAAAACTAGACAGCAGACCTATATATTTTATCTCTTTAAAAAATATATCTACAGATATTTTTAGTTAAAATGATCTACAACTATTACATTTTATTTTTATAATGTTCAAAGTAAAATATGATTTCCAGCCTAGTCTCGATAAAAATTCACTCGTAAAGTATTCAAAAAAAAAAGAAAATCAAGGAATTATCCTACGTGCAAAAGGATATTTTTGCACAATATAGTATATTATTTTTTCATTTGGATTTGCTTAATGTTTATATCATTATACATATACATATATAATCACTTAGAAACGAAACTTTAAATATTTAAAAGGCGTTCAGATGTAAAACTTTCATCTCGAAATACCTCATTTTCTCACATTTAAATAGATATTTTATTATTATAATAAAAAAACACGTGCCTCTGTATAATAAAAATAAAAAATATATCTTCATCAAAAATATCTTATTCATTATGAAAAATATAAAACAACCAATAAACAAAACAAAAAGAATCATGATCACAATGTGGGACTGGAAGGATTCGAACCCAGAACCCGTAGTCTTGAGTTCACTGCCTTATCCATTCAGCCATCTAGCACACGTTCCTTTTGCAACAAAATATCTTTATAATTAGTACCATAATTAATCAAATCCATGATCTGTTCCTGAACACACTACGTGTTATTCCATCGATGATATTTACCCACTCCATGTTCCTGTCTCCTGAGCTCGCGCGCGTGCAGCCTGAACACACTCATTATTTACACCACGATTTCAACACAATTAACAACAGTATTTTTAGAACACATTTTTAGATAGCAACACTTTTGCAACATATTAAGAACACAATCCCAACACAAAAAATATTTTGTATAAGAAGTTTTCTAATGCGAAACACATTAATGTGTTGTTAATTCGGTGACAAAAAGTGTTGTAAAATGTGTTTATTTTTGTGTTTGAGAATTTGCAGTGTAGTTTGTTTGAAAAGCGCATTTTTCCGTAAAACACAAATTTCAGTTTGCAGACATTCAGCAAAGGTGTTGAGGAGCGATGGAGGTACCTATCGTAGCAGAAGTATAAAGGCGTTGTTGATAATAAGTTTCGAAAAAAAAAGTCGGTAATTAGCCGATATAATAACCCTCAAATACACAGGGAGTTTGGGCATACATAATGACAGGGACGGCGTACTCTATGTACCATCGGCTTTTAAAGCCCAGATAACAACTTTTAATGATATATTTGTGTAATGCAGTGTCCAGCAGCAGTATAAAAGCAATAAACATCAAATTGTTAAAAACAGACTAATTTAATTTGAATTAATCATATAAATACTATGTGATTCGCAACTAGTTTGCATTGAATGCTCCTCTCAATACGCCTCCCGTGTCTTTAAAAGTTGAAAAACCTATCTGGAAGAACACGCCACGGTCCAAGGCGGCGTTGAAACTTTGCGACCTCCTTTTGATGCGCTCTTAGTACAATGCCAAGTTTAAATTTTGAACAAGGGCACGCTGAATTTAGTTTTATGAAATGCCAAATGAAGTTTAAATATGCACTACTTTTATTGACAGTACCGAATTAAGTTAATTATAAACAGATTAGAATAAGATTTAAAAAAAAAAGTGTTATACAAAATAGCAATATTTGTTATTACTTAGGCGTCATATCTCTTTGAATTTTTATGGTATACCCATTCATACTTTTCTGGTATATACAGCTATACACAACCCTACGTTGTAGAGTTTTTACAAAGTCTTATTATTCTTTTAGCAACGATTTTTTTAATAATACAGTTAATAATTCACATATTTATTGTACGGTACCCTCTGAGCGCGAGTAATACTAGCACTTGACAGTTTATTGTTAGATCTATTTACAATATTCTGCTCTCAAATTTAGTAGACAGGAGGTGCAGGGTTCGAACCCAATCGCGCCCGTCGGCCTCATCATTCGTAGTTTTCCGTGTTTTTATTCGAATCTTCAATAATATTCCCTTAGAAAGAGGCCTACGGAGAGCACATCTTCCATTTTCGGACCCATATCCCTCGTGCAGATAATTGGCTGTCATAAACAACACCATCTATTTACAATAATCAGCATTTTTCATAATTCTACCAACTGTCTATCGAAAGCTCAACATATTATATTTTCCTTATAAGCCTTTGTAAAAACATTAAAAACATATTTACGACGGAATACTACAAATTACGCTGGACAATGTCGATCATAAGCATGCAAAATGTTTTTTTTTTTTTTTTTTTTTTTTTTTTTTTTTTTTGTCATGATCCATCTTTTATCTAAGTATTTGCATACTATTTAAAACTTTCCGTCACTCGATTACATACCCTCATAGATATCCCTGTTCCCTATCTAACCTCTTTTTTTCTCCAATCAACATTGTTTAGAAAGATAATAGCGTTTCTTTCGAAAATCTATTTTCATAACATTTTGAGTATAATTTAAAGCAAAAGTCCTATCTTTAAGTAAAATTTCAGTAAGCTGTCATCAAGTTTGCTTCTGTAGTATGTTTCACAATTAAAAGCAAAATAGTATCTGCAATATTTATTTTAAAAATTTTGATTTTTGTGTGAAAAGAGTTTTTGCCAATTTGTTTTCCTTCATATTTTATGCATAGTTTTTAGTCAAACGTTCTCAATATTTATATATATTATATATATAAATATATATATAATACAGTAAAATCTCCCTAAAGCGACCACGTTCCGTTCCAATAAAAATTGGTCGCTCCGAGAGGTGGTCTCTTAATGGAGGTCATGTTTAAATCTAGATTTTAATTGTTGAAAAAGGTAAATATTAATGTTACTAAAATTTATTTTTCACATTAGGAAAAAATATGAAAATTTAAGAATCAAACAAAAGTTAATTACATAAGTTAATTACTGCAGAGTTTAAAAAATGAATACATTAACGTTTGCTTTGATTTTACGGTTTTATCGTTTATAACTTTTATTTCCAAGTCCTTTCGAAGTTTAGTAAATAAATGTAATTTTTTGGGCGCGAACAAATATTGACGATTTCATTAATTTATCTATTTCTTTGAGAGTTTCCTGACAGAATAAGGCAAGGGAGTTTATTGACCGTCATTCTTAATTCGTCATCAGAGTTAAGTTCATTGCCGAAAAAGGCAAGGCACAAAGGGTTTTAAATACTTAAAAGTTACGGAATTAAAAATAAAAAGTCTAAACTTAGTTTAGAAGTTTGATGAATAATGCGCTCTCCGGAATTATTTTTCTAATAAAACCTTCTTCAAGCGACCAGGAAAAAACGGAATTTGTTTCATTTTCTCCAAAAAAATTGGTCGCTCATGGAGGGAGTTCAACTGGCATGGTCTCTCAATTGAGGTAAAATTAGTATTGAGCCTATGGGAATAAATTTCGTTTTACGAAAAAAATGGTCGTTCAGGGAGGTGGTCGCACAGTAAGGTTTCACTCTACTACTTTATTCACTATTTTGTTATTTTGTTTACATTTTCATAATTAACAGAGTGTACGAATTCTGTCTGCATACAAAGAAGCTAATTTTCTTTGAAAAATACTAAGAAGGACGTTACTTCTTTCGATGCATACTTTAGCCAATTATTTCCCTTACTTCATGTGTATAAGACGGATTGAATGCGCAATTCTCTTTAGTAATCGACGTTATATGAATTTTGTTTTCGTGAAAAGTAAGCTAATCATCATAAAAAGTAACTCCCAAAAAGTTTTTGAAATAGTCAAGTTCATATTGGAGCATATGTCGATTTTTGTACTTTAGCATTTTCCCTTTTTCCAAGTCGTTGATTCTATTAAAATTAAAGCATGATATATTCCCTTATATAATGAAAAAAAAAAAAAAAAAAAAAAAAAAAAAAGAGATAATTTTTTTTTCTTTAAAAAATAAATAATAATAAATGGTAAAACACATTGTACGAACTTTGTCTGCATGCAAAGTAGATCGGTCACATTAAAATTTGTTACTCATAATTCTTTGGAGAATGCTAATTTACATTTGAGCTTAAGTAAGAATATTTGCATTTTTATTATTGCAATATATAAATTGCTAAAATACAAATTGATTTGTATTTTAGCATTTTATCATTATTTCATAAAATTAATTTTAAGACTTTGCTTCTTTTAATTCATACTTTAACGAAACTTCCATCTTAATTTTATAAAAAAAACTTATTTAGATGCAGTACTCTTTTAATAAATGGTAAAACACATAGTATTGCTTGTGTCTTTATGTAAAGTAGGCCGGTCACTTTAAAGTCACATAATTCTTTGGAGTAGACTAATTTATATTTGAGTTTAAGCAAATGTTGGTAAAATTACATCATTTTCCCTTTATTTCATAAAATTATTTTTAAGATGTTGCTTTTTTTAATTCATATTTCGGCAAAACATCCATCTTAATTTTATAAGAAACTTATTTAGATGCAGTACTTTTTTAGTAATTGATAAATCACGTTGTGTAAATTCTGTTTGCATGCAAAGTAGGGTCGGTCACTTTAAAGACTCATAATTCTTTGTAGTGGACAAATTTATATTCGAGCTCAAGCATATATTTTAGCATTTCCCCTTTATGTCATAAAACTATTTTCAAGATTTCGCATTTTTTTTTTTTGGTTTTATCATTGAGGTTAAAAAGAATACTGTTTGTTGTATTACACAA
The DNA here is from genome assembly GCA_963932465.1 of Maratus speciosus. Taxonomy (NCBI): domain Eukaryota; kingdom Metazoa; phylum Arthropoda; class Arachnida; order Araneae; family Salticidae; genus Maratus; species Maratus speciosus. The sequence continues at coordinate 243,689,838 of OZ010788.1, read as the reverse complement.
AGTTTTAGAATATTCAATTACGATATAGTTTCAGACACCATTCCTATTTTAGAAACTGGAGTTTGCTATGTAAATTTTTGTTCTGCGTGTATATAATTCTCTCGTTTCAGCATCCCTTTCTGACTTTATCTTATTACTGATTTCTTTTTCATAATACAAATACTCTTTTTTTTTTATGAAAGCTGAACAGATATTTCAAAAATATACATTTTGTATGCAGAAGTTTATAAAATGTTTTTAAATTTCAAATTTCATTTAACATAAACTGACAAATTATTTTATATTTTAAAACAACAAAAGAGGAAATATTTGATAGGTCTAAATATCTAATATAAAAAATTTTTACATATTTTTATGCCGATACATTTATATTTTAATACTTTTAATGTATAATATAAAAATAAGTTCTGACGTTAACACATTTTGAATTTTTTGGTATTACTGATGGAGATTTTTGTATTATATTCATGATGCAATAAGCTACTAATATAATAAAACAAAATAATGCCTCGGGTTATTTCATTTATTTATCGAACACGAGAAAATATATTACGCACATTCTAGAGGAAAAATGATTGTTATATAACGTTTAAGGACGTGAGATATCTTACTATTATTATTAAAAATAAATGGCTTGATTTAGCTCTTAATAAATATTATTTGAATTATTAAATTTGCGCTTTACATTACAACATGCAATTTTTTTTCTATTTATGAGAGATTTTTCAAAGACAAGAATGCGTTTACACGAATGCATTGGTAATATTTTTAAAAGATTTCAATATTTAATCAATGCAAATTTATAATGTTAATTTATTTAACTTACTATCAAAGTTTCAAACATTCTTTATCGCAGATGTTGTTGTTAATACTTGAAATCTTTTTGAATGGATGAGATTGTCGTTTTAAGTACCAATTAATATTAGAATTTTTATGTGTGAAATAACATGATTTGTTTTTTCAAAACAATTATTATAGTCCTTGACTACAACTGTAATGAATATTCAGCAAGTAAAAAACTCGATATTTTGGGATTTAAAAAACAACAATCCATGATGCGAGGAAAATTTGCTTACATTTTATAACTGTGGGAAATATGTAAGATTCCATGAAATTTTCTATAATATACTTAATGTGAAAGGTATTATTTTGAATTAAAAAAAAAAAAACTTTTTTGCATATTGACAAAATTTTTCGATCAAAGAAAAATGCTGGAAATATTGATGATCAATTATTCTTGTTTTAATAGCTATTGTTTTATAATACAATGTAAATTTGATACCCTTTGGATGATGATTAAATACAAAAATTTTAGAGCACTGTGTATAATTTCACTTAAAATCAACAACGCATTTGTTGTCAAGTTTCATCTGATTTTTATCCATATGGTTCAATATCATAACCGTAAATCTGTTCATTCACTGCTTAGACTGCTTATGATACAATAAAAATATTCTTGGTCACTTAAAATTACACTCTGTGCAAATTACTTAAAATATGAAAATAGATTTAAAAAGGTGTTAAATTGCTTTAATATCCTTAGTACTTTCAACTATGTACAGTCGTGGAAAAAAAAGTAAATACCCACTACCAACTCCTCAACACATTATCGTAGAAGAAAGTTATTGGTACCTAACGATTGGAAATAAAGTCTACTTTTAAATGATGTATATAAAATTTGCTTAGGGGGCCATCTACATATTAAAACGAACCACAACTTTGTTTTTTTCAATAGCAGTACACATTTCTGACAGCGTAAATGAACCCTTCAATTAGTGTAAAAACAAATTTTTATGCAATTCGTACCATAAGTTTCCGAGAAATTAATTATTTCACAACGAGCGTATTTTAAAGGCTGTATCCAAATTGAAGTTCGGTACTCGATTGTTAACCGAGAGAGCTCCCTTCTTGATCAAGGCACCTTAAGCAGTCAATGAAGCCTGTTAGATTACAGGATAGCATAAGAAATTTCAAAATATTTAGTCACTTCTATCATAGACGGCCCTTAAACCATCATTTTGCCGTTTTTTAAGCCTAATTTGAAAACTACTTGGAAGAAAAATGTGAAATTTTGGATTTCCATAAAGCAGGACTTAATAAATCTGAAGCCATAAAAAAAATTGTAGGTTGCAATTCATAATTTTTTTAATATTAATTTCATAATTCATAATTCATATCAAAAAATTAAAAAAATTGCAAATTCAACATATTTATGCTTGGGTATATTAGTATTATTGCTACACAAAAAATTAGAACATTAGGACCATAATTTCAGAAGTGAAATAAAAATATGAAAATATAATTTAACATTAGAAGCACTAAATTTTGAATGTTTATAATTTAAAAACAACTTATGATTCAAAGGACTTGAAATTTGGTGTCTAGGCATAGTTTGAACCAAAGATTTGAAATAACTCGTTAAAATTGGGTATTACCATTGAAAAAAAAATGAAGTTTGGATTCGTTTTAATATGCAGATGTCCCATTAAGCAAATTTTATATACGTCATTGAAAAGTAGACTTTATTTCCAATCGTTCGGTACCAGTAACTTTCGTCTACGATAATTTGTTGAGGAGTTAGTAGGAGGTGTTTACTTTTTTTTCCACGACTGTACATGGACTTTGTCAGACAATACAAAAATACAAGCGCCTTATTTTCAAATTTCACATTGTTGGTGTCGAACGGAGTGAAAGTGAAAGTCAATTTTTAGATCCGGAAAACATCGGGAAAATAAAATTATGGATATAAGAGGGACTTTCACTTTCACTCCTTTCGATACCAACTATGTGAAATTTGAAAATAAGACGCTTGTATTTTTGCATTCTCTGACGAAGGCTATGCATATAGTTGAAAGTACTAGGGATATTAAAGTAATTTAACACCTTTTTAAATTTTTTTTCATCTTTTAAGTAATTTTCATATAATGTAATTTTAAGTTTAACTTTTTAAAGGCGAATTTAGCATTCTATTTATTTATTTATTTGCTGATATTCTTGGTCACTTTCGTTTTTTGAGTTGAAGAGTTTTATGTGTTAGGAAGAGTTAAGTTAGGTATCTTAAGAGTTAAATGTGATATGCATCTCAAAATCTATTTGTTAGGCAGCTGATAATATGCATTAAATATTAGGGTTAAAACGACGAATAAAACTAAAACGATAATAATTTTTAAGCTTTAGACTATGCTTGCCACATTTAAGGAGACAACTGGTGTCGAACTAGAGTGTAATCTATATTTGAGCTGGTGTGTATGCACAAAAATGCATTATTTTCTCATGTTGTTATTTTGAAAAGTTTTAGAAGAATACGGACTTGGACTGCCGACTATTGTTATATTCAAAATTTACAAAAAAATTTCTTTGTGGTAATTTTTTTCTTAATAAACATCCTAGTAGTATTGCAAAGACTATTTTTTTAAGCGTGTTACGGATAAAATGAAAAATAGCTCACTAGGACGTTTATATCCAGGCCTGCAGCAACGATGAATAAAACGACGAAAAAAATCTATAAAAAATTATATTTGAAGCTTTATAATATGCTTGCTTCATATAAGGAAATAGCTGGTGTCGAATTAGTGTGTAACCTATATTTGAGTTGGTGTGTATGCACAAAAAGAATTATTTTCCCATCCTTTAATTTTGAAACATTTTAGAAGATTACTTTATCCTTTGATTACGGACCAGGACTGGTGACTATTTTTATATTCAATTGTACAGAAATTTACAATTTTTTTCCTTTGTGGTAGATTTCTCTTAATAAATATCCTAATACAACAGTATGGCAGAGACTATTTTTTAAACAGTGATACAAATAGATGAAAAATAGTTCACTGGGATGTATATGTCCCGACCCGCAGCAACGATGAATAAAATTAAAAAAAAAAAAAAAAATTAAAGCTTTATAATATGCTTTATATATATAAGGAGACAGCTGATGTCGAACTAGTGTACTGTATAATCTGTATTTGAGCTGATATGGAACTAGTGTATAATCTATATTTGAGATGGGGTGTATGCACCAAAAAGAATTATTAGGTAGCTTTCATTACAAAAAGCTACCTATTGCAGCTGTTCGGAGGAAAGCGATTTCAAAAAATTTTGGTATATTTTCATCGATCATGATCCCCAGACCCCGAAACCACCCTCCGTTCAAAATTGATATATATATATATATATATATATATATCTGACATTTGTCATACTGTAACTCTCGCATTTATGAACCGATTTGGATGTAATTCGGTGTGTACATAGTACATACCAATGTCTCGACCGAGTTCGTTGGCCAGCTTTATCCGCCATTTTGTTTCAAAATGGCGGCCATTTAAAATTTTTAAAAAAATTTTAAATTTGAAATGTGGTACCAAAATTTTGAAAATGGAAAAATATTTTTTTCTTATGTATTTGACCTTTATACAAAGACTCCGGAGCAGTTTTTTTTCCGTCTATATCTTAAAAAATGGCTGAGTTATAGCATTTTGAATTTCTAGCATGGCTGACATTTTGAAACGTCCTGAATTTTGTCACGCGATAAAAGGCGTATTTATGAACCGATTTGGATGTAACTGCGTTTATACATAGTACATACCAATGTCTCGACAAAGTTCGTTGGCCAGCTTCATCCGCCATCTTGTTTAAAAATGGCGGCCATTTAAATTTTTAAGAAAAATTTAAATTTGAAATGTGGTACCAAAAAACTGAAAATTGAAAAAATATTTTTTCTGATGTGTTTGACCTTGATAAAAAGATTCGGGAGCAGTTTTTGTTTCGTCTATATCTTAAAAAATGGCTGAGTTATAGCATTTTGAATTTCCAGCGTGGCTGACATTTTGAAACGTCCTGATTTTTGTCACGCGATAACAGGTGTATTTATGAACCGATTTGGATGTACCTTGGCGTGTACATAGTACATACAAATATTTCGATCGAGTTCGTTGCCCAGCTTCATCCGCCATCTAGTTTCAAATTGGCGGCCATTTAAAAAATTTAAAAATTTAAAATTTAAAATGAGATACAAAAAATTAGAAATTGAAAAAGATTTTTTTGTATGTGTTTTACCTTAATACAAAGATTCCGGAACAGGTTTTGTTTCGTCTATATCTAAAAAAATGGCTGAGTTATAGCATTTTGAATTTCTATTGTGGCTGACATTTTAAAACGACTTGATTTTTGTCACGCGATAACAGGCGTATTTATGAACCGATTTGGATGTAACTTGGTCTGTCTCTGCACATAGTACATACCAATGTCTCAACCGAGTTCGTTGGCCAGCTTCATTAGACATCTTGTTTCAAAAGGGTTGCCATTAAAAAAAATTAATTTAAGGTATTAAAAAATTGGAAAATGAAAAAGATTTTTTTTATGTGTTCGGCCTTGATACAAAGATTCTGGAGCAGTTTTTGTCTCTGAAAATTTGTTCTTTTGTTTATATCTTAAAAAATGGTTGATTTATAGCACTTTGAATTTATAGCATGGCTAACACTTTGAAACGATCTTGTATTTGTCACGCGATAACACACGTATTCGCCTATTTCGATGTAAGAAGGCATGTGGATAGTATACATCAATATTTCGACCAAGTTCGCTGGCCAGCTTCATCATCCATCTTGCTTCAAAATGGCGGCCATCAAATTAAAAAAAATTATATTTAAAGTGAGGTGCAAAAAAATTAGAAATTGAAAAAGGTTTCTTTCTTAAGTATTTGATCTTGATATAAGGATTCAGGAGCATTTTTTGTTTGTCTTTATCTTAAAAAATGGCTCAGATATAGCAGTTTCAATTTCTAATGTGGGTGACATTTTGAAAAATCTGATTTTTTGCCTGCGATAGCACTCGTATATATCAACCGATTCAGATGTGAGTGAGCATGTGCACAGCAGTTACTAAGGTCTCGACCAAGTTCACTGGTTAGCCTCATCCACCATGTTGTCTTAAAATGGCAGGCACTTTAAGAAATCGCCGAATTTGGCAGCCAAATATAAGTTACCTTAAATAAAAGCAGCTTGGATAAAGCTGACTAATTTCGCGAAATTCTCATTCATTATATTGATAAAAATTAGTATTGAATCTCCTATATTCGGTTTCCACTAAATTGAGCTTCGTGTGTTTGAATAATATACGTTGGCTTTTTTAAAATAAGGAATATGAAAGCTACCTCTTCCTCCCGGCACTGGCCGGAAGGACTTTTTTCCCATGTTTTTATTTTGAAAATTTTTAGATGATTGCTTTACCCTTTGATTATGGGCTAGGTCTGACAACTACTTTTATATTCAGTTGTACCAAAATTTGCAATTTTTTTCTTTTTGGTACTTTAAAAAAAAATAAATATCCTAGTATAAGTGTATAGCACAGACAATTCTTTAAAGAGTGGTACAGATAGAATGAAAAATAGTCCAATGGACGTATACATCCTGACCCGCATCAACAATAAATAAAACAATGAATAAAAGTACAAAAAATTATTTTTGAAGCTTTATAGTATGCTTTCCATATATAAGAAGACAACTAGTGTTGAACTAGTATGCAATCTATATTTGAGCTGGTGGGTATGCACATGAAACACTTATAAAAATAATAATTTGATTTATTCCATTTATTGCATGACACTTTTTTGTTTATATTTATAATTGATACTTTAAAAAAAAGATTTAATTTATTCTAACGGAACTGGTTTTGAGTAGTTTTAATGTTTAATGGGAGAGTGTTTACAGTTTTAAATTTATATATTTTTTTTAGCAAATTTTCCAATAGTAAAAACTACAAGTTTGATTGTGAATGCTGCAGTATGATACAATATAGGAATGTTGCAGTTTTAGACTCCGATTATGTACAAAATATCAGCTTGTCTTTATTCATAAAACAATATTGATTTCTGTTTTCAAAATAATAGCTCATAATAGCTTTAACCATAACATAAATATTTTTTGTAGATATAAAATTTTATTATTTAAGATTATAAAATTAAAAAAGAAATCAACTTTTGACGTATTGAAAAATCTTTGCACGCACTTTATATATATACGAAATATATAGTCAGAAGGGAAATTTTATAGACTTGAAATAGACAGAGTAATTCTTGAATATTTAAGAAGTGAATTATCACATTGCTAAGTGTAAACCGACAGAGTGAAATGTGTCCACGCCGGGAATTGAACCCGGGATACTGGGATAGTGTCCTAGTGCTCTACCGTCTAAGCTACGAAGATGATTAGCCAGCTTGACATTTTTCACACATATATGTTGATAAGGCTGCATCTGCAGCTATTAGATGAGTGTGCTTATTATTATTATTAGTGTACTCATGAAGACTATTCCATCTAATAGCTGCAGATGCAGCTTTATAAACTTATATGTGCGAAAAATGCGAAGCTGGCTATCGTCCTCGCAGCCTAGACGGTAGAGCAGTAGAGCGGTATCCCAGGGGCCCGGGTTTGGTTCCCGGCTTGGACATTTTTCACTCTGTTTGTTTACGCTTAGTTAGCAATGTGATAATTTACTTCTTAAATATTCAATAGTATCAAGCGTAATTTCACTGCTGAAAAATAGTTGAAAAATTAATTAAAAAAGAATAATTTTTTTTATTTCAATTTTTAAAATTTCTTAAATAAGAAATTTGAAATAAATAGAATAATTTTTATTTCAATTTTTCAAATTTCTTAAATAAGATTTTTTTTTCATTACAGAAAAAATATTAGATTAATATTATTAAAATTCATGGTAATAATCTCTTCCGCTTAAAAAAAAATACCTTCAAAACAAAATGCTATTTTGAAGTGCTTTTATCGATGATTGAACACAAAAGATGTAAAACAATATGTAGTTTTTAACCCTCAAATATATGGAAAGTTCTAATGAGATTTTATTTAAATACAACCCCCAGTGAAATGTGCATCATTTATCTTTATTCCAGTATTGCATATAAATCTAAAATTAAATTTAATAATGCTTTTGAAATACAGCAATATACACTGGTGTCCAAAATTAAGGACAAATCACAAAATGCTAATTTTCAAGTACGCAAATACTCCAAAGAAAATAATATAATTCGGATACTATCTCTACAGCACAGCTAATCAATAAAACATCTTATTCATGTTACACATGGTCACAAGTGTCACAGTCACTACGGTGAAGCAAAAAATAGGAAATTCCATACATTTCATTATGAGGCTCAAATGATCGCTATAAATGACTCCATTGAGACATCACTGTGACTGTTGTTTTGTGACGAGTCACTATGTGACTTTACAATGTAGTTACATTGTGACTGTCATCTGCAGACTTAAATTCAAAGTCATCGTGAATGCTTCATTGTGATAAGTTACCAAACAATGTTACATTAAAGTCGCATGATGATTTTCAGGTGACAGAGACTACTGTGAAGTCACCATTGTGCTCTTTTATGAAAAATCACCATGTGACTATAATGTGATATTATTTGATGACTTATCATAATGCAACGTTCACGACGACATTGAAATTGAGTCTAAAAATGACAGTCACATGAGAGTCACAATGTAACTACATTGTAAAGTCACCTGGTGACTCGTCACAAGGCAGCAATCACATTTACGTCTCAGTGAAGTCACGTGTAGTGATCATTTGAGATTCATAATGAGACGTGTGGAATTTCCTATTTTTTTGTTTCACCGTAGTGACTGTGACATTTGTGACCATGTGTGACATGAATGCGATGCTATATGGACTAACTGTGCTGTACACTGTAAATTAAAATGTCTGAAATTCAGACACTTAAGTGTCTGAAATGGAGTGTTCAATTTTCAGACATTTTAAAATGTCTGAATTTTTTCAGACACTTTTTCCGTCTGAATTTCAGACACTTCAAACGTCTGAATCGCATCCATTTTTTTGTAAGCATCATACGTAGCCATGTTTGACCACGTTGAATCCTGGAAAAATATTTGGCTGTGGTCCTGCCCCTTCCCTCCCCCCCCCCCAATACAGCCTGATTTTTTTGGTGCTCTCAGTTTTGGTATACAATTTTCGTTACGCTGATAATTTAAATCTTTTACGACATTGTACTGATTATAATCAATATCTTGAACTTCAGGAGTAGAACAAGATTAAAAAACAAAAAATATTTATCTAAATATTAGATTTTTTTAATTTATTTTGTTTTTAACCTTATTTTACTTTAAAAGTTCAAAATATTGATTATAATCAGTACAATTTCGAAACAGATTTAAAATGTAAGCTTTACAAATATTGCACATCAAATTTGGGGGCACTACAGTCGTAGAGGGACGGGGCAATTCCCAGTTTGCCCATCCTTTAATCAAGAAGTACTTTTGCAAAAAACGCAACCCTGCATTATAGTTGTCTAAATTGAGATGTCCGGTATTCGGGAGTATCCGTTGTGGAGGTTAATGGACATTCTCGAATAGCGAACACCTCTATTTAACGAATAATTTTTTAATCAGCAGACGTACATATTTGTATATTTTTACCTCATAAAAGTAGACATCTCCAATTATCGGACAAATTCCGCGGTCCCGAAGTATTCGCTATTAAGTGCTTTTAAGGTACATAGATACATATATATATAATATATATATACATATATATATCCTTATATATATATATATATATACAGGGTGATTCATAAAAGATGGGCAGAACTTTAAGGGGTTATAGTACACTTAAAGACAAATAATATTAAATAGGAGACTAAGGGTCCCAGACGTATTCCCAAGGAGATAGGGGGCATTAAAGTTTAGGGTCCGAAATTTCAAATGATTATAAAACATGGAAAAATTCGTCGATTCGTTTGCGGTTTTTGCAAAAAATTTTCTTTATGCCAGTATTTTCTTGAAATAAAATTTTAAAGTTCAATTTCAAAAAATGCCGATAGGGGGCGCTTTAGACTTTGGAGTAACAAACAACTATTTTTTAACGTTATTTTTTGTATTTCTTTAAATGATTTCGAAAGCTTAGACTTAAACTTAAATTTTGATCTAAAAATCTGAGTCCTAACGAGTAGTTAAGTAGCGTAAACTGAAATTTGAAATTTGAAACCCTTCTCCCCCCAGAACAAAAATCAGTTATTCCCGATCTTTGTGTCGTAGATTAGGCTCTAACTACTGCCGCGTTTTGCTAAAATTATTCTTTATGTCAGTATTTTCTTGAAAATAAATTTTAAAGAAAATTTTCAAAAAATTTCGGTAGAGGGCGCTTTAGACTTTGGAGTAACGAACAACTATTTTATACCATTATTTTTTGTGTCTCATTAACTGCTTTCTAAAGCTTAGACTTAAACTTAAATTTTCAGCTCAAAATCTGAATCGCTGAGCGTGGTTCAGTAGCGAGGGGAGGGGTTCAAATTTCAACTTCTGAACATAGTTCAGTTTGCACTACTTAACCATGCCCAACGATTCTGTGCTGTGATACGAGGCAAAAATACAACTTTCGTCAAGGACTGCATAGTCGGAATTCACTCATAAAGGCACTGGCACAGTTGGAAACGTCGCTCATGCAAACGTTAAAGCTCCATTCCTGACGCTAGTCACCGGGTGAAGAAGGAAACAGAAAGTATGCAAATGTCAAATGGGGAAGAAGAAGAACACGTATGCAAAATTTCGACACGATTCAGGCATAAAAACCACTGAACGGTGAGTCAAGTGTAAGTCACTGTAGTAATGAATCGGAAGATGGTGCCCTTCACGAATAAGGAAAAGGCTGAGATGCATTTAATTTACGGAGCGGCAGATGGAAATGGTGCAGAGGCACAACGAATGTACGGAGAGCGATTTCCCAACAGGCGGTTGCTTAACCGCAAAACTTTCGAGCGCTTGCACAGACAGTTGTGTGAGACGGGATCATTTCTCGCTTCCCGGTCGAATGCAGGTCGTGCAAAAAAGGACGAATCAGTAGTTGTTGCAGAAGCCATTCTGGATGTAGTAGCGGCGCAGCCAAGTACAAGTACACGAACAGTGGCTAGGCAGGTGGATACCTCACAGTCCATGACTTGGAGGGTACTGAAGGATGAACATTTGCTCCCGTTTCATGTGCAACGAGTCCAGAAACTGTCTCCAGGGGATTATCCAAATTGTATTGAATTCGCCCGCTGGTTTCTGCAGCAGAACGCGCTAAATCCACATTTTGGACGAACTGTGCTTTTCACCGATGAATGTACCTTCACACGTGAAGGTACATTTAACACACACAATGCACATGTATGGGCGGATGTCAATCCACATGCTACGTATCCACATGCTCATCAGAGACGCTTTTCCATCAATGTTTGGGCAGGAATCCTCGGAGACCACCTAATCGGACCGTACCTTTTTCCTGAACGCCTCAACGGTAAAACATACCTCACATTTCTGCAACATGTGCTGCCAGACCTGTTAAACGTTGTTCCTCCACGCATCCGGCGGGTCATGTGGTTCCAGCACGATGGAGCGCCAGCCCATTACGTACGAGACGTCCGCAACTATCTGGACATCACATTTCCGAACAGATGGATTGGTCGAGGTGGTCCTGTTGCTTGGCCTGCTCGCTCGCCAGATCTTTCACCCCTCGATTTCTTTTTTGGGGACGATTGAAGGCTCTTATGTATGAGACACCCATTGAATCCCCCGAGGAACTGGTCGCCAGACTTTCCGCCGCTGTAGGGGAAGTGCTCGAAAAGCCTGATGTTTTCGCGAATGTTCGCCGTTCCATTCTTCGCCGTTGTTCTGCGTGCATAAACTCTGGTGGTCACAATTTTGAACATTTATTGTAATTACATGTTAATAAATATGCTTTGGTAACATAATCCTAATTTGTGTCTTTTTACCTCGTATCACAGCACACAATGTGTGGACATGGTAAACTGAACTGTGCTCAGGAGTAGAAATTTCAAACCCCTCTCCCCAGAAACTTAACCACGTCTAACGATTCAGATTTTGGGCTGAAAATTTAAGTCTAAGCTTTAGAAAGCAGTTAATGAGACACAAAAAATAACGGTATAAAATAGTTGTTCGTTACTCCAAAGTCTAAAGCGCCCTCTATCGGAATTTTTTGAAAATTTTCTTTAAAATTTATTTTCAAGAAAATACTGACATAAAGAATAATTTTAGCAAAACGCGGCAGTAGTTAGAGCCTAATCTACGACACAAAGATCGGGAATAACTGATTTTTGTTCTGGGGGGAGAAGGGTTTCAAATTTCAGTTTACGCTACTTAACTACTCGTTAGGACTCAGATTTTTAGATCAAAATTTAAGTTTAAGTCTAAGCTTTCGAAATCATTTAAAGAAATACAAAAAATAACGTTAAAAAATAGTTGTTTGTTACTCCAAAGTCTAAAGCGCCCCCTATCGGCATTTTTTGAAATTGAACTTTAAAATTTTATTTCAAGAAAATACTGGCATAAAGAAAATTTTTTGCAAAAACCGCAAACGAATCGACCAATTTTTCCATGTTTTATAATCATTTGAAATTTCGGACCCTAAACTTTAATGCCCCCTATCTCCTTGGGAATACGTCTGGGACCCTTAGTCTCCTATTTAATATTATTTGTCTTTAAGTGTACTATAACCCCTTAAAGTTCTGCCCATCTTTTATGAATCACCCTGTATATTATATATACATATATATATAACCTTATATATATACATATATAAGGTACATATATATATATTTTATAATCTTGTCCTACTCTAAAAGTTCAAAATATTTATTATACTCGGTTGAATGTGGAAAAAGATTTAAAATATCAGATGTACGAAAATTGCAAAAATCCCCCCCCCCCCCCCCAAAAAAAAATGAAAACTCATAATTTAAAAATAAAATTTTTTTAAAAATATATTGCCACATAGGCAATTTTACATATACATCACTTGATAAACACAACAGCCATTTAACTATGAATAATGAAAATAAATAAATAAATATTCTACTGTAATAACATTGGGGGAAAAATGACTTTGGTACTTTGTTAAATATATTTGCGTTTTTAAACTTGTCCTACTCTAAAAGTTCAAAACTTTCATTATAATCAGTGCAAGATTTAAGATATCAGCTTTACGAAAATTTCATGCAAAGTCCCCCCTCCCCCCCCCCTCCCCCCCAAAAAAATGAAAATACTTATTTAAAAATTATGTTTTTAAAAAATTTATATTTCCACATGGCAAGTTTTTATGTAGATCAGAGGGTAATCACAAAAGCTATTCAACTATCAATAAAAACAAATAAGTACATATTCTATATTAAAAACATGAGGAAAAAATAACTTATGGTTTCCAAACTTCTTTCGTCTTAAATATATACAGTAACATTTGTCATTTTTGTATTTTTCGTATAAGTGCATATAAATAAAGTTACCACAATTTTAAATACGAAATCTAGTTATAGGTTTTTACTTTTTCCCATTATAAATTTCAAATTGCTTTTTTATAAAAATAATAAAAAAATCAGTATTAGAGTTGATTGCAAATCAAATACATATGTATATTTTTACAGGCAGCTTCATATAATAGACGAGTCTCATTTACTTCATTTATCTTTTTTTAATCTGCGGTTTTATGCCAGGAAGAAAGAAAGCATTAGGTCATCTTTCAAAGTTTTTTTTTTCTTTACTTCCTTGTGGCCGTCTTTTACTGTGAGATAAGAACTATCCATTGAAACTAAGAACTGACATTGAATATATAATTCGTAATAAAAAACAACGTCATAAGTTTAAAAATATATACTTCTAGAATTAGTGGGGTTTTTTGCGAACAGATTCAAAACTAATTAAATTTCATGCAGGATTTTGTTTAGTACAATAAATAAAATCATAAAATACACTAATTTTAGGTCTACAAAGAAACTTACTTCAGTTGCTGCAAGAGGTAAGAAAAATTCCTCGATTTGAAATTTCAAAAACTACCCCAGTGAAGGAGAAGGGCTTGCATCAGTTTAGTACAAAATTCCATAATATATCCGACTAGCCATATTTAAAGAATGAAACGTTTCATCCTCAAAATAGGACCCGCCAGACAAAAGTTTCTATTTTTTTTTTTTTTTTTTTTTTGCTAGCTTCGACAGGACGAAGATGAATAACACAATATTATTGATATAAATTAATACGAATTAACACTAAGTCCATTGCACACGCTTTGTAGAATTTCCGGGTGTAATCTTCAAGCGTCGTCTACTTCTGTTCTGTGTCTATCCCGCCCTTATATGGACGACAGCTTCTAAGAGACATTTGATGTCAAGCACACACGTCAGATGTATGTATTCAATAAATAAATAATCCAAGTGAATACGAATTTAAATCACAGAACTTCACATTCCGCGAAAAACGAATTAAAATACACGCGTACATAAAAACAAACTTCGTTTGAATTACAACGTATACCAACTTTGAACGAAGACATCTAAAACGCATGCGCGACTGGCAGTGCCCCAGTGCCCCCTGGTGGTTATTGCGTCGGAAGAATCAAAACGTCTTAAATTAAGACACGTTTAAAGCAATGAAGTGTCTTAAAATAAGACGTTTGCGGATATTTTAGACATTATTCTCAGTTCGTTTACACCATGGTCATAGTAAGACGCTTATGTATCTTAAATTAAGACATCTATAGTGTCTTAATTTTCAGATTAAGACACTTAAGTGTCTAAAATTCTTTTTCAGTCACATATGTGTCTAAATTTAAGACGCTTCTATTTGCAGTGTAGGGATAGTAATTATTTGAATTATATTATGTCCTTTTGAGTATTCGCTGACTTGAAAATTAGCATTTTGTGACTGGTCCTTAATTTTGGACACCAGTGTATAATGGAGCTACTTTCATTGCGAATATTCAGTTGGACAATACGCCTTTGACAATTTTTATCTGTTTTGCGAGAGAGAACATTTTCTAAAAATAAATTATGCTCTTGGATATTAAACAAACACATGACCAAAAAGTTGTTTCGGTTTTTACCTTAAGTTAATGTAACCAAAGTTTAAAATGCTACAAAAACACTATTTTAAAACCCTTGATCTTAATTATTTAAAGCTTCTAAACGTTATAACAGGGACGTTTTGTAATTTATTAATAAATGTAAGATAAAAAAAATCAACAGCACTTGCTTTTACTATTCCATTTTAAATCAATTTCGAGAGAAAAATATAGTTTTACCCATTCAAAATAATTCACGCATAAGAGAGTTAAATTAACGCCAAGAAAGCATTTGTAGTCCAGTTTCATCTTTGACAGAATCGATATCATAGCCATAAATTGTGTTCTTACCGCATATGGTCGTTTCTAATGCAACAGCAATAAATTCGGTTCACTTTAATCTCCCTTTTGCCAAGGAATTTTTCTAGAAATCGATCTCAGTATTCACAAACATGATATAGTTGTCAAAATCCATATATAGAGAAGTTTATTGAGAAAGTTTAACAGAATTAATTCTGCATGCTTTTATTTGGGAACATTATAACAGATTTCATAAAGTAATTAGACAAAGAAATGAGTAAAACGAAAATCCAAATATTTTTAAACCTTTGTAATATACCTATCATATTTTGCGGCAAACAACTACGTGCCAACTACGTAAGTAGGGATACGTGTAACAGAAAAGCTTGTAAAATCTATATCTTTAAAAAACAAGGATGTTTTATTAGTCATCTGCCTTGAGCTCTCTGTTGAACCAATTTTACTAATTATTATTACTTTCTTCTATCTTCAATAGAAGAAAGTATTGTAATCGAAATTTTTTTCGACTTCCGGTTTTCGACGGATTTACATGTTTTAGGGGTCAGAGATCACAAAACAGGCTTATACAAAATGTCTGTCTGTCCATGTGTCTGTATGTCCGTCTGTCCGTCTGTCCATGTGTCTGCATTTTACCATCAAAAAGTGCATGAAGTTATGCATAGAATCGAACCAAAAATTTTTTAAAGTTTTTAGCTATGGCAAGCAGGTCCTCCCTCAAGTTGGAGAAAATCTGCCGATAGGGGGCGCTGTAATAACGATTTTTGTGTATTTTTAATACTGTACCATCGAAAAGTGCATGAAGTGATACATAGAATTGAACGAAATTTTTTGTGTATGTTTTGCCCGTGGCAAGAAGGTCCTCCCTGAATTTGGAAATATTCCGCCAAAAGGGGGCACTATAATAGCGATTTTTGTCTAATTTTCTAGATGTTTTGTAGTTTTATTGTACACCGGTGGCTCGTGAATCAACGAAAACTTCCCATCCTGATTAAGCGACTATTCGCGAACAGCTGATATACAACAGAATTACGAAAAACTATCGCTTTTAATAAATATCATGTTCAAGATTAACTCGTTTTACTCCGATTAATTGACTGGCGCAGAAATTTAAAATGAAAGTCAATGTTGATATAGTATTGAACTAATAAAAATAAAATTTTGACATTTGTAACAACACTTTGAAATATTAAAATGTATGAGATAGAAGACAGTTTTGGGATTGGCACATTCAACTAGTTTTTTAAATGAAAGCTGTTTATCTGCCCGCCTCAGCTACTTTAAAAAAAAATATATATTTTTATATTTTAAATTTAATTTTAAAAGTTTAATTTGAAATTTCTTTAAAATAATGGTAGTTGAAATACTTACATTGTTGTGGAGTATTTTTATTTATTTTTATTGATTATATCAATTATGATGCCATTTTCCTATTACAATTAAAAATAACTTTAAAAAATGTGAATAGTAAATTACGCCACCCTTAAACACCTCTAGTACCTTGAGGGCTTTCTTGTCTTTTCATAAAAATGCTTATAAAAATAATCTTGATTAAAATTTTCTGTCCTTGTTTGTTTCTAAAATACACTTCATGCCCCTTTATTTGATATACATCCGGAAATACAATTCTGTTTAAAATACTTTTGTTTGTAACAGATTAAAGTTGTTTTGGGGAAATGGAAAAATATGGGTAAACCGCTCAGAGGGTTAAAAAAAGAACACGCAATTATAAAGTTGTTACATTTCAATTTTTTTTTTTCATTCCTCCGAGACTCAGTTTGAGACGTTAGACGAAATGCTTCAAGGAGTAAAAATAACGTTATATCAAATGAAAATGGTCATTTTCTTTAATAAAACTAAATATTTTACCACGAATGTGTCTAAAAGACATGAATTTATGCAATTTTTATTCACTGGTACTGAGATTAGAGCCTCAAGTCAAGAGTGGGAATGTTCGTATTCCAAGTTGTAGCAGTTGAAGCTGACAAACGCGACTACAAATTTGGAAATATATCTATTAAAACCCATTTCGTATTAAAATAGTTATAAAATTTAGAACACGGAGATGAGAGTTGTATATGTAAATTTTGAGATGGTGAAAAAGATGTTAGGTTTAGATTTCAGGGGGGAAAATTCTATATTTGTGTCAAAGTGAAATAATTTTTGTTGTTTTTTCATTACGTAATACCAATCATCAGAGCCTCAGTTGATAATTTTATCATAATTACTTATCTTAGTTACATGTTACTGACTACTTGTACGAATAAAGTTTTATTTTTCAATAATTTGAACAGTTGAAGCTTATGAAAATAGTATTTTGGAAACTTTAGGTTAAAAATATATTTGTTTAAAGAAACCAACGTAAGATGGATTATTTATTGTAATTAATTCTGTAGGTTTATTATAAATCAATGTAACAGTTTCTTCTTAAAGATTTTCTTCCGTCGAATTTTGACGGGTATCAACTCGTATAATACTAATTTACTTTCCTCAACTTCTGATATTAAATAAAACATAAAGAGAATAAATTATACTCTGATAGTATGCCTATTTCGTGTCTTTTAATTAAATCACTATCCTGATGACTAAACTCAATAACAGGTAAATTCTTGCAAATATTCTAAACTTTGATGGCTTTAACGTTAAAAAATTAATAGGTAAAAACTGAAAATTTGTGTCTTCCAAATATATGCTTCTTACATAGTAAAAAATAATATTATTAATCTGTTTTACGGTTCACACTAATACCAAAATTTTTCTTTTCAGAAGAATACCCTTAATTTAAATAGTGTGTGTTAGTACTTTTATATTATTATTTTTCAGATTTTTGCTCAAGAAAAGGAGCTTGACTGATAACGTAGATATTACATTACGCAAAAAGTAAATGAATTACAAAACTAGTCGGATGTACCAATCCCAAAACTTTCTTCTATCTCATACATGTTAATACTTCAAAATTCGCTATCACACTGCCAAAATTAAATGGCAATCTATGCATCTCATGAGCATTCTAACGATATGAAATTCCGTGCATTAGTTCTTGAGATATGACTATCATTGAAATCGTCTAAATTCAGCAAAATGCTGCCTAGCAGCGCCACCTATTGGGTGATTTATACCAAATCCTAATCAGCAACAATTTATGTCAACGTCTGACTGAATCTGAAGTTTGGAGAAAATTCGTACATTAGTTTTTGAGATAGAGCAATAGCGAAAATCGTGAAAATTTCTGCATAGCGGCGCCACCTATTGGGTGATTAACACCAAAACCTAATTAACAACAACTTGTGTCAACATACAACTAAATCTGAAGTTAGATGAAAATTGGTCCATTAGTTCTATTGATAGAGCTATTGAGGCAATCGTGGAAAAGGCAGCAGAGAAGCGCCACCTGTTGGGCGATTTACACCAACACCTAATCAGTAGCAAGTCATATCAAGGACTAACTTAATTTGAAGTTTGATGAAAATCCGTGCGTTAGTTCTTAAGATAGAGCTATTGGGGAAATCGTGTAAATCCTGCAAAATTCATCATAACAGCGCCACCTGTTGGGCGATTTACACCAAAACGTAATCATCATTAATTCATATCAAGGACTAACTAAATCTGAAGTTTGATCAAAATCCGTGCATTAGTTCTTGAGATAGAGCTATTGCGAAAATCGTGAAAAATACAGCATTGCAGCGCCACCTGCTGAGCGATTTACACCAAAAACTAATCAGCATCAATTTGTATTAGGCACTAACTGAATATCAATTTTTATTAAATTCCGTGCATTATTTCTTGAGATAGAGCGCCCACAAAATTTGTGTCACATACACACAGACAGACAGACAGACAGACTCACAGAGTCACAGACAGACATTTTGTAAAAACATGCTTTTTGGAATCTCTGACCCCTAAAACGTGTAAATCCGTCGAAAACCGGAATTCGAAAATTTTCATGAATCCAATACTTTCTTCTTGTCAAGATAGAAGAAAGTAATAAGTGGCATATGAGATGCGTTCGTACTATAACTAATTTTATAAATATTCAGATCTTGGTGCAATAGTTGTTGTAGTTTTATGCAAAAATGCATGCATGCAAAATTTATAATGATTAATATATTAAATTCAGTAATACGGAAGTAATATGACTTCTTCTTAAATAGGACGTAATCATTAGGACAACCTATAAACATTACCTATCATGGTATATCATTTAATTAATTACGTACGATAAGATTTAATAGAATGAAGTAAACTTTTATTAAACTTTTAAAGTTCTGATTCAGTTGTCATAAAATTTGAAAAGACTCGAAAAAAATTCTGCAACAATTCTATATATTAAACTTCAAACCATTCCGTTAAAGAGTTTTTGCGCTGTTATATGCGGACAGACGGTCGGACAGAGAACGACTGTATGTGCTATGTATTTATATAATTACGAACGCGCCTAAAAACATAAAATGCATGCATAAACATCTCTGCCAGTAGTGGAGAACATTTTTAAGTGCGCATGCCCAAAAATTCGCAAACAATCTTTATCAATATGTAACAACCAATACGTATCAATACATATCAAACTTTTAACAAAAGTATATGCGCCATATGTCTCTTGTAGGACTGGTTACTATAATCATTTGCTTCCATGCATAAAATAGCTAAGAACAAAGTACTTCAGTGTGATTTTCAGCATATTGTAATGAGCCATTAATTTAAATGGTATTTACTGTAATACGGAAATAATTTTTACGAAATTTTACTTTGTTATACTTTTATTTACTTTTAATCTCTTAACATTTTCCCTTCTTTCATTTTTTTTTAGTTTTTTAGATACAATCAATTAAGAATATGGGCAACAACCTTTTCCAAACTAAAATAATCTCTTTTTTTTAATCGAAAATTTTATGAAATTTATTTAAAGCGAAGATTACAATAAAAAAAAATAGTATCTAAAAGCATTGAATACCGAATGAAGCAAAACTTTTCTTGCAATCCTTACGGGCGGCAATGTAAGTTTACTTAAATTCTAATCTTACGGTAGATTAATTTTCAGACAAACGAATTAAAATCATTCGGAATAACACGTACTTCACGCATCAGTTTCCCTGTATTCTATAGCAAACTTCATGATTTTCGGAATTACTTGGGTATATCAGATCTGCTTAACATTTACATTCTTGGTATCGCCAAAAAACTTTTAACGAAACATTAATCAGCGCCTGTTGTTTGCCTTCCTTTTCAGAATCGACAATTTCTAATTAAAACCACATTATCGAAAATCTTTGATGTTGTAGGGTATGTTTTAAACCAATTATTTTGCTGATATTTTGTGCTTAGCAATTTATAATATATATATATATATATATATATACATGTATGTAATAATAAAAAATTTTGGCCTTTTATCTTAATTAAACTATTCCAAATTATTATAATATCTACCTTTTTTCCATGCTTTAAATGCGTATTCTTTTATTATTCTAAGACCCTTAAATCCATTCGTCTAATCTCATAAAACCCATTAAATAATTTTTCTTTCATTTTATTCTCAAATCAAATTATTTTTGTTTCGAATGTATTTAATATCATTTGTTCTCTGATATTCCATATCCCATAATTCCTTTCCAAGCTCGCCAACTGACGCCGAGATTAAAGAGTTCATCATTGACGTCACGCGTAGTACCCCTTCCCCCGGAGCTAAGTCCTATCCTAGCCTGCCTCTCTTCGCGTCCTTCCGGCTATTTTTATGGGGTTGGTTCTTCTCTGATAATATATTCGTACAGGTGTTTTTTTGCAAGTATGTAATCTGTTTCATTGGCTGGGAGAGATAGAATATTACGATTATTGATTTGCTTAAATAACCCATGTCACATGGAGAGCTTTGTTTACTGTATCTTCGTCATGCTGCTCTAATATTTAACATCTAGCGGTTTCTATTTACGACGTAACAACGGTCCGAACATGGGTAGCATATTGCTAGTGGAGTTTGGTGCATTTTATGATCATCTAATAAATATTTGATGAATCTAAAGGCTTCAGTTATTATTTCCGGGAAACTACCAGTGGACGTCGGCCTGATCTTCCATACTTAACCATGATTTTACGACTGCAAAACTTTGATTTCTCGGTTGAGTTAGGTAGCGAGTGTATGACTCCTGCTTAAGACCGATATGATTATATCATACTCGTGAATGCGTATCAATTAACCGGCAAGATCTTACGTTCTTGTGGAAATATAATAATAGTTGGAGCCGGTGGCTTTCTCAAGGCCAGAATAAAACTAGTGAAATTATGACTGAATGTAATTACGATGCGTAATTTTCGTTTACTGTGTACATCTACTATCCCATATACGGAAGTGTCGTCTACTATATTGAGTCTCATATCCAATATCGCTTTCCGGTGGCAAATTAGAAAACTTGACGGAGACATCTGATAAATTTAACCTATCATAAATGAGAAATGCGCAAGTGTGTACTTGAGAAAAAAAAATCTTTATTTTTTATTTTGAACAAATAAATTTTAGGTCAACATTGCTGGGATTTTCATCTCTGTAAGTTAAAATTTGTTCCATTATTTTTGTTACAATATGGAAATAAAATTTATATACTGTTTTATTACTTTTGCAAGATTAAGTTCATTCTTTAGAATATTTTTATTGTTATAAATTGGTAGCAATGAATTATTTTATATTTTATTTTTTATTATTTACATTCGTTTAAGAGTTATTTTATCTGTGTTTATTATGTTTATGCAATTAAAGTTTATTCTTTTGAACTCTGAAGTAAATGAGTTCTCCCTCTTTTATATTGTTAAGAAATAGATCTGTAAAACGCTCTAGTGTAAAAATGAGCGAAAGTGAAGTAAATATAACATTCTTTGACCCAGAGTCGGGGATGCATATACAATCCTGGATGACGCATTTTGATAAAGATTGCATTTCTGATTTAAAAAAAAAAAAATGAAAAATGGAAAATGCAAAATATATCTAGATTTTTGAAGGAAGAAGCTTTAAAAGTTTTCATTAATGAGTGTATAGAATGTACTACTTTTAGTAAGAGTATTGAAATCCTTTCTGAAAAGTTTATTAAAGCAAATGTTCCCCGATTTTCTGATTTTGCTTCTATGAAGCTAAATGATCTAAATGAATTAGAGAGTTATTTCAGAAAAAAAGATTGAGATTGGTAAACAATTTCATTTATGTGAAACCATCATAGTCCAAGGTTTGATGGATGGTTTGAAGCCAGAGTATCAGAATTATATGATTATTAACCCTCCAGAGAGCACCATAGTTTGGTACAGAATGGCTAAACTACTAGTAGTCATTCCCACCTCTCATGTAAACAACCACAATGTTAGAAATAATTCTCAAAGTCATGGATCTTTCCAGTATAATAACCAGGCTCCTAGACATTGGGTTCTCCCAAACCAGAATTTTCAAAGAACAAATTCTAATTTTCAGCCACAAAATCCTCTTAATACTCAAAATTCTAGATTTGTTAGCCCTAGTCAGCCTACTACTCATTTTCAAAATAAGTATTCCAGTCGACCATGTCGAATGTGTATGAATAGGGGTATACAGGATGCTTTCCATTGGGAGAGGACTTGTGTATTTTTAATGTTAAACCTATGCAATCTTATGTTCCTCCTTTTTGTCAACACAAACAAACTATTCATAATATTAGACATTTAATTGTTCATGGATAGGCAAATAACAAGGATTAACTTGTATAATCGACTCTGGTTCTACAATATAAATTTTACCTTTTAAGTTTGTTAAGTTGTTAAATGCTAAACTTATAAATATTCCACCTATTATTATTGGCCAAGCCAAAGGAACTGTTGAAATAAATCAATATTGTAATTTGTTGTTGAAAATACGTAATGTGCAAAAATGTATTAGATTTCTGTTATCTAAAACCGATTTAAATTATACCATACTAGGATTGCCAGAGTGTTCTAAGTTTAACTTGATTATAGATTGTAATAAATGTGAAGTATTACAAGGTAACCTTGTATTAAATCGATCTCAAAGCATATCCAATGATAATTTCAGGTTACTTCATTTTAATGTCAATGAAAAGTACCAGAGAGTGCAACACGATTATGAAAATATCATAGCTCCTCAATCCTTTGATCAAATTAATGCTAATGATTCTAAATTACTTGTGGAGGTAAATGCTATAAAAAACGAAACGTTGAGGGATAATATAAGGGATTATTTAGACTTTCCAAAAGTAAATATGATGTTTGAAAAATTAATATTGAGCCGCAGCGCGTTTTTCTTAATTCTGACCTACCGATATCTATGAGGCCTTATCGCACTTCTGCCGTGGATGAAAAAGAAATTTCAGATCAAGTTCAATCTTTATTAGCTGCTGGTTTAATTAAAGAGAATTATAGTCCTTATTCTGTCCATGTTACTTTAGTTAGAAAACACGATGAGAGTAAAAAAAAAATAGAATGCATGTAGATTACCGTAAATTAAATGCTATAATGAAAAATGATGCTGAACCTCTACCACGTATAGATGGAATTCTTGATAAATTAAGTCGTGCTCAGTATTTTTCCATTTTGGACTCAACCTCTGGCTACAGGGACATCCCCATTCACCGAGCAGATACTGAAAAATTGGCTTTTGCTACCAATTTTGGACTTTTTGCGTCTAATGTTCTTCCATTCGATATCAAAGTTGATCCCCCAATTTTCAATAGATCTCTTAGAAGAATTCTCACTAAACATAAAATTAATTTTGCTTGTTATTATTTTGATGACATAGTTGTTTTTCGTTCCTACTTAGAAGAACGCCTACAACATCTAAACCAAATATTTCAATTATGTAGACTTGAAAATATTAAACTTAAAATATCTAAATGCAATTTTGTTCAAAATAAAATTAATTTCTTAGGATATGAAATCAAAAATGGTACCTTAACTCCTGCTAATGCTAATATTGATATCATAAAAAATTAAAACACCCTTTCTAATGTAAAAGAATTTCAAAGATTTTTGGGATCCATCAATGTTTACCATAAATTTATTGATAATTATGCAAAAATCAGACACCCCCTAAATAAATCACTTAAGAAAAATACTATATGGGAATAGAATTCAAATTGCCAAGATTTTTTCTAAAATTTAAAGGATGCCTTAATTATTAAACCTATCTTAAGAATTTATGACCCTGCATTACCCCTGTATATGTTTGTTGATGCCCCACAGGTGGCAGTAGGTGCAGTGCTTAAACAACCATATACTAATGGGTTTTTACATCCAATTGCTTACTACTCTCGAGGATTGAGAGTTACGAACAGAATTATTTTATAACTGAATTAGAGTGCCTTGCCATCATTGACACATTAGACAAATTTTAACACTACTTCCATAGAGTAAAATTCACCATTCACGCTGATCATGCATCTCTTGTTTGGTTAAAAAATGTCAAGCAATTGAGAGGTAGATTATTTAGTTGGTCGTTGAAGTTAAGCATGTTTGATTATAATATAGTGTACGAAAAGGGATCCACAAATGTCGAAGCTGACAATCCTGTTTCGAACTTTTTTCAACCATTAACTTTTCTTCTCGATGTACAGGAAATTAAAAAGATGCAGGAGAAAGATAACGTCTGTGACAAAAACGATCTAAATGAAAATGAAATTATAATTGTTAGAAAGAAATGATTTAGGGAAATAGTAGTCACCATGTCCTTAAGAAGGAAGTTGCTAAGTATCGCTCATGAGAAATTTGGCCACGCTGTTATCCAAAAAGTGCTAAATTTAATCTCCCCTAATTATTATTTCCCTGATATGACCCAGGATATAACTAACTTTGTAAAGCATTGCGATACTTGCCAGAAAAACAAAAAGTTTAGACAGAAAAAAATTGACTCATTACAAGCTATGCCTATCACAGATCAACCTATTGAATGTCTTTCTGTTGATACTGTGGGAGGATTCAACTACTATAATTCAACTAAAAAATATATTCAGATGGTCATCGATCATGCAACCCGATATGCGTGGGCATTTTCCTCAAAGAGTGTCACTACTAAAACCTATACGAATTGTTTAAAACAAATTTTTAATATTCAAACCCCACAACAATTATTCTGTTTTAATCAAATTTCTAATGTTCGGACCACTCAAAAAATCTTAAGCGATAGGAATGCCGCCTTTACTTCTTCCAGGTTCAAAATTTTTTTGAGGAACCATAATATTAAGTAGCGTTTAACCTCATCTCACCACCCACAAATGAATGGGAAATGCGAACGAGCCAATCAAACGATAGTAACTATACTAAAATGTAAGGTTAACTCTACTACCTCTAAAATTCCTTGAACTAAACTTCTTGCTGAAGTCGTAAATGAATGCAATAATACCCCCATTGAATATAAAAAAAATTCCTCTTGCTTATTTACTCTTTGGCCAATTACCCTAACATTCCCCCTTCAACAAACGTATTACCCCCTGTTAAAGAAGCCCTTAAAATTGCAAAAGCGCGAACTGATGAATTCTATTTAAAAAGTAAGAAATATTATGATCAAAATTATGTTGAGCCAAAATGACCTTGTTATTTATGAAGAGTTTCATTATCCAAATGCTGGAAAACTTTCCCAAGTATTTTCAAGATCTTATCAAATCCTTAACAAAATATCAGATGTAACCTTTGAAATTGATAGGAAAACCCAATTTAAAGATACCGAAATTATTCATGTTTCAAAATTGTGTTTATATCTCCCTCCTAATAATTTAAAATTGTCACATGAGCAATTATCACAACAGCAGCAGCAGACTCAGGTTAAAATACTAGCTTATTCTTAACCTCCTATAATTTAAATATCTGTAATTAATTCTTCGATTAAAACTTAAAGTAAAATTATTTATTTTCAACATTACGGATGAGTTTTTGGGAGACGTCTCAAGAATTTATTTGATTGGAATACTTGATGGATTAATTCGTTTATATGGGATAAATTAGTTATTTTTATTAAGAGTTTCTAATTAATGTTGAATCTAAACTTAGTCTATAAACTTAAAAAAAAAATATTTAAAACTATAATTGTAGATAGCAAATCCTTTTAATAATATGAAACTTAAAGAAAAAAATTATAGTTTAATCAATCAATCAATCAATAAATAAATAAATAAAAACACAATTAATATTCATAAAAAGATCTAGCTTAAATTATCTGAAATAAAATGATTTTCCTTTTTCATTCAGTAACTACGTGTTTCTTGTTCGATCGAAAGCAAGAAATTGCGTAACACGTTGATTTCACGATAGTTATTTCACAAACATTTTGTATTTTGTATTTATTTTATTATCTTCTTTCATATTTAATATTTCAGTAAAAATTCATACCTCATTCGCTCATATGGATAAGATATTAAGTAGATGCTTGAAGAATTATGTAAAGATGATTTGTTTGGTAATTTTGAAATTTATAGATTGTTGATTTTGAATTTATTCTTGATAATTATTATTATTTGTAATATTATTATGTGATATTTAGTAGAAATGTAGAATAAAAAATATTATTGATTACTGTGATATATGCAATGCATCAAAAATTGACCTTGAACATTACTTGAGTTAGAGAACTCATAGCATAAAGCTATGATATAGCATAAAGTTTTTCTACACCCACTTAAGGTGATATGAGTCGGACTATGGGCGCGTCCAGTAGACCTCACCAAAGTGACCGATCTCACCAGTGACATGACATCACGGTAAGTGACCGGTCTCTAACCGGTCGACAGACCTACCGGACGGCACTGGTGTTATTTACTATTGGCGCCATCTGTATTACGTTACCGTAATTATTCTTTTATTATTATTTTATCACGCGATGCAAATTTAAATAAACTTTCATGTAACCGATCACGCGACCCAAATAACCAAGAATTTTCTTCGGTTAATTCGGTCTCTCACCGGTCACTTTGGTTACTTGTGCTGAACGACATTGGTTGCGACCCGGTTAGCAGCACTGAACTCCTTGGTGACTAACCGATCTCACCGGTCACTAACCGGTGGCTCCTCTGGACGCGGCCTATGATTAGGTGATTGAAAGGTAATTACAGTTTAGCTAGCTAATCTGTAGCTAAATCCTACAAACAGAACTGACAAAAAAGAGAGAGAGAGAGAGAGAGAGAGAAGGAAAGGCAATGTAGATTACAGAAATTAGTTTTAAGAATTTTATTAAATGATGAGTTACTAGTTTAAGAGTTACAATTCTCAGATTTTTTTAAATTTTAGAATTTTTCAGAGTTTTAGCGTTTTAGAAATCTTATGATGGCCGTATGGTAAATAATGCC
The DNA here is from genome assembly GCA_963932465.1 of Maratus speciosus. Taxonomy (NCBI): domain Eukaryota; kingdom Metazoa; phylum Arthropoda; class Arachnida; order Araneae; family Salticidae; genus Maratus; species Maratus speciosus. The sequence goes on along the minus strand of OZ010788.1, from coordinate 243,662,353 downwards.
ATAACAACAGTACTGTATGACTATATAATATATCATATCAAAGATTTTTCTGGCATTTCAGACTGAGATGTCATAGCATTAAAGGTCACACAATAAAATATGCTGTAAATAGGTTTGTTTAAATAATTGTTGCGTATTTTTATTGTTATTATTATTGTTAAATTTGATATTATTAATATTTTAATATTATTGTGATATATTTAATTTATTTATATAAACTGAAAGGTAAAGCAGACTTAAATATTGAATTGATAGTATAGGGATAAGTCTGTTTTTGGACGAACATTATATTTTTGAATCCCAATTTGAACTTTAATTTTGGGGATATTTGACAGAAGTAATTTCACTAGCCAACCCCTATTCTAATAGCTCTATTCAACTCCTTCCTCATAGTGAGGTAGGTAATAAAACTTTATTACTGAACTATTATGAACGAACTACAGTGAATGATCGAATACTTGATGATGATTGAATATGAGCCATTAATGTTTCATAAAACATTCCTCTGTAATAACGTAACGATTGTTAAATGATTACTCTTAAATTTCATATTTACTTTATTCTATATTCGTATTACTAAAACTATCTTTGTAAATTGTAAACAAGATTAACTTCTTGTCCTTGTATTTTCATTACCAATTCCACTAGTTCGCGTTATAACTTCAAAATTTAAATTTAATTGGCATTTATAATATTTTAGAAAGTTTTTTTTTTTTTTTTTTTTTTTTTTTTACAAACTGTGTGACAAAATTGTAATCCAAGTCCATATAACATTTCCCTTCTACGAACTTGCAGGTCGTAGGACCTACGTGTTCACCAGTCTCTTTGAGTGGGGGTGTATGTAGTAATAAAAATTTTCTCCCTTTTATCTTAATTAAACTATTCCAAATTATTATATCTACCTTTTTACTTAACTTTAATACTATCTTAAATTTCTTTTATCTTTTTACCATGCTTTAAATGCGTATTCTTTTATTATTCTGAAAACCTTAAATCCATTCGTCTAATCTTATAAAACCCATTAAATTACTTTTTTTCATTTTATTATGAAACTAAATTCTTTTTGTTTCGAGTGTATTTAATATCATTTGTTCTCTGATGTTCCACATCCCATAATTCCTTGCGAAGCCCGCCAACATTTATTTACGTTATAAAACTAACGCCGAGACTAAAGAGTTCATCATCGACGTCACGCGTACTTCCCCCTTCCCCCGGAGCTAAGTCCTATCGTAGCCTGCCCCTCATCGCGTCCTTCCGGCTATTTTTACGTTGTTGGTTCTTCACTAATAATGTATTCGTACGCGTGTTTTTTTTTTTTTTTTTTTTTTTTTTTTTTTGCAAATATTTAACCTGTTGCATTGGCTGGGAGAAATAGAATATTACGATTATTGATTTGCTTAAATAACCAATGTTACCTGGAGAGCTTTGTTTACTGTATCTTCGTCATGCTGCTCTAATATTTAACATCTAGTGGTTTCTATTTACGACGTAACAACGACCCGAACATAGGTAGCATATTGCTAGTGACGTTTGGTGCATTTTATGATCATCTAATAAATGTTTGATGAATCTAAAGGCTTCAGTTATTATTTACGGGAAACTACCAATGGACGTCGGCCTGATCTTCCACTCTTAACCATGATTGTACGACTGCAAAACTTTGATTTCTCGGTTGAGTTACATAACGAGTGTATGGCTGCTGCTTAAGACCGATATGTTTACATCATACTAGTGAATACGTAACATATATATATCTTAACTGTTTTATTTTAAGCACCGCATTGTATTTGTCTTTTGATTTTACATTGTTTTCCAGTCAATGTCAGGATTTTGAATGTCTTATGCATAGTTGTATATAGTTTCATCGTAATTTGCTAGACTCAAACAGAATATCTTTTAAACTATCCTCTGAGATTGGTTAGCTTCCAAAAACAGTTATTTGTGGGCTAAATAGATCATAAGTTTCAAAATGAACACCCAATCCTCAACCGAAATAGGAACTGCCACCTATTGCCTAGTAGTTAGATTTCCCAGTTCCTACTAGCTAAAGCAAGTATGTTTAAGTAGTATGTTAAGCTGTTAGTGGGGAGTGAGGGAGGGGGAGTGTTATGATTTACATGACAAATTGAATTGATCTAAAAGTACTGACAAATATAATTAATCTACTCACTAAATAATCGAAATTGTATACAGTCGGTAGTGAGACAGGCAACTATATTTTGAACCTAAAGAGCTTTATTAAAACTATTTTTTTCAGCGTAATACGTTTTAAAGTCATTAATTGAGTTTTAAAATGGCAGACGGCTTTAATATCAAAAGTTTCAAACCAAAATCATTTTGATTATAACTTGATTTGAGAAATATTTTCAATCCATTCCAAATAGTCGCAATTCATTTACACTGTTAAGAATACAAGGTGTTTCAATCAAATAAGAGGCCGGGTTTTTGGCCAAAACTTTAACAATATTTGAATTAAGGATCGACGAAAATATTTTTTAAGACGGAAATGAAACCGAATTTTGGTAATATTTCTGTTTTCGGCCGAAGACGGAAACGAAAATGGTCAAAAAATATTTTAATTACTTAATACATACATAAATATAGAGAATTATTAATTAATTATGTGCATAATTATACGTATGCCCCGAGTTGGCTCTCTGTACCTCTGATATAAACTTTTTATTCTCATATAAAAATGTAATTAATTCATCTACGACACAAAATGATTTTCTACTTATCCTAATTTCATGTAATTAAAAAATACCTTAGGTATATATACCTCGATTTATCTTTTATGTTTTTTGTAAATGATCATCTGTAGTACTAAACCTTTTTCCGACACTCGAAACATTTCTGCATTTTCAAACTGAAATTTTTTTATTACTTGAGCTTTTAATGAGCACACGAAATGCGTCTTCAAAGTTTAGTCAAACATGCATTGCTTGCTTTAAAATTTACATTCACATCCTGAGTCAATCATGAATGATAATAGTAAACAGTAAAATTCGTAGCAATAAATAAAGAGTGTCTCATTTGAGCCGATACGGCTCAAATCTATGAGTAATTTTGAAAATTGCCGAAGAAAAAAACAAGATTTTTGGAATACAGATAGTTTCGGTAAAGAAGATTTTCGGTAACATTTTCGCCGAAAACGAATTTTCGGCGAAATTCAAATTTTGGGGTAAAAAACGAAAATGAAACCGAATTTATGGCTGATCTCTAATTTAAATGTTTTAGGAAATTTTCAAATAGACTTCCATTGGTTTGTATGCAACGTGATTGCACTACGAAGAAGAAAGTCATTATCTCAGTAACACAACTTGTTCTAGGATTTACATTCAGCCAAACGACATCTAGTAGAGAGGAGTTTGGACTCATATTTTTGAAGCCCGAGTCCGATTCCTAAAGTACGTACAAGAAAATTGTTAATGACATTTTAAAATTCTTTCAAGATTAATTTTTTTATTTAAAAATCTCTTCTGACATTAACATAAATTATAATATTAAATACTAGCTAAAATAGCCGACGTTGACCGGAATTTTCAGAATGTTTGTTTTGAAAAACCAATTTCAAAATTTAACACACAATATAAAAAAAAATAATAACATTCGAAGTGTTGTGCACATGAATCAGATGAAAACCCAATGTAAAAATGTATAAATTTATATAACAGGCGCAAAATAATATAGCTATAAAGGAACTTATTTCCATTTATCATTGGAGCAGTAGTGTTAAAATGCACCAATATTTCCATAATCGAGTTTTTATCATGCTTCAATACATTTTTTCACACTTATATGACGTTATATATTAATCACGTCCTTTATATTTCCAATATGACGTAATATTCCATTTTTTTTTATTCGCCAAATTAATTACATAATTATTATTTTTCGCATGGGAAATCATAAAACAGAAATTATGACGTAACAGTCACTTTTGTTTTTAATTCGTCAAACTATTTATTTTATTTACATTTTTCTGGTGGAAATCTTGCAGTAGAAAAGTTATGATGTAATATTCCCTTTTTATAAATTCGTCAAACCATTTATTTCATTTTCTTCACGTGAAAATCTGGCAATAGAAGAGTTATTGTTGAGGTAAGAATTTTATTGCGGATTTTTAATTGTTGGCAACTGTTATAACGAAAAATGCTTCAATTTCATTGGAAATTGCTGTTAAATTTGTGGTTTTTTATTAATTAAAAATTAACTATAAGTTATTTCGATTCCGGATTACTTTAGTTGCCTCGGCCGTGTTTTAATACATATGTATATAATGTTTAACATTTCACAATCCTGGCTTCCAAACTACAGATTTAGATAGCATTACAGACAGGCAATTTTTCATTTTTATATATTAGATACTCCATGACAACGTTTCGTGATTTTCATGTCCCCCAAAGGCTGCTGAAAATAGCAAATTTGTTGCTTAAACTCAAATACTGGCAGAAAGCTGCAAGAGTCGGAATTCTCATTTTTTAAAAATATTGTGGAGAAACTATCGCAGTAAGACTTGACTTCTGTTTTTCAGCAGTTCGGAAAAAGAACTTGAAATAGACAGCGAGGATAGAAAAAGAAAATCCCACGTTATCTTTATGTTTCTAACACTGACCTACAAAAGATTCAGGATGATATAGAATATAGCATAAATAATAATTCAAGTTAATTTAACACTTTCAAACTAATATTTAAAGGATTGAAAAACACTTAACAAAACTTGCATCCTACATTATTATTTCTCTCCCTTTCTCAAATGGCATGTTTTTATAATTTTTAAGTGCGTTCTTTAATATATAAATATGTAGCAACCATAGTCGCCGTCTGGTCCGTCCGTCCGTCCGTCCGTCTGTCTGTGCGTCTGCCCGCATATAACAGCGGAAAAACTACCCAACCGAATGGTTTGAAATTTAATATACATAATCGTTTCAAAATTTTATCATTTCGTATTTTATGAAAATCGGATCAAAAATTAAAAAGATATTAATTAAACTTTTCTTCATTCTATTAAATCTTATCATACGTAATTAATTCAATGATACTCCATGATATGTAATGTTTCTAGGTTGCCATGGTGATTACGTCCAATTTAAGATGAGTCCTATTATTTCCGGAATAAATTTTATATTCTGCAATTTTGCATAAAAATGCAACAGCTATTGCACCAAGATATAATATTTATAAAACTAGTTATAGTACGAGCGAACCTCATTTGCCACGTTTGACGTATAATTTCCGACTTGTTTCAATTTGTGAATAAATAAAATTTTCTGTGCCAGAGTCAGGAAGTCGAAAAAGAAATCTGATTCGGAGCCCGCATTTATTGTGATATTGTTACATTTTACACAAATGGATGCAAATTTTTTGCATATTTCGTTAAAATACCTCTGTTATTTTTGACGTTCTGGGACAAAACACGGATTTCGATCGAAATGAGGCACCATGTATTTTCAACTGAGTGAATAGATTGTTATTCTAGTTTCCTATACAAAAATTGTTTCTTACAGTGCTCGTTATTTCCCGTCTAAGTTTGTACGTAGGATTCCCTTTCACGTCTACGTAATTCCTGTTATGTGAAATCTATGTATTCCCATTATCTTTAGATTGTCGATACAAATAAGAAAATAAAATACAGTAAGAAAGTCTTAAAGACAACGCCGCATTGCTTTTGCAGATCTACATGAAGCAAGTTTTCCCAATTGATTAACATTTCACTTTCTTTTATAATAAAGAAAAAAATATTTTGGGAGACATTTCTTTCTTTCTTTGATTAAAAAGTACGTATATTTTTGTCTGACGAAGAAAGCAGTAAAAAAAAATGTACTCGAAACTTAGCCAATTAAGAAGCTTATTTTTGCAGTTTATTTATTTATTAGGATGAGCGAAGCGAATCCTCTACTAGGCTACACAAATTACATTTTGTCGTATACTTTACAAAAAAACTATTCAGTACTTTGACTTGAATTTAAACATAAAACTAAATTCTGATCTGTAGATTTGCACAATATTACAGAATAACCTTAAAAAAATTATTATTTTAATTTATTATTTTACATGTTTTTCTATTACGGACGCATTTTTGTAAATAAAAAATGAAACACATATATTTTCAGAAGAAAAAATAAATCATGGATTTAGTAATTATAGATATAATCATGATTAATTGAATAGTTTCACGATTTATTTTGTGAAATTTTTAAAATACCCCTTTTTATGGAAACTATAATGTATTTTCAATGAATTAAAAATTGTGAAAATTCAATTATTTACATTCAATTATAAAAGTATTTTTCAGTGTTAAGAATTCAAATACACAATTTATTCTTATTATGTGAAATCATTTAGGCAGACGATACCTACGCATTTTAAAAGAATTATTATGATTTTTTTTTTGTAAAGTGGCAACAAAATAATTGTAAAAAAGTAAAATTAATTGTTAAATTCGTTATATCATAAATAAAAAATTCCGAGGAAATTCTTAGTTATTTGGCTGAATTTACATTTTAAAAATTAAAATGCGCCAAAACATAAAATAACGTTTTTGCTTAGTAAAGATGCAAGAATAACAACAACAAAAAATTGTTACTTTCAAATATTTATCTTATTAAGTAATGCTTCGCGAATCCAAACAAAGCAATGCTTTTGCTAGTTTATTTTATTTTAATAAATATATCCCCTTTTTAACACGAATGAGAGATTTTAGTACCTTGAAAACTGAGAAACATTTTATTACAACTTCTCAAAGTAAAAAAAAATACTATCTTTTCAAAATGTGCTGTTGAAATATACAGTATAATTTTAAAGAGAAACAATATTTTACATTTTAATATTTGCACTAAAAGTTTCACGACCAAACATTTGGAAATTTTCTGTTGATATGTTTCGTAGATTCTATCTTTCTAGAATACTTGTATTCAGGGATGATGATCATTATCAATGTCCGCCATAACAAAAACTTACGACATGTCTGCGTGCTTATCAAGTTTATCTGTGTTTATGGGGCACTAAAAATCTGAGCTTTTTGTTGGTTGTTTTATTTCCGATAATGTGCTGGTACATGTAAAAGGAAAAAAGCTTTCAGGATATTCTAATATATTTCCGAATTTATCGAATCAAGGTAACGCCATTTTATTGATCATAGAAAAGAACTCATAACGTACGGTGGGGTAATTTTATACACGTATTTGAAAAGTTTATGTTAAAAAGCTTGAAATACAATAAAAAAAGTATGTCTAGTTCGATTACAATAGATTAAATACGATTTCTCAACATTCTGTTAAACTGATCATCAAAATTAAAGGATAATGGCAGAAATAAAACGTAACTGGTACTCAATGAAAAATGATTAATAAAATTTTGTACAAAAGCATTAGTTAGCATAAATTACAGTGTTTGGCAGTCGATTATTCTCAAAGTATTGAAATTAAAATCAAATTTATAGAAATTGGAAAATGATGGAAATATTAAGTCACCTCTTTTGGAATTTTTTTTATCCTTATATGGTGTATGGTCACCTCGGACAAATATGCATGCCTCACACCTTGATTTCATAGACTTTAACAAAGTGTTGATCAAGTCTTGTGGAATTGCACGCAACTTTTCTAAAAGTGCAATTTTCTGCTCCTGGAGGGTCCGGGTAAGAATTTGGCTCCTTGAAAGTCGCCGCCCTAAGGCTCCCGCACATGCTCAATTGAATATGCACGAGGACTAAGGTGTCCAATCTATTCGAGTGATATTTTCTGTTTGCAAGTATTCTGACACCAAATAGGCTCGATGTGGCCGAGTATTGTCATACATTTGCAAAAACTCTGGGCCAACAGCATCCTGAAGAGTCTAAATTGGGGTTCGAATACCTCCTCCACATATCTCCGAGTGGTTATAGAATATCCTTGAAAGGTATGCACAGTGTTCTTGCTGGCTTTTGGCCAACATTAGCGATTTCACGAATAAGAAATAAAAAACAGTAGCCAAATGAAAATAAATGTTAGCAAAATAGATTCGGCATGAAACCCTGAAAAATCTATATCTAACCCCTTATTGTTTCCATTTTTTTGAATATGTTCTAAAATAACCTAATTTTTGTAGTTACCCAAAAAATAAAAATTCAAACATTCGCGACAGAAACTATTAAAAATAAATACATTCTAAATGCCTCCTAAATTCGTAAATGTTTCAGACATTCTTTTAGCAGTCTGAATGAAAGTTAAAATCATCTATCTTTCCTTTACCGTTGTGAAAACATACACTAAAAATTGCTATGAGATTTCGACAGATAGAAAAAATTTATCGGCCAATAATACTTTACGTACAACTAATAAATAGTATGGTGAATTTCAACACCACATTCCAGCAAAACTTTTCAATATTTGGCACTTGTTGGAAGTAATTTTGTTTATGTTTTTACCAGAGCGACGCCGGCGCAGAGACAGTGATTAACTGACAAAAACCTATCGCATAATCCTTTTTGTGTCTTTGGTTGTTTCTAAACTGAATTGATATTGAGTCTGTATCTGTATAAATTGAGCAATGTAAATAGCACGGTGCGATTAAACATATAAAGCTACATAAATCGTTCAGAAACGCGAATATGTCGAGTACATTGGCACACACACACAAACACAGCAGAAATTGAGCACTCGTGATTTGGCGAGTCTGATTGTTATTTTACTCGTCAAATGAAGCATTTTGTCATGATTTGATGCAATGGCGAGCGGCAGCGGGAACCCTGGATATGCAGCTCGGTGCGCCATTTGTCATGATTCCCCCCAAAATCATTTGATCACTGTCGCGGAAATGGGATATTTCATGGACAAGTGAAGGCAAGTTGCGTGTTCCTTGTTCTCTCCATACGAAAACACGTCAAGCATCAGTGTTTACACTATATCTGGACTCGCCAGTAAAAAATACTTGGTCTCAGTCTTCTTTGCTTTTTTGAACATGACGACGTCACAAATTTATACGGGCCCCTTTGGAAGCTAGAGAGATTGGGATAAAAACTATTCGTTTCCTCGCATACAGTCGATGCTTGTTAAGGCTTCTTGCAACAGTAAAATGGCTAATTCAAGTTCCTGTAGCAGTTTGAAGGTCTGAAACTAAATCTCTTGTAGTCGCTGCGAGGTTTCTTTGAGCCGACAATGACACGGTCTTCGGATGCAGTTGTTGCTCTTAGTCGCCCTTAACCAAGCTGTCTATCAACGGGTCAAGATCTTAAAAAGCGGCTCCAAGCTCTTGATATGATATTTTAAGGGCTATTCAAATCTTGGGCGACCTCCATTTGTGTTTGACCTCGTTCGATTCTATCAATCATTCGCCCCATCGGACCTTCACTTAAATTATGCCTTTAAGCCATAACTAATGAATACTGATAACTCTCAAACACAACATTCACTTTAAACAATACTACAGACCAAAATACCAACATGTGTCCATTACGAACCACATTGTCAAACATCGAATTCGCATATTTCCTGCGCCAATGTATGCGCGGAAGTGCAATTTTGTGTTCAATTATATTTGATTAACATAAATAATTGCAGCATTGGGCATTGGTTGCACCATTAAGTCAGTGATCATATTTTTTCTCATTATCCATTAATTTTGATGACCAGTGTGTATTTAAAATGCTAAGCAGAACTTGCAAAACCGATTTTAGCCAATCAAGAATAAGGAGCATCTTAGGGTGCTTTTCTGTTAATAATAGAGTGGCAAACCACCTTTGACAAAATTTTAATTTCAAATGTCTTTATCTGTAAAATAAAAGAAAATGCTGTATTTATTTTCTGTAACTGAAAACTGAATTCTCTGGGAAATGCTCTGCTCTCGGTATACTTCCAAGTTCGGTTATAAAAGGAAAGGTTTTCATCTTTTTTAATTATTGCCAAAACAAATATTCTGTAAAAATTTCCAACAATAGGGAGCTTTGTCCCTTTTTCTGCATCCAAAAATATGGAAACATGGAGGAATTTGTGCAGGGAAACACAATGGAAAATTCAGCTATCAACCACTAAAATAAGATCTGTAGGTGTTTTCCACAAAGATATGACTTGGCAGATCAGTTACATTTTAATATGGTAATCGAGTTAAAACTAATCCTAAAATTTGAGCCGTCAACTCGATGAGGTGATGGTCTGTGCAGATGCCTACCGGTCTTTAATAAAATTTGTTTTAAGGTAGTAAAAGATGGGGAGATAAACAAATTAAAAGGTTTGCCTTATAAAGATTTTTGTAAATGTACATAAAAACTCATTCAGCTTGAAATCATGTAACACCTTTGTAACTCAGGCAAATTTTCTGTAATCGGGTTTTGGTAACCGACATATCTTATCTATAACTATAATTTTTTTTTCAGATTTAAAATTAACAATAAATTAACAGTAAATAGGCTAATAATACTATATAATAACATTAGAAGCGGCCTTCGGGGGCCGCATTAGTCGCACATCATTAAAGACAGGTTTATTAGTTACACACTTAATTTACACACGATTAAAAGGAGATTTTTATATTTTCATATGAGAATTAGGATACATTTCCACTATAAGAGCCTTGGCATTTTTTAAAAAGTTTGGCGCCATTCGGATTTAAGAAAGTAAGATATGTTGCCAAATGATATAAACAACTATGAAACATGTTGTTTATATCTATTCTATACTAATATTATAAAGAGGTAAAAATTGTTTATTTGTAGGTGGTAAGCTCTGGAACTACCAAACCGATTCAAAAAGTAATGGTACCAAAATGATGGTGTTAGTCCAACTTAGAATATAGGCTATATCTTATGTCCGTGCCACTAGCCAAAAGGAGGGGGGGGGGGGGGCAGGAGCAAAAAACGTTTTGAAAATGCGATTTTTGTGTTACTGAAGGGCCTAGAAACATGAAATTTGGAATGGTAGTTTCTTATAAGATACTAATTACATAAGGACATTTAAAAAAAATAAATCGGAATTAAAAAGGGGTGAAAATGCCCGAAAAGCGTTCTAAAAAATGTTCTAAATGGCGATTTTTACGTAATTTCAGAAAGTACCAAACAGATTTAAAAATAATGGTGTCAAAATGATGGTGACAACTCTCGCTCCAACATAGGCTGCATTTTATGTCGGTGCCACTACCCCTAAAAGGAGTGCAGGAGCAAAATAAAACGTTCGAAATTGAGAATTTTGTGTTACTGAAGGGCCCAGATACATGGAATTTGGCATGATAGTTACTTATTAGATATAAACACGGAATAAAAGAGGTGGAGGCGAAACTAATGTTAAAATTTTGCTATGAAGTTTTTCCCCCGTTAGGTGGCGACACCGTAGAATGTAGGCTGTCGGTCGATTGTTCTACAATGCTTTTTAATGGGAAAAGCACTGATTTAAAAAAATTTTTTAATAGAAAATTTCAATTTTAAGAAAGTCGTACAAGTAGAAATCTGATTAATTACAGTTTTCTTCATATGATAGATTTTTTTTTAAAGGCACTTGGCTTTTTGATTGCTTCTTAACTTAAGACACTTAAAATCAGAGATCATTCTGACACAAAAAGCGAAGGCAGGCCATTTATAAACATTGAATATCACGGATTATTCTGCCACGAAGAAATAAATGGACTTACGACTTTTAAAAATTAAAAGTATTATTCAATATTTTCTGGAGTAAATTTTAATCTCGCGTATATTTTATAACTTTGAATAATTTAATAATTCATAACTTTTGATATCTATGCAATTAATAAATGTAGAATTAAAACAAATTTTTATCTTAATTATTTGGGAAAGAAAACATGTAAATTATAGGTCATTGTTCAGGAACTAATTTTTTGAAAAGTCGTAAGGTTTGATTTTAATATAATCTTATTTATAAGGAGGAAGAGGGAGGGGGTAGAGGACCGGAATTTCCAGACCCGGTCCTGACCCGCTCCGAAAGAGAAATAATTAGGCTTGGCCCGGACCGGGCGGGTGGAAAAACTAAAATTTCGGCCCGGCCTGGTCCGTTTATATTTTCGCAGTTCATGCCCTGCTCTGCCCCATGCAAAAATCAGTGAAAACAGGCCCGGCCCGTCCCTTGCATAAAAAAAAAAAAAAAAAAAAAAAAAAAAAAATCAGACCCGACTCAATTTCTACAAAAAATTGCGATTTTTCTTACATACAATTAAGATTATTTTTCAGAATACTTCATAAATATTTATGGAAAAATATAACAGCATATTTTAGATTACTATATGTTTCCAAGTCAGAGCATACAAAATATCAAATTTTAAAAACACTTTAGACTCACTCTTATATACAAAATTTATTACGATTATATACATTAAATTCAGTAATGCGAAAATAATAGGACTCCATCTTAAATAGAATGCAATCATCTCGGCAACCTAAAATCTTTACCTATCATGGGATATCTTTGAATTAATTACGTGTGATAGGATTTAATAGAATAATCACCATGGCAACCTAGAATATTTACCTATCATGGGATATCTTTGAATTAATTACGTGTGACAGGATTTAATACAATAATCACCACGGCAACCTAGAATCATTCCCTATCACGCGATATCATTGAATTAATTCCGTGTGACAGGATTTAATAGAATAATCACCATGGCAACCTAGAATCATTACCTATAATGGGATATCATTGAATTAATTACGTGTGATAGGACTTAATAGAATAATCACCGTGGCAACCAAGAATCATTACCTATCATGGGATATTATTGAATTAATTATGTGTGATGGGATTTAATATAATAATCACCATGTTAACCTAGAATCATTACCTAACATGGGGTATCATTGAATTAATTACGTATGATAGGATTTAATAGAATAATCACCATGGCAACCTAGAATAATTACCTATCATGGGATACCATTGAATTAATTACACATGATAGGATTTAATAGAATGAAGGAAACTTTTATTAATTTCTTTTGAAGTTTTGATTCCATTTTCATAGAATTTGACATGACAAAATTCTGCAATTTAAATGGTTTAATCGCAATTTAAATGGTATTTGTTGACAGATAGGTACATATCAATTACCCACAGCAATTTTTAGTGTTCAATAAGTATAACATTTAAAAAACATATACACTAACAAGGAAGGTCTCCATACGGGCATATTCAGAAAAATCTGAAAAAATTACAAAGTGTTCTTCTCATGTGCATATATATGTTTGTAAAAAATTTTTTGGTGGAATCGCGATAGAACGTTCGTAAAAAAATAAGGAAAATTTCGTTTATTTGGCGATTTATCATCGGTTGGCGATGAAATGAAATTTTGAAAAATACTTTTTTATGCCGAATACTCTTTAAGATAAAAATGTTTCATGTTGAACTTGTTTAAATAAATTTAATGTAAATGACTTCATTTTTGTCAGTTTTAGATTGATTTAACTATAGTTTTGTCAAATATATATTTATAATGAAAGTTAAATATCAAATTTTATGAATTAAAACAAAATTAAAATAAATTAAAACTGTTTCAATGTCTCAAAATCAAGTCCAATTGTGCACTGTAGATTTAATTTTGTTGCTATGGAAACGACGAATTCTTTGAAATGAATAACTGGTAAATGAATCTTGCCTTTATTTTGGAATACGCTTAAATATATGAAAGTATTTTTTATATATGAAATTGTTTTTAAAGTAATAAAATTAAATAACAAACAACATAAATATGTAATACGAAAAAACGTATTTATTAAACTCTCTCTTTGTTTAAGTTTAAATTCATTAAATTTTTCTTACATGCTTTCTAAAAATCAATTAACAATTAATTTTCAGGTGCACTAAAATCGTTTGCTTTTGGCGAGGAAAAGTATTGCTCGCCAAATAGCGTGACTCTTTCGCCTTTTCGTGCCAAATACTCGAAAGTATTTTATTTTTTTTATAGACTTTCTACTGTAATTCCGACGCTAAATTTGACTGATCCTTTATTACATACATAAGTAGTTTAATTGGTATTTTTTTCAAAATATTCTGAGTATGCCCAGTATGGGGACCTTCCTTGTAAGATAGATTTAAGATAAAAATTTCTCAATTTAAACATAATTACATGCAAATAGCTTTATATTAAAGCCTAAAAAAATCTCTGACCTGTAAAGCACGGAACAAGCTCAATTTTATTTTCCCTTCGTTTTTCTTTTTTTCATATCATTGGTATAACCTGTTTTCAATCCAGGGAAAAAGCACTTATACCCCATCTTAATTTATGCTTTGTAATATCAATAATAAAAAATAAACGAATAACATAAAATATTTTTTAATTCTAACGTACGGCTCTTATACATACAATCACATGATATTCAGCTAAAAGAATGGCCAACATGCGGATTGTATCGCCCTCATTATTTACCAAAATGTAACTTGCGTTTTCGGCGAGTAATGCCTATTAAGTTTCCCCTCCACCTCTTTTACTTCGTGGATATAAATGATCTCTAAGAACATTTCTTAAAAAAATTCGAAATTTAAAACGGGTGAAAATGCGCAAAAAGCGTTCTAAAAAACGTTCTAATGGCGATTTTTACGCAATCTCGAGAAGTACCAAACCGATTTCAAAAATAATTGTGTCAAAATAATGGTGACAACCCTTGCTCCAACATAGGCTACATTTTGTGTCGGTGCCATTACCCCCAAAGGGGGTGCAGGAGCAAAAAACGTTCGAAAATGCGATTTTTGTGTTTCTGAAGGGCACAGATACATGAAATTTGGAATGGTAGTTACTTATAAGATATAAATGATCTCTAAGAGAATTTCTTAAAAAATTCGAAATTTAAAAGGGGTGAAAATGGGCGAAACGTGTTCTAGAAAAGGTTCTAAATGGCTATTTCTACGCACTCTTAGAAAGTACCCAACCGATTTCAAAAGTAATAGTTGGAAATTGATGATGACAGCCCTTGCTCCAATATAGGATCTACTTCATGTGGGCGTCACTAACACCCTGCGGATCCATTTTAAAAAAAACGTTCTAAATTGTGATTTTTGTGACACTGAAGCGGCTAGCAACTTGAATTTTGGTATGGTAATTACTTATGAGATGTAAATATTCTCTGAGAACAGTTTCTTAAAACTTTGAAATTTAAAACGGATGAAAATGAGCGAAAGGCGTTCTGAAAAACGTTCTAAATTGTGATTTCTACGCAATCTCAGGAAATATAAAAGAAGTAATGGTTTCAAATTGATGGTGACAGTCCTTGCTCCAACATAGCCTATATTGTACGTAGTTGTTACTACCACCTGGGGGTTACAAGAGCAAAAAGTGTTCTAAATCGTGTTTTTCTGTTACTGAGGGGTCTAACATTTGAAATGGTAATTACTTCAAAGAGGCAAATTCTTTCTAAGGATTGTCGAAAGAAGATTTCAGATTTAAAAGGTTGAAGTGAGCGAAAACTGTTCTATAAGCGTTCTAAATTACCATTTTTATGCAATTTTATACGATTTTATGAAATATGAAACCGATTTCAAACATAATGGTTGCAAATAGATGGTGATAGAACCTGCGCAAACATAAGCTATATTTTATGTCGGTGCCACAACCCCTAGAGGGTCGCAAGAGCAAAAAAATTTCTAAATTGCGATTTCTGCGGTATTGAAGGGGCTAGAAACTTTAAATATAGCAAGGTAGTTACTTATAAAATATAAATGTCCTCTAACAACAGTCGAAAATAAATTCGAAATTAAAAAGGGGTGAAGCGAAGGGAAGGAGCGAAAACAAATCTAAATGTCTTAAATTACGATTTCTATGGAATCTCAGGAAATAATAAACAGATTACAAAAGTTATTGGTTGTGAATCAAGGGTGATAGTCCCTTAACCTATACGGGCTATATTTTATGCCGGTGTCACTACCACCTGGTTGGCAGGAACAACAAGAAAGCCTTTAAAAACATCTAAATTCTGTTTTCTATAGAATATTAGGAAATACCAACCGATTTCAAGGTTAATGTTGGCAAATTAATGGTGACAGTCTCTGTTTCAACGTTTTTCGAGACATTCTATTTCAACTCTGTTTCGGAATTTTATGTTGGCGCCGCTAACACCAGAGATGTGATAGACTGTTAGACAAGAAGCTTGGGATTTGACATGATGGCTAATTTTAAGATGTAAATGTGTTAATATAGTTTCTAAAAACTTCAAATGAATACTGAAATGAGTGTATGAAATGAGCATAAAGGTCTGAAAATACTTTCTAAATTATCATTTATTTAGAATTAGCTGTAGTTCTTCTTATTAATTAAAATCTCATTTCTGTCTATTGCAGTTTTTTAATGAAGTTTAGTCAAACTGTGACTTAATTTGTAATTTTTGAATTATTCCAAAAAGTGTTCTTCTAATAAAAAATAGTCATACAAATAACACTTGGCATATTTCAACTATATTACGCCAGCAAAGCCGCGGGGTTTACTAGTATGTATATATATCTATATATATATATACATATATGTTTAAACATTTTATTTATACATGTGTAAAATATTGTTTTTTATATACAAATAATTTCTGTTCCTTATATTAAACAAATTGTATACATTTGGAAAAAATTGCTTGTGTATAAAAAACAGTAAATGGGTGTCCAGGAAAGGCGTTACCAAATTTCATTTCTCGTAAAGTCAATTTTCTCGATTTCGCCAAGGCCACTATATCGGAAAAGTACCGAATCGAGATTATATTTTGTTAAATGTTTTATTGTTTTAATACCGTGTATCGATCATAAACTATACGGATTAAAATTTTCAGGTATATATATTTTTTTCTATTTAATCAACATTTTTGGAAAAGCATATAAAATTTTATTCTGCTTGAAATCACGCAACCCCTTCAAAACCCTGTAATCGGATTTCAGCGACCAACATTGGCCCAATTGAATGTGTTAAGGAACTGTATACGGCCAAATCAACACCCTCTGTTTAAAGGGTTTAGAGGCAGAAATTCTGTGTTTTCAGATTTTTCGTGTTAATTGTGCTACAAAACCTACTTATTTGTGAAATTTCATAATTCTATGATTTTTAGAAGTACCTTGGTTATTTGATGATCACTAGTGAGTCAATGACAAAAGAAAAGAAAAAAAAACGCCTTTTTGGAATCTAATGTTTCAAAAACTACTAAATACAGAAACATGAAATTGTGGAAATTAGTTCAGTTTGGTCATACGAACATCTGTATAAAAGAAAAAATTCTATATCTCTTCCTAAAAGGAAGTTATGAGGATGCGAAAAGTATGTCTAAATGGTTCAAGAGAAGGCAGCTTGCGGCTTGTGCAAACTTGGTAAACGTACTGCCGTTCTCCCAGATAAATCCTTTCAAAACTAGTATGTTAGGCCATCACAAAACTTTCTTTCTATAAACTATATAAATCACGTACATAAATCATTTAAATAGTACAAGAAATAACAACGATTTAGCACCAATTCATATCAAAGTATATCTGAATTTGAAGTTGGATGAAAATTCGTGCATTAGTTCTTGAGATAGAGCTACAGCAGAAATTCTGAAAAAAATTAGCATAGCAGCGCCACCTGTTGAGCGATTTACACCAAAAGTAAACAACACTAAACGATATCAAGGTATACCTGAATCTGAGGTTTGTTGAAAATCCAAGCATTAGTTCTTCAGATAAAGCTATTGAAGAAATCGCAAAAAATACAGCATAGCAGCGTCACCTGTTGAGCGACTTACACCAAAAATTAAACAGCACTAATTTATACGTCAATCCATGTCAAGGACTAACTAAATCTGAAGTTTGATGAAAATCCGTGCAATAGTTCTTGAGATACAACTCTTGTGGAAATCGGGAAAAATGCAGCACTGTGGCGCCACCTGTTGGCGATTTACACCAAAAATTAAACAGCACTAATTTATATCAGGGACTAACTGAATCTGAAGTTTGATGAAAATTCGTGCATTTTTTTCTTGAGTTAGAGCTATTGCGATAATCATGAACAATGCAGCATAACAGTGCCACCTGTTGGGCGATTTTTGCAAAAAAGTAATCAGCACCAAACTATATCTTGGACTAACTGAATCTGAAGTTTTATGAAAATCCGTGCAGTAGTTCTTGAGATATAGCTATTGCAGAAATAGTGAAAAATGCCGCATAGTAGCGCCACCTGTTGGACGATTTTCACCAAAAGCTAATCAGGTCCAGTTTATATCAAAGTCTAACTAAATATGAAGTTTTGTGAAATTCCGTGCATTAGTTCTTGAGATAGTGTGCCCACAAAATTTTTGTCACATGCAGACTCACAGAGTGACAGAGTGACAGACAGACTCACAGACAGACATATTCTAAAAACCATCAAATCGTGTTCTGGGCATTCTAAAACGTATAAATCCGTCGAAAACCGGAAGTCGAAATTTTTCACGAATCCAATACTTTCTTCTTGTAAAGATAGAAGAAACTAAAAATTTATTTTCGAACGACCGACGTTTCGATATTTTTGCATTTTTTTTTTAGCAATCTTTAAAAATCCGTATCGGCGCTTTGGATCAAAATATGAAAAAAAAATAAACACTTATTTAGAATTTATTTTTATTACGAATGTTTCAATCAGTTTGAAAAAATAATGTTATTAAATCTTTCCAAAAAAGTTATTTTCCGAAAATTACTTCAACGACTTTCGTTTTTTCCTCATACTTTATACTCTGAATCGACTTCGAAAAACAAAATACAAAACCATACTTCCTTTTAAAGCGTACATGTAGTTTCAAAATGACATCTCCGGTAATTACTAATCCGAAAATTTTAATACAATATCTACCAGCATCTAAGCTAATGATCGAGTATAAATTTGGATCAGAAATTATAAGATTTAAGGGAGAGGAGAAGGGGAAATCAGTTTTAAAAAAAGTTTTACAGATTTAACGTTGCATACTCTTATTAAGTAAACTTATTTATGCGCTAATCCATCAACACTTTGTGGCCTGAGCTATTTCAATCACATAGCTTCCTCTGGACTGAGGGTATTTGGTACTTTCAATGATTTTTTAAAAGTACTTGGAAAATTTATATTTTAATATATTTTTTATAAACTTCAAACTACCCTTATTTATAATGAATGAACTACTCAAATGTACTAAAAATTGATATGTGATGAAAAATTAATGGAAAAGCATGTTTTATATATTTTTTAAAAGTTCCGCATAAGAAAACATCATGTTTTAACAAAAGTTTTCGTAAACTTGAACAAAAACTTATCCAAATATTGCACAAATATCTGAAAATAGGTTTTATTTGTATATAAATATTGTTCAGTGTAATTTTCAAAGTACAGATATGCACAAAGAGCAACAGCACAAGGTTCACAATAAGTTCGAGTTAACCTCTGATTCTAGATATTTTCATATAGGGTCATTCCATGCAAAATGAGCAAATCAGCTGTGGCAGACATGTAAGAGATTTTAATGAAAATCAGTATATAAGCAGATCATATCTATTTATGAGTAAATGTAAAATAATAGATTTCAGGATTGTTTATTTAAGTATTAAAATATAATATTAAAAGTGAATGCAAAATCGAGGTATTGTCTACATACTTAAAATTTCAAATCTGATTATTAGCTTTGGGAATGGAAAGACTATATTAAAATTATTTATAATGAAAAATGAATAATAATTAACAGATTGGCGTAAGTTAGTAATTGTACTTTCATTCCGTAATGAGAAAAAAATTATTTTTCAAAAATTTTGAGGTAAAAATGCAATATTTCTATTGCTTATTTAAGCATGCAGGACAGCTCTGACAATTTAACTTTTTTTTTGGCGTTATAGCTAAAAGTATATATTTTAAATACCGAAAGTTTCATTCTTGCCTTTTTATTCCTTAATGAGAAAAAAATAAATAGTAAAATATGTTGAGGGTAAAATGCAATATATATATCACTTCATTTTAAGTGAAGGAAAGCTTTATTAAACTTTTAAATTATTTCATATTATAGATAAAAGTGTATATTTTAAAAATAGAAACTTTTATTCTTGCTTTCAGTTTATTTTTGGCTATTAATATATTTATTTTAAACTACAGTAAAAAAAAATGTATATATATATATATATATATATATATATATTACGTTGAACAAAAAAATATATATATTTATCCTCTAAATCCATAGATGGCAGCACTACATCTTTTTTCCCTTTGAAATCGTGCAATATTGTAAAAAAACGCGCGCGTATTCAAAGAAGAAAGCTCTTGGAATGCAACAAATATTACTTTTTTAACCCAATTTTGTGAGTTAGGAATCAAAAGGCAATCTTGAAAATTTTTTTAGCATATCATGGACTTACTGATTTTTATGTCTGTACAATAACTGGAATGTCTGAGCTTTCCTTCATTATTTTTTTTACCTATCAATAAGAGGAAAAATTACGATTTTGTCATTTTTTTTAAAGTTTCTAAATTTTTTTAAAGGTGAAGGAAATACATGGCAACTTAAAAACTTTAGCATTTCGATCTTAATATGTATCGCTACATCAGGCATCAATTTCACAGATGTTTTTGATTTCCTTTAATTTTTATAACGTTTTTAATTTTCTCAAAATTGACAAATTTTCAGTTTTTACAACAAATTGAAGATTAATCATGACATTAACAAATTATTATTACTAAATAAATATGAAGATAATTTTCCAGAGATTACAATATTACAAAAAGATTTATGTTAAATAGTTTTCAAGATACGGAACTTCAAACTTGCAACTTTGAACGATTGTACACATGCCATTCTATGTCACAAGTTTTTTAAATGTCCAGAACTTTTTTTTTTGTCGAAACATTTTGCAGAGCTCTATTTGAATATGAATTGAATCTGTGTATCAAGTTTTATTAAAATCGGTTACTATGTAGCCACGACTTTTTTTAAACTTTTGCTCATTTTGTGTGGAATGACCCTATACTTATTTCTGTTTAGTGCTGCACTCTTTATATATTTTCTTCGTAATAAAAGGGTCGCAGGTAATATCTGAGAGAACGCGAACGAATATAGTCGGTAATTTTATAGCTCAGAACTCAGAACGTTAAAAGTTCATACCGAGAGGCCTCCGTGCAGTGTTCGCTTCACCAAAAAAGGAATTTTCAATACAATTTTTAGCAATTCTTTTGACTTCTGGGAGATATTTTGACATTTCTAAAATAAATTCGGTTTCAAACATTTATCCTAATGTAGTACATTTTGCCTTCCGCGATTTTTAATGAGATTTTTAGTGCTTTTCGCGTTCCGTGCCGGCGAAGATTTTCGTTTACACAGCTCATTGGACTAAATTTTATCTTCCTGCTATTTTTGAATTTTTGCGATTATTTTGAGCAATTTTTAGTTTAGTTTAGTTTAGTTTTTCAGTTTGAGGGGATTTTTTCCACATTAGTAAAAGGAATCCGATTTTAATCTTTTAGCCTAATATTTTTTTTTTCTTCGCGGTTTTTGGATTTTTCGGATGTTTTGTGGCAATTTCTTGACAGTCGTAAAAGAAATCCTGTGTTCAAATTTAACCTAATAAAGTAAATTTTGTTATCTGTGATTATTGAGATTTTAGCGATTTTTTATGCGACTTTTAGCGTTTTTTTCGCGATTTCTGCGATTTTCCCACATTAATGAAAATAATTCGTTTTCAATCTTCTAACCCAATATTTCAATTTTTATTCTCTTTTCTATGAAGTTTTATAGGAATTCGTGTAGCGATTTTCAAAATTTTCGCGTTTTATACTATATTTTTTGACGGGTCCAGGCAAAGCCAGACGCGTCAGCTAGTTATAAATATGTATTATCTATTTTGAAAGCATACTTGAATTTAATGAGAGTTTTAAAAAACTATTATAAATCTAATGTCCATATTCTTGAATACTTTTATCAGAGAAAATGACTTAGGTAAATACAGGATAAGATAAGAGAGTATAAGATAGAGGGTAAGAAATACAAGAAAAAAAAAGAGAGAGAATGAAAGAAAAGAAAAATATATATTAGAATGCTTACATGTTTTTCCTGAAATTCGGTGGTCCAACATCATTTCGGAAAAGGTTGGTTAGTTGTATTTATGTCGGCCAATTATCAGCACGTGGGATATAGGCCCTAAGGGGGGGGGGGAAGAGTGCCTTCCGTGGAAGTTTTTCTAAGGGAACCGAACCCGTATTAACGCTTGGAGGACCAAGGTGCGAAGAAAACCACGAAGACTCCGAACGATTAGGCCGACGGGCGCGATTGGGATCGAACCCAGCACCTCCCGTCTACCAGCTTCGAGAGCAGAACCTCTCGGCCACTGGTGGGGACATTTCGGAAAAGGAGCACCTATCATAATTTTTCGCGAACGTCGTCCTTTTTTGCAAGTAGTGAACAGCTAACACTAATTGTAGCTTAGACGCGTTTCCTCCTGTTGTAGGGGTCATAAAAAGTATTTTCTCTCAATCGGTAAACCTTTCCTGAATTCTTTTTCTTATTCTATATGTATAAACTAACATCTCATATCTTCGTAATTTCTTTCTACAAGCATACCCATTTTTAAGCAATATTTCCCAGTTAAGTAAATCTACTGTCAACTAAACACATGGTCAAGATGCAAACGATTAAACGAGCATGTTTTTAGCGCTTCATTAATTACCGACAAGCTCGAATAACACATGTCTATTTTCGTTCACTTCGACGAGATATTGCTTTTGAAATGTCACTAACAGGATTCAGCAGATAAATTACTATATACCAAAACATGTGGTTACTGGTTTAATTGGTAGTGATCTGGACTCGATTTTTTCAGGAGAAGGAAATGTTCCTATTTAGTTTGCATTTCGAGAATTTTACCGCAAGATAATATAAACAAAACTAATATGCTGCTGAATAAAAAAAAAAAAAAAAAAAAATTGGCATATTCGATTCAAGGCAGTTTAAAGATAAAAATGTTTTTCTTGCAAATATATATATATTTCAGATAAGTTGAAATGTAGATATTGTTGAAAAAATAGTGAAATGATTATGCGGGGTTCAAGAGGATGCTAGGGGTTTTTCAGCCCATCTCGTCCCCATCTGGTTATGTGCATGTTATACACTCGCTTATCACCATATTGGACATTATTATTCCACACTGTTTATCACCATAGGTTGCATCTGTCTTCGGTATGGTCATACAAAATATGGTGTCTCATTTTAGCATCTCAAATGAAAAAGCATTTATGTTTAAACATAGTCCAGAGACTGTATTTCAGTGTATAATGGAATGTTTTGTTCCATTCCATTATAAATTTTCTTAACTTGCCAAAGTAAACATACTTTTCGGATCCCCCATGTATTTTTCCATCATACGACTGTTGTAAGTATATTCAGGATTAATAGAAATCTTTGTAGATTTTTGTTTCTTTTGTTTTTTAACTTTAAAAATTAATTAAAAACAATTACAAAAATACAAACAATTTAATTAAACAATAAAAAAACACATACAAATCATTTAAAAAACAAAAAGTTAATCGCTTGAACTTATTCAAAGTTCCTCTTCAGTAATTGCAAATTAAATTCTTTACTGTAAAAATATTCTCATAAATGAAAGGAAAATAGGAGATATAGTTTTTTCAAAAGAAGTTTTATTATTTTTCTTAATTTAGCGCTATTAAAATGAAATTACTTTGAAAGTGCTTCTTCAAAAGGACTATTTAAAAAAGTACTTTATTTCTCTAGAATCTCATGTTTATAGACAGCGAAAATAGATGATATTTTAAAAGACAATACATGTTTTTGGAAAACAAATTCTTTAAATGGGCAGAATGATGAAAATATACACAGGGAATTTAAATAAAAGACTGCATCTGATTTAATATTCTTAAAATAAAATATTCAAATGTATATTTAAACATATAAATAATAATGAGCAATGTTGGAAAAGAATAATCTTTATGTACAATACAAATATTTAGCTAAAATTTAATTCAGACTAAAACACGCTTAGAATACTGAAAACACACTACAAGAAATTAGCATGAATGGACGAGCATATATCCAGTTCTTTGCGAGGCCCTGTATATTATTTTATACTAGTATAAATGCCCGTCCTAGGACGTTGGGTAAAAATTGTGTTTTTCACTTAAAATTTGAAAAACTGATAAAAAATAATTGACAATATGGAAGCATTTAGATGAGCAAAGTTCGGCTAGTTTATGTTCTAATAAACACACAATTAGCAGTTACAATATTTCTGGGTAAACCAGGTTTTCCGTCTAATATACTATAACAAAATTAAGATTTCTTAATAAAACAAAAATTTAACAAATATGCAATAAAACTGCGTAATTAAAACAGTCTGCTGCAACTATTGAAATAATACTATTTTTTTAATAACACTTTGAAATTGTATTTTTATCGTTTACCCCCCTCCCCTTCCTCCCCCCTCCAAAATTTTTTTTAAATATGTATATTGATTAATAAATCGGTATCTCGGGTTGAACCCCATCCGAAAGAAGGAAGGGGAAGCACTGTTAAAGTGTTCTTCACGCCTATTGGTGTTTTCTTCTGTTTACCCGCGGCTGAAGTCACGCAGCAGGGGTGGGACAGCTTCAAGTGATGTCATTTATGACGTCTCCTTTAATCTTCATAGCTCCATGGTTTAATTTTTTTTCAGTGATTCACAGAAGGAATCTCTACCACAGTTTCTTATTCACGTTTTACGCACGAAGTGCGCTACGTTTGTTTTCTGAAATGGCTGCGTAAATCATTGAAATTTTGCTAGTTTTGAATCTTTTATAGAAAATTATTTTGAACAGAAGGGATTTCAGATAGAAAAAATTTGTATTTGGGCAGACAAGTTTTCTCATATACATCTCAAATCAAAATTAAGCCTAACGTGGCTCCATCTTATCGGAGACTGGTAAGATTAATGTGTTCACCCCGAATGCGTTACACTGCCTTTTATT
This sequence comes from Maratus speciosus, assembly GCA_963932465.1. Lineage (NCBI taxonomy): Eukaryota > Metazoa > Arthropoda > Arachnida > Araneae > Salticidae > Maratus > Maratus speciosus. The sequence continues at coordinate 243,637,489 of OZ010788.1, read as the reverse complement.
ATATACAGATGTATTCTACAAGCATTTCTGAGTATACAAAATACAGTTCAGAGTTAAAATGCATACCACAATTAAAAACGACCTTTAAACAATTTTCGCTCATACTCAAAAGAATTCGTAATCCTTAAAAATTCTTTTGTGTAGCCCTATATATCATCTAGAGGATTTATAAACATCTGATAGCATGCAAAAAATTTGTTTAACATAAAAAAGTATACTATAACTGAAAATGCACTTCCAGCAGATATCACTAATATACAGTACTTCAGGTACAGTATAGTATCCGAAATTTTTTGTGTGCCACTGTAAATACTATTCACTTCATATTCTACTGGAGGTAACTTGTAGTAAATCTCAGTAAAGTATATCAATTTCATTATATTTGAAATAGTTTAGCACAATTAAAATACGCTTCGAGCAGTTTCCCCCCTTTGTAACATCATGTAACGGGATACCTTTGTATTGCCCTGTAAATGAATAATAAATTCATTGCACCCCATATTCTACGGAATATATATTTTAGTGCGCTTCATAAATTCATATCAATTTCACTATATTTGAAATGGTGTAACATCATTAACATGAACTTGAAACGATTTTTCCCATTGACCGTAATATTATGGAATTTTTTTGACTGTCCTTGTAAATGAAATATACAAATATAAACGTTATAAATGCTACATACTTCATTTTCAACAGCGATTTTGCTATAGTAAACTTCAGTAACATAAACAAATTTCAGGCCAAACCGAATTCAGAAACACTTTTCAACCATGTTGGAAAGTGTTAAAAATGACGTACAAAAAATACATATATTTCTTTATCTAGCGAACGAATTCACGGGTGAAAACATGCAATAACCTCTTCCGAGTAACCCAGGATTCCAAAAAGCAATCATTATCTTTACATTAACGAAAACCAACATATTTTCGAGATTTAAAGACATTTTTAGAAAAACAACGTTTTTTTGTTGTCATCGATTTTGGAAACGTTTCCAAGTAGTTTTATAGTACATATATCAGTTTTCTTAATCAGGAGAATAGGTTTTTCGGATGCTATCAATTCTCAAGTAAACGTTTTCATGTTCAACAAATATGTTTTACAGACAAACGTGATAAATTAACACCATTAATATTACAAGTAAAATGAAGACATTTTTAGAAAACAACGTTTCTTTTGCTCTCATCGATTTTTGGAAACGTTTCTAAGTAGTTTTATAGCACATATATCAGTTTTCACAACCATGAGAATAAGTTTTTCGGATGCTATCAATTCTCAAGTAAACGTTTTCATGTTCAACAAATATGTTTTACAGACAAACGTGATAAATTAACATAATTAATATTACAAGTAAATTAAAGACATTTTTAGAAAAACAACGTTTCTTTTGCTCTCATCGATTTTTGAAAACGTTTCCAAGTAGTTTTGTAGTACATATATCAGTTTTCTCAACCAGAAGAATAGATTTTGCGGATGCTATCAATTCTCAAGTAAACGTTTTCATGTTCAACAAACATGTTTTACAGACAAACGTGATATATTAACACCATTAATATTACAATTAAAATAAAGACTTTTTTAAGAAAAACAACGCTTATTTTGCTCTAATCGATTTTTGGAAACGTTTCCAAGTAGTTTTATAGTACATATATCAGTTTTCTCAACCATGAGAATAAGTTTTTCGGATGCTATCAATTCTCACGTAAACGTTTTCATGTTCAACAAATATGTTTTACAGACAAACGTGATAAATTAACATAATTAATATTACAAGTAAAATAAAGACATTTTTAGAAAAACAACGTTTCTTTTGCTCTCATCGATTTTTGGAAACGTTTCCAAGTAGTTTTGTAGTACATATATCAGTTTTCTTAACCAGGAGAATAGGTTTTGCGGATGCTATCAATTCTCAAGTAAACGTTTTCGTGTTCAACAAACATGTATTACAGACAAACGTGATAAATTAACACCATTAATATTACAAGTAAAATTAATATTATTTTGCTAAATTTCCTATCTAAAGAAACATTTGTCTGCTTTTTACACTGTAATTTTACATAAATAAATAAATGAAGTTATAATTATGCGTAACATAATTTTTAATTAAAAAAAGACATATATATTATTTAACATAGATTTATAAATTAGAACGATTCGTCATTAAATATATTGTATTGTTCAAATATTATGCACTATATCTCATTTTTTTCCTGGAGAAAATAAAACTTTAAGGTAATCTTTTACCTTAATCTCCTGTCTCACCTTGATTCTTGAAGTAATAATCTCTTAAAAAGTGAAAATAATATGAATTAATAGCTTACATATTAATTAATTTTATTCAGTTAATAAAGTAATAAAAAAGTGCACAAAATTACATTCTCTCTCCAAGCCATTTGATTATTTGGCCATATATATGATGTGTGTGCTAAAATCAGAATTAATATGTATAGTATAAATATTTTAAAGTATAATAAATTAGTAGTTAATATAAATTAATTTATATTCATTAATAATATATTAACGAAATCAGCATCTTTTAATTTAAAATATTTGCTCATTTGCTATTCCTTAAAAAATATATTATTTGCTTCATACAGTTTTTGAAATTTACATAATTAGTAAAATAAAGCTAATTTATAGGTTTTCCCACTGTCTGTAAAATATTATAGAATTTCACAATCAGTTATTTAGGCAGCAGAAAATGTTATGTAAAAATAACACTATACGTAAATTTATATATGTAAAATTGACACTATTTAGTTAATTAAAAAATATATATGGGGCATTCTCACAATCTTTTGACTTTTGGGGGGAAAAATCTGGCGAAATTAAACTTGCTAAAATAACATTTTAATCTGATAGACGAATGCCTTAATGATTCAAAATAAAGAAAAAAGGGTCAGCAGCGAAAAATTTTTTATTTAACTGAGGTTTAAGTTAAATTTGCGAGTTTAATTTTCCTTACCGTCTTACCTCTATAACTGTTTATTTTCTTCTAAATTTTTACTTATAATGAATTTGCATAGTACCCACAGGACATTAAAAAAGAAATAATAAAAATGTAGTACTTTTAATAGAGAATTTTTGTATACCATTGTCTTAAAAGGGTGTTAAAGAAGGGACAGTAGAGTAAAAAAAGGGATGGTATAGGAAAAAAAGGGACGAAATGGTAAAAAAAGGGACGAAATGGTAAAAAAAGAGACGGTAAGGATGGAGCGGTAAGGGAAATTACCACCTATTTTTAGAAAAATCATGTTAAGACTAAGTGATAGCCACAATGTTCATTGATTTTTAGAAACAGTTATTTACATTGGATTAAATAAAAAAAACATTTTAATTTACCTCAAAAAGTGCAGGAATAAACCTTGGGGATGGTAAGACTACCAATAAAGTCACGGTGCTTGAAATTGATATTTAAGTGCTGATTTATATTCTGCAGTAAATTTCCTGTCAAAGAGTTTTAGATATTTTGTCTTTAGCATACCTCTGCATGAGCAAAAACTTGAAAAAAATTCTGTCTCTGCATCTGAAGTGATTTTCTGTATAGTTTCAGAAGAGGGATGGTAAAAAATCTAAAACCCAGGGACAGAGTTCAAAAAATAATATCAACCCTAAAAATGTGTTCCGGTTAATTTTTAGCTACATATTTATATAAAACAATAGTTCCAGTTTCAGAAAAAAAATACATCGAATTATTTTTATTGAAACAATTTTATCCAGACAGCTCCAAACTTCAAAATCAGCATCAGGGACACGGGACGGTAGATGAGTTTTCCATGTGTTTGGACCCCCACCATCGTCCAAAACTTATTTATCTCGTTAATATTGTTGTGCAATCATGAAATGGGATGTTCCCAAGTATATGAAATAAAAAAAAAACACAAAAAAGTGTATTAAATAAAAAATTGTTATTCAGGGACATGAAAGTTAAAAGATTATGAGAATGCCCCATATATATACAGTAGAATCTCGTTGCGACGAATGGTACTTTAACGAATTTTTTAGTTTAACGAATATTATTTGGATTAGAAAAAAATCCTATAATTTGCCACTCTAAATGTATTCGCTTTTTGCGTATTCCAGATTAACGAGTTTTTCATATTAACCCATTTTAGGCCAAGCATAGAAATTTTATAAAATGTGATATTATTTTCATTGAAATATGCTCAAATTTCATTCATTAAGACAAAAAAAATGTTTCGCGCATGAAAAATAACATTTTATTTGAGAAATAAAATGCATTCGGCATTTTCATGCATTCGATCAATGGAGCGCTAACACACCATTAAGTTTAAAATTAATAATTTTTTTAAAAATTTTTTATGACATTTGTTTTATTATTATTTTATTTACAGAACTTGCAACTTTAATTCATTATAAAAACATATGATTAATCTCAAGAGGGATATTTATGCATTTTCAAAAAGTCGAATTTGTCAATAACCGTTTAAATAATAAAAAAAAAAACAAAAAAAAAAAAACAAAAACAACAACAACAAAAAAAAACAAAAAAACTAGCGTATTTTGAAAATTTCTCAACAGAAAGTGCATACTCCAATTGAATTACTGATATTTTATAGATGTCTCTAGAACCCTTAAAAATAGTAAAAAAATAAAATTAGTGAAAACTACTCATCACAGTGTTAATAAAAAAATATTTTTTGAAATGGTACGTTTACGCACCTTTGGCCGAAAATTGGTTAACGAATATATTGAAAGCTTAAATGGAATACTCATTTCAGTTTAACAAATACCGAGTTCGCAAGAAACAATCTTTATCGGAAAAAAAAATTCCATTGTCCCATGGTCTTCAAATTTTCGAAGTTCTTAGTTTCTTGTGTTTGCCTTACAATAGTTTAAAAAAATGTGGGACGTCCAGAGACTTTATTTTTGCAGTAGTCCCTACCCTTCGCATTTGGCGATAAATAGCTGTACCTATTAGCGGATTTGTAATCTGCAGCAATTTATGTTTGGAATCAAATTTCTTTTTCTTTATGCTAGAGAAAGAAAAGAAAGTAATTTTCAATGAAAGGAAAAATTAATATTATGCATTTAGTAAGTACACTAAGAAGGCAGGTAAATGTGCATAAAGTTTGTGTTCTACGATCAAAAGAAGCTCAGTCGCACATGGGACTGTTTAAAAATCATTTATTCCAGAAAACAAATGTGCCCGAAACGTTTCCTACAATGTTGGAAAATACGGAATTCAAAATCAAAGTCGATTTATTCCCGAAGTGCCTACTCGGGTCGAAATGCTCACGTTTACCTCGAAAGGATATAAGTAGAATACTGAAAGGATATGAGCAGAAATTAGACAAGTGTACATGAAAAATACAGAATAAATAATATTGAAGATTTTGCTTTGAAAAAATTGTTGTCAACTTCAGAAAAGAGAAGTTCCTTACTTTTTTGTAATAATAATAATAATAATAATAATAATAATAATAAGTTATATTAATGGTATATGTCAGTACGAATTTTCCAGTTTTCAGATATTTCAGGTAAATTATAATCTCTTTGTAATTACGACTAAAATCTTGATGTTTAATAAATTAAATTATTATCTTATAATAAATAGTTTCATAATGATATACTGCTTTTTTTAGTAATTATTGACACGTTTGCAGAAAATTAATATAACTTTAGCAATCATATATAATTTTATTTCATGTCCATCCGAATTTAATTTTTTAAATCCGCCATATTGAAATTTCTCTTTAACGAAATTTTCAGAATAACGAACTCAGTCGGTAATCCTTGGAAATTCATTGTAACGAGATTTTACTGTAGGAGAGGTTAGTATACAGTGAGACGAAAAATATTATTATTTAACGTATGGCGACTATTTTTATTCTTTTGGAAAAAACTTTGCTACATCTTAAAGCAAGACAAATGCGCTCAACATTAATGTATAAATGATTTTTAAAAAGTTATTTATAAAAGCATAGAAGCATGATAACGGAGTGTCGGAAATGGTCTCACTGTGTACCACTTGTGGTACACAGTGAGACAATATATATATTTTCTTGAATCATACATTTTTACACTCTATCCGTAACATTTTTCAGTGTAATAATGTTTTAATTACAGTCTGAAATCGTGTTTATCACTTGGAGTTTAATCTGACATTTTGAGGGTCGAGTAGTTTTGATAGAGCAATAGTAAAAATGCAAAGAAAATTTCAATAGTTATAGGTACACATATGATTAACAATTCAACAACATTTTGAGCTTAACAACACGTATGGTGGATTGTGGTAATTAAACTATACTTAAATAAAGGCTTAAGAGTATGCCTAATAATGGCAGTGTGTAGCTCAATGTACATCTACATTTCCGAAGAAAATCGTAAACCGGTGGTATCCTGATAGTTGCTTTGTTATCATAAATTGTAGTTCTAACAATAGCATTGAAGTGGCTGATTCATTAACAGACACCATATCTGGAACATGATACACGAAGCCTGCCGCTTTCACACTCTTAGAAGATAAATCACTTCAAAATCACTATCTTCATCCTTACAGGTTAAGATTTCCCTATATAGAACACACTATTTAGAAATCGCACAAGAACATAATTACGAACGACAGGCTCCTGTTCTAGTTCCTGAAATCTAAATGTTTCATCGTCCTAAGAAGAATCGTCTAGAACTATCTGTGTACAAAGTGAAACGTGTCTCACTGTATACTTTCGTTACGTTGTAACAAAATCGATGCTATATCTATCTCATCATCAATTTCATCGCTTTGAATGCTTGTGTCGTTTTGTCGATATAGTCTATCATCAGATATAGCTAGGTTTAGTTAAGTAAATATATTCCATAATGAAGGAAATAAACTCTAAAATGAACGTTTATGTAACTTAACCCCTGTAAAATAAAGAATTACTTACTATTTTGTTGGACGTGTAACCGAAGTGCCGAAACTACATCCACGTGTTGCATGAGATGAGGTGGTTATGTGTGAGTTAGAAGTGAGCTAGAAGAAAAAGTTATAGCTATATGTCAAAAGGGCTGCTGTCTCATTGTGTACTACTCTCCCCTAAATATAAATTCTTTTCTGGGATATTCTTTAATGACTATGCTAGTTATTTCTCGTCGGCAAAATATATTTTCATTCTAAAAGACTTTTTTATTTTAAAATAATGAATATTTAAAATAGGGATAAGGAAAAAAATATAAAAATTTACAATACATATTATTTTGCTGAAAAATTTTATCTTTAAGGCTTTACTTTCTTTCTTTCTTTCTTTTTTTTTTTTTTTTTTTTTTTTTTTTTTTGTAAGAATTTATTGCTTCCAGTCAACCACCTCTTTACAGTATGTGACTATTAGTTGTATCGTCTATATTTCCATCCAAGTTCTTATTTATAGTATGTGATCGAAAGTAAGACATAATCCTTCTGATAGTTACTTCTAGATCTAATAAATTAATCAAGGATGAAGATTTTGCTTGAATCATAAATTTCAATCTCTATCAGATTCAGTATTTAAGGGGACCGGGAAAGCCCTATCTCCGCCATGTTAAATTCATCAACTTTATGTACCTTTTCCTCAGAAATGGTGAAAAATAGAGGTCTAGATTTTTTAGAGTAGTTAGAATAACATGATTTACGCATTTTAACAGACCATTTTACTTCTAAGTGAAACTGAAAATTAATTATTAATTATTTATTGAAAGTCATTTTTAAATTAGCATTTTTGGTAAGATTTCACTGCCTAAAATAAATAATTCTAAGCAAATCATTAAATTCCTGTGTTAAAGTATACAGTATAACATAAGTATTAAAAAATTTGAGTTCTTAAGTTTAATAGATATTGAAAAAAAGGAACATAAACATGAAAAATCCAAGTTTTGAAAAAAAGTCAATTAAAGATTTAGATGGCCATTAAGCTGTGAAGTACTCCTAGAAAGAATGAATAACTTCAACACTTATTTATATATATATATATATATATAAACATCTGTGACACATCGTTGGAAAGATAAAAGTTTAGACTATTTAATGATATAGAATAGTAAATATCGATTTTTTGGTTGAATTTTGCTTTCCCGGTCCCCTTAAACAGGCATAAAATATTTCCCCACATTCATCTTAATTTAATAAATTGTACTCCATTTTATAATCATTAAAATAATAAAAAAAATTTAAATGACGATAATGATAGTTAGTACTCTTTTTTTTTTATCACCGTTTTATTATTACGACTAAGCCATCATTATAAATATGAAATGATTTTCTTTTTCTTCTTTTTTTTCGACAATTTAATTCTAATTATGTCAGCTACTTTGAATTTCCTGTACTTTTTTTCTCAAGATGTAGTTTATTTATCAAAATACAAGAGTTTTATTTCATACTATCTATCTATTTTAAATTACTTCAGTAAATGTTTTAACCCTTGATTTTTTTTTAAACGTTCGAATAATTTTATTCTAATTTATTCAGAAAGTTTGAAATTTCAGTACTTTTCTTTTCATTTACACATTATTCATCGTAACACAAGAGCTTTTGTTTAATCTTATCCATCGTTTTTGAAATGATTTCAGAGTATTTTTTAACCCTTAAATCCCCCTCTTTTTGAACCAATGAATGCACGATATTTTAATATTTTAAACTTAGTAGAAAATAGTAAAAATTATGTATATTTTTACAAATGTGGCGATAATTCGTATTAATCTAAAAATTTATAGCAATCTAGCTTGCTTCCATATTATCATAAATGCAAATTTGTGTGATAAGAAATTAAGTAAGAACGATTTACAATATTTTAAATATAGAAAAAAAATTAGAAATTGTTATGTTAAAAAAAAGAGATAAACCGTCAATGGAAGAAACTTCATGAAGTAGAGCTTTTTTCCAAGCAACTCATAGCACAGTAAAAGATATGTTTTACAAAATAATAATTTTAATAATTATAGTAAATATTTTATTAGAAATATTTTAATAATATTGATCTTAATAACACTTTTAAATAAACATTTTCTTAAAAACAAATTCCTGAAATCAATATATAATCGCGCTTTAACATTTCTAAAGATATGGAACAGCTGGCGTGTACTTAGCAAAATTTAAACTATTTCCCAAATTACGAGATTTCGCATTTGTTCTATCGTAATAACTAAAACTTTTGAGTAAAGTTTAACTCATCCAAATACATAAACACCTGGCTGAACGAAATTGGCATGCGACAAGAATTATATTAAATTAATATAATATATACCATTCATTTCGCAATAAATAAACAATAATAAATTTAATAAATATTGTGAATTTCATACTCAATAAAAATAAGTTGCACAAATCTTAAGTAAACAAATTTAACGTAGTACAATTATATAATTTTTTGTTGTCAACAAATGAATCTAATCTCAATTTTGCAATAAATTAAGAGCTGGTGTATTTTATTCATAAACAATCGAGATACATCAATTCGTAAACGAATCAAAGCAATTTTGTTTCTTTTCGATAACGTAAGTGAAGAACTTGGCTAACCCGGCGAATACGGGTCTTGGCGTGGAAAATTGTTTCCTAATACAGCTTGTCAATTGAAGAAAATTATACTCTCTCATTGGTTATTAAATACAATTATTAATCTCTTTGTTACAGGGGAACTTTTTCTCACTTTTTTTCAGTCTCTTAGCTGACTTTCTTGATTTAAACGGAAATTACTTACTGTTATTGTTTTGAATACAGAATACAGGATATACAGGGCGTCTGAAAACGATTAAATACGTCGAGAATTACACATCGGACCGGAAAACGGAAAATATGTGCTAAATATTAAAAAAAAAAAGCTATTCAGTGATATCAAAACTCACCTCCCACCCCGACTTCTGGTGGTCAGACGTTGTCTAACTTTGAAATCTCGAATGAGAACCCCCATTTTTTATTACACATTGGTATTCTACGGGAAAAAATCATTTTTGTATTTAACGTTTTCTTCGGATAATCGCAGATTGTTCTGTAATCGAGAAAAATGAGGTCAGATACTTTTTATGAGTAGGAAATCCTATTTTCAATTGAAATGCTGATTTAAAATTTGAAAAAATAGAAACTAGGCAGAAAAATGCTGCTACGGTCCCTGCATCGTGGATAAGTAGGTGGCAAATGCTTAAATTCTAAATGAATGCAATACTTTATCGTAACCCGAAAGGAACGAATTGGTCGTAGTAACCCGAGCCGAACCCGCAAATTCCATTTTAAGTCAACCCGCACAATACACGAGCCCGACAAATAAAATTTCTCAATCCGCAACCCGACCCGACCCGACCCCACAAAAATAGCTTTTGGCAACCCGACCCGAACCAGCAGTATTTCAACTCTCACCTGATCCAACCCGAAACCCGGGATCGTTGAATAGAGTCAAGCAGCGGGTCGGGTTATCCCGAAATTTGTTTTTTCGGCTCGGAATGAATCTAATGTTCTCTCTACCGGATCTTGTTCACACTAGAAAAATTCTTGCGTGTCAAATTAAAGTTTTTTGCCACTCAGATTGTTGGGATTTTCACAAAAAGTTTGAGCACAAATATATTTCAGGTGAAAAGAAATACTCATTTGAATTAGAGTCCTGCAACTGTCGGGTTGTTCTCGAGCCGTGCCCGTATACGACTCAACTAAATGAATATCACAGATATAATAAATTATACCCGAACTTTGATACAATGAAAAGAAATAAAGTAGAAAAATAATATTTCCATCTATATGTAACGGTGTAAAATTAAAAATTTGGTCTTTAAATATGTTTTAAAAATTTTTGCGGTTTCGAAAGTTCCACTTATAACAATAGACCTTGTATTACACAACTAGCATTCTGCCTTATCGTACTTTAAAAATATGATACGCAGCAAAACGCTAAGTTGATTTTTGTCATAACAACGTTAGAAGTATCAAGACTAGAACATTAGAATTGTAACTATTCAGCAAAAATGTTTTATCAATGCAGATGGCATTCGTTATAATCTTTATCGTACCATTTGTTGAAAAAGTATGTTTATATTAACTTCCAGAATCTAAGTTTAAGACTAGACGCGTTTTGCTTTCATGAAACTTTGATCTGCGGTTTAATAGACTTTTAACGAGAAAAAATATTTTGGACATTCCTTTAAAAAATCGGGTCAACCCGAAACCGACCCGAACCCGAAACAATGAAAGCCAATACGATTCCGACCCGCAACAAAAAAGTTGAAGTCAACCCGACCCGACCCGCAACCGGAAAATATAGCGCCAAGCCGACTCGACACGACCAGCAACCGAAAAATATGGCGCCAACGTGACTCGACCCGACCCGCAACCGGAAAATATGGCGCCAACCCGACTCGACGCGGACCGCGGGTCGGGTTCGAGTAAAAGCGGATAACCCGACCCGATTCAGGACTCTACTTCTTGTTCAATTCGGGATGCTTCATTAACGTGAGTCCCTTTCCTTTTATGATTCAAGCTGCTGTTTAACATCGCATTTTGCTGGCATACAGAGTCACCTACGATGATCCGTAAAACATGTTAAATACAAAAGTTACGGATGTGTTTCATAGAATCCTAATCTGCAATAAAAAAATGGGGGTTTTCATTCAAGATGTCAAACTTTGACATCCTCTGAGCCCTACTGAGTGGAGGTATGGTGTCAACTTTGGTATCACTGAATAGCTTATTTTTTCGTTTTTCAATCCGAAGTGTATTTCTCGAATTATTGGACCATTTCCAGACTGTTCGGTCACCCTGTATATAAACTTATATAAAACACAAGCTGATTATATAGTATTTCCTTACGTATTCTCAGTTTTTTCTTTCATTTTTCTAACAAGATCATTGATAAGGGAAAAATTTTACACTGAAGGCAAAACAATTGCGGACCCACTAAAGTCGCGACATGATCCTTCGGTGTCCACTGAGTACCGTTTAAGTTAGTTGGTTAGTCAAGTCTCTAATTCCATCCTTATACAATTAGAAATTAATAAATAATTTTAAAAATCTCATCTGTACTCAACTTAAATAATGTCTCTTTCATTTTTAGTCGACAAAATATTTGTAAAATATATGCTTATTTTAATATTTTTTATGTTAACATAAAAAGAACTAAATGAAGCAAATTTTTTAATGTTTACGAAGCTGTGAGTATAATTTTAAAACTTCAAATAAAATTATGCATCTATATATTAGTAATATTTTGTGAGTTAAAAGCGTAAGAGTCATTTTTTAAGAATAATATATCGGAAAAAGAAGTTAAAAATATTCATTTCCGAATAAGATATTTTAAACATATGAATTGATTCCACGTCCACAGATTTAGCATTAAGGAGTGGAATTTGAGATCGTATGGCCACTTGTCAATCAAACATTACGTTGTTTCCGCCAGCTGATAATTGGAGAAAGTACTCACAGCACGCGATAAATCCATTGCACAACAAAAATCATCTTTATTCACGTTGCATGTTATATATTGTCGTTTACTAATTTGATGAGGATGAATTTAAATCTATTTACCTTATTTTTGTCTTTCATTTCAAGTTTTGAGGTACAGTTACTTTTTTGGTATTCGTTGTCCCGTGTGTTTAGAAAATTAGTGGCTGGTATAATATAACAAAATTTAGAGAATTCTTATGATGTAATTGTCAAGAAGAACGTGGGAAAGCGATTTGTATTCTTTTTGTTATAGCTATGTAGAACATACATTAAAAAAAATTCGCTTATGTTTGTTCGACTGCGTAAAACAAATGTATTTCGACTACTTTAGACTTTAATTAGAAACATAGAACAAGCACTACAGTGCGTTAAGAAATTATAAGGCTACTTTCATTTTGAAAATTCTGAAGTAAATAAAGGTTCTAATTATAGTTTAAACACGTGAGATATCTAAATACAACATACTTATTAAAATTAGTTTGCAATAATTTTGAATAATGCAACAAATATGTATGTTAACAAATATATTAGCAATGATTGAAAAATACACCGTTAACAAATTATAAGACCACTTGTCTAAAAACAAAAACAATATGTAAATTAATATGACATTAGTTCTCCATTTCTCCTTGTAACCTCAAACACTGTGTTTTTCATAGAAGTTAGCAGATGATTAAGTACAGATTCAGAAATATTGTGCCATTCTTTTACAATGGCTACTTCTAGTTCATTGGCAGATAAAAACTGTTTATTATTACCATAAACTTTGCGCCTTAATACGCCCCAAAGATTTTCCATAGGGTTCAAATCTGGTCTTAGACTTGGTCATGACAAAAAACGAATTTTTTCTTTTTTAAACCATTGCTGAGTGGATTTAGACACATGGGAAGAAGCATTGTCCTGGTGAAACATCCAGTTAGCACCACCTCAAAAGGTCCAAACGGTATCAAATGATCATATAACAAAGTCAATATTGCGAAGAGTTCATACGGCCCGAAATTTAGGTTAAACTGCATAATCCATCATGACTAAAAGCTCCTCAAACCATTACTTATCCTCCTCCCATTTGTCGAATGAAGCATTGTTTCGGCTCCTTCCTTGAATCATGCCAATAGCGTTTATAACCATCCGGGCCGTCAAGATTAAATTTTTTTTCATTTGAAAATATCACTTGTTTCCATTTCTTGTCCCATGGTAAGACATTTTTAGCCCATTTTAGCTTTCTTCTTTAGGATGTTCCATTAACTTTGTTTTTTTTTTCAGCAGTTTCATACATTTTGCATTACTATTTGATTTCAGACTCTTCCAAACAGTTACGTGTGAGATTCTTTTGCTGAAACGGTTCGAAATTTTCCGAGTTGAAAATCCTTTTTGAGTTGTTAAACGAAATATTTGTGGATCATCCCGTGCTGTCAAAATCCTTTTTTTCAGATCGTTTAATTTTATTTGAATCCTTTTTTTAAAATTATTTCATTGCGAATGGCAGTTTTAGAACGCTTCATTAACCGAGCTATTTCTCGTTCAGATTTATGAGGATCCTTATAAAACCAAAATTTTCTTACTTCGGGCGCAGACAACTCTTTACCCCTCGGCATCTTCAAATATATCGTAAATAAAACTATCTAAACCTGCACCTTTGCTTTTCGGGAAAACTTTCAGAATATACAAATGCGTACGTTTTACAGTGATTCTGATGTGGCTTATAATAATATGGTAATTTCCTCAGGTGGTCTTATAATTTCTTAACATTCACCTTATCTACGTTTTAAAAAAGTTAGAAGATTTCAATAAAATGTAACTTAAATTTTACTGTAGCAATTATAACTGAACCCTTCTTCAGAAGTGCACTATAAAAAAATAACACCAGTTTTCCAGTAGGAATCTGAAAATTAGTTGCCCTTATCGTACCGGAATAATTTCCAACCCAGTTCGGAATAAAATCCGTAAAATACCGTTTTACTGACTATTTCCTTATTTTTACGGATTTTATTCCGAGCTGGGTCGGAAATTATTTCGGCATACGATAAGGGCCACTATTTTTCCGATTCCTACCGGGAAAATGGCAGTATTTTTTTTTTTTTTTACAGTTGCACCAATTCGATAGTGGTCTTATAATTTTTTAACGCACTGTAGGTTCCTAATGTTGTGTGTAAAACTGTGTAGGGCTCTTTACGTTTATGATCTACTAAGATAGCATCTTCGAAGTACCAAATTCTAATGATCTGTCGCGAAAACTTAAATGATGACTGTAACTGCACTGTAAAAAAAAATATGACCAGTTTTCCTGTAGGAATCGGAAAAATAGTTGCCCTTATCGTACCGGAAAATTTTCCGACCCAGCTCGGAATAAAATCCGTAAAATCGGAATAAAATCCGTAAAATACCGTTTTATTGACTATTTCTTTTTTTTATGGATTTTATTCCGAGAGGGTCGGAAAATTTTCCGGTAGGATAAGCGCAACTATTTTTCCGATTCCTACAGGAAAACTGGTCGGATTTTTTTTACAGTGTAAAATTTTTGTGCTTTGAATATAACAGGAATTATAAAAAAATAGCTTTTCTAATTGAGCTTTCCCGAACTTACGATCTGCTATTAGACCTGTTCCAAGTTCCAAGAATGCATTTTTATTGAAGCCTTGGTTGTTTAAAATTTCTTGGGGAATAAAAAGTCTCACGATTAGACTGATCACGTTGAAGAAATGTTATTACATCTTCAGAAGCTTGGATGCAATATGAGCATTAAGGTACACTTTCTTCATAGCCATTTTGATCGTTTCCCTGAAAATATTCGTGATCTGAGTGAAGAAGAAGGCGACCACTTCCATAAAGATATCCTTCTTCACTATATAGAAGTGACACCAGGGTCGCTGAGATAAACATAGGATGGCGGACTATGAAAAAAGGTATTTTTCTTTAAAAAATTTGTAATAGATAATTGATATCTTTCATATAAAAATGTACTTTGGTGTAGAGTGTGGGCAATTTAAAGAATATGTTAAATGTAAAAAGTCTATATAAGTTTATAATTTAGAACTGTCTTTACTTATATTCTGTACACCGAAGAGTTGATTGGCTATTCCAAACTTATTCAGAATTAAATATTATAATCCTTTTAGTTTTTTGTGCTTTAAGTAAATTTTATACATTCAGTTCAATTTAAGAAAAGTATCAATTACCGTAAAAAATATACTGAAGCGATGCCATACAAAAAGAAAATAAAAAAAATACATATAGTTTTTTAAAGCATTTTATTTTTATTTTAGCACTACTAAAACGAAGTTACTACAGTTTTTTTTTTTTGAAAACTCGTTATCTGAAAAAATAATTTAAGTATCTATAATCTAAAGTTTATAGACAGCGAAGAAAAAAAAGTTTTAAAAGTGAGTGCTTTTTAAAAACAAGACAAAAAACAAATTATCGTCAAATGATTTCTCGGAGAAAAATTGCACACGGAATTGAAACAATGACATATAATTGGTTTCATTGTCTTAAATAAAATGTTAAAATGCTTTTTTTAAACATTTCAGTAATAATCATCAACTTTGAAAAATTTACAAAAAATGTACAACGTTAAAAAATCATGATTGCGATATCAGAAAATCAAGCTAAAGGGAAAGAAATTACTCAATTCTAAATATATTGTCATTTTTAATATCATTTTCTTCATTTAGAAGATACTCCAGTAACTTGAAACTGAATTTTAATTGCGTAAGATAAAATAACAAATTCCTTTAATTAAATCAAATTTAATTAATTTCTTCATATGAATATAAAAATATAAATTTATCTTCTGCATTTCTGGGTGCCTAATGTTTTGAAATTATTATACCTTATTAATTTAGAAAGTTACAAAAGTATTCAAGTAATTAATATTAATAAATTATTTGGTGGTGTAATTATATTTTGACGAATCTACCATTTTTATGGTTTATTAATGATCTTTGAAATGCTTCTCTTTTATGGTTTTTCTTCGTGAATCAACTTTTATTCTTACATAATTTGTCATTGGTGACATTTTTTTTCTCTTAAGTAAAGAAAACCAATATTTTTTTTTATTTGTAGTAGCTTTGATGGATATTGTCAAGTACTCTTAAAGTACTATTATCGCCATTACACTTATATTTTATGAAATTTGTTATTGAAAACTAAGTGTGATTAGATAATGAGTTTAGATACAATACGAGCAGGTTTCGCTTACTATGCAGGTCCGTTTCTCCAAACGAACATGAATCAAACGAAATACATTGGTCACCTATTTATTTACAGTGTAACTTCTCAATGTTAATTTAATGTAAAAAAGGCTATGGAGCTCATAACTTTATATTTTTTTTCTTCCCACCTTTCTGTCCCTGATGCTACAAATTTTATTTTTTACTAATTCTAATGATATTATAAATTTAACGTGTAAAAATGTGTGCCTGACGGCAGGGTTAAAACGGATGATAAAATACCTTTCCATATGGGTGAATTATTACCCAGAGAGTAACATGGGCTAATTTTTAATTACATTGTTCAAATACTTTTCTCAATAAATCCAAATTTGGCTTTTTTCATTGAGAATTAACGGACATTTTTCTTATGAAATTTAACGTTTTTTCTTCGTTGTTGCAAATAATTCAAAACCTGTAATAATAATTTATCTCTTTTCAGTTGATAGATTTCCACATGAAAAATTAAAGTGAAATAGTTGTTTGTAATTTAAGAATTAAAAGGATGCATATAACGTCATAATGGAAATAAAAAGGACATTTTCAGAATAAGTTTTTGCTTTGGTCAAGTTTATGTTTTAATAAAAAGTTTCAAAAGGTAGCGAACACAGGTAGCGAACTTAGTGAGGAATTACATAACTTAAATTTTAAAATGTATTTTTTTTCCAAGATGGGAACTATTTATACCCCAAGTTAAAATGTAATAATTTTCTCTTGTGTTTACATCACCCCTTGAGAAGGAATAAGGTAAGAAAATTTAAGTATTTTTTTTTTACTGTATCACAGCTGTAATAGTGTTAAATGTTAGTAGTAAGGATTCAACTCAATTTCCATTCATAACGTTCCTGGGTGGGAAATAGGGTATCTAAATTTAAGTGAAATTAATTTTTATGTTGAGATTGGAAGTTTTTGCAGCGGTGAAATATTTTGAATTATACATTGGTAAACTGCATCTCATATTGTGATGTATACTGGATACATTAAAGCCTGATGATCATACCCTCCATTAATTTTGAAATTAGTTCGTCTGAATGCAGTAGTTATTAAAATATTTGAATATATTAAACAGAAACCTAATTTGAAGAAAGAAAAAAAAACTAATTTATTTCCTATAATGTTTAAGCCCGAGAAAGGACAGATATTAAGATATTTCATTCGATTCGTTCTACATTTAATGTTAAATTTTTGTAACAAATAAGTTAAGCCAACTGAAGATTAAAAAATAAAAATAAATTTCATACAATTTGATACTTAAAACACCCTAAAAAATAAGATTCCGTTCAAATAAAATTGAAATAAATCTTAGACTTTTTTCAAGGTTTGTATTTTAAATTTGCCTTTTCATTTTGTTTACATCCAACGTTCTCATAATACAAAATCCGCAGTGCATATATTTGCAATTTAAACTTGTAAAAAGTCTAAGATTTATTTCGATTTCATTTTAATGGTACCTAATTTTTTAGAGTGTTTTAAGTATCATATTGTATGAATTATGTTTTTATTTTTTAATCTTCAATAAGCTTAACTTATTTGTTAAAAAATTTAAAATGAAATATAGAAATAATTGAATGAAATATCTTAATATCTGTCCTTTTTCGAGCTTAAACATTGTGGGAAATATATATATACATATTTTTTAATTTGCCCTTCAATTATGTTTTTGTTTAATATTTTAAAATTTAAAGCAATATGGACTTTTATTTGGAATGTCCTCATGCGTTGCTGAAAATGGCAATTGCACTGTTATGTTTTCTAATGTGTCAGATCAAATTGTGTGTTGTTAAGGATAATTTCTTTTAGTTGATCATTTACAGTAAGATTTAGAAAAGAATGATAAAACGATATGCAATACACTAAAATCGTCCCTGAAGAGTTATGCAATTAACAATGCAAGTCTCACCAAAACCCGTGCAGTAGAACTTTTCAAAAGGTTAATATTTCAAAATAGAATTCTTCTGATTATAGAACTTTCCCTATAATTCTATAACTAAGCAACGTAGAACGACATGAAACATATTAAAACCATCCACGAAAAATTAAGTCTCACCAAAACCCGTCCAGTAGAACTTTTTAATAAGCAAAATATTATTATCCAATTATAGAACTTCCCCTAAAATTCTATAACAAAACAACGTATAACAATATGAAATTTATTAGATGAAATATTCATACATGAAAATTATCTAATTAACAATGCAAGTCCTATCAAGACCGTCCAGTAATACTTTTAAAAAAGGCTAATCTTTCATTATAGGATTCTCCTGATTATAAAATTTCCTCTATAAATCTATAACTAAACAACGTAGAACGACATGAAACATACTAAAACCATGCATGAAAAATTATGTAACTAACAATGCAAGTCTCAACAAAATCCGACCATTAGAACTTTTTAACAGGCAAAATAGAATTATACAAATTATAGAACAATCTCCTATAATTCTATAATTATGCAACGTACAATAATATGAAATTTATTAATTGAAATATTCATCCATGAAAAATTATCTAATTAACAATGCAAGTCCTATCAAAACCATCCCAGTAATATTTAAAAAAAAGGCTAATCTTTCATAATCGGATTCTCCTGATTATAAAACTTTCCTCTATAATTCTATAACTAAGCAACGTAGAAAGACATGAAACATACTAAAACCATGCATGAAAAATGATGTAACTAACAATGCAAGTCTAAAAAAAAAGTCCATTTGAACTTTTTAACAGGCAAAATAGAATTATCCAAATTATAGGACAATCCTCTAAAATTCTATAATTATGCAACCTACAATAATATGAAATTTATTAATTCAAATATAAATCCATGAAAAATTATGTAATTAATAATGCAAATCTCATCAAAACCGATCAGTAGTATTTTTTTTAAAGGCTAATCTTTCATTATTGGGCTTACCTGAACATAGAACTTTCTACCATAATACTGTAAATAAGCAACGTAGAACGATATACAGTGCAATCTCGATTATCCGATCTAATCGGTACCGCTAGTACCTCGGATATCGAAAATCTCGGTTAATAGAAATTGTGTATAAAAGCTCGCCGTGTTCGCGAATTTAACATCTCTTAGAATAGAAAACAATAGAACATTTTTTAAATGATAAAATAAACATATATAAAGTTATATTTCACTTTTGGCTTTTTTTTATGTCCACCGTCCTTTGATGAATTCATCTTTGAAGAAAAAGCCTCTATTTGAGATTTGTTACGACTCCAACTGCCTACTGTAGTTTCACCAACTCCAAATCACAGAGCATTTTTTTAAAACTTTCACCAATATTAATTCTTTTAATAGCTTGAAGCTTTTTACCCAGCGAAACAACAACATCTTTTTTTTTTTTTTTTTTTTTTTTTTTGGTTCTGCATTTGGTTCTGCTTACTATAAGCGCGACGGCAAGACGTGAAATGATAATGAAAAGGTTAACAACAAATCAGGGGATTTTGCGAAAGAAAGGAAAACAGAAGAATGCTATAAACCAAATCTTCAATCCTCCCCCCCCCCTACTATCACCATTCAAGAGGGGGGAGGGATGTAATTGTCCGATAACATATCGCACCTGGTCTTCAAACTACACGACCACTGTCAATGGAAACAAAGCATTCTTCACTGTTGACTTCTCGGGGTGCAATGTCTCTTGGAGTTTCTTAAGTGCTTCTGGGGGCGGAAGAGCTTGTAGCACGGATAGTGAATTAAAAAGTGTGGTGTTTTTCAAGGCTCCTTCACACACAAAAAAATCAGACTTCATTATCGGATCGGATAACAGAAATATCGATTAATCGAGGTTCTACTGTATAATATACTAAAACCTCCTCTGAACTAACAGTGCAAGTCTCATCGAAATCCTGAAGTTGTGAGCAGCCGGAACGAAATTTCCATTTTCATTTCATATATTAGTAGATTTATGGTTATATTTAAAAAATATTTTTTTTTTTTTTTTTTTTTTATGATTTAAGAATCGGAGTGAAACATTTATAATATTACAATAATACTTGCCAATAAAAAATATATATTTTTCTAATGAAATAAATAATTTTGTACAATTAAACAGGAACAAAAGAAAGTGGAAAACATGCCATTGTGCTGCTTGGGCAGGAAAAGAGCATGTGTCACACAAAAAAAGCGACAACTGAACAAAAAAGTGGGTAAAATACTTTAATTTAATGTTTAATCAGATTAAAAAAAGGATAGTTTCATTTATATACTAATTTAAACTTAATTAATTTCATTTTCAAATTTTCTTCTTATGCACAATGCTCAATTCATCAATATAACGCAGTCTATTCCATATCAACATTTTCTAAATATGTTGCGAAACAGCACCGAAAACTGGCGATTTGAAGCAATTAAAATAATAAAACTTTGTAAAAAATCACCTAATTTCTAAATATGTTGTTCTTATGCTGAAAGATAAGTTGTTAAAACTGAATGATGTTCAGGAAAAACGACATCTGGGTACATAGTTCTTTTGTGGAATCTCTTTAGATGTTGTCGAATTGTTCAATCAGACGAAGAATTATAGATGTACATTTAGATGATATGGTTACGAGCAGGATTACAAAATATATTTTGAAACTAGAATGAAATTTTTTGCACCTAATTATCTTCAGATTGTAATAATTACCCTGAACCTAAATAAATTTATATTTAAAGCATTTTTACATTTTTAATACAAATTTGTATTTAGCTAATACAAAAATTTGAAATATTCAAGAATATTCACCTAAAAAAATTTTTTTTGAACAATAAAAAAGAAATTTTAGTTTCAGTTTATACAGACTAACAGGAAACATATGTTTTGAAAATTTCATGAAAAAAATATTCAGACTTTTTTGAGATATCCTGCGCAGTATGCCCAAAAACGTCATTTGGAGAAAAATGACTTCAAAATTTCAGAAATGCCGCTTCAGCTATTGTGCGGGTATAATTCTAAAAGCCGTAACTCCTATTCTAATTGGAATTTAAATGAAATAATTACATCAAAATGTTCAGAAAATATAGGAGTTTAACATAAAAAAAAAAAAAAAAAAAAAAAAAAAAAAAAAAAAAATCGAAAACTTTGAAGCTTTAAGATTGCCGAGACCTCTTAAATCTGATATACAGGTTTTTCATGAAAAAATACACATTATTTGTTGTTAATATATTTTTAAAAATAATTGAAAATATTCAAAGAAAAATTAGTAGTGCATTATTTAATATGTTTATATGTATGAAGTTATACACGTTATTGATAGTGCATTTAAGTTATACACATGCATGATGTTATATATATTTATTTGAATAAATATTGATGTGAAATTTTTGATTATATTATATTAAAGAATATCTTTATATCTGATTCAATTAACAATTCCTGTTCATTCAACTAATTACCGAAATTCTGAAAAATTAAAATGACTTTCATTAGTTTAAGTAGTTTAGGTATTTAATAAATTTTGTTAATAATAATGCTATGTTTAGAAAGTGTAAGAGAGACTTTTCATCTTCAAACTTTATCCTAACAAAGGAAAAAAAAGAAAACGCTTGAATTTATTTTGAAACTAGGAATTTATGTTAAGCACATTACTGATTACCTCAGGAACGTAACCTAGAAGTGAGATAATGTTTCGTATTATCTTCACTTGATCTAAGAACTTCGCAACATTATACCTTTCAGAATTGGATGTTGCAAATATCGTTAATATTATTCTCTAGGTGGAAATCGAAACTAACTCTGATACTGATCTAAGTGATACAATGTGTTTAATTAGAAGGATCATAAGTTACGAGTGAATGTATAGAATGTTGGGTGGTACCATTCTTTTCTTTTAATTACACTCCACTTTTAATTTACTCAAACAATTTTCTCCAAAGACATTAACCTAACCTCATATTTTTAAACAAGGTGTGAGCAGTTTACCACAAAATAGATGTTGTTACCAAAGAACAGAAATTTAAAAAAATAAGCAAATATGCTTAGAGAAATACCAATTTAGTAAATTGAAATTTAGAGCAATTACCAACAAACAAAAACAGAATAGAGAGGAAATACATAAATTAACTTTAAGTATATCAGAATGTTACCATTAGAAATTGCAAGATTAAACCTTAATTCTTTAACAGTAACAACAACCTCAACCATTCACAACTTATGAAGAGAATACCACCAACACTACTGGATTTGAAAATATAAGACACTCATAATAAAAAAAGGAAAAGTAAAATTTGATTACCACAGAGCCTGAAAGGTGAAAGGCAATCTCTTAAGTCTGCACCAATTTTAAACAATATGTTTTAATAATTTAAAAGAATGGAATAACAAAATTATGACTGCACTTTATACTCTCAAATCCAGGGGCCAAATAATCGTATAGTGTGTCATTAGCATTGAAAACTATAAAATCTGATGAATTTCACTTCTGACAAAATTCTTTCTTAAGCCATTCACTTATATACCAAAATTTGTATTAATTATTCCAGAGACTACATAAATTTCAGTATTTATATTTTTTTTTCTTTATGAACAATGCTTACTCTTTTCAGAAGTTAATTACTTATATATAATACCCTTTTTTTTAATCATTCAGGGAACACATGTGCGAATGAATTTCCACCTAGAATGGATCTTGTTACCATATTACCTAACTCTCTAATTTAAAGAACTTAAGAATCAAAATAAATACAACTAGAAAAGTAAAGTAATAAAAGGGGTAACACATCTTAAAATTAATCCACAAAACAATCATAAAATGGAAGGGAAATGCATATCAAAAATAAAGTCCGTAAGTCGAAATACAAAAGGTAACAAAATCCTCAATTCATTTCGCACAGTATTCTTCACTTAATACTTGACATAAATAATTATTCATAGTTATAAAATTTTAAGATACTTTTGTATTAATTTTACTTATCACTGCTATTAAACTTCTTCACTTTTAAAGATTAGATTAGTTAAACAGAAGAAAGAGAAACAAAGCAGATTATTACATTTAACATAATTTATTAAGTATTACATCTTTTTTTTTTCTTTTTTAGTTTACTATTATTTTTAATCAATATATTGTAATGGTACTTTAGTGTGTAAATATCAACTGTAAATTTAGATAACAGAACTCATAGTAATTTAGTTCTCAAAAATTCGAGAAGTCACCATTAATTCTCATAGGATTCTCCATTCAGTAAAAGTATATAAATAGATATTTTAGTAATTATTAATTGCACATTATTTACATTTTTTGCAATTGACATCTTTCAATATATCAAAGTATTAAGGCAAAAATTACTTATATTACAGATCGCTAAACAGGAATTATACTGGCATCATGATTTTTACATTCTTCACTGTTATCCCATGGTTGGCAGTCTTCTTAAGGGCACAAATATTAACGCGTGAAAGTTGGAGGTACATAATAATGTCACACTGTTAGTTGCACGACTATCACTTCCCGATCACTGGAACCCTTGGGATGAGAAACGCCACTCCATACAGAATCCCAAACACCTCCTGACGATTAATTTCTCCACTCTCTAGTCCAGCGTACGTTGATGATTACGCAAACAACCCTTTTTTTTGTTTCACTGGTGGACCCACTGTACGCTAATAAATTTTCTGCTTTCGGTATACATTCAACCACTTCTTCAGAAAGACACGATGACTTGAAAGAAACAAGCCTTCGGCATTCGCTCGAGCAACTTTTCAATAGAAAGCCATGATGACTTGAAGGTATACATAAGAGACTCCAATCTGTTGCATGTCATCGGACGGGCTCACTGTATCATTGATTCTATTCTGCAGACACTGCTCCATCAGAGATAGCTCGCACGGCGTACCACTTGGCTCACAGGGACTCCACGTTTCACCGGATAAACAAAAAATATCTCCGTTCTCTTTAGCATCTAGACTCCTTCTGCGCTCTCATCCTTTTCTTTTTTTTCCAGAAATTGAAAGAACTATCCACTGGACAGGGGGAGGGCTAAAAGAAAACCTCCTTTCCCCCTGCCCCCACTTACTAAGAAAAAACCATCACATCTTTATTCTCTGATACTCCTGCCTTACCTAACTTTTTCCCCGTAGCGTGTAATAAAAATTCACACGTGCAATACTCTTGCTGACGTCAGACGCTCCTATTCGCTAATCTGGTAGGGTTCAACCACTTATCTAAAAGGGGGTGTAATCCACTTTCCACCTTATACATTTCTTTTAATGGGCTACCCATACTTTAAACACCAAGCAAAC
The DNA here is from genome assembly GCA_963932465.1 of Maratus speciosus. Taxonomy (NCBI): domain Eukaryota; kingdom Metazoa; phylum Arthropoda; class Arachnida; order Araneae; family Salticidae; genus Maratus; species Maratus speciosus. Next base: position 243,612,656 of record OZ010788.1, on the reverse strand, counting down.
TATCTTTCCTCACGGCAGTATCCCATAAAATTTCAAAAATTGTCTGTATGACAATAGCTTTTAAAAGGAGGGTTATAAATTGCACCAAGCATTTTATTTAAAAGGCTCATAAAATTTTATTTATATGGCTGGCCCTCCAAGCAGGCTTTTTAGCTGCGATAATGAACGCAACACAAAAGTGTGGGAAACCCATCAGCAAAGTTTTTCCTGCACTTCACGCCATACGAATAAAAGCGGGGGTTTGCTATGGTCACAGACCAGCCCAGCTGCCAAGATAAGAATTCCTATAAGCAATTCTGTGAAAAGACAAACGGTGCACCTCTTTCATTTCCACTCCCTTGTTTGGTATTGAGAAACACTGCTCCCTTTTTTTGTTTTTTCTTTTTTTTTTCTCTTTTTACTCTGCCCCAAAACATGAAACAAATACGCAGAACAATATTGTACTTTAAGAGTTCTAACAAGGATATAGGGGGTGTATATAAATACAATTTGATAATATTTATGTACTGGAATATTTTTAAATATACTGTAACATGGCTCCCCTATCTCAAAGAAAAAAACAAAAATTTTTTGGAAACACCAAAAAAATTTTTTTTGTTTTAAAAAGAAACGAATACTAAACTCCCAGCGGAGAACTCGATTTTCCCACTCAAAGTTAGTTAATTAAGCATATTAAATAAAAAAAATGGGAGATGCGAAAATATAAGTATGTCCATTGTAATGCTGTGGCATCACCGACATGAGCACTTGATACTCGAACAAATCAAACAGCGACTCGAAGAATCTCGAAGCACTACATACCTGACACACCACTCTGCACAGTCCGGAATGTGCAATATGGGCTGCTTACAATGAATCGACTACCTAAACACTTCCTTAACAGACAGGAACTTTAAGTTGAATAATCTAAAAAAAAGAGTTAAATATTAAGCCATAAAAGTAATCCACAGCCAGCTGAATCCCAATCCCAGCCTTCATATTAGCACCCAGTATCTGCACAACATAACATTTACCTATAATTTTACCTGTTTATACATTTGACCTAAACATGTAGACAGTGAACTCTCATTTTAGTACTACTACTACTCTTACTGAATGAACACCACACCTGACCATACTTGCCCATTACACCTGCAATTGAGCCTAAAAAAATTTCTAAAATAGAGAAATCTAAATTAATGTGGAGGAATAAATATGTGAAGGACTGCCAACTGGTACTTACACATATGCATAAACATCAGTTAGACACAGGCTGGAGATGCAGATGCATACACATAAAAAAATCAAATCTTTTTCAAAACACATAACAGTATCTGATTCATGACCAAAAAAAATCATTGAAACTAACTTACAGCATTAACATGATATTATATACATACATATGTTTAAATAGAAAAACACCAATAACATTACAGGGTGTGTAAAATTTGTACTGTGAAAAAAAATTTATAACCCCTATCGTGAAAAAGTTTATTGTCCAAAGGGTGGGGTTTTAAGTAAAGTAAAGTTATAGTCTGATAGAGTACAAATCCATTTTGCCATTCGTGACGTCGGGTCCTGAATCTTTAACATGAAAGTTAGTGGTGCATGAGCTGTATAAATGGTGAAATGAGTGTTGGCTAGGTAGCATTTAAAATGGGCAGTGGCCCAGACAAGAGCAAGAAGCTCCCTCTCAGTGGCAGAATATCTTACCTCAGCATCTTTGAGTCTCCTGCTAGCAAAGGCAACAGGGTGTATCATCTTGTTCTCGTCAAGTTGTGAAAGGACTGCCCCTAGAGATTCACTACTTGCATCTGTATATATAAGGAATTCTTTGTTAAAATCTGGTAAGGTGAGACATGGTTTTGAGATAAGCGCTTGCTTAAGATCCTCAAATTCCTTTTGGACTGCCTCATTCCAGACAAAAGGGCCAGTTTCTTTAGTTAAATCTATTAAATTAATTGCTCTTTTAGTAAAATCTGGGATAAAACGCCTCTAAAAAGAAAGTGTGCCGATAAAAGATCTGACACCTTTACGAGTAGTAGGAGGTTGCAATTTTTCAATAATTTCAATACTTTTATTAATGGGAGACACTTGGCCACCATGAATTTCAAAACCAAGATATTGAATTTCATCTGTTAAAAATTTACATTTGCTAGGTTTAAGTTTTAGGTTGTGTTGGCGAAGCCTTTCAAATACAAGATTGAGTTTCTTGATGTGAGACTCAATGTCTTTCGATGAGACCACTATATCATCAATGTAGACCAAAATACCCAAGTTTCCTAGGTCCCCAAAAATGGCATTCATAAGTCTTTGGAACGAATTTCCAGAATTCGCCAATCCGAAGCAGTTGCGGGACCACTCAAATAATCCTTTATGTGTTATAATGGCTGTCTTATGCTTGTCCTCAGATCTAATAACTTGTTGAAAAAACCCACTCGTGAGATCAAGAGTAAAAAATATTTAGCACCTGACAAAGAATCTACAGAGTCTGTGATATTAGGAATAGGGTACGCATCCTTTACCAAGTTCTTGTTAAGTTTTCGAAAATCGACAGCTAAGCGGTAACTACCATCTGCTTTTTCCACTAGGATGACAGGAGAGGCAAATTCCGACATTGGAGGTGACAAAATATTTGCTTCTAACAAAATATTCAATTGATCCTCCATTTCCTGGCGCAGTTTGTAGGGAACTCTATAAGCTTTGCAGCGAACCGGTTTATCAGAAGTTAAGTTTATTGTATGGGGAATTGTGTCACATCCAGGTAAATCTAGTACAGAGGCTGCAAACACATCTTTATTCTTATCAAGGAATTCTTGCATTTGAGTTTTTAAAGGAGGTGTTAAGTGATCCAAATTAATTTCTGAACTCCACTTTAAAGCAGCGTGATCAAAATCTGCTATTGGGGTGTCAAAATTTACATTACAGGTTAAGACAGGGTTACCATCTTCCGGTCCCAGGCCCTCAAAAGGCCCATCTGTCTACGCAAGGAACCACCCGTGAAACGAGCCCCGCGGCGCGTCCCGAAGGTCGCCGCCAGACAAGCTCCAACGGAGTGGAACCCCACGCAAACTCCGGTCAAGCCGACACACTGCCCAGCGCACGTCACGCAGGCTATTCCCAAGTTGGTGAACAATCGCTACGATAGTCCTCACCACCCAGCTAGAAAAACCAAGTGGTCCCTAAACTTGGTTACTCGAGCCGGTAGACCCCGCAAGCCATCGCAGGAACCAGACGCCTACAGAGACACTGGGCCCACGGACTGAACCGAGGCTTCCCGACCTGAATTTAATTTACGGAAGGCCCCCAAGATCAGATACCATTTTCCGGCAGAGACATTTTTGTGGGCCAGCCGATAGGAAAGTTATTGAAGAGCCCCTAACTTGAAGACCAGGGAGGACGGGGAAAGTCCCTCCGGCCGTAAAACGACCCGGCTCCTGGCTTTCCGCCCAAGCCACCCGGCTCAACCGACGGAACCCCTCGTGGATCACGCTGGGAACCAGTTGGCCCAGACTAGTTGCCGTTAGCGACCCCAGGTGGGCACGGAAAGCTCCACCTAGACGGAATAGACTCCGCCTCGCTAGGGGGTCGGACGGAACGGAGTCCCACCAGCCCCCACCGACTCGACCCCATCCTAAGACAGAGAAACCAGTGGAGGCCGACAGAAGCCCGCCCGCCACTACCTTATCTCACGGTCGTCGAGGGTACCCAGGCCCGAAGACCCCTGACCCCGTGCAGTGACCGACCGCTACCTTTGTTAGTGCGTTCGAAAGTTAGGTGGAGACACCTCTAGGTCCTCATCACCAGGCGAGGAAAACTCCGGTACCGCATAGACACGGAGGACCTGGATCGGACCAAGAGTTCACCTGAGGCACGATGAGCCGCCGCGTTACCGGCGAGCCTCCGGCCCGTTTCCCTGCGGGAATAGTGTTCGATGGTGGACCTGCCGGCCGACCCCCTCCCATGGGTCACGGCACGACATGGAGCAACCAGAACCATACTGGCCTCCCCACGCGACCGCTCCTTGGTCAACGGGGGCACCGCCAAACCCTACCACCCTTAGGGTAGGCTCCCAACTGCTCCAGCTGAGGTCCTCGGAGGGATGAGCCACCCAAGTCATAAAGTAACCTGGGCGCTGTCCGAAACCCTCGCCCTTCGGTTGCTCCGGGAGTCCCTGCATGGCGTTCCCGCGAGCCCCGTCGTCACTAGCGAGCACCGAGGACTTTCCACTACAAAGCCCTCCCTCATACTTCAGGCTCCCTCTTAGTCAATTGGTGGATGGGGTCCTATCGCCTTAGCTATCCTTTGCCCAGAGTCATCACCCGGACACAACCGGCTCTGGGATCAGACTATGGAGCGTCGCTACCCGGCTTTGCCAGAGAACCCGGCTGCCGGAGGACCGCCCTTTCGACAACCCACCGAAGCGGGCAACGGCCCTATGCACAATGTCCGTTAACCGTGGACACCGAGCTCAACGCCTGTCGGAGATGAGCTTCTCGAGGAGGTGGCGAATCGTCCCCATCCGGCCCCCTCGCATTCGTACACAACGAACTCTGCCGAGCTTCCGGTCACCTCCCCCACTCAAGAGGTCGGGTCGGAACCACCCGGAGGGGCGGCCACTACATTACAGGTTAAGTTACATTTATTTGGAGTTGAATTACATTTACTTGAAGTTAAATTACATTCATCATGAGTTAAATTTAAGTTATCTGTACATTTAAGAATTTTAGCTACAAACGTTCCTTTATTTAAGTGAATAGTATTGTCTGAAAAATTAGCAAAAGATAAAAACAAACCATGCTCTTGTGTGCAAATGGTTCTGGAAATAAGGAGGTCTTGATGCAAACTCCTAGCAAGGGGTTCTAAAATTATAGGATCATTTACGCTTACATTTAATTCTTTACTACACTTAACATTTGTCAAAATTTTAGTTTGGGGAGGGATTGTTATTTTATCACATAATGCGGCTATACCTATGATGGTTTTGTCATTACTCTCATTTTCATTAACTTTATTTTCACTTTCACTATTTTCATTGTCATCACTTAAATCCTCCTCAAGATCAGCAATTTGCACCGCATCAGGTTTTTTCTCATCTCCTCCTTGCTGTACCCTACCTGCGTCTTGCGAAATAAGGTTTACTTGGTGAACATGAGTAGTTTGTAGTATATTGTGGTTATCTATGGTACTCTCAACTTTCTCTGTGACTTTCTCAGTTTGTAAATCACTATTACTTTCCTTTAGTAATTTCTTTTGCCCTCTATTACCTAATTCTTCCTTTTCATTACTTATGGTACCCTGAACTGCCTCTATACCACTACTACAGACTACTTTTTGTTCACTATTAGCTTTGTTTACACTTTTGCACTGATAATTGTCGCAAGTACATTTCCCAAAATTTGTACACATTTTTTGCTATATTACATTTACAATTACATTTACAATTACATTTACTAGAATTATTTACAGCATTATTTACAAAGTTTTGACACATTTTGGTACTATTCTGACAATTTTCTACATCCTCGGTTACTGTGCTAAGACTATGGCAACCTGAATTTCCCTCAACTTTGGAATGATCCTGATCTTCAGTTGTTTGTTTACCTTGTGTTTGTTCAGAGCTTTTAAGACTGACAGTATTATTTGAACAATCAATGGTAACTCTGTACTTTTTTAAAAAAGGCATTCCTAAAATGGCAGAAAATTCATCCGCCAGTTTCCCTGGGACAACAAAAAATTTAGCACTGCACAGAATATCATTAATTTTAAAAGTTGCTACCACACATTAATTTAGATTCATTTTCTCGCCAGTTACAGTCACAATGGGTGTGCAACACTCCTCTACGTTGCTCTCCAAAAAGACACTTAGCATAGCGCTACTCAAAAGATTTATCGCAGATCCAGAATCGCATAATACAGTGATAGTTTTATTATTTACAATCATACTCGTCACAGGGAGACTGTACACTTGCGGGGAAAAAACACTATGTGCTGGGGTGGAGTCGTTCGGCTTCTGGGGGATCAGTCCGACCATCTCAGATCCAGCCTTATTTAGTTTAAAGGCACTTTAGGAGCACCCTGTGTACTGCTGTCACTACTAGGTTGATTTACATTTACATTATTAGCTTGATCCTCACTATTCCCTTTATTATCATAATTATCTCTACCCTTATTGTTATAATCATTCCTATCCCTACCACTATAATCATTTCTGCCCCTATTGTTATTTCCACTTCTACCCCTACTTCCCCTATAGTTAAAGTCCTGTCTATCCCTACCATTATAATTATAATCGTTTCTGTCTCTATTTTCCCTAAAATAAGTATTATCAGGTTGGCCAGGATACCCTCGATAATTGTTGCCATAGCCCCCACGGCCCCTATAGTTACTAAACCTGCCCCTACCATAATTGTTTTGATACCTAGCTTGCGGGCAATCTCGTGCAAAGTGACCTACCTCAGAACAGATGTAACAAGGAAAATTATGCATATTTGTTCTTTCCTGGCTCTGCATCTCGCCCCGTTTATCATTACTTTGCACCAAACTTTCAATTTTCAATGTGAGTAATTCTACTTGTTCCCTTAGTTTATTTATTTCTTGCTGCGACTGTTTCGATTCGCTTTTTGGGTGCACAGCGGCACACGCTACACTTTGTTGTACACACTGAGGTGTAAAAGGAGTACTAACGGCATTTTGCAGATTGTAGAAAGGGTTCACACTAACACCCCTACATGCTTTTTCTTCTAAAAGCGCAACTCTGGGGATTTCTTCGGGTGTTTGTGGATTTTTTGTGATAACCCCCCTCCTAATTTCAGGGGAAAGGTTACCAAGGAGCATCAAGTGCAAAATAGCATTCCTATTTTTTTCTACTACATCTCCCTGCAGCCCATCAATATCCAATGCTTTAAGCGACATATCATATACCCTATCACAGAAATCCTGCACTGACATATGGGGTGTTTGCTTGAAACTGAAAAAATTCAAGAGTGCTACATCCGGAGTGATATGGTGGGTATATCTTTCCTTAAAAATTTTTATAATATCATCTACTGTTTTACCCTTATTAAGCTTATATAATCTAGCTGCTCCCCCACTTACTCTACTAAACAAAGCAAACTTTTTTTCTTCCTCTTCCCATTTGAAAAAATTAGCCAAACCATCAAATTTTTCAAAAAATTCACTGAAGGGCACTGAATTTGCCTCACCGCTAAAAGGTGGAATGGAGGAAATATTTTCCATTAAGGCATTCTTTTTTTGGAACATTGCAAAATCTTTGATGTGTTCGTCGTGAGCCATAATTAGTACAAGAAAAATTTCAAGAGGGGTGCAAATATTCACAGAAAAGGAAATTCATAAAAAAAATACCAAGAAAATCTCTTAAAATTACACCAGTATGGAAAAAAATATCCACAGCAATCCTTAATCAGTAGTACAGAACCACACACTTACCTTTTACATATGTTTATATAAAAAAGCAACGAAATTTTAGAAAAAATAAACCAGGACAAAATTGTCGCGGCATCATTCTTGTAGTCACGCTACCATTCTTGTTGGGTGGTTTTTCTCTTCTTCTAATTACACTCCACTTTTAATTTACTCAAACAATTTTCTCCAAAGACATTAACCTAACCTCATATTTTTAAACAAGGTGTGAGCAGTTTACCACAAAATAGATGTTGTTACCAAAGAAAAGAAATTAAAAAAAATAAGCAAATATGCTTAGAGAAATACCAATTTAGTAAATTGAAATTTAGAGCAATTACCAACAAACAAAAACAGAATAGAGAGGAAATACATAAATTAACTTTAAGTATATCAGAATGTTACCATTAGAAATTGCAAGATTAAACCTTAATTCTTTAACAGTAACAACACCCTCAACCATTCACAACTTATGAAGAGAATACCACCAACAAGACTGGATTTGAAAATATAAGACACTCATAATAAAAAAAGGAAAAGTAAAATTTGATTACCACAGAGCCTGAAAGGTGAAAGGCAAACTCTTAAGTCTGCACCAATTTTAAACAATATGTTTTAATAATTTAAAAGAATGGAATAACAAAATTATGACTGCACTTTATACTCTCAAATCCAGGGGCCAAATAATCGTATAGTGTGTCATTAGCATTGAAAACTATAAAATCTGATGAATTTCACTTCTGACAAAATTCTTTCTTAAGCCATTCACTTATATACAAAATTTGTATTAATTATCCCAGAGACTACATAAATTTCAGTATTTATAAATTTTTTTTTCTTTATGAACAATGCTTACTCTTTTCAGAAGTTAATTACTTATATATAATACCCTTTTTTTTAATCAATCAGGGAACACATGTGCGAATGAATTTCCACCTAGAATGGATCTTGTTACCATATTACCTGACTCTCTAATTTAAAGAACTTAAGAATCAAAATAAATACAACTAGAAAAGTAAAGTAATAAAAGGGGTAACACATCTTAAAATTAATCCACAAAACAATCATAAAATGGAAGGGAAATGCATATAAAAAATAAAGGCCGTAAGTCGAAATACAAAAGGTAACAAAATCCTCAATTCATTTCGCACAGTATTCTTCACTTAATACTTGACCTAAATAATTATTCATAGTTATAAAATTTTAAGATACTTTTGTATTAATTTTACAAATCACTGCTATTAAACTTCTTCACGTTTAAAGATTAGATTAGTTAAACAGAAGAAAGAGAAACAAAGCAGATTATTACATTTAACATAATTTATTAAGTATCAGATCTTTTTTTTTTCTTTTTTAGTTTACTACTATTTTTAATCAATATATTGTAATGGTACTTTAGTGTGTAAATATCAACTGTAAATTTAGATAACAGAACTCATACTAATTTAGTTCTCAAAAATTCGAGAAGTCACTATTAATTCTCATAGGATTCTCCATTCAGTAAAAGTATATAAATAGATATTTTAGTAATTATTAATTGCACATTATTTACATTTTTTGCAATTGACATCTTTCAATATATCAAAGTATTAATGCAAAAATTACTTACATTACAGACCGCTAAACAGGAATTATACTGGCATCATGATTTTTACATTCTTCACTGTTATCCCATGGTTGGCAGTCCTCTTAAGGGCACAAATATTAACGCGTGAAAGTTGGAGGTACATAATAATGTCACACTGTTAGTTGCACGACTATCACTTCCCGATCACTGGAACCCTTGGGATGAGAAACGCCACTCCATACAGAGTCCCAAACACCTCCTGACGATTAATTTCTCCACTCTCTAGTCCAGCGTACGTTGATGATTACGCAAACAACCTTTTTTTTGTTTCACTGGTGGACCCACTGTACGCTAATAAATTTTCTGCTTTCGGTATACATTCAACCACTTCTTCAGAAAGACACGATGACTTGAAAGAAACAAGCCTTTGGCATTCGCTCGAGCAACTTTTCAATAGAAAGCCATGATGACATGAAGGTATACATAAGAGACTCCAATCTGTTGCATGTCATCGGACGGGCTCACTGTATCATTGATTCTATTCTGCGGACACTGCTCCATCAGAGATAGCTCGCACGGCGTACCACTTGGTTCACAGGGACTCCACGTTTCACCGGATAAACAAAAAATATCTCCGTTCTCTTTAGCATCTAGACTCCTTCTGCGCTCTCATCCTTTTCTTTTTTTTCCAGAAATTGAAAGAACTATCCACTGGACAGGGGGAGGGCTAAAAGAAAACCTCCTTTCCCCCTGCCCCCACTTACTAAGAGAAAAACATCACATCTTTATTCTCTGATACTCCTGCCTTAAGTAACTTTTTCCCCGTAGAGTGTAATAAAAATTCACACGTGCAATACTCTTGCTGACGTCAGACGCTCCTATTCGCTAATCTGGTAGGGTTCAACCACTTATCTAAAAGGTGGTGTAATCCACTTTCCACCTTATACATTTCTTTTAATGGGCTACCCATACTTTAAACACCAAGCAAACTATATTTCCTCACGGCAGTATCCCATAAAATTTCCAAAATTGTCTGTATGACAATAGCTTTTAAAAGGAGGGTTATAAATTGCACCAAGCATTTTATTTAAAAGGCTCATAAAATTTTATTTATATGGCTGGCCACCCAAGCAGGCGTTTTAGCTGCGATAATGAACGCAACACAAAAGTGTGGGAAACCCATCAGCAAAGTTTTTCCTGCACTTCACGCCATACGAATAAAAGCGGGGGTTTTCTCTGGTCACAGACCAGCCCAGCTGCCAAGATAAGAATTCGTATAAGCAATTCTGTGAAAAGACAAACGGTGCACCTGTTTCATTTCCACTCCCTTGTTTGGTATTGAGAAACACTGCTCCCTTTTTTTTCTTTTTTTTTTTGTCTTTTTACTCTGCCCCAAAACATGAAACAAATACGCAGAACAATATTGTACTTTAAGAGTTCTAACAAGGATATAGGGGGTTTATATAAATATAATTTGATAATATTTAGGTACTGGAATATTTTAAAATATACTGTAACAAGAACCTTAACATGATAATTTTCGAATATTTGTACACTTATTTTTTTACTATAGTTTCTGCACTGTTAATATGCTGTGGTCATCGTAAAAACTCCTTCTATACCATTCTAATATATTCATTTATAATAGCATAAAAAATTATTGATATGAAATGAAGCATAGTGCATTTCGTCGAATTTTACACGTGAATAAAGTGACCAGTTAATTAAAAGAAAAACACAACAGTGTCCGCTCTTGGGTATTAAAACTTAAAGTTATATCAACCTATGCATTTTAATGATTAAATTCAAATACAAAAATTTGTGCATTTCTACACAACTGAAAAAAAAGTATAGAGGTGTAATGTTCAACTCTAAAAGCATAGGGCTAATGTTCCAAAATCTGACCAAAAAAATAGACGGATGTGGCAATCCCAAAACTATCTTCTATCTCATACATGTTAATACTTTCTGAAAAATACAGCATAGACGCGCCATCAGTTAGATGATTTACCCCAAAATCTAACCAGCAACAACTTTTGTGAAAGTTGTAATAAGGGATAAGTTGCAACTTCTAATGGAATTTGAAGTTTTGAAAATCCGTCCATCAGTTTTTGAGATAGAGCTACTACGGGAATCAGGAAAAGTTCTGCATATCAGCGCCACCTGTTGGGCGATATATACCAGAACCTAATAAGCAAAAACTTAAATCAACTTGGTAAATGAATCTGAAGTTTGATTAAAATCTGTGCATTACTTCTTGAGATAAAACTATTTCGGGAATCAGGAAAAATGCAGCATAGCAGTACCACCTGTTGGGCGATTTACACCAAAACGTAGTCAGCGCCAACTCATATCAAGACTAACTGAATCTGAAGTTCCATAAAAATCCGTGCATTAGTTCTTGAGATAGGACCATTACGCAAATCGTAAAAAATGCAGCATAGCAGCGCCACCTATGGGGCAATTTACACCAAAATGTAGTCAGCACCAATGCATATCAAGGACTAAATGAATCTGAAGTTTGATGGAAATCAATGAAACTCAAATGAAACTCAAAATTGTATTAGGATCAATTTATGTCGAAGTCCAATAGAATATTCAGTTTATGGAAATTCCGAACATTAGTTCATAAGATACCACCATGATCGTCATCACGAAAAGCACAGTATAACATCGCCCTTTGTTGGGTAGTTTACATCCAAGCTTGTTCAGCATTTGTTTATATCAAGCTCTAACAGTAAAATAAGTTTTATAAAATTATGTGCATAACTGCTTGAGATATAGCTATCGTAGAAATCTTGACAAGCATCATAGCAGTACTATCTGTTCTGCGATGAACACCTAAACTTAATCAGCATGGAAAAATGCAGCATAGCAGCGCCACCTGTTAAGCAATGTACATTCAAAACTAATCAGCATCCATTTATATCAACGTGTAACTAAATCTAAATTTTTATTAAATTCCGTTCATTAGTTCTTGAGATAAAGATGACCACAAAATTTGTATCATATACCGACTAATAGATAGACAGTCATACAGACTTTTCGTCGAAATAGTCTAATCGTGTTTCGGACATACCAAAATTTGTAAATTCATCAAAAAACGTCGAAAATTTTCCCGATTCCAGACGTTCTTCCTTCATAAATAGATGAAAGTAAACAGAGAAAAACATCGTTATGTGGCCGCTTTGAAAATTATTTATTTTATTAACTTTTTTAAACTTGTAGACAAATTCACTGTATATATAGTTTATGTTATCCGCTTCCTTCTTTTGTTTGACGCTGTTTTGAAAAATGAATTTGAGTGTACAGTTGTGTAGAAAAAAAAGTAAACATCCCCTACTAACTCCTCAACAAATTATCGTAGAAGAAAGTTACTGGTATCGAACGATTGGAATTAAAGTCTATTTTTAAATGTATATAAAAATTGCTTAGGTGGGCATTTACTATTAAAACGAAACCAAACTTCATTTTTTTCAATAGCAATACCCAATTTTAACAAGATATTTCAAATATTCCGTTCAAACTATGCTTTGAACGGAATATTTGAAATATCTTGTTACACCAAACACACCAAATTTCAAGTCATTTGAACAATAAGTTTTTGAATTATAAACATTCAAAATTGAGTGCCTCTAATGTTAAATTAACATTGTCATATTTTTATTAATATCTCCTGAAATTATGCTCCTAATGTGCTATTTCTTTTGTGTAGCAATAATACTAAAATACCCAAACATAAATACGATGAATTTGCATTTTTTATAATTTTATGATATGAATTATGAATTATTAAATTAATATTGGAAAATATTATGAATTGCAACCTACAATTTTTTTGATGGATTTAGATTTATTAAATCCTGCTTTATGGAAATCCAAATTTTCACATTTTTCTTCCAAGTTGTTTTCAAATTATACTTAAAAAACGGCAAAATGATGCTTTAAGGGGACGTCTATGATAGAATAAGTGACTAGATATTTCGAAATTTCTGATGCTATTCTTTAATCTAGCACTCTTCAATGACTGCTTGAGTGACACTTAGACTAATGCAATACGGGCGTCTTTTTTGCTGCTTTTTGCTTGCGTATTATCCATTCACAATGCTATAGCATTCTGAATGGATAATACATAAGCAAAAATCCCTGGCGGCCTGGCCTACAGGCAGAGGTAGATTTCGAAGTTAAGTATAGTAATTTCATCAACAAAAACTAAATCATTATTAGATACAAATTCACTTTAACAGTTTTATCTGTCTGCTTTTGACGAGTTTTTATATCCTTTTTATAAAATAGCTGGTTTTATCAGAATCATGTTAAGGCGATATTAAAAAAAATATTTTTTCATGCTCAACAACTCGAAATTTTCTGGCACATTTTCAGATTCATTTTTAATAAAAAAAAATATGAAACATGCTGACGTGATTTTTGAAAAGATTTATAAGCGACCTGTGTTTTTCTTTTTCTTTAAATTAATTAAAACTTGATTAATAAACAATTAATTTCTCTGTAGGGCAATATTTTTCGTTTCTAACACAATCGCTTCGGGAAATTCTGTTCAAAATGCCCACTTTAACATCATTTTTCGAAATATATTTTGCCTCTATCAAAAAATCGATCATTACTGTACATTATATAGTTTCTGAATAAGAGAATCTAGCAATTGGGTGCGTTTGAGAGCAAAAATGAATTTAAAAATGAGTAAGAAAATAAGCAGTTTGGATTTGAATGCACCCTTAATAAGATGAATTTTTCTTCAACCGCTATGTATTTTTAATTTGTTTTTGCTGTAAGAATTGGCCCTATCAAAAACTTGTCTATATAAATGTTGAAGACAATATTAAGAAGATATATGATAAATTCATGGAGATTTTATATCTTGTGAATTGATGGGGTTAGGAAAATTTTTCTTCTTCAACCCCCCTTCTTTGTTTTCGTTTTTATTTATTTTTTTTGCGGTACGAATTGGTCCTATCAAAAACTTGTGAATATAAAAGTTGTAGAAAATATTAAAGAAATGTATAATAAAATTAATTGGATTTGATATCTTGAGAATTGACAAAGTAAGGAATTTTTTTCTCCCAAAAACCCTATTTTTTGCGCCCCTTGAGCCTATTTTAAATTTTATCAAAAATTTGTGATGCATGAATTTTTGGCGCTATTTTTAGAAGTAATAAAAACTTGAAACTGATTTGATATGTACAAAAATTAAGAAGTTATGGGTTTTTTTCGGTTTTCACAAAACCCCTCCCTATTTCCATCCTATATATTATATATATATATATATATATAAAGTTTTTTACTGAGGGTGGTTTTGGGTTCTAGGGGTCATGATCGGTGTAGATCTGCAAAACTGTTTCAGAAATTTCAACCTAGGAACGATCCCAATAGGTAGTATTCCATACGATATCTACCTAAAAAGCAGCAAAAAAAAAAACAAAAAACAAAACAAAAAAACGCCCGTCTGACATTGGTCTTAAGATGCCTTGATCAAGAAGAGAGCTCTCTTGGTCTACAATGGAGTACCGAACTTGAATTTGGATACAGCCCCTAAAATAAGCTGTTTTTAAAATAATTAATTTCTCGGAAACTTATCGTACGAATTGGATAAAAATTTGTTTGTGCGCTAATTGAAGGGTGTACAGTTCATTTATGCCGTCATAATTGTGTACTGCTATTGAAAAAACGACGTTATGGTTCGTTTTAATATGTAGATGCCCCCCCCCCCCTAAGCAAATTTTGTATACATCATTTAAAAGTAGACTTTATTACCAATCGTGTGGTACCAGTAACTTTCTTCTACGATAATTTTTTGCAGAATTACTAGGGGGTGTTTACTTTTTTTTTTTTCTACGACTGTATGTTTATTTGATTGTATGCAATTGTGTGTTTATTAATTTGAAAATATTATATACTCTATGTAAAGAATGAAATATGCCCTTCAAGGGCATTAAAATACTTCAGATATTCCCTTTTACCCCCTTAGGTAAAGATGGAATTTTGTAATCGCTTTTTAAATCACTTCTTGGTATGCTAGAATTATAAAAAATTACATTCAGAGGTGTGTTTCCGTTGGCAACACAACGTTTTAATTCTAAAATAACACATTAATTTTAAATGTTCCTTCCCGTTCTCTCGCCATAGGCGATAAATGTCCAAATCTTTTCTGTAATGCGCACAATTGCATGGGAGTTGAAAAAAAAACAATGGATTTAATCATGCGCCAATAAATCGAGAAAAAATGCCAAATCGTTGGCATAAACTGCAACAATAAAACATTTTAGTGGCTAAAAATAAAAATTAAATTAAAAATTCAGAGAGTGATACTAAAAAGTATGGTTTTATCAATCAATAATTTTATATTAATTAATTTAGGATTATATTTTGAGAAATCAATTTAGAAATCCTAAAAATGTAGTTTTAATAATGCTTCATTTTTCTGCCCTGTTGCTCTATCTTAAATACACACACACACACACACACACATGTATATATATATATATATATATATTATATTAAGATATTTATTGATAATTGTCAATATTATGTTGCATATTTTAGAATAATATTTATTTGCAATCGTAATCACATTTGGTTTAAAATACGTTATATCTACAGTTATATTCGTTTTTTGTACTAGATGGCAGCACTATACACTATTTTAGTCATGTACTCAATTACTTAATTATATATTGTCTTTCTTAAATATAATTTCTTATATTTCCAGCAAGAGGGTAGCATTAAATAATTATTTATTTTGTTCTATTATTATTAGGCTGCTTGGACTCTTAAATTTAACTTATAATGATTATTATCTATTAATTATTAATTGTTTAATATTAAACACTTCTTGTAATTTATAACAGGATCAATATTATAGAATGTAGTAATTATTATTATATGGACTATCGGAAGCGGTACAAATTGTGTTAAGGTGTTATTTGATGATTATAAATATTAAGTTGCATATTTTGGAGTGATATTTATCTGTAGTCTAAATGACATATTAGGTTTTAAATATATTTAATCTGTTATATTCGTTTTTTTTTCTATCCTAGATGGCAGCACTAAACAATATATTAGTCAGTTTCTTGATCATTTATTGTCTTTCTCAAATATAACAACTTATAATATCAGTTAGATGGCGCTTTAAATAATTATGTATTTTATTCTAATATTATTAGGTTGCCTTGGACTCTTAATTTAAAATTATATTTGTTATTATCTATTAATTATTTATTGTTTAATTTTAAACAAATTCCTGTAATTTATTCCAGGATCTTTATTATCGATTGTAATAATAATTATTATGCTAACTATCTCTTGCGGCAACCGTGGCATTAGCTTTTAACTGTGTCAGTACTTAAGCGGGATTTTAAGCTAAAGTACGTAACCTGTCTGTGACAATGTTACTGTCTTGGCTGTACTCGTGCTGGGTTTGTATAAGATTTAATTTGTTTCATTTTTTAATTGTTTTTATGGTAGTGGATTTCACATTGTTTAAATTTTTTACATGATTGTTTCATATTCTCTGGTGCTTAGTCGATCGGGTGCATAATGGAATTCAATATTTGCTTATTGCTGAATTCCGTTACAGAAATCGACTATGTTTTTTGCTCATAAATGTATTTTATGTGCCCGTGATCAAGTGAAATACCTTATAAGCTTCCGGCTTCATTCATCCATTTTATCTCTTGTATGTTTATGTTACGGCTTTTTCTGGTTCAACATTATTTAGCTGGATTTATTATGTATTGTCTTTAATCAGACTTTATCAAAAATTGTTTTTTATTCTTTTCTTATATGTTTCATATCGATTTATTGCCAGCAACATGCTAGTGAATTTGTTGCATTTAATAAAATTCTGTATTACTAGTTACATGTTCCTTCTCTATTCTGTTAAATGTCTGAGTTATGAATATTTGCTATAGTATAAATTTAATTTTAATTATGGGAAATCGATGACGTTTTGTTATATATTATGGTTATATATATATATATATATATACTTATTAAATAAATTCACTCGCTTGTGCTTTATATTAAGCGTAAAAAAATCTGCGGAGTTTTCATAATCGAGTTCAATGTCCACGCGAAATTAATGTATTGTAAGGGGCATTCTTGGGAAAGCCAAAAAGTTAGGCGAGAATTTCAAAATGACCATTGAATGCTTATAAAAGAGGTTTTTTATTTTTTTAAATCTATTTTTATTTTTCTACTTATTAAATACAACGGACACAATTGATTTATTTTGTCTCAATATTTTCATATGGGTTCTTTAATAAGTAGAGTTTCTCATGTTTTGAATTATTAATAAATTTTCGGATTTAAAAATGATTATTAAACCGATTATCATCTTTAAATCAAATCTGGTCGTACAGTCATAATTTTGAATAAAAATTTTAAACACTGTCCTCTGTAAAGCACTGTGTTTAAACTAGTCTTTTCTGCATAAAAAAAATAATTAATGTGCACTTTATCCAGATTCTGAAGCAGTACTGTGAATTTTGGAATGATCAAAACTTTAAATGCAACTATTTATATAGAGTTCTGTAACGAATACGTTATATTTAAAGATTATTACACTAGGTGCAGCACTAGCCGTCAGTCCCTCATATTCCGCGATTAGAGACTGTCAGTTTTCCCCGCAGAATTTGTCACGAGACACGATTCGAAGAGGTTATGAAATGTACGCATATTGCGTTATTTATTTCTTCGTAGAGTTCTTCTACCAGACGCGGGCTGAAGAGGTTGTTGTTGCCTCGCAGAGAGGTTCATGAGATGCGGGAAGAAGGTGGAGTGGTGAGAAATGTACGTGTTTGTTATGTTTCCCCCGCGGATTTCTTCTGTCATTCCTAATTTTGTAAATATGTACAGTCGTGGAAAAAAAAGTAAACACCCCCTACTAACTCCTCAACAAATTATCGTAGACGAAAGTTACTAGTACCGAACGATTAGATTTAAAGTCTACCTTTAAATGATGTATATAAAGTTTTCTTAGAGGGCCATCTAAATACGAATACAAAATTCAATTTTTTTTCAATTTCAATACCCAATTTTAACGAGATATTTCAAATCTTCGGTTCAAAGTATGCCTAGAAACCAAATTTCAAGTCATTTCAATGATAAGTTTTTGAATTATAAACATTCAAAATTTAGTGCTTCTAATGTTAAATTATATTTTTATATTTTTTTATATCTCCTGAAATTATGGTCCTAATGTGGCAGTTTTTTTTTCAATAATCAATACCCAAACATAAATACGCTGAATTTGCAATTTTTATAATTTTATGATATGAATTATGAAATTAATATTCGAATAAATTATGAATTGCAAACTACAAATATTCTTATGGATTTAGATTTATTAAGTCCTGCTTTATGGAAATCCAAAATTTCACATTTTTTTCCCGGGTAGTTTTCAAATTATGCTTAAAAAACGGCAAAATGATGATTTAAGGGGCCGTCTATGATAGAAATGAGTAGATATTTTGAAATTTATTCTGCTGCCTTGTAATCTAACAGACTTCACCGACTCCTTGAGTGGCACTTAAGGTGTTCTGATCAAGAAGGGGGCTCTCTCGGTTGACAATCGAGTACTGAACTTCAATTTGGATACAGTCCTTAAAATACACTTGTTTTAAAATAATTAATTTCTCTGAAACTTATTGTACGAATTGCATAAAAATTTATTTTTAGGCTAATTGAAGGATGTAGATTTCATTTATGGTGTCAGAATTGTGTACTGCTATTGAAAAAAATAAAGTTATGGTTCGTTTTAATATGTAGATGGCCCCCTAAGCAAATTTTATATACATCATTTAAAAGTAGACTTTATTTCAAATCGTTCGGTGCCAGTAATTTTCTTCTACGATAATTTGTTGAAGAGTTAATAGGGGGTGTTTACTTTTTTTTCCACGACTGTACATCCATCCTGTAAATAGAAATATGTCGTGTAGTACAAAAGTTCCATTAAACATTCTTTTCTACTATAGTCTAGAGTGGAGTGTCCTTTTGAAGCCATGGGTTCATTATTTAAAATTGTGGCACCTACTTAGAGAAAGTGGCTGCTGTAGTTCTATTTTTTTAAATCCACGTCCAAAAAATTGCAACATTAACAAACTTTTATTTAAAGAAAACAGCATAATGCGACAGTAAGTAATAGCATTCGCACGTTTAAAAAAATCTTAAACCTTTAGTTACAAGAAAAAAAAGGCTTTTTTTTTTTCTAATGAAAATATTCGATTATTTCTATAAGAATAAAATCTATGTTTATATAATATACTGACGCAAATACTAGTTGTAATTATATGAAATTCCTTTTTATAGTCAAACTTAACAAAGTTACATGAAATATTAATTGATCACGTTCTTCACCAGACCGTTCAGAAAATATGCTATTTCTCATTTTATTATGAAAACCGTTTCACTGGGTTTATACAGCATGCCACTAATTTTGAATGCAGATTTTATTTCAAGACTTTATCACAATTTAAGACATTTTATCACACTTCAACGCTTTTTCACACTTTAAGAATTTTCTTTTTCAAAAATTAAAACATCATACCATAATTTCTCTCCGCTTTATTTTAAATGTTTAGTAATTTCGCATCATAGGTTTCATATCATAGGCTTCGCATCATAGACTTTGCATCGTAGACTATGCATCATGACCACATTTTTATGTTGCCAAATAACACATTACTCAAATCCTACCGCAGATAGGGCCCCACCAGTGGCTGAGAGGTTCTGCTCTCGAAGCTGGTAGACGGGAAGTGCTGGGTTCGATCCCAATCGCGCCCGTCGGCCTAATCGTTCGGAGTTTTCGTGGTTTTTTTCGAGCCGTGGATCTTCCATGCGTTAATACGGATTAGGTTCCCTTAGAAAGACCCCCACGGAGGGCACTCCCCCCGGGCCTATATCCCTCGTGTAGATAATTGGCCGTCAAAAATCAACCCAACTCAACCTACCGCAGATATTGAATACACATTAATGTCATTTATTGCAATAACGTTTAGATATGATCAGCACTTTTAATTTTCGCGCTTCTATGACCCTTCTCTAAATTTTTTCGTTTTCTTTTTACATAAACTTATTTCTGTAATTGAGACTTCTTTCTGCTGCCGTTTGAGCAGAGAACAGCTGAGAACTAAGATCAGATGAATAGAAGAATCATCTTTTCAGTTCATAACATTCACAAACAATGAAAATCAACTTTCATTCTAAAAAAGATTCGATTTTCAACTCGTTTAAATTAATAATAATTTAAATTAACTCGTTAATTAATTGTTTGAAATATGTATAAGTGTATAATTTCTGCATATAGACTTGATTCATATAAGAATGGGATACATTGAAAAGAAGGCTTGTGTCGGACACTACACTGTAAAAAAAAATCTGTAAAGTTACTAAGAATTTTCTAGGAAACTGGGATGCGTAGAATTTTTTTATGTAACGGCAGTAACAAAAATCCATATGACAGATACACGTTTGCACTGAAAATCAAAAAAATATCTAAGGTTACTAAGAGCTTTTTACGAAACTGGGATGCCTAGAGCTTTTTATGTAACTGCAACCCGGGTTACAGATAAAAATTTAGAAAGATTACTGTAATTTTAGTAGATTATTTTGTAAAGCTATAGATTTCTGTAGCTTTACAAAAACTAGTTTAGCTGATTTCCATCTATTTTTTGTACAGTGTGCAGATAAAATTTTAGTAAGCATACAGATTTCTGCAACTTTACATCTGTAGAAATACATCTTTTTTTTTTAACAATGTACGGTTCGTCAGCTAAGATAGTTCCTAAGACACAAAAAATTAACAATAGCTGTGGTTTTTATAAAGCAATAAGTAAGGATGATGGCAGTGCGGGGCACTTTTAAACTATGATTATTGAAAATAAGAATGAAACACTGGAACTGAGTGGGTTGATACTATTCCCAAGATATTAACTGAATTCAAACTCTAAATTACAGCAAAATGGTTAGGGTCAGGTGGGGTAAAATGGGTAGTTGGAAAATATTGTTTAATTTTTTCAATTTTCTTAACATATTTATAGTTTTCAAAATTGCTTTTATCTCCTACTTTATTTTTTTTTATAGTTTGTTCTATTTGAGTGGCAACAGTAAAACCATTTGAAGACAATTTCATGCTACATGTGCTCTGATTAAACTTCTTCCTGCAACTCATAATATTTCATATAAACTCATTTGTTTGATCTCATTTTATTCTTTAAGCACTTATAATACTTTTCCAAATTACAAACAATAAATTGTCTTTTGTTTTTGTTGTTTTATCTTAAATCTTATAAATGGGGTAAAATGGGTATAGTGTTAGGCTTAAAGTTTGTACTATTTTTAAAGTGTTACATAAAACTTTCCTGAATAAAATTCTTTATTTTACTGGAATTAGAATAGAATTAGTTTTAAAAATACATTTAAATGTTTATATAATCCACAGTGCGTTATTCTCAAGATCGGAAAGACTTGAAATTCTATGTACATAATTTAGGCAAATCATTGACCATTTCTAGAAATATATTATATAAATCGCCAAAACACTCGCTAAATTATACAAATTGACACAATTTTTATTTTAAATAACGAAAGAACAAATAAATTAGTATAACATTAATAAATATACAAATAAAAAGTCGAAATAAAAATAACTTGATGACGTAAACACGTGTAACTTGCTTAAAGTCAAGTGAATGTGACATTTACGATCAACCATTATTGGCATTTAATCTTATAGTTTGGCGATAGATTTTTGGTCGACGGGATAACTAAGTAAGGTACAGATGTCATATTCGCCCCATATTGGCGCGATTTTTTTCTGACGCCAATATCATATAGTCAACGGGTACTTTACTTGCGCCTAAATGTCGTTATTTTACTGGATGTGGTAACCCGGATTATGTTGTTTATGCTGTTCATGTTTTCGCCAAATTGGCAACCGAAAAATATCGCGCCAATAGGGGGCGAATATGACATCTGTACCCTAAGTAATACCAAAAATGCATATGTAACTGGTATTTGAAAATGAGGTTTTCGCCAAATTTTCGTAAAAAAAAAAAAAAAAAAAATCACCTATGACATCTGTTCAAATATTACCACTCGAAAAAAAAAATGCTAACTGGCGAGTTGAAAAAAAGCTATTGGCGAGATTTGCATCTGGCTAGCGTAACAGTACCAAGAATTCTTTGCAACCATGGAAATTTTATGTAGTTTAATCCAAAAAAAAAAAGTTGATTTTTTAATCAAAATGTAAAACTTACGGTCCCATATTGGCTCGATTTTTTTCTAACGCCAATGTCATATACGGAACGGGCACTTAACTGGCGCCAAAGTATCGTTATTTAGCTTGATATGGTAAACCGGATGTTGTTGTTTATGCTGTTGATGCGTTCCCCAAATTGGCGTTGTTAAAAAATAGCGCCAATATGGAACGTATATGTCATGTGTGCCAAACTTTCATATGAACGGCGAAGGGATCAGACCGTATTTGTTTATGACAGTTGATGACTTGAACTATTATAATATAGATGAAATGATGGCGACAGAATAATATCAGGCGACTTATCACCAGTGCTTGGCTAACATTAAAGTACCAAAATGGCACCTAGAGTATAAAAAGCGAAGTGGTCCGCCTGGAACTGTTGATGATAGTCACATGACTTAGGCTATTGTTATAGAGATTGTTTTAAAATACCGGGAGACAAAGACTCTGTATACTTAATTTATTTTATTTTTGCTTCTTTTCAAAAGTTTAACTGATCATCTTTAATCAAAAACAAAAACAACCATTGGATGTCTTAACAGCAACTGATTCGCCCTTAAATTTTTGCAATCAAGGGGAATTGAATGGAAACCCGTTTACAGGGAGATCTTCACAGCTTTTTTCAGTATAATTCAATCTTCTCTAATATTTTTAAAACCCATCAGATTAGCGTGTTTTTAGATTCTGCGGTGTCTGGACGAGGGTTGGCGAGCGTAACTTGCAGGGGGCAGAGCTCCCTAGTTAGACTATAATGTGGAGAAGATATCCCCGAAGTAAAAATAAATGTACCTATCTATAGATGCATGATTGAAGGTCCAGTATTTGGGAAAAAAGACAAACAAAGAATTCATTGGCAAAATTAGTAATATTGAAGAAGATGAAACATGAATATGAAGTAAAATTCTTGGAAAAGTATAAGATTGGTTGCATTTTATGCTTTCCCTGATGCTGAAGGTACAAGGGTATATGTCCATTCATTACTCTTTTGACCAATAGAGCAAATTTTCAGAACTACTTCCAATTATTTTATTATTAAGATAAAAACTGATATGACTAGTTAAATATTATTGTGTTTTACTCACATAAAATATATCTAATTTCAAACGAGAAGAATTTTACTTGTCTACGTAATAAATCAAAATTTTGTCAAATTAGATATATTAGATACATAAGAGTAACAATGAACATTCTCGCAGATTATATATTTTTTAAAAAGCAGATAATATGAACATTAAATGAACCAACATTTAAAGATCTGGGTCATTATGGTTTTGATAGACTTTTAATGCTTATAATGTAACAGAGTGAGAATAAGAATTGAAAAAAAATGTAGAAAGAAAATGTTTTCATTTTCACCTAAGCTTGATTCACGGTAAGTTTCTCATTTATCAATTAACTTAAATTCCATATAAAAAAATGGTGACATTTTTTAAGACATATATAACAATATTTTTCCATATTACTTCATTATATAATCTCTGGCAAATCTATTTATACAGTATTTATTGTTAAATCTTTATATACCCATTTTACCCCACACTATACCCATTTTCACCTGCATGAGGTAAAATGGGTATAGCAAACATATACCTGTTAAATGTTTTGTTGCAGACATACTTTTGCAGCCTAATAGATAAAAATTGTGTACTTTCATTCCAAGAATGTGCAATGTAAAGAAAATACCAAAAAAAGTTTTAATTATTTAACATTTGCCAGAAAATTTTAACTGAACATCTAAAAATAGTGAATTTTATACACATTTTACTCCACCTGACTCTACCCTAATAGTTCGCAGTAAATAAGAAAAGTTCACTTCTAGCTCACTTAAAATGTCATTATTAACTCTGCAAATAGCATTTTAAAAAAGTCGCTTTAAATACTTTAATGCAATAAAAAGGGAACCCCGTAGATTTCAATTGTCTTTATTTAAAATATCAAATGCCAACAACACATTACCATAATATGGGTAACACTCAACTGAAGATTATATTACTGACTACTCATACGTGAGAGGCTCGATCAAGGTCAAAATGGGTATAGCAAACATATATATCTGTTAAATGTTTTGTTGCAGACATACTTTTGCAGCCTAATAGATAAAAATTGTGTACTTTCATTCCAAGAATGTGCAGTGTAAAGAAAATACCAAAAAAAGTTTTAATTATTTAACATTTGGCAGAAAATTTTAACTGAACATCTAAAAATAGTGAATTTTATACACATTTTACTCCACCTGACCCTACCCTAATAGTTCGCATTAAATAAGAAACGTTCAGTTCTATCTTACTTAAAATGTCACTATTAACTCTGCAAATAGCATTTTAAAAAAGTCGCTTTAAATACTTTAATGCAATAAAAAGTGAACCCCGTAGATTCCAATTGTCTTTATTTAAAATATCAAATGCCAACAACACATTACCATAATATGGGTAACTGGATTCACTTCTAAAACCTTATTTATACCTGCTAGATGACCACAGATACCTAATTATCATATTATTGTTCGAAGTAACAGAGAAAGCCAGACTCCCAAGGATACATGCGCAATTTGTGAAAATAAAAGATGTGAAAAAAAAAACTGGCTAGTTCACGCACAAATGTTAGAAACAGGACAGCACTTTCACACACAAAACTCATAAATCCCTTTCATCATAGGCTTCTTTAATAATATAGAAGCTAGACACTTATGCTACAAACTGTATCTATCTGTATTATAAAGCACAAACGCATCTGTGCGTAACGCTGACGTCATTTTGCGAATAGCAACAGCAGACGATCAAATTTCGCTTTTACTGAAATTTGTGCAGTTTTTTAAACTTATAAGCATCGCATAATTTTAATTTTTATACCCTCGAATAGGGAAAAATCTACTTTCAAATGCAATTTGTTTGAAAACTGTATCGCCATTTACTCAAATTTATTGCTTTAAAAATCAAGCATAATTTTTTTTCAAATCTATCTCTATCTTATGCGGACGATTGTGAAACATAAATCAGTTTGCACTTTAGTTAATATAAATAGCGCATTATTTGTTTTCAGCTTATATTCTATGACGAAATTAAAACATCCATTAATCAATGAGTAAAACAATAAAATATAAATAAAACACAAATTTCAGACATGTTATCGAATTTATCCCTCAAACCACTGAAATGAACCGAATCAAAAAGGCTGATTGTAAATATCGATCTTTGATAATCTTTTCGATTGTTAAATCCTGATATGAGACCAATAGGAAAATATAGCTTTTAATACATTTCGAAACTTCATTTGACCGCATTATTGCTTTTTTTTATATAAATATCATTTTTAGTATCGTTAATGTGCATTCTAAAAAATGTACTACATGTAAAAAATCTATTAAGGTTGTTTTTAATAAAAGGCAGTAGATCCGTGCAAAGTTTTTTCACCGCAGTCATTGAGATTATTTGTTGATACGTTTTTCCAATACCTGAATTTTTAAAAATCAAACAACGCGTTTTAACGATATATAAATAAATTACATCAAAACCCTCTTGCAGAACCTTTCGAAAAATACCGCTGTGCTTTTAGTATGGGCAGAGAAAAAAGGATAGTGATATAAGAAATAATATATATGATGGTTTTCACCAATATTTTGTTACCCGTGTAGCCCTGGTTTATCCCCTAGTTAAATTTAAAAGAGGTGGTTCAATGGAATATTTTAGACAAACATTTGTTGGCTATAGTTATTTATCATAGTCGTTAAGACGTAACCATATACTCTGTATAATCATATAGAATAACAATAGATTGCAAATGGAGAAATGATAATTTCGACTCAGATTTCAAATAATAGTACTATTTCTCGCTCTAAGAGGGAAATACTGATTTATTCCATACAACTAAGTGCCTCAAATTCAAAATTAAATAGTGTGATTGTTAGTGAAATCATAATATAGTAATCTTCACCAAAACGTAGGTTTATATTGTAAGTAAATTTTCTATCATTTTTTCTAGATATGAGACTTTTTCAAAACGACTTTCGTTTTAGAAACTTACATAAACTATCTTAATTTTTTGCCATATTCTTAATGTGTCAAGCTTTATTACAGTTGGATTATATTCTAGTTATACAATTATAATTTTCTCTGTATCAGATTTATTTAAAGCAATAAGTAAGGATGAAGGCAATAGTGCAAATACGATTTATTAAATTACGATTATTGAAATTATGTTCCAAGCACTGAAACAGAGTGGGGTAATACTATTCCCAAGATAATCACTAAATTCAAACTCTTAACTTACAACAAAATGGCTACCCTGATACTTCGTAGGAAATAAGAAAAAGTTCACTTCTAGGTTACTCAAAATGTCACTAGGAACTCTGCTAATAGCATTATAGAAAAGTTACTTTAAATGTTTTAATTGTCTGAGCGAAGCGAAGGCTAATACACAACGCGGTATTACTTTCCGGTCAAAAACAGCTACGATGGATATTAAAATCTTTCGTAAAACCTTTCGTCAAGCATAACTCAAAAAATATTTGTCGGATTTCGGTTCTGGTTTTACCAGAAGGTACCTATGAGGGTAACCTACTGAATGCACCTACTATGAAAAATAAATTCTAATTCGTTTAAAAATTATATTAAAAAAAACTGATAAAAAAGCACAATTTATCTACATACATCACGGAAATTTAGTGTATGTCATTTTCACCGGCTGGATGCTTTCGTAGAAAACCGAATTATTGCACATGGAGCAAAGACAATATGCCCGCACTAATATTAAAGTGCAAAAAAAACATATTTAAATTTAATCAAACAGGAAAATTAATCTGGATTTTTTTTTCTATTTCAAAGAAAAAAGCCATAATAAAGTAGGATTTTAGATTTTACGATAATCTACTCAATAGCATTTTTTAATCGCCAAAAGCAACCAACATTTATATTTTGCGCGTGAAAATTGGAAAAAGTTATTTTATGTTTAAATAAACAATTTTTATTTGTGGCATCATTTATTCTTAATTTATTAACCATTTGGAAAAATGGTTATTGTTCTCGTCAGGATGGGAAATCAAAAGCCTATCTGAAGGTTTTCATTGGTTTAATCTGCATTTTATTCGTGTTCTGTTTGGTCTATACAGTAATCTGTATTTCCTTTAATTTCAACAACGATGGATACCTTCTGTTGCCACTCTGACAAAAAAGTAATAAAAACTACAAAAAAAAAAAAATAATAATACCTCAGAAACAAATTGAGATACAGCTTTCAAACAAATTGCATTTAAAAGTACATTTTTTTCTCTATCCGACGGTGTAAAAAGTAATATTGTCGGATGTTTAGAAGTTTAAGAATGAAATTTCATTTAAAACTGGAAATCTGGAAATCTTTCTTGGAAATCTGACGATGGAAAAGCCTTTTCCCGAACAGCCAATGAAATGCTTGGATATTTACGTAAGTTTCAGGTGGATAAAACTTAAGTTTCATGAAATATGACGGGTTGCAGGCGATATTTTTGGCTTGCAATTTTTACGTGTAATAACACTATTAATGTTTAATTCATGGCGTACGTAATGTAGGATCAACTCCGTGCGATTTTTTATGTCTTAAATTTTAGTCTTCGAAAAAATCATTTTCCAAATGGTCGTTGTAATTTGTTAAATTGCATTTATTATTATTATCTTTATTTTTGTCTTTTTAGTATTTTAAATGAAATTTGGGTGCTTGTTAGTTATCTCGTCGACCAATTTCGCCAAATTATATAAATCGCCAAACCACCCGCCAAAGGATACAAATTGACATAATTTTTATTTTAAATAACTTTTTTTTAAAATAACTTAATATTAATTCTAAATAACTTAAATATTTTAGAGAACAAATAAATTAGTATAACATTGATAAAAATACAAATAAAACGTCGAAATTAAAATCACTTGATGACATAAACACGTGTTGTCAAGTGAATTTGACATTTACGATCAATCATTATTGGCATTTAATCTTACAATTTGGCGACAGTAATTTGGCCGACGGGATAACTAACAAGTACCGAAATTTGTACTTTTCCAGAATAGGCGTCTTATAGGTAAAGAAAATGGGTTTGGCGAGAGAAGTAAACCTTTTCATGCATATTTTCTGGTAACCTACTCATTCTTTCATGTACCCAAGCAATTTTTTACAATTAATTTAGTGTAAACAAGACATTTACGCACAGATGTCACATACGCACCCCGTTGGCGCGATTTTTTTTCAAACGCCAATGTCATATACGCACCGGGGTACTTAACTGGCGCCAAAGTGTCGTTATTTTGCTTGATGGTAACCTAGATGTTGTTGTTTATTTATTAATAAATTGTATATTTACTTTTTTTAATTATATAATTTGTTTTGTTCTATAGTTATTAATTAAATTTTTTTATTTATTGTTATTCCCTTTTTAAAAATATATATGTAACTGGTATTCGAAAACGAGGTTTTCGCCAAATTGGTGTCAGAAAAATATCGCGCCAACGTAGTGCGTATGTGACATCTGTGCCATAAAGGTTTATATTTATTTGTAAAAAATAAACATAAACGTTCATCGGGTTTGTAATAAATGTTGTCGGGTTCTCAGGTTTGTATCTTTTTGTAACAAATCTCACTCTCTGAATCCAAAACTGCATAATGCTTTTAAAAAAAAAACGCCAATGCAAAGTAATGTTGTTAAAGTACAGTGAAATTAGTTAAAAACGTGTATTTTAAATGAAGTGAATGAAATCTTTATATTTTAAATGAAATGAATGCAAGATGAATACAGTATGGAAAAAATACTGTCAATTTATCACCTACTCTTGACGAACTTAAAAGTATCAATATTGCAAATGGTACATGCTATGCAAAGTGAAACAATTATGTTATAACCACTCTTCGTGCAAGAAAAATGGCCAATAATTCGTATTCAGATACACAGGCAAGGTTGACGTCAAACAAGAGTAATACTAACAGCAACATTGTTATAACGGACGGGAGTTATAATAGCTAAGAAATAATGGTTTTAAGCACACATACCAAACAAGCAGTTTTTTACATGTTTCGAGTGAAGCTCGATCATCAAGGTGCTAATTATTCATACAAGCAACCTTTACATAAACGAAAGTTTAAAATTTAAATGTAAATGTATGCAATCTCACATCCCCCCCCCCCCCAAAAAAAAAATAAATATATAAAATAAAAATAAAAATAAATAAATAAAATGTTACAGCAATGAAATTTAATTGGAGTTAAGCGAAGCTTTTTAAAATACGATATTGGTTGAAAACCAGATTACGGAATATTCCTATAATATTTGAATTAATCACGGTACATTTTTTTTTTTAGCCCGGTTCAGATTTTGCCAAGAGTATTTTGTTTTTATTTTTTGTCAAAAGCCGCCTTTTTTCCCTGCAAGTGTAACTTGTGTTCATATTGAAATAAATGTTTTGACTTATGCTATTATCTCTTCTTATTATTTTTATTTATTTACTTATTATTATTTTTAATTAAATGAGTCAAATCGTGTTTATAAATTTATTTAATGGTTGTATTTTAAATTAAAAGAATGCATTACGAAAGATGGCGATAAGAACGATATTTGACGATTTATCAATTGCGCTCACCTAAATGCTTTATAAACATGTGTTTAATTCCCTTCATGGAATTTCATTGTTATATGGGCTTTACTTTTTTAAAAAAGCTTGACGCAATTCGACTTTAAGAAAGTGAGATTTTTTGTCAAATGATATAAAAGACTATGAAAATAAAACTGAAGAAGTATTATACTGGTTTATGTATGTATTTTAAAAAGTGTAAAAATGTCGGTATGAAACAGCGAATAGGTTGTCCGAAAGTACTTGTAAATGTGTTCCTTTTCTAGGCTATTCTATCTCTTGCCAGGGCACTTAACAGAGGGAAGAGCTGGTTTAAAATTGATATGCAGTTTTTTTTCAGGTTCACTAATCTAGATATTTCATCATTTGAAATAGTAACCAGTATATGGCCAATTAATAATAGTATCTCATTTTCTTTAGTTGCAACAAGTTGTTATTAAATCTATGTTCTTGGCAATATCGCTCAGACTAATCCCTCTGAGGGAAGTCATAGTGCAGTTAAAATAGAACTCCTTAGATTCCAATTGTCTTTATTTAAAATATCAAATTCCAACAGCTCATTACCATTACCAATGTCAATAATTCTCAACTGAAGATTATGCTACTGACTAACAGCACGTGGGCGGCTTCATGATGCTCAAATATGAGCCTTGATTTCCCCAATGCAAAATCCATTGGATTGACTTCTACCGCCGTATTTATACCTGCTAGATGACCAAAGATGCCTAATTATCATATTATTGTTCGAAGTAACTGCAAAAACTAGACTCCCAGGGATACAGGTACACTTTGTGAAAGTAAAAGACATGACAGAACAAGTGGCTCGTTCATGAACAAATTTTAGAAATTGGACAGCACTTTCACACATAAAACTCAAAAATCCATTTCACTCTAGACTTCCTTAATAACATAGTAGCCAGACACTTATGCTGCAAACTGAGAATTAAATCTTTGCATTATTAAATTCAAAATAGATATTTTAATGAAATATTTTAGACAAACATTTGTTGACTATAATTATTTATCGTAATCATCAAGACGTAACCATATATCCTGTATAATCATATACAATATTAATAAATTATAAATGAAGAAACTGCAATTGCGACCCAGGTTTCAAATAATAGTACTATTTCTCGCTCTGAAAGGGAAACACCGATTTATTCCATACAACTAACTGTCTGAAATTCAACATTAAATAACGTGATTGTTAATGAAATTATAATAATCTTCGCCAATATGCAGATTTTTATTATAAAGTAAAAAAATTTCCAGTGTTTCTAGATCTGAAACTTTTTCAAAAAGTCTTCCGTTTTACACTGTAAAAAAAATCTATGAGGTTACTAAACATTTTTTAGGAAATTGGGATATCTAGAACTTTTTATGTGACTGCAACAAAACAAATCATGTACCAGATTCACTTTTACACTAAAAAAAAAAAAAAAAAAAAAAAAAATCTGTAATGTTACTAAGAATTTTCTAGGAAACTGAGATGCCTAGAATTTTTATGTAACTGCAACAAAAACAATTCATGTAATTATCCTGGGTTACTGATAAAATTTTAATAAGCATCCAGATTCCTGTAGTTTTACAAAAACTAGTTTTGTAGATTTACTTTTTTTTTTTTGCAGTGTACAGATAAAATTATAGTAAGCTTACAGTTTCATAACAAATTTCTGCAGCTTTAAAATAACTAGTTTTGTAGTTTTTTTTTTTTTACAGTGTAGACACTTATTGAAACTAACCTTATTTTTAGCCATATTCTTCATGTGTCAAGGTTTTTTATCACAACTGAATCAGATTCTAGTTATACAATTATAATTTTCTGCTTACCAGAAATACTTGTAGAAAATGCTTTAAAATAACGAGTCATACACTGTAAAAAAAAATTTGTAAAGTTACTAAAATTTTTCTAGGAAACTGGGATTCCAGGAACTTTTTATGTAACGGCAACAAGAAAAATTCCTGTAACAGATGCTGTTACAGAAATTTTTGCTGTTGCCGTTACATAAATAGTTCCTGGAATCCCAGTTTCCGAGAAATATGTTAGTAACTTTACAGATTTTTTTTTACAGTGTAGTTCCCATGGTTTTAAAAGTTCATATTCGTATGACAAATATATGTTAAAAAAATAATAATGGAGAAACTTTTAAAACTATAAATATTTTAAAATTTTCACTTTTTGAAATATTCTTAGTACAGACAGATATTTCCTTTTGATTCAATTTTCAAACGTAATTTGATACAAACTGACTTGTACAATTGTGCCAGATAGATTTTGTTAAGAAAATTAAATTTATTATTTATCATTTTGTGTATTTTTGAAAAAGATACTTTTATTCACTTATTAAAAAGAGTTAGGAGTTATGAACAGATGTTCTTTGACAGGAAATTCTAAAGTATCTATATTATAAAGGACAAACATATCTGTGCGTAACGCATACGTCATTTTGCGAATGGCAACACTTTGAAATTTGAAATAAAATTTTGGTTTTGCAATTTTCTCTACTCCAAATTTTTAAACTTCTAAACATCGCACATTTTAATTTTTACACCGTCGTATAAGGAAAAAAATGCTCTTTTAAATGCAATTAGTTTGAAAGCCGTATCTCAATTTATTTTTGAGATATTAATTTTTTTGTAGTTTTTAATACCCTTTTTCTTATCGTGGCAACAAAAGTACCTCATTTCTATTGAAAGTCATTGAAAGTAAACGGAAAATAGTCGAAAATAGGAGATGCTGTATCTTTTTGTTCCCATTTTCTCATAAAACCTGAAAAAAAAAAGTTTAAATTAAAATATGGGCTATGTGAAGAATATTGTCTGTTATTCTGTGATAATGACGTCATATGCACACTTTTCTGTAGACGAAGTAAGACTGGATTGTTTTAGCGGATGCAAATGACGTCATTTTATAGAAAAGCGTGTATTTTAATTCTTAAACCTGAATTATGTTTTGTAGAAGTGTGTCATTTTCGCAGCCCAGCTGCTTTGAAATTATTCACAGGTGAAAATGCTTCACTTTTGAAAATAATGTAATCGAAACCACACACTGATAAAACGCAATGTTTTACAAAAATTTAGAGTGTCTTTATAAAAGAGAGGTGACATGCAAGTAACAGCGATGTATATTACAGAAATTGTTGATTCTCGCCTGGATGGATTTGCTTCGCCGAGTTAGACAAACAAACAAATAATTCGCGGTTTAAAATAATATCGTGTTCCTGAAGTTTTTGTCGAAAATCCCCTCGAATAATAAAATTTTAATGCTATTCTTTAGGACACTCTACTATAATTTTATCAAAATAACATAATTTGCTTAATTTAATTTTTCCTAATTTTATATAATCAATTTTTCTATTTAAAACAATGGTGTGTTTTTTAGTCATCTGCCCTGATCTTTTTGCTGAACCAATTTTACTACTATTTTTTTTTTTTT
The DNA here is from genome assembly GCA_963932465.1 of Maratus speciosus. NCBI lineage: Eukaryota > Metazoa > Arthropoda > Arachnida > Araneae > Salticidae > Maratus > Maratus speciosus. Next base: position 243,579,384 of record OZ010788.1, on the reverse strand, counting down.
TAACTGAAAGCTCTCCCTATGTAGATGTGATCGCACTATCTGTTTTATTTTAAATATCTCCACTTTTATATTTTAATTTTAAAAGCATTTTATGAAATTTCTTCAAAATGATGAAAAGTAGATAGTTTTCATTATTGCAGACAAGAGAGAAATAATGAGGTATTTTTAACTTTTTATGCTATTTTCTGATAAAAATTCAAAATTGTTGATAAACATTGTTGTATAGGGTTTAGTGGCGCAAAATCCCATTAGGAGCAGAATATTATATTAGGCGCATAATAACGGAAAACGACATACTGCTTTTTAAAACACGCATTTTTCCTCATACATTTTCTATATTGTTTTTCCTTCTGCATGTGTACTGATACTAAGTTTCAGGCACTAGACGAAATGCTTATTTAAGTGAAAATGAAGTCATATTTAAAAGAAAACGATCATTTTCTTAGATGAAACTAAACATTTTAACACAAATGCGTCTAAAAGACATAAAATATGAAGATTTTCATTCTCCGGAATTGAGATTAGAATCTCAAGTAAAGGGTGCGTCTGTTCACATAAAAGATGTTGCTGACAATCATGACTTCAAGGTTTTGTGATTAAAATAATTTTTAAGTGATAAAAAAAATACAAATGTTTTAAAAATTATGAATATGGATATGAGAAGTGCGTATGCAAATTTTGAGAAGGTGAAAATTGCTGTTTTCATTCCGGAAATCTAAGCATAAGAGCCTCAGTTGATAACCACATCCTAATAACTGATCTTTATTATATTTTACTGATTAAGTATCTATCTATATTATAAAGAACAAAGGTATCTGTACGTAACGCTGAAGTCATTTTGTGAATGGCAACACTTCACGATCAAATTTCGGTCTTGAAATTTTCGCTACTGCAATTTTTTAATCTTCTGACCATCGTACATTTTCAATTTTCGTCACATAGGGAAAAAAATTTAATTTTAAATGCAATTTGTTTAAAAACTGTATTCATTGACTGATGTATTATATTTATAAAATAATTTTTAAGCATGATATTTTTTAAGTTTATCTTACCTGCCGGTTTCAATACATAATAAAAATAAATATTTTGCACATAAAGCAACAAACATTCTTCAGCATTTGTTCCTGACTATTTTTGCATAACGAAATTAATACTTCCTTTACAAAGAAATAAAAAAATAATATTAAAAAACCCACCAATCTAACATATTTGTGAAAGACAAATTAACGAAATTAATACTTTTTTTATAAACAAATAAAAGAATAATATTGAAAAAACACAAATCTAACATATTTGTAATCGTACAATTTAAATTTTGAGATCACCAAATAGGATTTTTTTTCAAATGGAATTTGTTTGCAAAGTTCATCTCAGTTTACTGATTGTCAATGGTTTTAAAAACAATTTTAAAGCATGAAATATTTTTTTATTTATCTATATCGCGAGGAGCTCGATTACGGAAGATTAATCTGTTTGACTTTAAAACAAATTAAAGAGTTCATCATTTTCTTACGGCTAATATCCATTAAAAAAACTTCCCTATGAATAAATAAATAAAATAATATAAATAAAACACAAATTTACTAGACATGTATAGGCTCTGAAATTATCAGTATATAAAAAGATGCCATAAGTAGCAAAATCTTGGCAAATAACTCTTAGCATGCGGCTAATAAGAATATATCGCTTTTAATAAATTTCAAAAATTTATTTGAATGTATAATTCTATATTTTCTATAGGAAAGATGCTTTTTTAATGTAAGTGGTCAATCTAAAAAATTTATTGTACATAAAAAATTATTATTTTTCAATTAAAATAAATGTTTTCACCTATATTCTTTAACCCGGGAAGCCCGGGTACGATCCCCTAGTATCATTAAAAGCAAAGTTAATTTATAGTGTTATAATTAGAACAAAATTACTGTACTTTAACAAAATTATTTTATCAGTCGAGTGATTTTAACTACTAATAAACAACGCTTGTGAATTATACAAAATTCAGTTAGTATCGCTCATCTTATCCAGCATTATTTTGTCAGTCAGAATTCAATACATATATATATTCTAAAGGGCAATTTGGATCTTGATGAACCTAATTTCAAGCGCCTTATCTTTTATTAAAAAATACAACGTCAAATCTTCTCTCATTTCCAAGATATTAATTGCATGGGCTTTCATTCAATCAGCGAGCTTGTTTTTGAGATTACCTATTTAGTGGTAGAGAAATGTCTTTTATGAAAGCAATAAGTGCTAAAAAATATTTTTAGAAGCATTTAAAACGGAAACTGGTTATCTCAGCCTGTTAAAAGTAAATTATAGTGTGGTAGGAAAATGTCTTATTAAAAAGCATATATACATATAGTCTTTTGTATATAACATTTTGTATATATACAGTCTTTTGTATATAAGGTCTGATAGAGCAATAAAAATCTCAAATTTATGGCTGCAATTGCTCTGCCTAGGGATTTCTCTCAATTTTTATCCATACTAGAAAAGGAAATAATTCGTGTCCACGACCCCCCTTCCATCCAGCTACCACATACATAAAGAGAATTTTTCATATCACGGACAGCTTGTTTTTGAGATTACCTTTAGTTGTAGAGAAATATCTTTTATGAAAGCAATAAGTGCTGAAAACATTTTTTTTTGAGAAGCATTTAAAACAGAAACTCGTTATCTCAGCTTGTTAAGAGTAAAGTATAGTGTGGTTGGAAAATGTCTTATTTAAAAAAATAAATAAAAAATACGCATTTGCAGTCTTTTGTACATAAGGTGCGATAGAGTGTCAAAAATCTCAGGTTTATGTCTACAATTGCTCTGCGTAGGGATTTCTCTCCTTTTTTTAAAAAAATCTTTACTGGAAAAGGGGATAGTTCCTGTCCCCCACCCTATTCCATGCAGCTACTACATACAGAGAGGATTTTTCATATCACGGACAGCTTGTTTTTGAGATTACCTTTAGTGGTAGAGAAATATCGGAACGTCCATTCGGTACTCTTCTGACCATTAGAGAAACTTTTCATAAACACTTCCAATTATTTTATTACAAAATATAAGTAAGATAAAAATTGATATAACCCGTTAAATACCATTGTTTTCCACTCATGTAACATATATCTAATTCGTAACAAAAAGCATTTTACTTGTCTATATATTAAATCAAAATTTTGTTACTCTTGTGACACTCTGGTCACAATAACAAATTTTTCATTTACTATATAGACAAGCAAAATGCATTTTGTTACAAATTAGGTACATTTTATGTGAGTGGAGCACAATGGTGTTTAACTGCTTATATCAATTTTTTTTCTTAATTATATTTTGCAATAAAATAATTGGAAGTATTTATGAAAATTTGATCTTATGTTCACAAGAGTAACAGTGGACGTTCCAATACTTTTTATGAAAGCAATAAGGGCTAAAAACATATTTCCTTTGAGAAACATTTAAAACCGAAACTCGCTATCTCAGCTTATTAAAAGGCCACACTAATCACGCGGAAAAACTCGAACGCTAAAGATAAGTCTATAGGAGCGTTATTTTGAAATATCTCGCTTTGATTTTAATATTTTTTGAAAGATTCTTTTTTTTTTTGGGGGGGGGGGGGCGTACCTGGGGACAATCTACAACCGGCCTAGTTTTTACTTTGTCGATTTTGATTATAATTTGTTTTATATTAGGATAGTTTCAATTTCAGAACCGGTTCAGAAAGTGAAAGTAATTTTTAAAAAAAAATCTAAAACCAAATTCGAAAAAGTAAAAACTAGCCCGATTGTGGATCGTCCTCAGTTATGCTATGCTAAAAAAGCATTCAAAAATATTAAAATCAAAGCGAGAAATTTTAAAATAACGGCCTCATAGACTTAACATTATCATTTTACTTTCTTCCCGTGACTGAAGTGGGCTCTTAAGAGTAAAGTATAGTGTGATAGGAAAATGTGATAGAAAAATTAATACAAAATTATATGCATTTGAAGTGTTTTGTTTATAATACCCGATATTAAAGGGGAATTCGTGTCCCCGACCTCTTTCCAACCAGCTATCACAACACAGATGATTTTTCATATCACGGAGTTAAGGTACTCGGGTATATCATGTAGGGGAGATGGGGTATGAAAGGGACATTTTGTCTATAAGCTTATAAAATAATGACATTAAAAGATATCACTTTAAACTTTTGCGCCTAATTCTCGTCTAAAATCTTTGTTTTGATACTATTACAATTTCTTATCCTCAGGTACAATAAATTAAAATATATACGCATTTTTATAAACTTGGAGAAATGTCCCTTTTAACCCCATTGTGGGCACAGATAAATAAAACACGTTTATGAATATTTTTTCTTTTTATTTGCGATTACATTATTCAAAAATAAAAGATAATCATACAGAAATAAAAATAAAATATATTGCAACATATGATAAAAAAAACAAGCAAAATAACATGTTTAGGCCTACTTGACATAAAACAGCTTTATATCAGTCAAAAATTTTAAGAAAGATTTAGCTCTAGCTGTCTCATCACTAGTTACGGGTTTCGGTAACTTCACCACAATATCATTAATATTCACGTCATTCAAGTAAATAGTATCAGTAAATACAAAATGGTTTTATTCTGTTTTTTTATGAAAAAATGTACTTTGAATCAATTACGAGTGCTTTACAGTAGTTTGTGGCTACAGTGCGACAAGAATACTACCATAAATATTCCATTACCTTTCGCAAATTTTTATTGTCTTAACATTTATATTGCTTTCATAATTATCAAATAAGAGACGCGCAGGATCAGTTTTGAAAACACTAGATTATTTTGCTAATGCACAATTGCTTTAAAAAACTTCTTCGGTCATTGATCAACGTTGATGAGCAAGTACAAGTGTTTGGTATAGGGTACTTCCGAGAATGAACTCCTTGAAATTCTTCCTTGGGAAAACGAATACTGTTGAACAGAGTTACCTGATGCAGAAGTTTACCACGTTCAACACATGTTATGTGATAAAATTGCTTTTCCCTACATTTTGCTATTACATTAGGTGGTTTTGCTCTTTCATTAAGCCTGTTTTATCACAGTTATCTATCTATACTAATATTATATATATATATACTATACTAATATTATAAAGAGGTAAAAATTGTTTATTTGTAGGAGGTAAGCTCTGGAACTACCGAACCGATTCCAAAAGTAATGGTATCAAAATGATGGTGTTAGTCCAACTTAGAACATAGGCTATATCTTATGTCCATGCTACTGGCCAAAAGGGGGTGCAGGAGCAAAAAACGTTCTAAAAATGTGATTTTTGTGTTACTGAAGGGCCTAGAAACATGAAATTTGGAATAGTAGTTACTTATAAGATACTAATGATCTCTAAGCACATTTGTTAAAAAATCGAAATTAAAAAGGGGTGAAAATGCGCGAAAAGCGTTCTAAAAAACGTTCTAAATGGCGATTTTTACGCAATTTCAGGAAATATCAAACCAATTAAAAAAATAATGGTATCAAAATGATGGTGACAACCCTTGCTCCAACATAGGCTACATTTTATGTCGGTGCCACTATCCCTAAAAGGGGGTGTAGCACACCCAGAAAAAGGATTTGATTAAAACTACAAAACATGTTTTGTTGGGTACATTTTGATTGTTTTAAGCAAAATTTTTAGTTGAAGTTAAAAATCGGTTTTGTTGCTCGGACAAAAAAATATTGTTAACACTCTTACAAAATTATAACAAAATTTCATCAATTTTACTTGATTTAACAAAATCTGTTTTTTTAATTTTACAATAATTTTGTGTTTTAAATTTGTAATTCCAGCAAAATTTTGTTGTTTTTGCAAAATTAAAATGGCTGTGTAGTAACCATAACTCTCTCACGTAATTGGTTTATTTGACTTATATAGCTATATAATTAAAGGATTAGCATAATTTTTGGATAATTAAAACTTTTTAAATTGGGACGGACCAAGGTAGTTTTAAAAATCCCTCTCTACCATTTAATTTTCTTGCTTTTCATTTGAAATTGAGCATTTAGATTTTGAATTGTTCACAATATTTAGCAAGCAAATTACATCAAAATAATGTATACAGATAATTCTTTGTTGAGGTCTTAATTTTAAGAATAAGAAAAAATAATACAAGACAAAGACATTTTTTTTAGGAAATAAAGTATTTGTCGTATTAAAAAAACTAAGATATTTTGAAATATTTTTTACTGAACGGATTTTATTTATATACTAGCCGGGATTCGCCCTTCTAGACCGTAGTTCCCGCTGCCTTCAACTGTGTGTTTCCCGGACACGTTCAAAGAAATAACTTCATATTTATAAAATCCTCCAAAATTTCCTTCCCTTTCCATAGTTTCTCAAGAAACAAATTAATCGCAAAGAATCCCGAAATGTTCATGGAAAACAGGAAAAAAAAAACTTAAATCACCTGTTTTTTGAGATATTTTATTAATTTATGTGAACATTATTTTCGACTCGCAGCCTTTTCGAAAAAAAAATAATCGCGAATTTCTAACGAAAATTTCCGGAATAAAAAAATATTTTACCGGATTTCGCGGAGTTTTTTTTTTTTCGAAAATTGCGTTAAAATCTGTATTTGTTTTTAAAAATTGGTATCGTCTGAAACAGTAAATCATTACCTTTATTTTCATATAAATTGTTAGCATTTCAGTTGAAAAGTAATGGAGATATTCAATATGTGAAAAACTGAAAAAATCGTAAATCTCTCGATTTTTATAAGTTCTGGTAAAAATTGTATACACTGTCTTTATAATCCAAAAAGATTAATCGCGATTTTCCAACGAAAATTTCTGGAGGAATAAAATATTTTATCGGGAAAAATGGATTTTTGCGATTTCTTTCGAAAGTCTGATTAAAAATCCGAATTTTTAGAAAAGATTGAGATCGTCTAAAAGGAAAAAAAAAATTCTTTCTATTACGACGTCAACTCCGTGCATTTCGGATGAAAATTGTGGGCATTATAAAACATTTAAAGAAAACCGAAAAAAAAAAATCGACATAAGTCCGAATTCGGAACATTTATTCTTTTTACATTTTTATTGAAGTTTGAGTTAATTTGGGAATATTAAATATATTTTTTAAATTAAATTGTTTTATAATATTTTCTTACTTTGCTTCAATGAATCATTATAATAATATGAAATAAAACTGTTATTTGTTTCATTCTTATCTATTATATATGCGTGTGTGATAAATAAAAGATGTTATTAGAAAAAAAATAATTAAAAAAAAAAAATATATATATATATATTTCATATAAAATTCTAACACTGATAAACAGAATAAAAGAGAAAAGTGCCCAGTTAAACTGATGGCATTGAGCTCACAGTCTATTCAAACTAACTGTATATTATACTCTTACTTCAAAAAAATAATGCCTTTCGTAAAATAAATTAAGTGGGGGATTAGCCCCTCCCCTCTGATTCATATCTTTATACTTAACCAATGAGCCTCCAAATCTCATGAGGTAAGGCCTTGTCAGAATAAATCGGTATATCAAATTTGCAGCAAATCGGATAAAAAAATCCATTTATCTAAATTAAGGATGTATTACCTCCCTCCATCCCCCCTTTTTGCTTAAAAATGAACCTCTAAATCTATTCAAGGAAGCGCTTTATTATAATAAACCGGTACACCCAATTTGAAGCAAATCGGATAGGAAAACACCTTTTTCTAAATTAAGGGTATTACCCTCCCCAATCCCCTTTTTATACTAAAAAAATAAACCACTAAATATAATCAGGGAAGCGCCTTATCAAAATTAATTGATATATCAAAATTGAAGCAAATCTGATAATTCTGCATGAAAAACCCATTTATCTATATTAAGGCGGGCTTAACCCCCGTACCCCCCTTTATACTTAACCAATGAACCCCCAAAACTAATCTGGGAAGTGCTTTATCATAATAAACCGGTATATCAGATTTGAAGCAAATCGGATAAGAAAACACATTTTTCTATATTAAGGGGGTATTACACCGCCCCCAACCCCCCCCCCCCCCATCATACTTAAACAATAAACCTCCAAATCTAATCTAGGAGGCGCCTTATCAGAATTAACCAGTAAAACAAAATTGAAGAAAATCTGATAATTTTGCATGAAAAACCCATTTATCTAATTTAAGGGGATATTAGCCCCCCGTACCCCCTTTATACTTAAACAACGAACCCCCAAAACTAATCAGGGAAGCACCTTATGAGAATGAACCTAGAAAAAAAATTGAAGCAAATCGGATGTTTATGTCAAGAGTTATCGCGTTACGTACGTACGTACACAACATACATACAGAACCTGCGGGCACATTAGCTCTCAGGCTTTGATAGCCTGTGAGTTAAAAATTATCAAAAATGGCCTATATTTATTTATTTAAAAAAAATAGTTTGGGAATTCATTTTAAAAAAGAACTACAATTATGTGAATCATCCCCCCCCCCCCCCTTAAAAAAAAAATTAGCTTAAATCGTTCCTTAAAATTATTATTCATTATAAACGTAATCGTAGAAAGGAAAAAAAATCATTAGTTAATTGAACTCATTTTCTAATTATATATTCCTTTTGGAAATCAATAGCTAAGTTTCTTATTTTACTTAAATAAATTTGTTAAAATGGTTTTAAAAGCTATAAAAATATCAAAACATCGATACATCTTTTTAGTATTAAAAATTTTTGCTAAGATATTTATTTCATTCAAAAATTAAATTGTCTTTTAAATACACCCGCATAAGACAATTAAAAAAAAAATGTCTTTAAAAATGCGTCTTCGAGGAGTCTCAGTGGTCGAATGGTTAAAGCATAGACCTTCTGTCCTTGGGGTAGACAGATCGAATCCCGTCGATGACATGTCTTCATTTGAAATGTTACCAAATGCAATGTAGTATGTTCGTTTGAAGATCCAGCAAACGTACCTATCAACACGGCTCAATAGATGGCGCCATCAAAGCGGGAATATTGTTTCTCAAAAATAATTTTAAAGTAAATATTATTGTTTCTTTAACAAAAATTTTTGTTGTTAAAACAAAGAAAATTCTTAAAATTATATAAAACAATTGTTCTTTAAACAAAAGTTTTTATTGCCGAAACTAAAATGTACTCTTAAGGTAACAGATTGTTACATTTATTTTTTAAAAAATTTCAACAAAAGAATTTTGTTAATTTAAACAAAAAGGGGACCATTTTACTTGAAATAACAAAACATTTTTTTGCTGGCGATACAAAATTTTTTTGTTGCAGATGCAAAAAAAATGAACAATATTTTTTTGTTGATTCAAACAAAATTTCCAATGACCCATATTTAAACGAAAAGTTTTGTTGGAACAACCAAATTTTTGTTGATTCAACAAAACTTTTTTCTGAGTGCAGCAAAAAACTTTCGAAATTGCGATTCTTGTGTTACTGAAGGGTCCAGATACATGGAATTTGGCATGGTAGTTACTTATTAGATATAAATGATCTCTAAGAACATTTCTTTACAAATTCGAAATTAAAAAGGGGTGAAAATGCACAAAAAGCGTTCTAAAAGACGTTCTAAATGGCGATTTTTACGCAATCTCAAGAAGTACCAAACCGATTTAAAAAATAATGGTGTCAAAATGATGGTGACAACCCTTGCTCCAAAATAGGCTACATTTTATGTCGGTGCCTATACCCCTATAGGGGGTGCAGGAGCAAAAAAGTTCTAAATTGCGATTTTTGTGTTACTGAAGGGCCTAGAATCCTGAAATTAGGCAGGGCAGTTATTTATAAGATACAAATGATCTAAGAACATTTCCTAAAAAAATCGAAATTTAAAAGAGGTGAAAATGAGCGAAAAGAGTTCTAAAAAACTTTCTAATTTGCGATTTATACGCAATCTCAAGAAGTACCGAACCGATTTAAAAAATAATGGTTTTAAAACAATGGTGACAGCCCTCGCTCCAACATACGCTATATTTCATGTTCGTGCCACTACCCCAAAGGGGGTGAAGAAGCAAAAAACGATAAATTGCGTTTTTTGTAATATTGCAGGGGCTAGCAACTTGAAACTAGGCATGGTTGTTACTTATAAGATATAAATGATCTCTAAGAACATTTCCTAAATAATTCGAAATTTAAAAGGGGTAAAAATGGACGAAAAATGTTCTAAATTGCGATTTCTGCGCTATCTCAGAATGTACCTAACCGATTTCAAAAGTAATGGTTGGAAATTGATGATGGCAGCCCTTGCTCCAATATAGGATCTATTTAAAGTCGGCGTCATTACCACCTTGCGGTTGCATTTTAAAAAAAGTTCTAAATTGGGATTTTTGTGATACTGATGAGGCTAGAAACTTGAAATTAGGCATGGGAATTACTTATGAGATGTAAATACTCTGTGAGACGAGTTCCTTAAAAATTTGAAATTTAAAAGGGGTGAAAATGAACGAAAAGCGTTCTAAATAGCGATTTCTACGCAATCTCAGGAAATATAAACCGATTTCAGAAGTAATGGTTTCAAATTGATGGTGACAGTCCCCGCTCCAACATAGCCTATATTTTACGTTGTTGTCACTACCATCCTGGGGTTACAGGAGCAAAAAATGTTCTAAATTACATTTTTTGTGTTTCTGAGGGGGGGGGTCTAACATTTTAAATTTGAAATGGTAATTACTTCAAAGATGCAAATGCTTTCTAAGAATTGCCGAAAGAAAATTCTAAATTTAAAAGGATGAAGTGAACAAAAAGCGCTCTAAATTACGATTTTTGTGCAGTCGTATGAAATACGAAATCGATTTTAAACATAATGGTTGCAAATTGATGGTGATAGAACCTGCTCAAACATAAGCTATATTTTATGTCGAGGGTTGCAGGAGCAACAAGAAAGCCTTTAAAAACATCTAAATTCCATTTTCTATAGACTATTAGGAAATACCAACCGATTTCAAGGTTAATGTTGGCAAATTAATGGTGACAGTCTCTGTTTCAACTTTTTCGAGACATTGTATTTCAACTCTGTTTCGGCATTTTATGTTGGTGCCACAAACACCAGGGCAGTGATAGACTGTTAGACAAGAAGCTTGTAATTTGACATGATGGTTAATTTTAAGATGTAAATGTGTTAAGATGGTTTCTAAAAAAATCAAAACTTCGAATGAATACTGAAATGAGCGTATGAAATGAGCATAAAAGTCTCAAAATAGTACTTTCTAAATTATCATTTAATTGGAATTAATTTTAGTTCTTATTATTAATTAAAATCTCATTTCTGTTTATTGCACTTTTATAATGAAGTTTAGTCAAACTGTGGCTTAATTTGTAATTTTTGAATTATTTCAAAAAGTGTTCTTCTAATAAAAAATATTCATGCAAATATCACTTGGCATATTTCAACTATTACGCGAGCAAAGCCACGGGGTTTGCTAGTATATTATGTTCTGTGCAAATTTATAGCGATACATAACTAACTGAAGGTTTAAAAAAAAATATAAACATTAGATTTTCTGAAACCTGTACTTTTTGTTAAACTAATGACTATAAGTTTCTTAAGAGAAAGTAATGAATTTCGTTGCATAAAATCTTAGTAGCAATCAATTCCAGATTCAAAGGGACATGTCCCTTTCAACCCCATACCCACCTAGCGAAATTAAAAATCTATTCATACATGAGAGTATTTTAGCTAACAAAATATGCTGATATTCACATAAAGTGCATACATTATAGTGCTAAATAACATACATATTATAATGCTAAACACAATATTACTTTTTTAGAGCGAAAAAGAAAGTGAACACCAAAATTTACTTTTTTATATCAAAAACAGGTTTTGCTTTCATAACCTACAACGTTACAATTGCTGATGTTAATTATAAGGATTATTAAGACAGAACAAGTATCGTCATCGATTGGGCCAAAGTTGAAACTTCGTACATTTTATTTTCTTCCTGAAATTTAGAGTGTCCCCATTATCCCTTGTCCTTTCATCCTCAGTCCCCCCTACATATGTACATCGTACATATATCCTTCAATTTAGCAAACGCAAAGGGACTTAGCACTGAACATACCAATAATCGGTCATTTGACTGATACCAAATGAAATTATTTCGATTCAGAGCAGATATATTTTCATAAAATAAATAAGATATTAAATCATACAGAAATGAGTTAAATAGAAATGTTAAATACATTTTAAATAAAGATTTCGGTATAAAATATTTTTATAAAACTTGGGTAAAGTTCCCGGTATGTTTAGAGTTAATTCCTTAGTAAACTGTTGTTATCGTAAAACTTTATTCTACATCATTCTGATACATTTAATTAAATAGCAGAGTTACGCATCAACGATAGCTAAGTATGGTGCATTTATTTGAATTTTAACACGTAGTAACAGTAATCAGAGAATACAAAATAGCATAATAACAGATACCGCTGCTGGAGAATAAATTTAAAATTAAATTAGAGCATTTATTTTGCATTAATATATTAGTTACTTTATTTAACCGTAAATTTAGAATCTGGTGCATTTCTACCCATTAGAAACTGATATGCTGTAATAATGTTCATCAGAAATAACTATTATAGCATAGCAACGCTCGCTGTAAAGAGATAAATGCCAAAATCGAAGGTTAACCGTAAATCATCGGCATTTTCAAAATTTAAAACTATTTATTATGTTTGATTTTTCTTTAGATTTATTTTGAAATACTTTTAACAATAGAGGGTTTTTTGGTGGATATTTCAGAAACCTCAGTAAATCAATACGTGTTTAAGGGGGGAGATTCGTGTAAAACGCTGTTTTTCAAGATTTTTTAAAAATAAAACGAAAACATTTATTCAATCACTTTAGAGTACTAAATAATATTGACGTTAAAATCTACAAGGATTTTTTTTATTGTTGACAAAAAAAGGGGCGGCGCTGTAGCTGCTTAAAATTGAATCCTACGATTTGTGCTGGAGAACGTCCATGTCATTGTAGTTGATTAAAATCAATAAACCAAAATTTTTTTATTAAAGTAAGTCCTTACGCTCAGCATGAACCTAAATATAGTAAAAAATGCAAAAAATTGAAAAACTGAGAACGTTTTGAAGCTAAAATACCCTTTTTTTAATAAACAAGCTGTAAATATATATATATATATATATATATATATAATTGTTATTTTAATATTTTTTTAGGTTTGTGCTGAGGCCAGTAGGCTAACGAATATCTTCGCAAAATTGTGAAGTAAAGCGGTCATTTACTTCTTCAAGTTTAAAGTTTTCAAACTTGAAATTTGTAATTTAAACAGATGTATATTAACTAAACCTTATTCTGCTATTCCAGGACCGTAAAATAAGCCCTCTTCTTCAAGAAGAGCCTCCGTCTGTGCTGTTTTTTCCTCTTTTTGGGCAGTCTAGGTCTCTTTCGACGTATGCATTAATCGTTGACCTTATCTCTATATTCGATTCTGATCGTAATTATCAGCAAATCTTTTGCATTCGGGACCAATTTGTAGTGTATGGTCGTTTAAGTATGTGCATGTATCCATCGATAAACATGCCTCTGGCCAGGAATGCAGCAATTTCTGTAATTTTCCAGCAACAGTTCAAATGCTTCGGAGCCAAATGCCGCATAGCTGCATTGAACGATTTGTTTGCGTTCTGGGTAACGGCTATAGCAAATATAGCTAATATAGCAACAATAGCTAATAGCAAACTTTATTGTAGCTAGGTTTATTGTAAATTAATGAAACAGTTTCTTTTTAAATCTTTTCTTTCTTCGAAATCCGACGGATTCCACCTCGTAATAATAATAATTCTTTTTTCTTTTCTCATCGGGGGCGACACTAAATTCTGAAAAAGCAGAATTCCTGCTTTCTGCTTGTTATAATTTATCTTTTGATTTTGTTAGCCCTTTAGATGCGAAAGTTTTTTTGGTAGAAATTAAAAGTTTTGGGGGGTTTTCCTAATCGATAGAATCGTATTTGATTGAAAAAAAAATACCAGATGTCAGGTTATGCCAAGGGAGGATCCACACAATTGTATAGGGTCGGTCTTACTGCATCCGTTTTTTGAATAAACCTACACAATTGTGTAGTTTGGAAGTACGTGTGCAAATATTTAAACAAAAAATTAAAGAAAAAACCGTTGTTATTTATTAAGTTAATTTTCACTAGCCACAATGAAAATGCTTGAAACAATTTTTGTTTTTGGACAGAAATAAATAAACATCTCTTCTACGGAAAGAACAGTTTTGAAACGTACAACTCCAGGCAGTTTTAAGATCGTCAAACAAGGCCAGAAACTAGTTTAATCTAACCTCTTACTTTCAGATTGTATCTTTTCGCTGTTGCTGAGGTCAGCCCTTGATCTTTTCTTTCTTGATAATAGTACATTCAGCAGGTTCTCATTCAAATTTAATCGAAACGATAATAAATAAAGTGTTTTTAGGGGGTAACTTGTTTGCTTTGACATCTCGTTTGTAGAGAAACCGTGAATTTACTGCAACCAGGTGAAGGAAATGAACCGTTATTTTCGAGATCCAGTTTCTTGTTCGATCAAACTAGGTTCGATATGCCTCTATTTGCTGATCGCAAATCTCCACACCTCCCACTGATGTGTTGTACAGATGGGTGACAAAATAATACGAACACCCGTGAAAAAGGCATGGTCCATTTCAAAGAAGCAGAACGCGCATGTCACTTTGCACTCAATTCTGTCACCTAGTGGTTATGAAAGGTAAGGTATCAGTCGCTCAACATCAGTTATAGGTGTTGCATGCGCTTACCATACACACTGGAAATCTCAATAATGACTGAACTGTCAGAGATCGAAAAAGGAATGATTGTTGGAATGCGGTGCGCTGGTTGCTCCGTGACGGAAACAGCCAAGTATTTGAGGCATGCAAGGAGTACTGTGTCAGTCGTTATGACAGCGTACACGGAATGCCATAAAATGATGTCTGCGAATTACAACAGTGGGCAGGAAAGAAGTCTTTCTGAGAGGGATAACAGAGAGTTGACCCACATAGCGGTCCGAAAGCGCATGCAATCTTTATCTCAGATAACATAAGAGACAAAAATCATCTCCAGAATCCCATTTCATAAAGAACTGTCCAAAGGGAACTTCATGCTTCGAACATTTATGGAAGAGTTGCAATTCGTAAGCCATTGGTGACATCACGTCATGCTTTCCAGCGACGCCAATGGTGTAAAACACACAAACACTAGACTCCTCAACAGTGGCAACAAGTCATTTGGTGCGATGAATCAATCTTTACCTTATTTTAGACAACTGGGCGCGTTTACATGTGGAAAAAGCCTGCAGAAGCATTTTCTCCTGACTGCCTACTGCCGTTTGAGAAGCATGGAGGTGGTTCTCTTATGGTACGGGGTGCGATATCTTGGCGTGGCCTTGGGCTGCTTGTTGCTGTGCATGGGAAGGTTACAGCTGCTCACTATGTCGATATTCTGGGGAATCAGGTGCATCCTTTTGTCCAGACTTTATTTCCAGGAGAATACCCATTGTATCCAGACGACAATTCTCCTACCCTCACTACTAAAATAATTCAAAAATGGTTTGAAGAGCAAAATGAGGAAGTAGGACATTTTTCTTGGCCTTCTCAGTCTCCTGACTTGAGCATTATCGAACATTTGTAGGGATATTTGGAGTCAAAAGTACGTGCTCGATTTCCAACCCCAACTACACTTTTGAAATTAGAGGCTGCTTTCCAAGAAGAATGGCTTCATATGCCTTTAAATGTTGTTCATGACCTCTATGAATCCATTTCACGTCACATACAATCTGTAATTAAGCCAAAGGTTGCTCCAACCCCCTATTAATAAAGCTTTTCTCTTATTTCATAGGTGTTCGTATTATTTGGTCACCCATCTGTAGTTTATAACGCTGGCTGGACAAGAGACATCGACTTTCAATTTTTATTCCTTTGACCACGGCTTAACGATTTGCAGTGGATTGCGTCCTGTACACGTCGATACCAGTACAATTTTCTTATTTTCTTTCCATTCGACCACTACAACTCCATTTTCTCAGACGTTCTCAATGCTCTCACGCTTTACAAATGGGATGCCCTTCATTCTAATTGTTTGGGTTGTGCCTGTTCCTTCAAATTTCCCCTTTTTAGTTCTTCAGGCAGCGGTATTGTGTTGAAATGCCGATCGACGTACATAAACCTGGGTCTGGATCAGAGTAAGGACCAAAACAGGTCGTAAGCCTATCATTGCGGACCAGGTCTGTACTTTCCCACTGGTATACTACAAATTTAAAACTATCCATAATGTTGCTGTTACAACAAAATTCGTCATCCCTACAAGGTGTGGTTTGTTTTTACATAGTGCTTTGGGGACGTCCTATAAAAGAAAACATCTGCTCATCTATGGGAAATTTTCTCTGATCTCATGGTAAATTCAAGCAAACACTACGGAATCTGTCGAGCATTTTCTGAATTTTCCATAATTTATTATTTATTCCTGATGGTTTACTTGCTGGGTCGACAAAATGGAATAAATTTCTCAAATTTAAAAATCTGTCTCGTGCCATGCATATAACTCATATAAATATATTAACACATATATAGCATCAATAACTCAGAACAGAAACATACAGTTCGGTACATGTGTATATTATTTCTCGAATAGTATCTATTTTAAATAGGATTCATGTATAGTGCAAATTTGTTACCTTAAAATTAATCCGCTTTAAAAATGAAATAAATAAAAAATAAATTATCATTAATGTAACTTTAAAAAATTCACATAAAAATAAAAATTTCGCTAGTATTAGGAACTGCAACTATTTTTGAAATGGTAATTGCTGGACTTACACAATTGCATAGGTAATTCGTTTTTTTACATTTTGTAAAGCCTAGTTAAATTTTGCAAGGCGAAAATCAATTAAGATCATGAATGAAGTATATGAAAAGAAAAATTAAATCTAAGCAAACATTAAAAATCTCATTTAAAAGAAATTACGACAGTACATACTTTTTGTCTATTGCTATCAGATGATATAGTCTTCTTAAAAGTAGAAAATCTAATCCTGGCTTGCAGTTGGTGTCACTTAGTTGTGTCTTATGCTTAGTCATCTGCAGACAATTAATTCATACAAATGTGCAGATTCGGTTTTAAATCACACAAAACCGGGAAATAATCTTTTTCTTTTAGTTTAGGATCACCTACACATATGTGTAGTTCAGGGCTGAAGAGCCATTATTTTGAAATTCAGACAAAAATTGATATTTTGATAATTGTATTTTTTAATTGGCTTGATTTTTTTTTATGTACAAGTAGATCATATTTAATGAATATTGTGCAATTTTGAAGCCCTGAAAATATTTCCTGTTTCCTGTAGAAAATGTCAAAGTTTCCCTTTTTTCATGAAAATTGAAATGTCAGTATGTTTGGTTGCTATATCTCTGGAAATAAACATCCCAAAATTCTTTTGTAATAAACTGTTAGTATAACACTACATGCTTAGTAAAATTTACTTAGTTCCATGGGGCATTGTTATGTTGCCGCAAAATGCAATCAAAATGACGTTTTTGTCCGTTTTCTTCACTTATTATCTTGGTTAAGCAAGAGTACTCCAATTTTTTTTTTTATAGAGTATGAAAGTTTACTATTAGGACAAGCTAAATAATATAGAACTTTACCGGGTTATCGATGTTGTTAGCGCAGATATAATCTGTTAAACATTCAAAAGTTTCAAAATCTGTAACTTTTTAATTAGTCCTATCTCAAAACAGCATCACAGTTGAATAAAACAAATATATCAGGTAGTAGTTGAACATATGTACAAAAACATGGAAACGGTAAGTGAGGTCTCATGCTAATTTCAGAAAAAAATGTAAAAAATTACAAAAAATCAGTGTCAATATAAGGCTTTTTCCCTATAAGAAAATGATTTATCTCGTTTCTCTTTCCCTTTCCCATGTTTTTCCCCTATGAGGAAATGGAACATCCCTTTTCTCTTTCTCCTTTTAGGGAAAAAGCTTGATTATTGCACTGCCTTTTTGTACCGTTTGTCATTTTTTTTCTTCTGAAAATGGCATGAGACCCCACTTATTTTTCGTTTCCATGTTTTTGTACACATGTTAAACTACTACCTGATATATTTTGTTTTATTCAGCTGTGATGCTGTTTCGAGATAGGACTAATTCAAAAGTTGCAGATTTTGAAACTTTTGAATATTTGACAGATTATATCTGCTAACAGCATCGATATCCCGGTAAAGTTCTATATTACTTAGCTTGTCCTAATAGTAAACGTTCATATTCTGTTTAAAAAAAAATGTAGTACAATTGCTTAACCAAGATAATAAGTGCAGAAAACTGACAAAAACGTCATTTTGATTGCATTTTGAGACAAAATAACAATAAAAATTAACAATGCCCCAATTTTACTAAGCATGTAGTGTTATACTAATAGTTTATGACAAAAGAATTTTGGGGTACTATTGCTTAACCAAGATAAACCAAGATAATAAGTGCAGAAAACGGACAAAAACGTCATTTTGATTGCATTTTGTGGCAACATAACAATGCAAATTAACAATACCCCATGGAACCGAGTAAATTTTACCAAGCATGTAGTGTTATACTAACAGTTCATGACAAAAGAATTTTGGAATGTTGTTGCTTTCCAGAGATATAGAAATCCAAACATACTGGCATTTCAATTTTCATGAAAAATGGGATTCATGGTCTCGAACTTTGACATTTTCTACAGGATACAGGAACTTTTTTCAGAGCTTCAAAATTTCACATTATTCATTAAATATGATCTACTTCAACATAAAAAAAAATCAAGCAAAACAAAAAATACAACTATCGCACTTTGTCTGATTTTCAAAATAATGGCTCTTAAAGAGTTAGTGGGTCGGAAAATTTTGAATCGAACAATAAAAAAATCTAAATTTATTTTATTCACTCATATTGAAAGTATTTTGAATAAAATCCAATTCTAAGTTTAACATTTTAACAAAAGTTACGGTAAGAAGAATTTCTGCTCTCACGATGTTCGGCATAAGGCATGTTCATCTAAAATAATTTGATTTAAAACGATTATTTTGGAACTTTGCGAGCACGCTTCACGATAATGGCTAGCCAGGCTTTCACAAAAACTTAACATCCTCTAAACTAAATGAATGTACGTGAAATCATCTAAAATTTATACCTTAGAGCGAAAGTTCTTAAAATATTGCTCGTTCATTGTTTTCTAAAATTGTGGGTTTCAGGGTTATTTGAAACCTTTGCTTTTTATTATTGACAAAATACATATCTTATTTTGATAATACATTATTGTAATAAAGCAATGTTTGTCAAAATGTGAAAAAAAAGAAGTTTATAAAGCAAAGCTATTTGAGTATAATCTTGCAAGCAGTGCAATCAGTTTTAAAAAGAAAAAAAGTATTTTTATTACAAAATTAATAAATATATTAATATTTAAGAGTTGGATTCTTTAAATATATCTTTAAAATTTTTAAAAGTTGGATAGAATATTTTTTTATGATAACAAGCTTTAAACTTTCCCTAATCTTTCACATTTGAAAAATTCCTTTAATTAAAAAAAAATAATTTAAAAAAAAGTTTTTTAAAGGGTTTTTTTTTTATCGGACTATTTTAATGTATATGTATTTGAGTAGATCATTTGAAATCAAATAATTTAAAAAAAAAACGAGATATAAAACATAAGTGTTTTAATACTAAAGGACAAAGCACAAATGTCAATCTCTGCTTTTAGGGTTTCGTTCATCTGACGAAACCCTATACGTATCCCACCTCTGACTGTCTGTCACAGAGTTCGTTCTCAGAAACTGTATAAGTTAGAGACTTGAAATTTTGCATACTTATAGCTGAATACCTCCGATCACACGAGAAAACATTAAATTTTGTAAATTCATACATTATAAAACTATATAAAAAATCATCTGAATACATCAAACTAAAATTAATATTTACTTAAAGGGATAAAATTATTCGTAATAAATTAAACAGTATAATAAAAAAGTATTACAAAAGTATCAGAAAGTATAAAAAGTAAAATAAAAATATGAGTAATTAATAAAGTTATAAATTATAAAATTTATTATTATTAAATTAAAATGATAATTTTGTCACTTTAAGTATATATTAATTCTAGTTTGATGCATTCAAGTGATTTTTCATATAGTTTTATAACATTTCATCGATGCTGGATTGAATATGTATGAAGAGTTTGATACGAGAATATTTTTTGCCTTGTTAATTGCTTTAAGTAAATATTAATTTTAGTTTGAAGTCATACATTATTTTAATTAAATAAATTAATTTACTGACATCTGACCATTTCTGCGATTTAGATTTTAAAACAGAACCTTGATTTCAGTCTTTTTTGCATGGGATAGATGGCTCACTGGTAGCGCATTTGCCTGCTTCTGAAAGGAGTCTGGTTTGAAGCTTGGCATAGGAGTTTGAAAGTTTTTCAAATAAATAAATATTATTATCTGATTGATTCAATTTTACAGAATTTTTGGAATTTTGTTTTTGCCATTTTAAGACCCTCGGACATTTCTTTGTGCGATGGATTTAATTAAAAGAACTTTCTTTTTTTTCTTTTTTTATTTTAAGTCCTTCTTTTTTAGATAAAATTAAATCATGTAAATACATATGCTTTTCAGATATAGAAACATATACTATTCCAATTGTCTGAAAAGCAGCTATTGAGTTTTTTTTATATTAAAAAATAGCTTGTAATAATTTTAAAATTAAATTTAATGGTGCTGTCATCTATGTTCTTATTGATCCAGGGGAATATTAAACGAAACCCTTTATGAGATTTTCGATCACACCGGCCCACTTGTTTTTTATATAATCAGCAACACTTGTACGACGAGTCTATTTTATTTTTTCCTTTATTTTCTCCAGAGTTCGTACGTTGTGCTATTTTGATGATTTCATCACATCATTCCATGAAAACTTGCAAGGTCCCACAAGCTGCGAAAAATTAAAAAACACTATATAAATTGAATGTGTACAAAAATAGTCTCGTATTGATTATCGCAAAACTATTAAATTGGAATGAAAAAGAAAAATGAGATTTTATAACTATAAAAAACATAAGAATTTGCCTTAATTTATTTTTAAAATATTTTTATTAATCACAACTTGTACACTTTCGTTTATTTTGCATCATTTTTATATTACATCATACCAGGGGTCCCAAAAATGACTGATGGATTTTAAAATTCAATAACTTGCAAACAGTGACAGATATTAAAAAAATTCTCCCAGGAGGGTTATGTATGATGTCAGGAGTTTTTATACTGTGATTCCTCATTTTAGTTCGACTTTCAAGCAATAGATGGCTCTGAGAGCTCAGTCCAGACCTGATTTTTGGTACTTCGGAATCCATTCAATACATTTTAGGGAGATTTTCAAAAGGTGGGATCATTAAACGTTAACTATATGTAATTTTTAAAATTTTCAAATTTAAGGCCAATTTTTTTTAATAGTATAGTATTTTGTTTATAAATATAATATATAAATATTTTTAATAGTATGTCTACAAAATTATACGCAAACATTAAAAGACAGCAACTATTCTGGAAAATTAATGATTAAAGCATTTAATTAGAAGTTGTGTACGTTACAAATTTTGGACATTTTTTCGCACGTAAGTTACAGATTTTGGACGTTGCTCTTAGTATTTAAAAAATTCTTAAGACTAAGAATGTAGTAAATGTGTCTGTATACATATATATATGCATAATTAACTTTTTGTTATCCAGTAATAATAATAATAAAATCAAACGCTTTGTTACGTACGTTACTTTCGGACATAACAAAATACAGAAAAATTCTTTATAGAAAAGTCCGTCCATCTTCAAAAAAGCAATAAATCAGCTTGCCATCTCTTAACGAAATTATCAAAAAATCATCCGTTTCCTTTATGCATTCGTTGTTTACCATTAGAACCACCTAGAAAAAAGTTAAAACTATTTTTCTTGGTGGTACATTGGAGCAGTTAACGTTATGAATGTCCGAAATTGGCCTCTTTACCATAAAATAATAAAATTTTAAGATATTCATACAAAGCTTTTACAATAAATTATGTCCTTTTCTGTCTTTGAATAGAATTAAAAACTCAGTGTAAAAAAATAAATAAATAAAATAAAATAAAGTCAATGATAATTAAAGTTATGTTTGAAAGACTTAAATTTATGACCTGTGTCCGGTGCCCAACTTTTGAGAATCGCCCTTTAATCTCCTTTCTTCGCATGGAAGAACAGAGAGGTCGAAAAATCGAGCTTGGATTTAGCCGTTATTGCTTGCAGCGCCATCTATCGATGCTATTTGTAACTAAAACTGAGAATCACAGCATAAAAACTCCTGACATCTTACATAACACACCTGCAAGAATTTTTTTAATATCTGTCACCGTTTGCAAGTTATTGAATTTTAAAATCCATCAGTCATTTTTGGGACACCCGGTATGTTGATATAAAATTTAAAATACGAATACAACTTTCCCATTTTGAAATCTTAAATATTATGCTAAGTTCTAAGTTAAAAGATCCATTTATCACTGGAAACGATATTAAACACATTTCCTTTATATATCGGAAAGAAATATCAAAGATTGAAAATAAGCTGTTTTTGGATTATTTGAACAATTTTATTGATCTAGTGATATACACTCTATACTCCAAAGTCGCTTGAATGAGTCTAAATACAAATTTTCACAGCTGTGATTTCCAAAATATTCCATTTCCGAATCTGGTTTATTTTGGAATCTCCGATGTGCAGAAGCGAAGTAAAAATCACTTTATCAGATGCATGGAAAAAACTATAAATCTTTAGAAATCCGAATGAGCTGAATTTGATAAGCTTTAATAGCATTTTTATTTAAAGATGTTGAAAATGTTATTTCTGGAAACAAGATTTTCTTTTTCAAATAATTTTTGTTTTTATTTTTGAAAATTTATTTCAGAAATACATCTTAAAACCACAAGAGTAAATTAAAAAGGAAAAAAAAAAAAATAATAATCTTACA
The DNA here is from genome assembly GCA_963932465.1 of Maratus speciosus. NCBI lineage: Eukaryota > Metazoa > Arthropoda > Arachnida > Araneae > Salticidae > Maratus > Maratus speciosus. The sequence continues at coordinate 243,556,385 of OZ010788.1, read as the reverse complement.
AATGTGCCACTTTGCTTTTACTATTGTTGTAAAATCCAGTAAAATGAAAAAAAAAGTTGTTTAAAATTATAAAAATAAATTTACACTAAATAAAGTATTTAAAACAAGACAAAACAAAAATAATAATTCTGATTTGTTACAATAAAATTTAAATAATAAATTTTAATATAAAATATAATATTTTAACTAATGTAGTTTACATGCTTTATTTCATGGAAAAATAAAAATGCACAAAAGTTAGAATACTGAAATCATTGTCACAAAAATTCATATTATGTATTTTATATGGATTAAGTTTCCCATAAATCTCACTGTATTATATAAAAAATATTCCACTTAAAATAATTTCAGGTGTTTTTTAAAGTTACTTGAAATACAGAATAAAAAAGAAATATTACATATGATAAATATTTGCATCTTAGGTTATACAAAAGTACAAAAATATTTTTCCTCTTTATAGTAACACAGTGTTCGTAGACTAATAAAACTATTCTCGGTTGTTTTAGTTTATTTTATTATAGACATTATGCAAATAATGATCCTTCTAAAACTTTTTTATTTTTTCCTGATGGAAAAAACGGTAAACAAGGAAAAAATATATTATTCTTTACAAGTAAAAAACAAAAAGTATTTTTTTTAATAATTAAAACAAAGTATAAATAAAATGTACGCAGTATCGTAGCTACAAAAGTTTCATAATGATACTTAGAAGCATTATGCTGTAATAATTTAATGTCTTTTTACAGATAATTAGATAGTGAAGAGTTATGCCATAAAATATTTTGAAAAGAATTCTTAAAGTAAATTTCGGCTTTATGGCTTACATTTAGTTATAATCTCAATGTCGCATATTACAAAATTAGGTTAATGAATACTGAATGCTAATTAGTTAACTAATGAATACATGCACCTTAGTGTAAACGCCCGTCCGAGGACGGCGGGTAGAAATCGTGGTTTTCCGTTAAAATACGAAATAATTGATAAAAATATTCATATACTATTATTCTGTAATCTAGCTATTTGGTTTAAAAATCATAAAAAGTCAGTAAATTGAAATACAATTTTCAAACATTTTACATTTGAAAGTACATTCTCCCTATTCGACGGTGTAAAATTTAAAATTATGCGATGTTGAGAAATAATTAAGATTGCCAAAAAGAAAAAAGAAAAAAAAAAAAAAAAAAAAAGGGAAAATGGATTAATGATTTATCAAATCAATTTTTCCAAAATAAGTTAAACAAATATAAATAAGTGCGAGTAGTAAGTCAAAATTACGTCCACTACTAATCATATCAGAATATTAAAATATTTATTTACTTAAAAGCCATTATAAAAACACATTAAAAGTAAACTAAAAATCTATATTTACATGTTTCAACTCATTTTCTGAGTCGTCATCAGAATGTATAAAATAAAATTACAAATGCATATGAAAAATGGAAAAAAATCATCGAATATAAACAGGTAATCATGTAACGCACCCTACATTTTCGCGATTGCTCGTGTTCCCTCTATGTCGCGAAATTCATTCAACCCATAAATTTATGGATTGAATGGTTGGACAACTTACGGTGTCGCGACATAGAGGGAACACGATCAATCGCGAAAATGTAGGGTGCGTTATATGATTACTTGTTTATATTCGATGATTTTTTCCATTTTTCATATGCATTTGTAATTTTATGTTATACATTCTGGTGACGACTCAGAAAATGAGTTGAAACATGTAAATATAGATTTTTAATTAACTTTTAATGTGTTTTTATAATGTTTTTTAAGCAAATAAATATTTTAATATTGTGATAAGTTAAGCATACAAACCTGAAACAAACAAACTAAAGAGTATGTTTATTACATTAATACTCAGAAAATACGAGTACTTTTATGCTTTTCACTCATTTCCTTAAAAATACATAAGAATAACAATAATAATAAATACCATGGCATTTTACTTCAACTTCAAAGCATTGTTTCTAATTTACACGCGCGAAAAAATAACTTACTATTGGCAGGGAAAAAGCCCGTTACTGACGAGATTTTCACCCCAAATAGCTTAAAAGTACCAAAAATGAGTTGAATTTTCTAAGACCTTGCTTTTAAATTTAAAACCATTTTCATTAGTTTATAGGCGAATGACGTCAAATGCATATAATCTACAAGAGTTAAAATATTCAATGCGCAAAAGTTTTTAAAATTTTACCAATGAATTTTCAAAAATGAATGACTCACTACACATTTTTTACATTTGCAAAATTAATCACAATTTCTGTAATGTTTCTTTATTTATATAGGTAATCTGTTGTTGATAGCTGGTTATTTTTAATTTAGAGCTTGAAACATTATAATTGAGTAGTTTTTGAAAATTTTTGAGAAAATGAAGAAGAATAAATGTGATGCAACGTAGATTATTTCCATAAGTCGAACAATTGTCTTATTTACGGCATCTGAACGTTGACCGCGATCAATGAGGCGGTCCAACCGGAATTGTGAGGGACAAACAGAGACTTGGATTTTATATAAATAGATTCACAGTGTCCGTCAAACGTCGCACTCTATCGGGAATATGGAATTTACTAGTCTTGTAATTTGGCGGTATAATATGACTCTAATTAATTTGGGTAATGCCTACTAATATTTTTTTTTAATATACGTCCGAAGTCAATAACCAAGACCACTTAGGCACTTTAGCAATAAATTAATTCATATAAAGAAGTATATCAAGTCGTTGCAAATCCATTATCTATTGAGATTTTAATGGGGGGTTTTGGAGGAGGGGGAGGGGGGGGGAGTAATTTTCTTGCATTAAAATAAAAAAACTTTAGCGAACACTTTTTATATTCTAGTGCACTAGGTATATACGTCATCTGTAAGAGAAACTATCTATTTAAAATAAATCTGATGAAAATGGGTGATCGCTAAGGCTGTCTAGATCAAGTTTATGGATTAGTTAAGTTAACCACAATCAAAGCTTATCTTATTATTCTTCTTCGCTGGGTTTTACCACACATTTTACGGTGCCACAAGTGTCACGTGAGGGTTTCATGGATGGCATACGTGCTCAAATTAATTTTCACAATTTCAAGTGCATATCTTCAAAGTCATTTAACTCTTTCAAGGGCAGTGGTCACACGGCGTGACCACCAAATTTTAATTCCAAAACTGAGAAACGACACGAAGAATATTTTAATAAATTTTTCCTTTTATAATAAAGCGTAGAAAAGCAGGATTTTATTTTCTGAAAAATTCGTTTGTAAATTCTTGTGTCAGTCAATTATTTCATCATTTAACAGATGTTTTGCCCCTGAAAGGGTTAATCCGAATGTTACCTACCGCGGAATAGAATTTTTGTTTACTTAAGCGCCCGCACAATTCTTAAGAAAAGTAAAAGTTACGTGAAAGATAAGTAGGATGAACACGACAGACATTCCTTATTACGTGACAGGTTTTAATGCAGCCCTGAATTATTAATTTATCTGACTGATCATACAATTGCTCATTTTGCATCTTCTTCTTTTTCTTTACTTTCTCTCTCATATTTGTAAATACTACTTTCGCGATTTCTTTCTGTAATAAAAATGATTGAGAATGGATTACATGCTTCGAAGAGATAATGTAATATAAACAATTAAATTAAAAAAAAAAAAAAAAAAAAAAACCTACTGCGTAAAAACCGAACAAATTAATTATTTCTCATCAATGTGAAATTATTTTTTTTTTCAATTCCTACTATTAGCTCACACTCTCGTGATATATATCTTGTTCAAATTTTCAATCGTTAATAAAATACTTATTATTCATCCAATCAATTTCAAATAATTTTTTTTTTAAACTTGTAGTGGATGACACTTGTTCATCCAGTTTTTTCAAACATTAATTCATTAATTAAATTAAATTAATTAATTTTCAATAATCGAAAGAGCCCTCTTCTTAATCAAAGCATTTTAAGCGACACTCAAGAGGAAAGAAGAATGGGAGAAAAAAAAATTCTCTTATTGACCTAAGTAGGAATTGACTTAAAATATATATTTTTTTATATTACTTGTTTATACTACTTACCTATTTTTTTAGTTACTTGTATTGATGACTTTTAAGTTGTGTTTAATTGTTAGTTCCTACCTATAAACACTGTTTTGATGAGGTCTATAGATGCCTATGATGGTTAGAGTTGCAGTAAAGCTAGATCCTACATACACAACTTCCAGGTTGCATAATATTTTAACGGAGCTTCTGACTGTAAAATAGCCAATGAAACATCGTCTTCATTTTGAAAGACCTATCCAATGATATGCCACTCAAAAGGGTGCGTAATTTTTTTTTCGTCTCTATCGTCATTTTGAATTTATAAAAAGCAAAACCTTGCCTATAACCATCGGGTCGTTAAGACGAATTGATAGAGACCTCATTCATTAAAATCCATCCAGCCGTTGGAATGTTTCGAGGGTATAAAGAAATCCAACTACACAGATACGCGTGAAACACATAACCCTTCTTTTCAGTCGGGTAAAAAGGATAATTGCGTAAGAGTTATAATCGGAATGAGATAATATATATTTTTTCAAAGCAGTAAAGAATTTTTTCAAAGAATATTATTCCTAGATTTTGTGTTGCAATTCCAACAAAATTAATTCTAAATCGTTACTTTAAGCAAATGCATACAAACATTTATTCGCAATATTCAATTACTGTATATAAAAATAGAATTTAAATGTAATAGTAAAGTATTTCTGTAGTGAGAATGTAACATTTAAATTAAACAATAGTGGTCTGGTGGCAATAGCAAAAGAATCATATGAAATTTTCTCTAGGATTTTTTGCAAAAGAATCATATGAAATTTTCTCTAGGAATTTCTTGTGCCGAAGTTATAAACTCAAGCAGTGTTAAAATCAACATTTTTACATTTAAATTTTAATCAACATTTTTTTGTGTTTCTAAGTCCTTAATTAGTAGAAAATTTATTTATAGCCTTCTTGGTGAGAATTCTCCTGGTCACCTCTTGAATTAATCTTTGAAACCGAGCACCTTGGCCTTTGCTAAAGCTGGTTGATATTCAAAAATCATCAAATTGATCAATGAGATTGCAATTTCAAGAAATATTACCATGAGACGAGTTGATGAAGTGTCCCGCGAAGTCATAAGGTTAACCGTTTCATATTGGTACGTGCAATTATTTTCCTCTAGAAATAGATGAAGGTGGTGTTCAATCCAATAATTAAAAAAAATAGGTATTGAAAACTTCAGTATACAATGCAAAAAGATAACATTCAGTATATATAGAGTTAGTGAAATGCGTCTGTATGCAGTTAGAGTATATGTATAGACGGCGTTTCGCATGTAAACGTAAGGTAAGTTTTCTTGTAACTTTCGTGAAAAAATTCTTTGAGCATCAAATGTTAAATGAATAAATACTTCAGCAAGAATTTATCTCAGGTAGATAAGGAAGCTATCTGTCTGTCAACTTTTTAATTATATTTAATAATAGTACAACTTACCCAAAGACATTATTTTTTTATTTTAAGTTGTATGTCATTCAAGTATATATACATATATAAAAAAATTAATTGTTGCTGTGCCTCAAAATAGATTTTAAGAGCATTATTGCAAACAGAATTATATCTTATTTCATATAATAAAAAGTAATATTGATCTAACGAATGTAGGGTTTGTTTTTTCATCCTTTTAAACTATCCATTGCGAATTATTAAGAAATGAATTGTGTAAAATTTATTTACAAATTTTATTCATTTATTTTCCCAGTGGTAACTACTTCTCCCATATTAGATTGACAGAGAATAATTTTATAAGTAGAAGAAACAAATACAGATGAACTGCAGTTCTTTATATTCTTAATGATTAAAACGCAATGATTAAAAAAATATATTTATACTTAAAAAATATTTCTACGCTTTTGTTCTGAGAATGTTACTGCTCTTTCAGCAGAGTAAAAATGGTAGCGTCTTTGAAAAAATTCCACTAACTGTCGAAATAATCTGTTGAAGTTTTTTTTTAAAAGGTATTTAGGAAAATTTCATAGTAATACTTATAGTCGCTTTACTGTACAACATAAAAAAAATAGTGTTAATTTAAATATGTTTATTGAAATTCTTTCATATCTTTTACAGTTGTGTACAGAAAATTTATAATACATTATCACTTTTAGACAGATTTACATATCATTTTGATGTCCTTTATAAAAGTTACACTTTTTGAAACTTAGGGATTATATGCTTTTCGAAGGTTAAAAAAGCATATATTCTCTATATTTTTATAGAATAAATAAATTATTTTATTCAAAATTTTAAGCATATATAATAGAGCTATACTTGAACAATATTTTATAAAATTTTCATTGACAATTTTTGAAAATTCAGCTGGTGGATCTGGTTTTCTGAGACCCCTTCTAAAATAAGTGTATCCTTTGCGGTCAAGATAACTCATGATAGCTTTATCTGAAATTAAAAACCAAATTTTTTCTGTTAGTAGATAAGTATAGCTCGTGATTGAACGAAGTATTTAAATAAAAATTTACATTTGAATTTGGCAGAGTTATATGCAAAACAGAACAATTTTTGGTGCAATTTACACTACGCCTTCTAAAATTAGTTGTAAACGAAAAAACAAAAAGTCCTCCGTTCAATCACTAGTCATTCATATTTTCAAAAAATGCGCAAAATTTCAATAATATCGGGGCATTAGTTTTTGAGAAATCGTGTTCACCATCTTCAAGAATTTAGTTTTTAGAAAAACGCGGATTACCTGCGTCGCTCCTGGCCGGTCTAGCCTAATGAAGGGAATTTCCAAAAGCTACCTCGCTCCTAGACTTTTACTCCGATTGTCTTGAACTTTTGGAAAATATTCTAGGCATACTGTACTATTAGATTAAAAAAATAGATTTTTTTAAATTTTGAATCCCATGTAACCCCTTAACAAAATCTTAGTATGCCACATATCTAATGCTTATGCTTCGAATTTTCTTCTTATCTAAGAACAGTTCTACCGCTTGAGACAAGGAAACATTTCAAATGCCACCAGAAAGTAAAATCCTACCTAAAAAAATAGTAAAAAATAGATTTTATTAATTTTGAATCCCATGTAACTCCTTAACAAAATCTTAGTATGCCGCATATTTAATGCTTATGCTTCGAATTTTCTTATCTAAGAACAGTTCTACCGCTTGAGACAAGAAAACGTTTCAAATGCCACCAGAAAGTAAAATCCTACTTTCCAAAAAATAATAAAAAATAGATTTTTTAAAATTTTGAATCCCATATAACTCTTTAACAAAATATTAGTATGCCGCATATTTAATACTTATGTTTCGAATTTTCTTCTTATCTAAGAACAGTTCTACCGCTTGAGACAAGGAACCATTTTAAATGCCATCAGAAAGTAAAATCCTAACTAAAAAAAAAAAAAAAAAAATACTAAACCTTGTGGCTATACAATCCATGAAGGATCTGGGCCTACAGTGCCCATCTCTGTTTTCTTTACCCTGGGCACCGATGTGCTATGTAGCATGCGTCCCGGCCAGTTGGTCAGCCTAACGCGAGACCCTCGGTGTTTAGTTCCCAAGCAAGCTTGGTACTCATTTTATCGACTCCAAAGGGATGAAAGGTTGATGATAAAAAATAGATTTTTTAAATTTTGAATGCCATGTAACTCCCTAACAAAATCTTAGTATGCCGCATATTTAATGCTTATGCTTCGAATTTTCTTCTTATCTAAGAACAGTTCTACTGCTTGAGATTAAGGAAACATTTCAAATGCCACCAGAAAGTAAAATTCTACCTAAATTTATTAAGAATTATAATAATTTAGGATAATAAATTAGGATAAAATAATTTTTCCCCTAATCAGTATTTTATGGATCTTAAGTAACACCATTGCTTCAGAAGATCTTAGCATTGGAGAGCAATACTCTTTTCAAGTTAACTTTTTTTAATAGAACGGAGAAACCGGAATGAGTTTTGATTCTGCATGAGGTAAAATCTGATCCTAATCTGTCATTTCAGACACTTTTTGATATAAATATGGTACGATCTCAACAAACTTACAGTATGTTCATGGGGTAGACTGTAGAGTGTTTGTTTATTAAAATTGCCAAGTCGAAATTTTTGTCAAAAGTCAAAATCAAAATATAGAATAATTTAATTCTATTTTTTTACTTCATCATCTGTAAAGCATTTATCAATATACTGACCGCTACATTGTACTCGGCATGACAGATAATATATAAACAACCCGCATTTTTTTCTTTTTTATCTAGATTTTTTTTTTTTTTTGCATTGTTTAGTTTTACTTTTAAGAATTTAAACTCGATTTAAATATTACCTTTACAGAGAGTATCATCACCTATTGGTTACCGGACATTTACTTAAAAGTTAGATTTCTGTATTTTAAACGACAAGTCAGAACAATGATCAACGAATGAGCGAAAAACTTTAGACTGAAAGATAGTATGTTTAGAAACGCTTAAAGCAATTAACGAAAATTACAGACAAAGTATTATTTGCGGTTTTTAATAAATAAACTTTCTCGTATTAATGCTTATACAAGATGTTTCACTACCAGACCGACAAATTTGCAAAAGGTGTAGGGGAACAGAAACAAATCGGAATCACATAGCAATGCACGGTCGAAAATGCAGTCCCAACGATATAGAGGGTTGTTAGGGGCTGAATCATCGTGATAGCAAATTGACATTTTAAGACCATTAGCTTAAAAAAAGTCATGATTTTCCTGATAATGAATTCCCCCGACATTCATCGAAGGATTTTCATTCCTGCATCTTTGTTTATCCTCCATCTTATCAGAGGTAGCAGGGGCATTTTGAGATGACTCATCTTCGTTGCTACAGCGAATGTCAGACGGATGCACAGCATATTATAAAACCTCCGAGATTCAATGCGGTGCCCACGTTGCGAAATTTCGGTCAATTTCATTATAGGAAAGTCATGACTTATTCTAAGCTCATGGCTTTTAAATGTCAATTTTCGATCTCGATGATTCAGCCCCTAACAACCCCTCTATCACTTTAGGATTACATTTCCGACCCTGCGTGACCCTATGTGACCCTATTCCGACCCTATGTGATTCCGAGTCGTCTCTGTGCGCCCTACACCTCCTGGAAGTTTATCGGTCTGGTAGTGAAATACCCTGTATAAGAAATAAATGCTTAGGCTTTTGAAGATAGATTACATTTATATGCTTAGTCATTTTTTTTTATAAGAAAGAATTTCGCATATATTTCTTATAAACAGTATGACATGTATCATATAAACATAACGTTCTCAGGTAAATCTATACAGACCAGAAAAACCTATTTTTTTTTCAATATTTAAACTTTAAATTAGAGTTTTGCTCTATTAAAATTATTTTACAAAACCAGCGTATGTTTATTAAGTGTTTAAATCATCGTCTGATTTTAGCACAGGTATTTTATGAAGAAAATAAGATATTTTTTTTTAATTTCCGTATACTTAAAATTTTTTCATTCAATGTTGAACCGCTTCATGGTACAAGAAAATTAAAAGCACCAACTCATGATTCATTCGATTTATCAAAACTCGTGACTATGATGAAACTTAAACAATTATTCAACTTTCCCCCCTCCTTTGGCAGTATATGACAGTCAATCAGAACACATAGGTCTATTTTCTATCAAATGCTGCTTTAATGCAAAGCGACATTCATTTTCCTGTCTATGTTTAAAATGTAATATAATTTAATCTACAAATCACGAAAACTTCGAATCTCACTTCAGGCTTCGATCTCCGACATGTGTCATATTTCTTTTTAAACAAACGTCACGGCCTAATTAGCTTTTGTTTTGAAAAGGTAACTCTATCCTCTTTAGGTTCAACATTTTCCTTGTTCATAGATCAACCTACACAAATTTATGGTTGAACCGGAGTACCAAATCTTGGAACAAGTTTTCACCATATTATGTGGAAAACATTTTAGCACCCCTATTTTGGTAAAACCCTGAACCAAATGTTTCGCAGTGTAATAATACCTCTTAAGAGAAATATAAAGGATGTTTATTTACTTCATTTACGCTCAAATGCTCAGATATAAATATATATGTATATATATATATATATATATATATATATAATAAAGATGAAATCAGAAATATATGAAGAAATTGGTAACAGGATTGGTAACGGTAGCGATTAAATATGAATTACTTTTATTTAATTTTTGTGTTTTTTTTTTCATAATATTGACATTAACAGCAGTTAGCCTATAATGGAGTAAATAAAAACATATATCACAAAAGTTAGTATTGAATGTATTTGAATTAAAACTTTATGATATTGGTTTATGTGAAATTTAGGAATTGCAAATATAAATTTATGAAGAGACACCCAGTTGTAATTACTACTAAAAGAAGATTGTAGGCGTTTTAATGATTATTTAATATGAGTATTAGTTAATTTAGATGATGATTGTTTAGTAGTAGATGATTGTCCTCTTTTTGTACGTGTGGTTTACTTATATAATTTGTGATTAAAAGATAAATACAGAGATTTACAGTTGATGATATAGATGATGATGTATTTGATGATCTAGTATGTACGACATGAGGTTTATTGTTTGAGAGTTGATTTAGTCCATATGGAAAAGTGTGTTATAATGTTTGATGTATGGGGATTCCAGAAAAAGATATTCATGGGATTCATTTTGTATTTTGAGGATATGAATAGTAATAATATTAAAATTATGCTTTTTTAAAGTGCCTATACTCAGCATTTCAGTTTTAAAGATTGCGAGAGAATTTATAATTTCTGATGGCAGAACGATGTCCATTTATACGTTTATGAATTATGCCACTAGTTTGACCAATATGTTGCATCTTACATGAATTTCATTTAGTTCTATAAATAATATTAAAAGTTTTACAAAAAAAATAGTATGGAAAGGGTTATGGACAGTTTGTGATGGATCTGCACGAGGGCAGGTGAAGCAGTGAGGAGAGGAGCATTTGCTAAATTGTAAATGAGGTGAGGGAGAAGAAAATAGATAGCTGGATGACGATCCATGGTCAAGTCTATAATTAACCATGTAGGGCATTACGCTGAGAATTATCAAAGTCCAATTTGCCAGTCGCTAAAAATTTACTTACAATTGACATGAAGAATAATGAGACATAATATTAAACATGTAAGGAATATGATGAAAAAAGTAAGACAAATAATTGAGAAAGATACAATCTAGATTAGATAAATAAAATAAAAAAAAGTAATAAAAAGTAATAATGTATCTTAAATTTTTATTTTAATATTTTTATTAATTTTTATAAGTTTTTTTTATGTAAATAGTATTTAAAATAGATGTATATTTATTTGAAATAATATGAACTGTTATTATTATTAAAATAAAGAATTAAATATTTTAATGAAGATAGTAACTAACTAAAATAATAACTGGAATATGTATAAACATAAAACCACGTCCCAGAACAAAATTATAAATAATAATTATGTTGCTAGCATGAAAACTATATTAAATGCATATTACTATACAAAATTGCCTCACCAAAATTGACATATTTATACACGTTTGTGTGTGTGTGTGATTAAAACGAAACGTTTTCTATTCCATCTCCTTCGTAGAGTAAAAAGATCCCCGAACCATGATAAATTCCCGGGCCACAATGATAGATGAGGTTATTATTAGAATAGTTTTCAGAGAAGTCGGATATTCTTTATGAAAGGATTTGATAGCCTGCTAATTAACTTTAATGCGACAAAGTAACAATTCTTCCGTGCCATTTTATTATTGTAGAGTCCGAGATGGCCATTTTGAATTGTGTTAACCCACTATCCAGCTACATACTATTTATTTCATCGCGTGTTTTGTATCTTATTAAGTGTTTTTATCGTCTTCAAATTAAGTGTAATCAATCGGCTGATTTATTTCTTGTACTATTTACTAATTCCCACATTTACATATTTCTGTTTGCCGATGTATATTCCCCTGACTAAATTTTTTCGAACATCTAATGGGCACTCTCCATATTCACTACAATCTGAAATTTTAACATAAAATTTCTTTGCCGCCATAAACCTTTATTTCATATTTATGAAAGATTGGAACATGTATTTTACATTCGCTTAAAGATATGACATTTCTCAAGACGTATCTTAACTCATCCTCAAAGAAATAAATATTCAAGTTTCCCTCAACATTCCGACTATAATAAAAATGTCTAAAATTTAAATGTAATATTCATCTTATATAAAAAAAAAATGAATCATGTTTTTCTCTGTTTAAAAATATTTTCATTTTGTTACATTACATAAACATCAAGGGAACTTCTTCTAGAACTTCAGAGCGATGATTACATTATTTATACACAATTTCGTTCCTGTCTCAAAGGTACATTTCATTTAAAAAACACTTTTTCTTTTCATGAGTAGTTGTGACCTTTTCACAAGATTTCAACAGAAAATTAAAAAATGGATTTTAATTAAAGGCATCATTTCTTCTTTTAAATAGTTTTTAGAGTTCTTTACTTAAAAAGTGAAAACGGAACCATTGTATATTTTCACCTATGTCTGTATACAATCTAAAATTTTAACATGAACTTTCTTTGCCGCCATAAACCTTTACTTTACATTTATGAAGGATTGAAACATGTATTTTGCTTTCGCTTAAAGATGCATTTGTTTAACCCTTTATCCACTGACGGTACTTATAAGTACATTTAAAATAACTTCTTATAAAGTTCATTTAACCCGTTGAGTGCCACGTCAGTCACCGGTGACTGAAACTGAACTTTCCGTTTAGGCCCAGTCAGTCATCGGTAACTGACACTTATAGATTGTGTAACGGGAACCTTATTTCGTGGCCCAGACGGACAAAATAGACATATCATTCAACGTGCTAATACAGATTAGTAGTAATTCAGTTTAGAATGAGTTACAGACGCATTACTTTGTCTTGTTCCTAAAACATTATTGGTTATACAAAAAAAAAAAAAAAAAAAATTAAGGATGATTTCTTTTGCCTATCCATCTTTTCAGCATTCTTGGCGTTGTGTGTGTGTGGGGGGGGGGGGAGGGGGATTTTTCAATTCAGAAATATTTCTATATTTCTATTGTAAGGACATTATATTTGTACATTTCCTAACTCTACAAAATACTAAGAAAAATATTTTAAATAAGAGATTTAGGGTTATAAATATTGCACAAAATCCTTATAAATTCCAATTTAATTAATCATTCTAAATACTCCAATCCTTCTAAAATTTATTAAATGATTATGTAAATCCACAAAAAATGTTTTAGAAGATAAAAATTTTATGAATTCCTAATTCAGTACATAAAGGGTTAAAGATGTGACATATTTCTCAAGACGTATCTTAACTCATCTTCAAGGAAATAATTATCTTAGTTTCTCTCTACATTCCGATTATAATAAAAATGTCTAATATTTTAATGTAATATTCACTTTTTAAAATAAAGGTGATACTTTTCTCTGTTTAAATTTTTTTTTTCATTTTGTTACATTATATAAGCATCAAGGGAACTTCTTTCTGAACTTCGGAGCGTTGACTATATTATTTATACATAATTTCGTTCGCTGTCTCAAAGATACTTTTCATGTAAAAAGCACTTTTTCATTTGACGAGTAGTTGTGACCTTTTCACATGATTTCAAGTGGAAAATTTTTTATGTTTGCGTTATTAAATGTATTGTTTAAGGGAAAGTTTTGCTTAAGAAAAACTTAAAAGTAGTATTACAATGTTTTTATTTATTTAGTTTCTGTTTTTAACTCAGAAAAAAAGGATTTTAGATAAAGGCACCATTTTTTCTTTTAAATAGTTTTACTTATTAATTTCAAAAATGTAATAATAAAAAATACAACTTTTGATTTCACTAATAATATTTGTCAATCTCTAATTTTCCTTTGCTAGTCTTTAAAAAACTATGATATTTTAACATGAGTGAGGAGGAAAAGAATCTGTTAAATTATTGTTTGCATGACCAAAAAAATATACTTATATACTTTTTATGTGAATAGAATTTTTTTATAGGTAGCTTCCATAATAAAAAGTAACAAGCCACCAATTACAGTCGTTTAGAGGAAATTAATTTCAGAAAATACTGGTACATTTTCATCGAGTATGACATCCAGACCCCAACCCCCTAACCCCCCCTCCCCCCCCCCCCCAAAAAATGTATATGTATATATACAGGGTGAGTCTAAATTGTTTTTTCAAAATAAGAGGGGTGATAGTACTCATCCAGACGAGCAATAATTGCCAGGAAACATGGTCACACAGGAAGGTCGCAAACCACTCATTTAGTCACAAATACATCGTGTTTCGTTACAATTGAATTCGATTTGGTGGTAATAATGTTGAGAAAAATATCAATAATCCAATGAAAATCGAATGATATTCACCTTGATTTGTATGAAATGCGATAACATTACGAAAAGTTCTTGAAAAACAGGGTGTTCAAGCAATTGATTATTCCGTATGAACTGGTAATCGCAGTCCAAAATGCGGAGCATCAAGTGCATAGTTCTGGTGCTTTTAACCCTTTAAGCCCTGACCCACACAATTGTGGGAGGTGATACTAAAGTAAAAGAGAATGACTATTTTCCTGTTTTTGTGAGATTTAAAACCATATCTGAACATTTATATGAGTTAATTGGCTTCAGATGTTTTGATAAGACACCACTAGGGGGCACTAACTATAATACAGGGTTAGATTTTCTGCTTTTAAAAAGACTATATCAGGGTTGGCGAACCTATGGTACGCGTGCCAGAGTTGGCACATAAGACAATTTCTCTGGCACGCGAAAAAATAAGTTTTATAATTATTATACAGATGAAATTTAATTTCTATTATAATGAATAAAATTTTGTTTCATACGGACAGACTATCGCAAATAAGGCAATTATTTTTGCATGAAAAGAATTTTCTTTTCTTGTGATGTTATGTAGCGTTTGCGACATGTATTTTGCCTTTCTATATGATTTTTATAAAGCTGTATTTTTCAAATTTATTTTTTTAGACAATCCCTTCAGTAAGATGGCAAATGGATCCTATTTATAAAACTATGAAAATATGAATCAGGTATAAAGCATTCTCCATCGAACATACAACAGCAAAAATCTCATCAATAATTTATTGATACAATGCTTAATGCAACTTGGATAATCATAACTAGATGTTGCATAAATAATAAGGTCAAAAATTTCTAAAATAAAATTTCGTATTTTTATTTCCTTATCATAGTGAAAATTATTACATAAATGAATCATATTTACGAATTAAAATTTTAATTTAATGGTTTATTCAAATATACAGAGAAATAGCATCTGATTTTTTAACTAGTGTTTTGTATAAACATCTTACTTTACAAAATTATTTTATGTCAAAATGCGGCACCTTACACCATTGATAGATGTTGTTGGTGAATTTTTGGCACGCGCACGTAAAAAGGTTCGCCGATCCTGGACTATATCATCTGACAGCAATAGACAAAAAGTATGTACTGTCGTAATTTCTTTTAAATGTGATTTTTAATGTTTGCTTGGATTTAATTTTTCTTTTTATATACTTTATTCATGATTTTAATTGATATTGTCTTTGATAAATATAATTAGGCTTTACAAATGTTGAAAAACAAATGACCCACACAATTGTGCGGGTCCGGGTTTTACCGTTTCCAAAATAGGTAAAATCCCTAATATATCAAATTTTTATTTTTAAGTGATTTTTTTTAAACTTATGTTTTTAGCAATTTATTTTTTATTAATTACATTTTTAAACCGGATTAATTTTAAATAGGTTTGTACTATTCATGATTTCTATTTAAAATATTCATGATTTCTATTTAAAATTGATAATATTAGATATATAATATGCACATGTAACGAACGGTATGTTTCTGCTCTGAGTTATAGATGTCATATACTATTTATAAGTTTTATATGAGTTATATGCATATCACGAGATAGATTTTAAAGTTTGATAAATTCATTCCATTTTGTCGACACAGCAAGTAAGCCACAAGGAATAAATAATAAATTATGGAAAGTTCAGCAAATGCTCGACATTTTCCGTAGTGTCTGCTTAAATTTACCAGGAGATCAGGGAAAATTTTCCATACATGAGCAGACGATTCCCTTTTTTTAGGACGTGCTTCAGTAAAGCAGTATATAAAAAAGAAACCACTCTCTGTTGTAACAGTATCCCCTGGGATAGTTTTAAATTTTGTAGTTTACCAGTGGGAAAGTACAGACCTAGTCCACAAGGATCTGGGCTTACGACCTGCTGCAGTCCTTACTCTGGTTCAGACCTAGTTTTATGTACTTCGATCGGTATTTCAACAAAATACCGCTGCTGGAAAAACTAAAAAAAGAAATTTGAAGGATCAGGCACAATCCAAACGGAGTGAAGGGCATACCATTTGTCAACGGCTCTTAAGAGGGGTGCGAGCATTGAGCACATCTCAGAAAATGAAATTGTAGTGGTCTGTCCAAAAACAAAAATTGTTTCAAACATTTTCAATTGTGGCTGATGAAAATTATCTCAATAAACAACAACTTTTTTTGCTTAAACTTTTATTTTTAGATATTTGCACACGTAATCCCAAACTACACAATTGTGTAGATACAGCCCCAAAACGGCTGCATTAAGCACGAATTGTGTGGGTCCTCCCTTGACATAACCTGATATCGGGTATTTTTTTTTTTTTAAAAATTTCAATCAAATACGGTGCTATCGGTAAGGGGAAACCACCCAAACTTTAAATTTCTACCAAAAAATCTGCCGGTCTTAAAGGGATAATGGAAACTTCTACAATTTTTTTATGTTTTAATATTTACAACAAATATGAGCATGTCTTTTAAAAGTTCCATTATAATATACTTTAGTATTCTGAAAGTTATGACCTTTTTGTTCCACTCGACGTCACACCCTTCATAAGAATTTTTGCAATTTTCTCCCACTAAGCTTGGTTTGCGATCCCATGTTCTATGGCAGTTTTTCATCCTCTTGATGCCTACTATCACCCCTTTGATTTTTTAAAAACAATTTAGACTCACTCTGTATATATATGAGGACGTGAGTCTTAAAACTCACCTTATCCAAAATTTAAAAATATAGTTTTCTCTATCTACTCTATTGGTAAACCTGCATCGAAAAAACATTATAATCTGCAAAAGGAAAAAAAAATATCCTGTATTTCTGGGATTGTAAAATCATGGTTCACAATGAAAACTAATGGACATCGTCAGAAGATTTTCGCCATTTCCCTGAATTTGATTTTCTGAATAAGGCGACTTTAAAACTCACGTCCTCATTTACAGGGTGCCCATACTCTCAACGATGTCCAATGGCTAATTCCTAAACCATTAGTCGTAGACATATAGTTCCAATTACAAACATGTTTTAAATGAGTTAAATAAGTATTTAAAAAGCGATTTAAGTCAATAAAAACTGTTATGTTTTAAAAGCTTTACATAACATTCCCTATTTAAAATTTACATAAATTTAAATTTTTATATTTTGTTTATTTTAATAAACAGCTTCAAATTACGATCTTTCAATTTGACAGCAAATTTTACTAAGTTTTTAAATATTAAAATCTAAAATCTTTATTCTTAATTATTTTATTTTGCAATCACATTTATTATATTCTAATATTTTTTCTCATTCCACTGGTGAAATTTCAGCGCAATTGCTTTCATAGTTCACCATGGAAACGAGAAAATAATTCCTAGACTTTTCTTTATTTATAATTGCTTTCTATTCATACTTTGTCTCAAAAAAGCCATCTCCTAGTTCAGAAAATGTTTCTTGTCATTGGAATGCGCCGGAAATTCCATTCTACGTCATCGGAACTTACAAGAAGTAAGCGTCCGTTTCTCCCGCCCGCAAGATTATTGCCATTCCACGGTTATAATTCTAGCACCAAAACATTTTCACCGGCTGCGCGCAGGAACAACACTTGGGGAAAATTCTCTCATTGGCTAGTTTCGCCCAGAGCGTACTCAGAATTTGGCTGACGTTTCAAAAAGAGTTCAGTTCGTTATTTTTGTCGGAAGATTTAACACGTTGTTTGCTCTTCGGGAGAATTACATATCGTTGGGCCATGGGACCCAACGAATTTCTCTCTTTTGTAATATAGCCTATCGATGAAAATATTACTCGGAAATCATTTAAAAAATCCATAAAATAATAGATCAATAGTTTGGCTCTGCAAGATTTACAAGGCTGCTTCAAATAACTACAAGAGGTGTACTTCTATTCTAAGATCTCAATGACCTTCGAGAAATGTTTGTAGCTACTGTTCCCGACCATTTGATGATCTACCGCGTCTCTTGATGATGCCCTCTGATGAATTATCCTATCAACCACACGCATTCACCATATTTTAGGATTCGTATTTTTCTTCTCAATTCCTCAGCAATAATTCCTTTAGATTTTAAGGGATTCGAATGTAAAAGGTAATTCTGTAAAATCCAGGTGTCAGTTTTCCATGTCATCTCCTCAACATAGACTAATAGATGAATTCAGTAATATTTCCTCGGAATTCCACTTAAATTATTAAGTTTAGCGTTTGTCCTTACTGATATTCAAAGAAGGTTTTCATAATAAAAAAGACTGTGCTATTTACAAATAAATGATTTAATTTTCAGAAGCAGTTCTTCATCCTTGTTAATTTAGCATATTCGGACATTATTATTTTATTAGTCATATCACAAATCGGAATGAAAATCTTAATCTCCTGAACACCATAAGTTTATTAATTCATAAGAGAGACATAACCATCTCATAAACTGTTATAGAACAAGAATGTGTTTCAAGAATAATTATCTGCTGTATAATATATATAATTTTAATAATCAAGATTTAACATAAAGTGCACGGATCCTGCTCAACTTGTGCCTATATTTTGATACTAATAAATAATAGTTGAATTAGTAATGTGATTTAATTTGTGTCCTATCTATATTCAACATTTTATGGGGTGAATAAGGTCTTTATTACTTGTTTTATTATTTATTTAAGTGGTTTCTTTTTTCAGTTTTAATTTAATTTAATTACAACGCATTTTTGTTCTCCACTATACTTACGGCCGTAGTGTGATTTTTTGGGAATGTGAATTGGATTCATTCTGATTCAATTTGAATTTTTCAATTGAATGTACGCTCCAATTTACATATCCCAGAGTCACATTACAAAAACTATTCTTAAAATATTACGGAATTTATTTTTTGTGCGGTCCTCCGGTCCTATAAGTTATATTTAGTAAAATTTCCTTATTTTACTGACAAGCAAGACAAAAAAAAATCTCGTTCATCTAGCACTAAAATTTACCGAGTTATGAAACTTTAAAATGCATGACGTATACCATTTTTCGGCCTCTGAACACAGATGAGTTCGGCCATTCTTTGAGGGGCCGTATACCAAGTGAATAAAGTATTATAGTAAAGAACTTAATTTTTCACGTGTATCTGCACTTTGAAAGAAATCGTACAAGTATTACGATTACTTTAACTTTTATTAAGTTTCGGATTGGCTAAAATTATTGTATTTTAAAATATGATTTATTTGTAAGAATTTGAGGCTGTTCCTTTTCATGACTTGGTTTAACAAAAATGTTATTTTTACAAATTTTTATTTAATTTGCAACGATCGTATGTAGATTTTTCCAGTTCAAAAATTGTACTCTAGCTTTAACTCCCTTTGAAACATCCGATCAAAATTAAATTTTACATACTGAAGTAAATACGATGACAATCTAACATATTATGATTTTCGGTGGTTACCATTTTTATTTATTTTACAGGATAACACAAAAAAATTCGGATAGATTACCGCCAAGAAGTTTAAGAAAAAAGTTTTAGATTAGATAACATAAGACTGCGATGGTTGTGTTTTTAAACTTTTATGTATTCTTTAGCACTTAACCCGAAAATTACCTTAATTTTTAACCATCATGTCAGGATTTTTCGTAAAACGTAAATTTCAATGTTAAAAAATAGGAAAAATTGGATACTATAAAATAGAGGAGATGGTTGTGTTTTTTAAACTTTTGATAATTAATTTTCATGTACTTTTTAGCAATGAATTGGAAAATAACCTTCATTTTTAACAATCACGATAGAAAATTTTGCAAATCGTAAATGTCAAAGTTAAAATATAGCGAAAATCCGATACTATAAAACAGATGTAAAACAACCATTATTTAATTAAATTTTATTTAATTCAATGTGTTGCCTTATAATGGAACTCTTTCAGTTAAAGAACTCATGGGTCTAATGAGCAGGGAGAGGGGGTTCGATTTTAACTTTGAAATTTGCGATTTGCGAAAAATCTTGACGTGATGATTGAAAATGAAGGTTAATTTCGGATTTAGCACAACAAAATACATTAGAATCAATTATCGAAAGTTAAAAACATGGCATAACCCAAATGTTACAGCCTAGATTAATCTACTAATATTTTGAAATACGTATCATTTAGTAAAGAACTGAGGCTGTTACTTTTCATCATTTTATTTAACAAAAATTCTGTCATTTGTTTCCTCTTATATGTTATGTACAAATTGTATATTTTGCATTAATGTGTCAGAATTATTAAAGATTTCAAATTTATATTGCAATATTAATTTTACTCTCAAACATTATTTTTAATGTATCTGATGAATTTACATTCCTACAAAATTTGTAGTGACGCCTATTTCGCAGCAAAAAAATATACTCGAACTTTAAACAGTTATTACTCGGTCAATTTTAATCGTAGAATAATAGAACTTCTTTTGTCTTACTTGTCAGTGTAATTGGAAAATTTTACTAAGTATAACCTATAGTACCGGTTGCCGTATAAAAAATATTCGTAATTTTTTACCAATTGTTTTTATTGACCCAAATCCCTTTTTAAATACTTTCCCTTTTTGTGTTTGGAACTGTATGTCTATGATTAACGATTTAGGAATTAGCCATTGGACATCATGAGAGTAAACACCCTGCATATATATATATATATATATATGTGTGTGTGTGTGTGTGTGTGTGTATGTGTTTGGTGTATGCATGTGCATGTGTTCCATAAATATAAAAAACTTTCTATGTGGAATCTAAAAAGATCGCAACAACTCATGAAATGAAAAGTTTTTGTAAGTTATCTTTTAAACAGCAAGAAATTCAGTGTAAAAAATATATGTATCCCTATGAACTTCTGGTAGAAGTGTACTAGCTATTTATGCGATATTACAGAAGTACAGAATTTTTAAATATAGAAAAATTTCCTATTTATTTATATTAGGTCTACAGGAATTTTCTGTCCGTTTGGGAAGCGAAAGAAAGTAATAAATTTTTCATGTTTCCGAATATGGTCTGTAAAGGTTTGCTGACACGAATTAAGCTTTTTCGCACTTTTCGATGTTGTCAAAAAAGGATCTTGCCATATCAGGGTCTTTATAAAATCGCCATTGCTCAAAGATGCCCGCCCAGAGCGTAGCTTATCGTTAAGGTCGAAATCACCTGCTTGAGATTTTTCGAACCGAGCGTCCCCTCCACGTTCTATCCGGAATTGCATCTCCACCAAAAACTTTAGACCCGCTTGTGTAGCATTTTTCCCTTGTTGGAATTAATACAAAATACAGTGTCGGAAATGCACTTTATCAGTAGACAAGTTTACACGATCACGACTCAAGTAATGACATGAGATACTTTTGTTTCAGTTAATTTAGAAAAGCATATGTGTATAAATGCAATGATAAAGAGTCTCATTCATATATGTCTGAAATGAACTCATGCATTCTTCTTTAAACTTGAAATAACCTTATCGGGCAGAAATTTCCAGTAGACCTGATATATATCTAATTTTTATAATGAAATAACACTTGTGTGTAGAAACCGATTTAGATCTGACTGAGCATATGTGGAAGGTTTACCAAGATCACGACAGAGTTGGTTGACTGCCTTTATCCGCCATCTTTTTAATTAAATATAGCCGCCATTTGGAGATTTCGAACTAAAGAAAGTATGCAATAAATATGTAAATCGAAAGTTTCTTTTTCTTTCAGCGTTAGGCCTGGATACAAAGTTTTAAGAGCATTTTTTGTTCGTTTCTATCAGAAAAATAAGATGAGATATAACAGTTTGAAGTTCTAGGATGGTTGTCATTTTAAAACAAGGCAGGGGATTAAAAATAAAGGATTCTTCTGTAATCGTGTTCACTGATAATTTATACTTTAGCGTATGTGGTTTCTCTCAGATTTAATGTCATTGTTCTAACTATTATTGCAATTTTTTTCCTCTTAAATTTACATAGACATATCATAAAATGACATCAAGAAAAATATATTGGTCATAAAATATTCCTACATACATTTGCGCGCACACGTACATACTTAACGGTATCCGCAAAAGTCAAATTCTCGCCAAGTTTGATGACATTTTGCCGACAAAAATAAGCCCTTGATTAAGTTCTCGAAATTCCCATTCAAATTTAGCATTGACAAAAATTGGGAATGCTCTATAATCAGATTGCACATATTTTAGCTTTCTTATTTTCGAGTGAAATTGGTTGAATTCGTAAAATCAAGGCATAGGGAAGCTACCTTTTCCTTCCGGTACAGGCCGAATGAATTTTTTTTTACTTAATAGTAACAGCAAAGTTAATGATAATAATGTGGGTTATTAAATCATTTAATAACTTTACCACAAAATGCTGAACTGTTACGGATTACAGACGTTTACGGGGGAAAAATATATGAGCATTGTAAGTAATAGATACGACATCGATTCTAAACGATAAGCTAAATGTTTTCAAACTAACCATTTGATAAATTTATAAATATAACATTTCAGGAAATGCACTTTATCAGTAGCTAAGATTACACGATCACGACTCACGTAAGTAATGACATGAGATACTTTTGTTTCAGTTAATTTAGAAAAGCACATGTGTATAAATGCAATGATAAAGAGTCTCGACATTCTCTACTATCACATAACCTAGTGACACATACTAATTTGTTTCTAGAAGGTGATTTTTAATTTCTGACAATATCCTTTGCACTTTCTCGCGCTTCAATATTAATTTGGGTTGATTTTAGTTACATTGAACAGTTCAACTTTCAATTTATACAGAAATATATAAAGATATACTGTATTTTACATTTAATATAAATATGATCGAGATATGCAACAAATCTAGATAAACCCATTTATGCAAGCAACTGTAGCACAAGATGGAATAGCCTTCATGACCACACATTCCCGCGGCGAAAAATTAATTAAAATTATATATGTGTCCACCGATGCTGGGTTCGTTTGTGTCTCATGTTTCGCGGCGGCATTGCTGCTCATGAAGTCTATTCCATCTTGTGCTGCAGTTTCAGCGTTAACAACATATGTGGGAAATGCTAAGCTGGGCATCGGCCTCTTAGCTTATATGGTAGAGCACTTGGATTGCTATTTTTAAAATTTGAATTTCAATTTGGCAGAATTATATGCAAAACAGTACAATTTTTGGTGTAATTTACACTACGTATAGCCTTGTAAAATTAGTTTTAATCGAAAAAACAAAAAATCCTCCATTCAATCACTAGTCATTCATATTTTGGAGAAATGCTCAACATTTCAATAAGATCGGGGCATTAGTTTTTGAGAAACTTCGGGGCATTAGTTTGTTCACCGACTTCAAGAATAGTGTTTTTAGAAAAAAGCGATATACCTGCGTCGCTCCGGCCGGTTTTTCCTAATGAAGGAAATTTCCAAAGGCTAACTCTCTTTTAGACTTTTACTCCGATCGACTTGAAACTTTTGGAAAATATGCTAGACATATTGTACTATTAGATAAAAAAATAATTAAAAAAAGTATTATTTTTTTTATTTTTCAAACTTATCTAACTCCTTAACAAAATCCTAGTATACCTCATACTTAATGCTAATGCTTCCCATTTTCTTCTTATCTAAGATCAGTTCTACCGCTTGAGACCAGGAAACGTCCCAGACGCACCCAAAAGTAAAATACTACCTAAATTTTTGTAAAATAATTTTTTTCACAATCAGTATTTTATGGATCTTAAGTAACCACATCACAACAGAACATGATATCCCAATGATGATCTCCAATGCTTAGCATTGGAGAACAACCCTCTTTTCAATTTCCCCCTTTTTAATAGAACGGAGAAACTGGAATGAGTTTTGATTCTACCTAAGGTTAAAGCTGATCCTATTCATCTGTCATTTCAGACACTTTTTATCATAAATATGGTACGATAGCAACAAACTTACAGTATGTTGATGAGGTAGACTGCAGAATGTTTGTTTATTAAAATTACCAAATCGAAATTTTAGTCAAAAGTCAAAATCAAAATATAGAATAATTTAATTATATTTTGTTACTTCATCATCTGTAAAGCATTTATCAATATACTGACCACTACATCCAAATGTATTCAGCACGATTAAATACACGACTAAACACGATTTAAATATTAGCTTTACAGAGAGTATCACCTATTGGTTACCGGACGCTTACTTAAATGTAAGATTTCTGTATTTCGAAAGACAGTCAGAACAATAATCAACGAATAACCGAAAAATTTTAAACCGAAAAATATTATGTTCGGAAACGCTTAAAGCAATTAAAGAATATTATAGACAAAATATTATGTGCTGTTTCTCAATAAAGAAACTGTCTCGTATTAATACTTATATTATAAATAAATGCCTAGACTATTGAAGATACGATTTCATATGTATGACTAATCATTTTTTGTATAAGTATGAATTTATCATATATTTTTTTTTTATAAACAGTATGACATACATCGTATAAACATAATGTTCTCAAGCAAATCTATAGGGACCAGTAAAACGTATTTTTTCTCAATGTTATATATTAAATTACAGTTTTGTTCTCTTAAAATTGTTTTACAAAACCAGCAATTGTTTATTAAGTGTTTAAACCATCTTAGGATTTTAGCACAGGTATTTTATGAAGAAAATATGATATTTTTTCATTTTCGTATAACTTAAAATTTTTCATTCAATGTTGAACCGTTTCATTGTACAATAAAATTAGAAGCACCAAATTATGGTTCACTCGATTTATCAAAACTCGTGACTATGATAAAACTTAAACAATGATTCTTTTCACCATCCTTTGGCAGTATATAACAGTCAATCAGAACACATAGCCCTCATTTCTATCAATATGCTGTTTTAATGCAAGGTGACATTCATTTTCCGGTCTATGAATAAAATGCTAGCTACAAATCAAGAAGATTTCGTATTTCAGACTACGATCTGCGTCATGTGTCGTACTTCATTTGAAACAAACGTCACGGTATGATTAGCTTTTATTTTGAAAGAGCAAATGTACCCTCTTTAGGTTCAACATTTTCCTAATTTATAGACCAACCTACACAAAATTATGGTTGAACCGGAGCACCAAATCTTGGAACAAATTTTCAACATCTTATGTGCAAACATTTTTTGGTACCCCTGTTTTGATGAAACCCTGAACCAAATGCTTAGCAGAGTAATAATAATACCTTTTAAGAGAAATATATACAGGGTGTTTACACTGGTTTCCTAAAATTAAAGAAAAACAACAAAAATAGCGATTACTCAAAATGTTACTTGTAGATTTAACCCGGGAGAACTCGCTAGTGAGAATGCCCAACTGCTTTTCTTTTACTTTACATTCATATAATATCTCCTTTTTTTGGTTGGCTTAGTACTTTTATTCACAAAATATTTAAAATATTTGAAAAACATTTTGAAATTTTAATTAAAATGAAAAATGATTTAAATAAGAGTCTTAAAAAAGTACGACTATGAGAGAAAATCTCATGCAGCGAGTTCTCCCGGGTTAAATAAAACTGAGCCACAATATACAACACATAATAAGGTATAAATTAACATTAAAAGAAATTACTAGATGATTGTAATGTTTCAGAAATTTACACATTTATAAAATAAACAAAATAAACGTGTCAGTTTGGTATGGGAAAAGTACCTTTAATATGGAGTATGGTCACCCCTAGAAGCAATACAGCACATACAGCGACGTATGATGCTGTTAATTATACCATCGATAAGTTCGCTGGGAAATATGAGCCATTTCTCTTGTAAAGCAGTGATAAGTGTGGCAAGGGTCTGAGGAGTGGGATTGAAAGCAGCAGCACAACTTCCTAAAGCATTCCAAACATACACGTTGAGATTCAAGTCCAGTGATCGAGCAGGCCATTTCATGCGCTGAAATGTTCAGTGTTGAAAATAATCTTGCACGATGCGAGCCTTTTGGGATCTAGAGTTGTCCTTCTGTAACCGGAAATCATTACCTATTGCGCAGGCATAAGGGCAAAAATAAACGTCAAGAATGTCGTCTCTATAGACGTGAGCATTCACAGTTTCACGTGGAAAGACATGGAGGCCTGTGTGTCCACCCAAATAGATACCACACCAAAACACAGATACTGTTTTCTCCGTATGAATTTCTTTCACGAATGTTTGATGGATGATAGCGTGTTTCATGTTCGCTCCAAATCAAACAACGCCTACTGTCGCTTGGGGGAGGGTCTAAACCGGGGCTCATCCGTGAAGAGAAAACACCTCCAATTATCAGCCGTCCAATGGATATGTTGACATTCCCACCAACCACTTCACCAGCGACAGGTATGAGGAAACAGTGCTTTTACCACGACGTTTCTCGGGGCAGCCGATGACGTGAGGTGAGCGGCACACAAATGGCTGGTCGTCTCGCATTAAGACCACCTCCGTGAAACCTTCTACGCACAGTAGACGTTGATACAAACCTTCCAGTGGCTTCAGAAAGGGAGGTTCTAGGATGAGAGGGGATTGCTGTTCTATTCCTTCGTACACATAACCGGAAATATCGGTCATCGGTGCTTGTCGTAGCTCTTGCCCGTCCTTGTCTGAGCCTTCTGGAGGCCGAACCAGTGGTTTGAAATTGGTGCCAAAGCCTATGAAAAACAGAAGTACTCACATTTAGCAATCTGGCCACCTCTGTCTTACTTTGACCAGCCTCCAATCTTTCAATAGCTCTATATCGGAAATCTGCGGGCAAATGATACATCGATGTCATACTAATGATTTGGCTATCTCAGTTTTCTTATAATCACAGAGACACCTGCAGCCGTACTGTCTAGCATGCATTTTTATGCTCCTCACAGATGACGCAATCCAATTGCAGCATCTCTAATTTGCATTTTTTAATTTTATTCAGCATCATTTAATTAACAACATATCCTAATTTCATACGGATAGGTTTCTTTTGGAACGAGTTATCGCTCTTTTTGTGATTTTTCCTTAATTTTTGAAAACCAGTGTATTTACTTCATGTACGCTTAAAGAAAAATATCATATATATATATATATATATATATATATATATATTGAAAAATCCAAATTCATATAATTTAAAACACGTAAAAAACATCAAACAAACTGTAACTAAAACAATAATTAACAAAACCAAGAGTAACTAAGAATAAACTAAATATAAAGACTAGTGGCAAGACTTGCTCAGAGCGGTTAAACATGTTTTACGTGCACAACATTCCCCCTCACTTGCCAAGACCAAACAAACAGAAATTGAAAAAATGAAAAACAGAAACTAACCCAAAGCCATCAAATGAAATCCGTGAATATCCTCACTGACAAGCCATTTTCGATAGGAATCACGTATCGATATATAACCATCATCGAACAATTTCAAAGTTTTATTACGATAGCTTTTCCTCTTGATAAAATTGAGAGTTAAAACATTCTAAAAATGTATTGGGTAATTTTGTTTACTGGCGTTTATGTAAAAGTTAAAAATTTCACCAACCAATTTATCAACATTTGAACACAAATTTGCAATACGGTTTAAACCATTTAAATATATATTTCTAAAAATTGAAACATGCACGTTACTATTAAAGTTTAATTAAAGTGTATTTTTATTGTATCAAAATCAAAATAATGTCTTTTATCATAAATATTATTTACTAAAATTCCGTTTATAATTTCCAATTTAAGATCCAAGTAGTTGACGGTGCTTTGATTATCCGAAGCACTCTTTAAAGTTAAAGTGTCTGGATAACATTTAAATTGATAAATTTCTTTATTGTTATTCAGCTCAACCATCAAAACATCATCTATATATCTGTATATCTTTAAATCTTTTTCCAACAATAAACCGTCTTCATATGTAAACAGATAAATATCTGCAAGGATGGAGTTACAACTGCCCCCCATTGGAATACCTCTTACTTGTTTATATATTTGTTTCCCTTCAAACAGATAATTTTCGCAAACAACAAATTGAAATAAATCGGTGAATAGCTCAATACTAATATCCTCCTCTTTAGATTTCTTGAAAAAATCCATAACTCTGTACTTCAAATCATCTAAATTTATGCTATTATACAAATCCTCAAAATCATATGTATGCAATCCTGTACTGTTTTTCAGCTTTTTAAAACTTTTTATAAGTTCATAACTATTTTTTATTACTATCGAAGAATAATCATTTATGGCCTGATCGAAAATCTTTTGTAATATATTCAACAATTTTTTATTTACACATTCAGATAAGAACCAAACCCACAAGTTACGGTTCTAAACGTAATTGGGTTTTTATGGAATTTTGGAATCATTACAAGATAAAGAAATTCCGCACTATTTTGCTTAGATTTTATTTTTTTATAGAACGCTTTCACTCTGTTTACAATAACTTGTTTAGTAGTTTTTAATAGTTGATTAGAGATGGACAACATTGTTCCTTTTAAGGAATCGTTCCAGCCGGAATCGTTCACCGAAAGGAACGAGTTCTTTGGAGTCGTTCCTTTCGGAATCGTTCCGAAAAAAGGAACGATTCCGAGAAAAAGGAACGATTCCGAGAAAAAAGAACGATTTTGAAAAATAAAGGATTCCAAGAGGAAAAAAACACTTCCGAGATAAAGAGAACCACATACAATCCATAATATTTTTTACTAATTTATTTTCTTATGTACCCATCCATTTTCTTACGCATCCAGTCGCCTTAATTTTGTAATGTTTTGGACAGATGATTTTGTTTTTAAAGGCTCATTTCATCGATCAGTGTGTGCAATTAATTTGCAGTTATTTCTAACTTTATGATTTATGGTATAAAGCATAATTCCTCTTGGAAATTTAAGGGCGGCGCAAGGTCTATTCGATTTCCAGTGTAATCATTGGTTTCTCTTGAAAATATGTCGTCAAATGACCGCCCATTTATATTATTATTTTATACAGTGTGTCTTTATTCTCAACAATGTTCAATGGCTAATTCCTAAACCGTTAGTCATAGACCTATAGTTCCAGTTACAAAAATGTTTTAAATAAGGTAAAAAATTATTGTGAAAGTCGTTTGGATTAATAAAAATATTTCTAAAAAAGTAATGAAATTTAATTTTTTATACGGTCCCCCGGCCGCTTTTTCAAGAAGGCTCACGTTTTGAGCACTTTATCGCCAGAGCAACGGTTGGCGCGGGGATGAATTCAACGATACGCACCCTTTCTTGTTCGTGACGTCATACGCGTAGCAAACAGTAACCCCATTCCTAAGTATGACGAAATGTTATTTCACCGTGATTTACAATTAAAACATTGCTTGAAACAATGAGCTTTTTCGGATTAAAATTCTTTTAATTTCACGGTAAATATAATTCAAACATAAGTTAATTTTTTTCAGTTCAATAATATTATTTTATTTCATTAATTCGCTACGTTCTAAGAAATTGAGAACGTATTTTATTTTTGAGGAAAAAGAAAAAGAGACGTAATGATTTTCTTCTAATAAATATAATTCTATCGATCATGTTTTTATGACAAAATTGAACTTAGTTTTATTAACATTACTACTAAATTAATTTAGTTTTTTTTTAATTAAGCGGCATAATTGTGTGACGTGCAGATTGCATTAATAAAACATATTTTAACTGAAATAATTCATGAAAAATTAATTGTTTTTAATTTAATTGCGATTAGAAGTTAATAGAAAGTTGAAAATAAAATCAATTCGATTATAATTAGATTGAACGACAAATCATAAATTATTCAACTGTATCCTGCTATTAAATCAATCAGTTAAAATAATTGCAAGTTGATGCATGCAATTAAATCAATTGCAATTACATTTTAATGTTGTCGAATCTTTATCATTATTTGAGTTTTTATGAAAAAAAGAATTGGTCTGCCTGTGCACAAAATTAAAAATCTTTAAAATTCTTCAATTTTTTAATGTTATTTCGTTCTAGTTGTTTTATTTGTTATTTTAAAATAGCAATTCGTCATATTTGAATAAATCATCTAATTCTTCTCTCGAATGAAATCCCCCACCACCACCACACACACTCCATTTTTCGTCATTCTGCACACATGTTGCAGAATTTATTAAGTTGAAGTGGTAATAAAATAATGATCAATAGTCTGAGGCAACCCCCATTCCGAATTTTCTCTTCTCCCCCCCACCCTCTCCTCCTGCACACTATTTTTTGACCATTTAAAATTCATTCTTGCCTTACAGAAAAGATTAGTTAAAATTGTGTCTGAAATGTTAACTATCCCTTCGCTTATCCATAACAGTGCGTAAAGTTTACTGTTTTGATTTCTGTTGATTTTTAAATAACAAATAAATAATTTACCATAAAAAAAAGAAAAGGAAAGAAATAGAATGAAAGATAAAAAATCAGATTAACCTTTAGTGTACACATTCATTATTTTTTTTTTAATTCTTTACATTTAAATTATAATTTTTCCTATTTATTACTTTGAGGTACTATAAGTAAAGGACCAATTTTTCAAATTCCTCCCCCCCCCCCCCGTAAAAAATAGAAAAGCTTGTTTGCGTTTTATCCCCCCCCCCCCACACACACACAAAAGTAAAATATTCCAAGTTTTTAATTTTTTGGTTTGTTTTTTTCTATTTGTTAATTTGTTTAATTGATAAATTTAACTATTTAAATCTACAACCCATCAATATCATACACAGTTAAAAAATTTCTCTAGTGATTTTATTTCTTACTTTGAAGTAACAAAAGATAGTCATTCAATATTCCTCCTCCTCCACTTCCCCTTCAGAAATTCATCTCCATTAAAAAGGCAATTTCTAGACATCCTGGTTGGGGGTGTGATATGTTTTTTTTTGTTTTTTTTTCCTGGTTTGGCCTATTTTCACTCGACTTTGGGGACTGTTTCTGCAGAATGATTTGGTATTAAATCCATTATATAAGTTCATCGCAGAAAATATAGTAATTTTCTGCCCCAGGTATTTTTTTTTAAATCTGTGTAAAATACATCAATATGCACTGGAACTGCATCAATTCATCATCCCCATAAATCCATCTTTATATGTAATCAAATATCTAGATTTATGAAGGTAATGAGTTTTTGTTTAACAGGTATGGAATAAATAATACTCAATTGAATAAAAATGTAGATTTTTGAGGGGATCAAATAATCAAAATTTTAGCAATAATCAAAAGTTCGCAGTATTTCTGTAAACAATCCATTCGGTGTTGGTAAGTTCTGACAGTATTTTCTTAAAATACTCGGCCTCATCATTTGTGCAAATATCAGTTCGTAACACAATTTCTTTAGAAGAAGATTTCTTTTCATCTAGAACACATGATTGAAAATAATCCTTTAATTTAGGTAGGATTGTTATTCTAAAATATGCTACTTCGTCTTCCGCCATGTCGGATCAAAACGAAACACAAGACGACGATTGGCGTTTAGCGATAGAGCTGGCTGAACGTTCTCGCTTTCGCCAATTCGCCAAGGCTAGTGCTCAAAACGTGAGCCTTCCCGAAAAAGCCCCCCGGCCCTATAAGTGATATTTAGTAAAAATTTACTGTTCTCTTAAAAGAAAGACAAAAAAGTCCCATTCATCTAACACTAAAATTAATGAAGTTATACGAAACTTTGAAATGCAAGACTTATGCCACTTTTCTGCATCCGAATACACGTGATTTTAGCCATGCTTATAGGTGTCGTAAAGAAAGTGCTTAGAGTATTTGAAGGATTTATTTCATGTGTAGCTGCGCTTTGAAAGAAATCGCATTACGACAGATTTTTGTAAGGATTTGAAGCTGTTTCTTTTCATGATTTTTTTAACAAAAATTATGCTACTTTTATAAGCTTTTATCTAACCTATTAACCGCCAAAACTATAAAGTATGAATTTTCAAATTTCTTGTTGAAAGTCGCTTGTCACCACAAATTCAGAAAGGTAATTTTCGCTTTATTAAAATATCAAAATTTCTGCCAATAAATAAGGCAATTTTTTTAATTGTAAAATAGTGGTGACAAAGTAATTAATTTAAGCATGAGCAATTATTTTGACCGTTGCGTGAACGCAACACCAGCGGGTAATGGGTTAACTTGAAATAATCGTATGTATGTCTTTCCAGTTCAAAATTTGTACTCGAAATTCAACTCACTTTAAAATATGCGATCGAGGTTAAATTTTACATATTGACGTAAATCACATGACCATGTAATATTATTATGATTTTCAGTGCTTACCATATGTACTTATTTTACAGGATAGCACAAAATATTTCTGATAGATTACTGCCAACAAGTTTACTAAAGAGTTTTAGGTTAGATAACACAAGACTGCGATGGTTGTGTTTTTTTATTTTTAAAATTATGTATTTTTAAAATTATGATTTTTATGTATTTTTTAGCGCTGAATCAGAAAATTATCTTCATTTTTAATCATCATGTCAGGATTTTTCGCAAATAGTAAATTTCAAAATTGAAAAAATAGCTAATACTATAAAATAGAGTCGATGGTTGTATTTTTTAACTTTTACGATTGATTTGTATGTGCTTTTTAGCAATGAATGTAAAAATTACCTTCATATTTAACCATCATGTTTGACTTTTTTGCAAATGGTAAATTTCAAAGTTAAAAAATAGCGAAAATCTGATACTATAAAATGGATGTAAAACTTCTTTTATTCAATTTTATTTTATTTAATTCAAGAATTTATTCAATTTTTGGCTTATACTGGGATTCTTACAGCTAAACAGCTCGGGGATCCGATGATGTGGGAGGTTCAATTAAAACTTTGAACTTTTAAACTTTGAAATTTACAATTTGCAAAAAATCCTGACGTGATGGTTAAAAATGAAGGTCCTTTTCGGATTCAATAGTAAAAAATACATAAAAATCAATTATCAAAAGTTAACGAAATAACAATCACGTCTTTTTTATACTATCAGATTTCCGTAAATTTTTCACTTTTTACCTTTCAGATTTACGATTTGCAAAAAATCTGTACTTTGTGATAAAAAATAAAGGCCATTTTTGGATTCAGTGCTACAAAATACGTAAGAACTAATTATAAAAGCTAAAACACATGACACAACACAAATTTGCATCCTAGTATAATCTAATAACATTTCAAAATATGTGTCATTTTGTAAAGAATCGAGGCTGTTGCTTTTCAACATTTTATCTAACGAAAATTTTATTATTTTTTTCCTGTTATATGTTTAGTACAAGCTGTATATTTTGCATTAATATTTCAGAATGATTATAGATTTAAAATTTATAATGCAATGCTAATTTTACTATCAACTATATTTTTTATATATCTGAAGATTATTTATATTTCTAGTAAATTTGTAAATGACCCCTATTTCGCAGCAAAAAATATGCTCCAACTTTAAACAGCCATTATTTCGGTCAGTTTTAATCGTACAATAATAGGACTTTTATTTGTCTTACTTGTAAGTGTAATAGGAAAGTTTTACTAACTATAACTTGAAAGACCGGGGAACCGTATAAATAATTAAATTTCGTAATTTTTCAGGAAATGATTCTATTGACCCAAATCACTTTTTAAATACTTCTTTACCCCCATTTAAAACATTTTTGTAATTGGAACTATATGGCTATGACTAATGGTTTAGGAATTAGCCATTGGACATCGTTGAGAGTGGACATCCTGTGTAGGAAATTTTATTATTGCTCTGATATTTGTCACCAGGGTCTAGGAATTTTTAGTCTCATAGATTCCTCTTCAAAATCTACCTCTAGTTAATCTTAATTTCATTTTTCATTCTGAATCTCATTTTTCATTTGGATGGCCCTACTGGTTTGGATATGTAACTTGTTAAAGTAGAGTTCGTTTTTTCCAGTGTCCGCACTTTCAATAACTTTATCCCCTTTATCGTCTTGCTCCTCAATTCCCTAACTTTACGCACACAGGATCACATAATTCATCAACATTATTATCACTGTCTTCAGGATCTGGTTCAGAAGTGAAACACCCAGCAATATAGCAATCATCTTGTAGTGCAATTCAGTGATATATATCAATTTTAATACATTTGAAATAGCTTAATGTCATTAAAATGCACTGCAAACGATTTTTTCCCGTTGACCATAATGTAACGAAACACTTTTGAGTGCACCTGTAAATGAACTATTAATGCTACACTCTTCATACTGGATGCCAAACATCCCATGGTAAACATCATTAACATATATCAATTGCATGGGAATCCGAGTATATTTACGGGAGTTAGGCATATCACACACTGAGACGACAGAACGACATAAAGCGCAACATGAAGTGCAAAAACCGGTCGAAACAAAGAACGAAGTTGTTAGAAACTTGTTTTAAACCAGTTTTTCTAGCGAATTCAAGTGACATGTCTTATGTGTCGCCTTAGTGTGTGACTTGCCTTAGAGCGTGAACAGACGGTCTGAGGGACAGACAAACCGCATTCATAAACACTAACTTTATTGGAAAGGGTTAAAAAGTAAAGCACGTTTTTGTACACTGTCTTTCTTGAGTGACTGATGTATGTCTTGTCTTATACCCTAACATCGCTATTTGTGAACTGCTGTTAACTACGTAGAATTTCAATAAACTTACAACTCTTTTTGAATTTCCAATTTCACGAGAACCTACAGGAATTTCTCTAATTTCACACCCTCATCCGCCGTCACCCTCTCTACTTATACTGAACTTCAGTTCGGTGTAAGTGAATTGCGATGCTAATATGTTTGTTTGGATATGGATCTTTGGAGCTTCATAACTCGTGAAGTCATGGAACACTTGTGTTACACGAAAGGGTAAAAGTTCCTTCAGATGATTTGTAAACAGATTCATTAGCAGCATGGCTATGGCTAGTGATATTTATAAGATAATATTATATATATATGAATACTATAATATGTATATATATATTAATACTATAATATGTATATATATACTAATATATATGATTTTATACATATATAGTACATATTACCTCCGCCAAAAGATATAGTGATTCACTAAACTTCAAAGCTCTATTTCTTTAAATTTGAAATTTGCTAACATTTTAACTGAAAAACGGTTTATTGGTTTAATTAAATTAAACCAATTAAACCATTGGTTTAATTAAATTACACGTACTGAGTTATGAATTCATGAAAATTTTATCTTCTAAAGGATTTTTCGTGAATTTTTTAAACTATATTAGAAGATTTACATGATCATTTAGTACATTTTAGAAGGATTTTAGAAGTATTAATTAAGTTTGAATTTATAGGGATTTTGTGTAATATTTATAACCCACTCAAATCTTTTAATTTAAATATTTTTCTTAGTAATTTGTAAAATTAGGATATATACAAATATAATGTTCTTACAATAGAAATATAGAAATATTTCCGAATTGAAAAATTTCTCCCCCCTCCTTCCCCTTCCAATTCAAGAAAACTAAAAAGGTGCAAAGGCAAAAGAAATCATCCTTTTAAAAATATTTTTGTTTTGTGTAAACAATAATGCTTTTGGAACAAGATAATGTAATACATTTGATAACTCATTCTAAACTGTATTACTACTAATCAATGTATTAAATGCATTTTATAACAAGTTGCTTTAATGGAAATTTCAGATTATAGACAGACACAAGAGTAACTATGTAATGGTTCCGGTTTTCCTCTTTAAGTTCGGAACTCTAAAAGCTATTTAAAAGAAAAAATGATGCCTCTACATAAAATCCTCTTTTTTTTTAATTTTCTGAGTCAAAAGTGGAAACTAAATAAATAAAAAACATTGTAATACTACTTTTAATTTTTTGTTAAGCAAAACTTTCCCTTAAACAATACATGTAATAACACAAACATAAAAATCTTTCAGCTTGAAATCTTGTGAAAACATCACAACTACTCATGAAAAGAAAAAGTTTTTTTTTTTTTTTTCACATGAAAAATTCCTTTGAGACAACAAACGAAATTGTGTATAAATAATGTAATCATCGCTCTGAAGTTCTATAAGAAGTTCCTTTGATGTTTATGTAATGTAACAAAATGAAAATATTTTTAAACAGAGAAAAATGTCACCTTTTTTTATAAGATGCATATTACATTAAAATTTTAGACATTTTTATTATATTCGGAATGTTGAGGGAAACTAGATATTTATTTCCACGAGGATGAGTTAAGACACGTCTTGAGAAATATGTCACGTCTAGAAGCAAATGCATGTTTAAGCGAATGTAAAATACATGTTTCAATCTTTCATAAATGTGAAATAAAGGTTTATGGCGGCAAATAAATTTTATGTTAAAATTTCAGATTGTATTGAATATGGAGATGTGCCCATTGGATGTTAGGAAAGTTTTAGCAAACAGAATATATATACGCCAAAAAGAAATATGTAAATGGGGAATTAGCAAATAGTACAACAAATAAATCAGTCTATTGATTACATTTAATTTCAAGACGATAAAAACATTTATTAAGATACAAAACACATGATGAAATAAAAAGTATGCAGCTGGATAATGGATTAACACAATTCAAAATGGCCATCTCTAAATTTACAATAATAAAATGACACGGAAGCACTGTTGCTTTGTCGCATTAAATGTAATTAGCAGGCTACCATATCCTTTCATAAAAAACATCCGACTTCTCCGAAAACTGTTCTAATAATAACCTCATCTATCATTGTGGCCAAGAAATCTATCATGGCTCGGGGATCTTTTTACTGTATGAAGGAAATGGAATAGAAAACGTCTCGTTTTAATCACACACACACACATATATATATATATATATATATATATTTGCAAACAAGGCGGATTTTCCGAACAAGGCTGAAAACATTTGCAAACAAGGCTGAAAGATTAATATGTGAGAGGAATATAATGGTTAAATACGGAACAGTGTACCCTTATGGTTTAAATGTTATGTTTGATCAAATTAATGTTTTGAAGAATTTTAGAAATACAATATTGGAAGAGTCAGTTTATGGAAAATTTAATCACGATTTGAGTAATGGGTTGTAAACAAGGCTGAAAGATTAATATGTGAGAGGAATATGATGGTAAAATACGGAACAGTGTACCCTTATGTTTAAATGTTATGTTTGATCAAATTAATGTTTTGAAAAATTTTAGAAATACAATATTGGAAGAGTCAGTTTATGGAAAAATTAATCACGATTTGAGTAATGAGTATGAGGTACATAATAAACTAAATGTCAAAGTTAATGGTCTAAATTGTAGTAAGTATATTAAAAGTGCTATTGCCAATATTAATTCCGGCAATATTGTTAAAACAATAAAATACATAATTTTCAATGTGAAAAAGAAGTTAATACCTGATTTATTGAGAGAATTATATGAACATACAGGTAACGGAAATATAGATATGGGGTTTGATTTGTTGAGATTCAGAATAGGTAAGCAGAATCTTAAAGGTTATATCGAGTTGAAAAACAACAAAGTTAATATAGAGAATAAGATTTATTTTGTATTGGACTACATGGGGCATCATTTTAGGGGTGCTAATTTTAAGGGAATTTTAAATAAGTATAATGAATACCTGCCGGATAAAACATAAAAATTATTAAAGCTTACAAATACGATAAACCATTAGGGAGAGTTATATTTAATTACAACAGTTACTCTAGGAACTTGCAGAGCTGTATTGAGAACAGTATTTGTCATTGTAATAAAGTTGAATATAATAACTACGTAAACTCAAATTACGGACATATTCTTACCGGAGATCTAACTATAGTGGCAGACACAAATCTCAGAAATTGCATGAGGTATGGTACAAAATACAGATTGAGGAGAGTCGTGAGTAGAGGTTTAGCTACAAAACGTTTGTCAAATAATATAGATATGTTCATTCAAAAATTAATATATAAATATGGTTTACAAAAAAGTGTTTTTGAGGAATGGAGACACTACATTTTAAAAGAATTTCAAGGCTTTTACCATAAAGATTTTGAGGGTGTCTCGGGAGAATCTTACAAAGATTTGATTAAATCAGTAAAAAATTTACAGGATGATTTTATCATTACATATGTGGATAAAGCAAATACCAACTATGCTATAATATGTAAAAAATTATACGGAGATATTCTAAGGGAAACCTACAATAATGGGGGAAATTATCAACTATAGAGATGTGTCATTTGTTGAGGAACGACTCCAAAGGAACGATTCCGGCAGTGAAACTGAAGGAACGATTCCATTCTGTAAAAAGAAATCGGTCATTTTCGGAACGATTCCGAAAAGGAACGACTCCTCGGAATCGGTCCTTTTCGGAACGGTTCCTCGGATTAGGTCCTTTTCTGAACGGTTCCTCGGATTCGGTCCTTTTCGGAAGGGTTCCTCGGATTCGGTCCTTTTTGGAACGGTTCCTCGTAATCGGTCCTTTTCGGAACGGTTCCTCGGATTCGATTCTTTTCGGAACGATTCCTCGGAATCGGTCCAAAATGTACCGACTCCGAAAAGGACCGAATCCTCGGAGTCGTTCCGAAATGTACCAACTCCGAAAAGAATCGATTCCTCGGAGTCGGTCCGAAATGTACCGACTCTGAATCGGTTGTTTTCTTGTAGACTGGCCAGTTTTAATAAATTAAAATACGCTATTTATTTCAAAATAACAGATTTTGATTCAATTAAAGCTGACTTTATTTCCAAAATATCATTCTAATGTGTATGCCACCCCCCCCCCTCCCCCACCCCCTCCTCAAAAAAAAAAAAAAAAAAAAAAAAAAAAGAAGGAAAGAAAAAAGAAATTGAAGTGCGGGGCGGAGTAGGGCGTTTAATAAACATTACTATTTGATCTTCTTGTGCTAAATTAATATGAAAGAAATAATTAAAAAAAATATTTTATACGAATTGGATTTTTTCCACCTGAGTGAAAAAGGGCCCGAGATGGGATTCGAACCTAGAAACTTTACGTGCTTTACCGATTGAGTACCTGGACCCCGAAAGTAATGGAACACCATGTGTACTTTAATACACTAATACTTTTTCTAATTGGTAAATGTATCATACGAAATGAATTTTTTCTAAATAAATTCTTAAAGCTGCTCTCAAATCCAAAAGGATAACTTTGTGACAAAAGTGTTAATTTATTTTTATTCGGAAATGCATGAAACGAGCAGTTGTTATTCAGAAACAATGTAATCGAGCTGTTTCTTCCGGGGTTTTTTTGAAAACGCAATAGATCTTTCAGAAAATAGTGTCAAAGTGGACGTTTTGAACGAATTTCCGCGCGAAAGAGGCATAATCGCTCAAAAATGGGTGAAAAACATGTTTGTCACGTGATCAAAATCGATTATAACTCAATAGGTAATTTACTGATCAAAAGATGGAAAACACAGTTCGATTCCAAATCGCTTCATGGTCAAACTTTCCAATTTTATATCTTTCCGTTAAAAAATGAATTTGTAAATGTGTCAAAACGTTTTACGCTTGTTGAGCGGATCACTTAAGAACAGCCTTAAGAAAAACAAAGAAAATGCTTGTTTAATTAATAGTGAAAAATATTTTTTTTTAATCTGATTAGAAACAGTTTTGAATAATATAAGAAATATATGTCACTAAGCCATAAAAATTGCATTTTAATAGGATAATAAAAACTGATTTTCAATTATTTTAATAATTGTAGAGTTACGCACTTTCTTGCATATTTCACTATTTCATGTTTTTTCCTCAAACATAATTTCAATTTGAGAATCCTCTTTGTCAAAAGAAATATATGACTAGCTACGAGCGCTCGAGTACCACTTTATTTCCACAGTTTGGCGTCTTGTTTTTCTCTCCTGAAGAAGATGATTAAAAAAATCTCGAAACTCTCGAAGATTGTTGTTTTAATCAACTTACATTGAGGTTTATTACATAGAGTAAAATCTGTTAGAGCAAGGAATTTTTGTAAAACGTTTCTTTCTTTCTTAAGATAATGAATATTTCAAAAAGCATAATGTCTAATAATAATAATAATAATAAGATAACAGTAACAGTGGTGGCTGGGATTGAAATAATTTAACCGCGGTTCGCTCTCTTAATGGCCGTTTTGAGTATAAAAACGGGAAAGAAAAATCACGTGCTACATATAGATTATCGGACTTTCTCCAACACTGCGACATATATGTAAAGCTGCATATTTTATGCTTGTTTCGCTTTAATAGATTTATGTTAACCCTCCACCTACCAGAGGGGTTCAATGGCCCCGACAGGTACATTTATAATGATATTTCTAATTTATTTTAAAAACTGAAATTTCTGTAAATATGGGTTTTTTTTCTGGTATGTTCTATCCCTTTGAGTAGAACATTCCAGAAAAAGTCACATATTTACAAAATTTTCATTTTTTTTAACTGTGAAAAATCAATTTCAATGTACTTATCGAGTCTGTTGCACCGGTCTGGTATGCGGAAGGTTAATATTGCATTTAAAAAGTTTTACAATATACGAATTTAATTATTGATTTCCAAAGAATGCACGTTGTGATTTTGTATAGTTTTTCATTTGTTATTTTATTTCTATTTCTTGCTAAATAATTAGAATTTAAATAACTGTGACTTTGTTTTAATTCAACGTAAAATAAAAGCAAAAAAAAAAAATCGTTTATCGTAATAATTTCTTATAATAATTCAGATTTCTTGATCGTTATTGATACTCACAAATCCCGAAATCAATGCCACGATTAATGCCTGTTACTGTGGTGATGTATAATACGTGTAGGAAAATGTTTGATCTTTGCGTTATTACATGTATTGTTTAAGGGAATGTTTTGATCAAGAAAAACTTAAAAGTTGTTATTTAGTTAGTTTCTGTTTTTGACTATGAGAAAAAAGAATTTTAAGTAATGGCATCATTTCTTCTTTTAAATAGTTTTACTTATTAATTTCAAAAATTAAATAATAATAAATACTACTTTTGATTTCACTAATAATATTTTTCATTCTCTAATTTTCCTTTGCTGT
This sequence comes from Maratus speciosus, assembly GCA_963932465.1. Taxonomy (NCBI): domain Eukaryota; kingdom Metazoa; phylum Arthropoda; class Arachnida; order Araneae; family Salticidae; genus Maratus; species Maratus speciosus. The sequence goes on along the minus strand of OZ010788.1, from coordinate 243,515,117 downwards.
TCTTTAACAAAAGATAACATTTTAATATGAGTGAAGCGAAAAAGAATGTGTTAGTTTATCGTTTGCATGACCAAGAAAATGTACTTTTTACGTGGGTAGATTCTTTTTATATGTAGCTTCCATAATAAAAAGTAACAATCTACCTATTACAGTCGTCCAGAGGAAATCAATTTCGTAAAATACCGGCACATTTTCATCGAGCATGACGCCCAGACCTCAAAACCACCCTCCAAATGTATATGTATATATACAGGGTATATGTATATACAGTACATATATACCCCTGTATATGTATATACATTCTTATATATACAATACAGGTAAAGCTCTTGAAAAACAGGGCGTTCAAGCAATTGATGATTCCGTAAGATTTGGTAATTGCAGTCCAAAATGTGGAGCGTCAAGTGCATACTTCCGGCGCATATAATGGAAACTTCTATCATTTTTTTTATGTTTTCATATTTACAACAAATATGTGCGTTTCTGTTAAAGTTCCATTATAAAATACTTTAGTTTTCTGAAAGTTATGAACATTTTGTTCTACTCGACGTCACACCCTTAATAACAATTTTTCCGATTTTCTTCCACTAAACGTGTCTTGTGACCCCATGTTCTACGGCATTTTTTCATCCTCTTGATCCGTACTATTACCCTCTGATTTTGTAAAAATAATTTAGACTCACCCTATATATATACGAGGACGTGAGTTTCAAAACTCGCTATATCCAACATTTAAAAAATCGAGTTTTCTCTCTCTACTCAAACAATATGTAAGCATAATAAGTATAAGATAGCTAAACGATAAGCTAAATGTGTTCAAAATAGTCATCTGCAAAATTTATAAATATAAAATTTCATAAAAGTACATCTACATTCTACACTATCACGTAACCAAGCGACATATAGTATACGGCATGGTAATATAGTGCATAATTTTTTTTATCTAAAAACAACAACAACAACAACAACAACAAAATCAACGATACATCTTTAGAAAGTGTAAAATGTTCCAAGAAAATCTTTTTCAAAGACAAATTCATACAAGAAAAAGAGTAATTTTGGTGAGCACAGTTAGAAGTATTAAAAAAAAAAAAAAAAAAAAAAAAAAACTAGGGAAGGTAGTCTACTAAAACTAGGGAAGGGTCTGTAGCCATTGCCGCACAACGATCGTATATTTTGAGACGATGAGGCGCATGTCTTTTTTTAACACTTTCCAACAAAGTTGAAAAGTGTTTATGCATTCGGTTTGTCTGTCCGTCTGTCTACACTCTAACTCCCGTGAATATACTCGGATTTTCATGAAATTGATAAAGATTTATTTAGGGTCACTAAAGCATGTTTGGTATTGTATATGGAGTATGTAGGATTAATCGTTCATTTACAGGGACACTCAAAAGTATTACATTACATTATGGTATATGGGGAAAAATCATTTGCAGAGCATTATAATGACATTACGATATTTCAAATGTAATAAAACTGATATAAATCACTGAATTTCACTGTGATCAGTTAGAACAGGGCATTCATAGCATTTTCTAGTCATTTACAAGGACACACAAAAGAAATCAGTTACAGTACATTACCGTCTTTGAGTAATAATTGTTGGAGTGTATGGTTTAAAATTCGGTATGTGCTTTTAAATTTATTTATTTTTTGCATCTTACTCGTTATATATGATATCTATACCTCAAATACAGGGCTGCACAAAACTATTCACGTACTGTTCTCCTTATAAGAGGAAGCTTTTCCATTCTTCAGCAAGCTTTTCCTTGCTGAAGGTAAATTTTCAGCTGAAATATATGCGTCTGTTTAGTGTACTAAATTTTGGCATCCATGTAGTTAATAGATTCAAATCTATATATCACATACAGGGTTGCTGAAAAAGTTCTCATAATTTTCCAATTGCGGATGGAAACAGCTGAAATTGGGTTTTGAAATGTATTATGCGTTTCCATATAGTTGAATTAAAACGTAATATTTTTATTTTTTAAACGGTGCAGTTTTGTTACATAATTGTGAATGTGTTGGAAAGTGTTTCATATGTATGCTTGACGCATGATTTTTTCTTACTTGTTTATATCTTTAACAGGTAAAATAAGTAAAATACAAAAGCACGAAATTATCGCACTTTTTCAGAACACTGATAATTTTTTTAATCAGATAACATACGAGAGCACTGTGAAATTTTCTTTGAGAGTATGTTTTTTAATGTGACAGTTTGTAATAGCAATTACATGAAGAATTTTGGAGGCTTTGTTTAAATTCAAAATATTTGTTTTATGCTCTTTTAAAGATACCCTTTCAAACTAAATTAACCATAACAAAATTAACACAACACAGTTATTTGAAACAAAGGTTTTAATATACATGTTTTTTATACATCAGTGAAAGAATGATGATGAGGTTTTAATACAATATCCCAGCTCAATAAAATAGAGAGGAACATTTTAGAATGCATATTATGATGTTTTAGATATCCTGCTTTCTGAATAATAATTAAATAAAAACGTTTTCAATCAAATTCCTAAAAATAGCTCTCAACATTGCTGTACTTACACATGTTAAAAATTAGAAAAGAAATCAAACAGGAATAAAGAAGCCAACTGTAAGCATCTGAAAAACGATTAGTAAACAAAATGCTAATGAGAACTACAAACATAATAAAACTATAGTAAAAATAAAACAATCTATAAGTAAAACACAAAGACACAAAGTTATCCCACTTTTTCTTTTACATGAAGCAAATTGGTGCTTGCACTAATATTTTTTTTTTTATCTGGATCCTTTTCAAAAATGGAGAATAAAAAAGGCAATACTTATTAGAACGTGATTTCAATATGACAGTACAATTTTTTTATTCATACGTACGTCATATTGCTTTTTCTGCGGCTTCATATTAGTCGAGAGATACTGAAATTTCCGAAGGATTTCATTTTGCACAGTTTTTGGCAGATTTTAGAAAATATATTTTCCCTTCATGAAAATGTACTACTTACATAACAGGGATATATTGAATGCACAGTATCCATATGTTAGTACTTGTAAGACCATTTTAAAGATTCATACAATAAAATCATGATAATAATAATTGAAAATGAGACACCAAAGTACCCCAGTACCAATTTACCCAGACTTAACATACTATTTATTTTTTCTAAATGATGATTTTTCATTTATGACAATATCCTTTTCACTTTAATTTTTAGTTGGGTTGAGGTTAGTTAGGTTGAACAGTTCAAATTTAAACTTATGTACAAGTGTAGAAAAATATACTATATTTTACATTTAACATAAATGTAGAGGCGAAACAATACCCAGACCAGATGCTGGAAAAAACTCAAAGTCCAGTCCAAATGAGAAGTTGGTGAACTAGGCGGAAACGAAGGGCTGAGCGCTGGAATTTAGGGAGATGCGTTTCTCCGTTGGGAGAGAGAGGTGCTCTCTCTTGGCTAATCTTTCGATAGCGCGTTGCCCGCTATTATTATTTTATTTAACGGGATCTGTGAGCAGACCCGTAATTGAATCTTTATCACTTAATGTCTAAATGTCGTGTCCTAGTATGTAGTATAGCCAAGATGAATATTTGTATTTTTGTAATAATCCAGAAGTTTAATTAAATATTTACGAGTTTAACAGCATTAGTTCCTGTTGCCGTTTTTGACTGGAATTCCTCCCACAATTTTTTGGGGGTCCTGTCGGGATCTGAGCTAGACTGTTATGCACTTATGAAACCTACTGCCCGGATCTGAGCTGATCTGAGCTAAAAACTGGAACAATTTCCTTTTGCTTTACGCATTATCTACTGCCTGGACTGATTTTATTTTTGAGCTGCAAAGAACGGAAGAACTCTTTCATCTATCTCCAGCTCCAGTGAAAGAAGAAGTTCTCGCCGCTCGTGACAGTGTGTGCACTCCGGCTTCAGTGAAAAAAAAAGTGTGTGTGCAAGGAATGCCCGTAGTTTTTTTAATTTTACGGGCCGAAGGATCGCATGTGTAAACGGCTCACTGTTTTTTTTTTTTTTTTTTTTTTTTTTTTTTTTTTTTGTGAGTGTGAATCTTGGTTTTTTTCGCGTGTGTAATTTATTTTTCAGCCTAGTGCTTTATTTTTTGTGGGCTTTTTTTTTTGTTTTTAGTGTGATCGAATAATTTTTTCAGCCCAGTGATTTATTTTTTGTTGGCTGTTTTGCTATTTTCTGGCTCACTGTGCTTTTTTTTTTGTCGTGAGCTTTGATTTGTTTGATTTGTTTTTTCCCCTACGCGTGTGAAAAAGAATATATTCAATTTACATACAGCGAATGTACCGGTGGTGGTACAAGTTCGCACGAGTCATTTTTTTTTCTATCATTGTGTTTTATATTTTCAAGAAAGGATTTTTCCCATTAAAAGTAAGTGAGTTCCTTTTTATATGTTTGTGTTGCTATAAAGAATTGATATTAAACTGGAAATAAAAATAATGGCGCATTTAGTACGTGCCAAAAAGGTAGACCTTTTAGGGGTAGTACGAGGGTTGGGATTAAAAGCACTAGAAAGCTCTATTAAGCCCCAACTCTCGGACATGATCATTAAATCGAGCGATTATAATGAAGATGTTTTAAAAAATCTTCTAGCCGTAATTGTTGCTGAAAGGGAAGAGTCTGACAAAAAATACAATTAGAAGAAGAGAATAAACGCGAATTTGAGTTTAAAAAAACTTGAATTAGAGATCGTCTTGAAAAACAAAACAGAAATACCGACACTAAGTAGCGGTATTAAAAGCCCCGATGTTTTGAAATTAATTACAAAGTACAACCACCAAGAAGAAATTAGTATTTACCTTACATTGTTTGAAAGCCAATTCAAGCGCCTGGGCGTAGAAAAGGAAAATTGGGTAACTTATTTGCTAGGTCTGTTCCCGTTGGAAATAGTCAACATAATAGGTCGCGAAAAGGAGGAACTGTCTAGTGATTATGATTACGTGAAACAGTTATTACTAAAGAGATTTAAGCTGAGTGCAGAACAATTTCGACAGAAATTCTTTTCGCATAGAAAGGAAAATTCGGCATCGTTCCGAGATTTTTCATTTGAAATTACTAATTTTTTGGAACAATGGCTGACAGGTCTTCACATTTCGATCTTTGATGATTTAAAAAACATTTTGGTTATTGACCAAATAAGGAAAAGATTACCATCTGAAATAAGGGAACATTTCATTGATGACTTGCGTAAGTTTAGGAAGGTCTCAGATTTTGTAAGTAAACTTGATGATTATGAAGCGGCTCGCAATATTATCAGGAAGAACTCCGAACCGAGAAGTCCGAATAACGATGTTAAAAAGCGTTTTACTCAAAATGTTGAAAACAAAAGTTTTAACAGAAATAACATTCCGCAGAGTAGCAAATATGAAAAAAATTATCTTCACACGAGGAATAACGCTTCCCCTTTCAAAATTAGATGCTTTTATTGTAATGAATACGCCTCCCATAAATCAAATCAATTTCCCCGATGAAAAGAAGGACCAACTTATTTTAGAGGCAAAGAAACCGAGCACAGAGCTGAGCAAAGTAACTTCAATTATAATAAATCAGTGAACACTGCGAATAACAATTCCTGCCCATCGGATAAAGTCCTCAAAATTATTGAAATTATGGGGAAAAATGTCAGATGTGTGGTAGATTCTGGATCTGACGTAACAATGGTTAATGATAACATCTATAAGAGTTTAGGATGCCCTAAATTAAATGAAAATGAAGTAAAACTGACAGGAATTAGCGGAAAGGTTTTTCCCGAAGATAGTCCGAAGGGTTTTTTCAATACCGACATTTCAATTGATAATGTTAGTATGAATTGTGATATTTACGTTTTAAATGATTTACAATATGACATGATCCTCGGAAATAATTGTTTAAATAAATTAAATTTTGAAATATCTGGTAATGGCCTTCAAGTTATGAGTAAGCGAAATAAGGAGAAAAATTATATTGTTAATATGATAACTGCGGTTTCCTTAAAAATTCCGAAGTTAGACACTCCTTCAGATGTTGAAAACATTCCCATGGCCAAATCAGTCTTGCAGTCAGATGTTGTAATCATTCCCATGACCATCCCAGGCTTGCGGTCAAATTCCACAGACACTCCCATGATTGAAGAATGTTTAACTGACATTTCTAAGTATGAATCTGTTTACTTAGCAGAAATGGTAAATTCGGTTAATATAAACGAAATTGATCTTACTCACATAACTGACTGCAGTTTAAAAAAAGAATTAATTAACTTAGTTGAGAATTACAAGCCTGAGAAAATAAAAAGCGCCAACTTGAAAGTTAAAATAATACTGAGCGATGAAATACCGATTACGCACCGACCCAGGCGATTAGCATTTGCAGAACAAGCGTTTGTTGATAAACAAATCCAGGAATGGCTTGATAAAGGCATTATACGAGAAAGTTGTTCCAGTTACGCCGCGCCTATTGTTTTAGCCAAAAAGAAAAATGGCAATTATAGGTTGTGCGTTGATTATAAAAAGCTTAACCGAAAGATAATTAGGGATAATTACCCCCTTCCGGTAATAGATGATATTTTAGACGATATCGGGCAAAATAAAGTTTTTAGCGCATTAGACTTAAAGAACGGTTTTTTCCACGTAGAAGTCGATGAGGACAGTAAACAATTTAATTCGTTTGTAACAAATAATTCCCAGTTCGAGTATAATGTAATGCCTTTCGGCTTAAGCCCAGTTCCTCAGTTTTTCCAACGTTACATATATGCATGCCTCAGAGAGTTAATAAGAGATAAAACGATTTCCGTGTACTTAGACGATATAATAGTCCCTGCGAAGACTGAAGAAGAGGCGCTTTCTAAACTGAAACGCGTGATTCACGTAACATCAGAGTATGGTCTCGAATTCAATTTTTCTAAATGCAAGTTTTTGAAAAGAAGGATTGAATTTTTAGGATACATAGTGGACAACGGAACAATTAGCCCTTCAGAAACACAAACATTAGCTGTTGAGAAATTCCCTGAGCCACAAAATAAGAAACAACTCCAGAGTTTCCTAGGGTTAACTGGATATTTTAGAAAATATATAGCGAATTATGCTAGAATCGCTAAACCCTTAACTGATCTCCTGAAAACGGAGAACGAATTTAATTTCGGAGCGAGTCAGAAAGAGGCTTTCCAAACATTGAAAAATAAATTGTCTATTAAACTGGTGTTGCACATATTTAGACAAGGGGCAGAGACAGAATTACACACGGATGCTAGCAGCTTAGGTTTTGGGGCAATCTTGATACAAAAAGACGACTATGGAAACTTACACCCCATTCATTTCATGAGTAAGAAAACAACACCCGCCCAAGCCAAATATAGTATTTACGAGCTTGAAGCGCTTGCTGTTATTGAAGCATTAAAGAAATTCTTGACATATATGATAGGGAATAAATTTAAAATAGTAACTGACTGTTCTGCCTTTCAAAAAACATTAGAGAAGAAAGATCTTACGCCAAAAGTAGCAAAGTGGGCATTATCCCTACAAGAATTCAATTATCAAATTGTCCACAGGCCCGGAAGTCAAATAAAACACGTTGATGCGTTGAGTCGTAACACCGTATTATTCACAACACGTTCGCATGATGAAATTACAACAAAATTAACCAAAGCACGAAACGAAGACGATTACGTTAAAACTATCAAAACACTAGTTGAGAAAAATGAAAGTAAAGATTATTTTGTTAGGAAAAATATTGTGTACAAATATGAAGATGGTAGAGAATTAATTATGGTACCCGAAATTATGCAGAAAGAAATTATTCGCGAAATTCATAATAAAGGACATTACGCTGTAGCCAAGACCGAAGCGATAATAAAGCAGGATTATTATATCCCTAATCTTCGAAAACAAATTGAAAGTGTTATAGGAAATTGTGTAGAATGCATCCTATACAACCGGAAGCGAGGGAAAAGTGAAGGATTGCTAAACCCCATTCTTAAACATGATTCCCCTCTCCAAACTTATCACGTCGACCACTTAGGCCCAATGCCCTCGACCAACAAAAACTACAATTTCATATTCTCTGTAGTGGACGCTTTTACAAAATTCGTGTGGTTCTATCCAGTCAAAACGACATCTGCAAAGGAGGCAATTTCTAAATTAAAAATTCAACAAGCAATTCATTCGGGAACACAGAGCGAATAATCAGCGACCGAGGTGCCGCCTTCACTTCTAGTGAGTCTAAAAAGTAACTCGAAGATGAAAATATTGAGCATGTTCTAATTACAACGGGAATACCCAGAAGAAACGGACAGGTAGAACGACAACAGGCGACTCTCATATCAATCCTTGCTAAATTAAGTATCGACGATCTGTCGAAGTACATAAAAATATGTACCGACAATATAATAAATCTGAATATGTACCGACTGTTCAGCGAATAATGAATAGTACGATTTCCCGAAGCACTCAATACACACCCTTTGAGCTTTTAACGGGAGTAAAAATTAGAAATAGGGAAGATTTAAGAATAATAAAAATTCTTGATGAGGAACATGAAAACGCATTTGTCGAGGAAAGACAGAATAGCAGAAATATCGCGAAACAATATATATTAAAAATTCAGGAGGAAAATCGCAAGACTTTCAACCGTAAACGCAAAAAAGCTAAATGTTATAGAATTGGTGATTTAGTTGCAATCCAACGAACCCAATTCGGGGTCGGTATGAAGCTACGACCGAAATTCCTTGGTCCATACAAAGTGATCAAAGTTAAGCGCAATGATCGATACGATGTCGAAAATGTGGGCTTTGAAGAGGGTTCAAGAGTGACCTGTACTGCAGCTGATCACATGAAGCCGTGGGCTTCTTCAACCTAAAGAGAAAAAATATAGTGTTAATTCAAGTTGATATATTTATGTGTTTCTTTTTTTTTTTGCATCGTCTCATCTTTTTTTTATCTGTGTTTTACTGTGACTGTGCTGTCATCCGAACATTTTTTATGACTATTTTATAGAAGAAAAAAAACTCTCTGTTTAAAAACTGTTCCCAGGACTGTATCCACGTGAATTCACTTGCGCATTGTTTTTTTGGACTATATTTAGCAAAAAAGAACTGAAACTATGTTTTCTTTATTTTTATTTTTTTTTTTTTTTGATGGAAAGACTTTGTTCGTCTGTATGTTAGTTTGATATTGCAATTATTTGTCATGTTGTTTGTTTTTTGTGTGTTTTTCCAGTATTTTTCAGGATCCATGAAAGTCGGACGGTACCAATCCAGTTTATATGGTGGGTGATCTGTGTGGACACAGAATGGTCAAGATGCCCAAGATGTAGAGGCGAAACAATACCCAGACCAAATGCTGGGAAAAACTCAAAGTCCAGTCCGAATGAGAAGTTGGTGAACTCAGCGGAAACGAAGGGCTGAGCGGTGGAATTTAGGGAGATGCGTTTCTACGTTGGAAGAGAGAGGTGCTCTCTCTTGGCTAATCTTTCGATAGCGCGTGTTGCCAGCTATTATTATTTTATTTAACGGGATCTGTGAGCAGACCCGTAATTGAATCTTTATCAATTAATGTCTAAATGTCGTGTCCTAGTATGTAGTATAGCCAAGATGAATATTTGTATTTTTGTAATAATCCAGAAGTTTAATTAAATATTTACGAGTTTAACAGCATTAGTTCCTGTTGCCGTTTTTGACTGGAATTCCTCCCACATAAATATGCTCGAGATATGCACAAAAGCTAGATTAACCGGCTTCTTAAGCTATTCTCGCTGATACTGAAATCGTATGTTAAAACATGGAGAGTTTTAGACCACGATTTCTCATTTTTAAATGTATTTCTAGAAATTCGGTTTTCGTCATAACCTCCTGAGACCTGGCATCAATTTAAATGGATGTTTTTCTTTCTCCTTCTATTGCGTTAAATTTCATTGTAGCAATCTAAAACCAATTGGTTTTGGTAAGGTATAAATCAAAAATCAACATTCAGCCTTTGGATTTTGGCAACGGTAACTACTTTGTTTACAAAATGGCGTAATAAGTGAGTCAAGTTGGAATTCTACGTTCTGCTGGTAATTTTCGTTTTTATGTTAGTTTAATTTGTTTAAACTATTTTTATTTTGCAATTTTCAATCAGATGTTAATACTTGTCTTATGTTCTTTATAATAAATTCTATTCTTTCCCATAATTCCCGTATTTTTTAATTACTTTAAAGCGAGTTATGGCTTGAACATCCATTTAGATGGATGTGCTGTAAAGCAAAATTAAAAAATCGAAATTTATTAATTTCTTTAAGAACGTCATTTTTGATGCCTATTTGTTGAAAAAAACTCATATTAAAAAAAATTATGCATTACATTTTGCTTGGGTCTCAGGAGGATAAGAAGTTTGACTTCTGATACCAAAGAATGATGTTTCAAAAGTCATTTTAAAATACGATGAATTCTGTCATAGTTTAATGTAATATTTAACCAGAGGGAAAAAGAGTTCCCATCGTGCCCTTAAGACAAAGATGAGAATTAATATATATAAGGCATGTATACTCATGCATAGATAGATTTATTGCGGAAAATTAGGTTTCAGGAAAGATTTAAGCCGGATTTCTCCTCTTTTTGTTGTAATATTAATTATTTGCTAACTTAACCAGCACTGAAAGATAAAAGTAATTAGTAAAATATGTGGTATCATCATTTAACTTTCAAATAGTATTATTAAAATTTATTTAAGTAGAGGGTTGTTATAATTAAAGTTCCACTTTGAAATGGTCATAAAAGAAAAACTACTGGACCAAATATTATCAAACTTGGTAATAGTTTAAAGGAGGCCATGGGAATTTATTTCCAGCCTCCCAAATAATTCAAATCCTCACCACCAGGGGGGAAATTGGACTGTATGAAATATTGCTAAACGAAATAAGACATCGGTTTAAAATGTATTTAATCATTTCTGAAACGTGTTACAAACCATGTTCAATGTGGTGTTCATCATTTTCCGAAAGGAAGTGAAATCGTATTACTGCATTCTCAACAGTAGCTCTTAGCATATCAGGAGCAATATTAGGACATGTCGGTGTACTGCACCTTTAAATTGCGCCAAAATATTTACATTATCACCATAAACAGTGCTTTTGAGATAGCCCCATAGCCCAAAGTCACAGGGGTTGAGGTCTGGTGACGAGGTGGACAAGAAGTGGGGAAGTTTCGGCCTATAATCCGTTCATTTGTGAAATGTTACTTAAGTAACTGTAAGACACATGCACCAATAAGCAGTGGGACCTCGTCCTGCATAAAAATCATGGAGTTTTAAATGCCACGTTGCTGGAGTTCAGGTATGGTATGACGAAATGTCTTAGCATTGACGCTAAGCGAGCTGTAGTCACAGTGCATGTAACAAGTCCAGCTGTCGACTGCTCTTCAAAAAAATGGCCCAATTGCGAAACTTGCTGTCATATCACACCAAACGGCGACTTTAGGAGAATGCAATAGAACTGGGTACACACCATGAGGGATTTGTTTGGCCCAAATCCTGCAGTTATGGTTGTTGAGATCACCATTTAGATAAAAATGTGTCCCATCTCTCCACAAAATGTTCCATGATCAATGTTCGTCCACTTCCATCCATGCAAGGAATTGCAAACCGAAAGATTCTCTTGCAGCAGGATCGTTACGTTGAAGTTCTTGAACGTGTTTTATTTCGGTATAACTGCAGCATTTTATGGACAATTTTGTAACCGTACTCCATGGTACGTCCATTCGACGTGTGACAGAAAGTACCGATCATGTAAAGTGTGTGCTTCCCATTGTTGCTTCCTCCACTGCTAGTGCAACAACCGCCCCGGTTTCGACAGAAGCAGGTTTCCTTCCCCTCCCAGGTGCAACAGATAACAAACCCGTGGCTTCAAACTTCGCCTCATTTTTCTCAAACCCTACAGTGTCATTAGCCCTTGGCGTATTCCTCTTACTGAACGATACCTTTGCAAAGCACGTCTTTCATTGCTACGGCATTCATAACAACATTTAACGAGAAAAGCCCGTTATTGAATGGTTAGAGACATTGTCGATTCATAACAATGAGAACTCTGACAAACAGGATCAGTTTTATCTGGCAAATCAAATGTCGAGTAAAGCGCATATGCATAAATATAAATTTCTTCTTCCTGCCGTAAGCCAATTACAAGCCATTGCGGTTTTGTATAACCTCACAAATAATTTTTGTTTTAGAAGCGACTAAGAACATTTTAAACTGATATCTTCGTGCCTTAAGGCCGAATTCAGGTTTCAAAAATCACAAATTAGTGATCTGTAAGAAAACGATTTCCGGAATGAGCACACATTTGCGAGTGATTTGCGATATCATATTTTGTGATCGCAAATTGATGGTTTAAACTTTAAGGAACACCAACGGATTTTATTACATGGATGACGCACCTAACTTTTGTCGTTTCTAACGCCTTTAAATGGTAATTTTGTTTAAGTCAATGTTTCTTAAAGGTACAAAAAATGTTCAACCCGTGTAACAAAAAGTTAAATTAGATTCCGACCCTTATTTCGTTTAACAATATTGCATACAGTGCCATCCGCCCTGGTGGTGAATATTTGAACTTATTTTTTTTTGGCTGGAAATAAATTTCCAGGACGTCCTTTAAACTATTAACAAGTTTTATAACATTTGGTCCTGTAATTTGCCTTTTATGACAATTTCAAAATGGAACTTTAATTATAACCACTTTGTTATGTTAGATTAAATGAATCTAAATAAATAAATAAATAAATAAGTAATATTATAATCTGTTGCACTTTTATTCTACAATGTCAAAATTCCGATCATTAAACACGCAAGGAAATACCCAAAGTACAATTAACAATAAAGATTATCATATTGCTTAAAATTTTGTAACACTATTTTCTTTAAAGAAAGGCATAACAAAGACTGAATAAACCTTGGACAACATACAATGAATACGGTTAAATAAATAACGTATTTTCTACACAATCGATATAAAATTATTAAAACAATTATTGGAAACAATAATTACATGACCATTCTCTCATTTAACAAAACTAAAAAATTTAGCTCAATCTTTATTTTTATTCAATTTAATATTTTTATTCAGGCGATATCATTTAAATATATGACTCCATCCATGAAAAGATGACAAAACAAAAGTATTTGCAAATTTCTATGTTGCGTGTCTCACATATTTCTAGTCAATTTATTTCTATTCACTTCGTGCAATTTTTATAAAACGCTGGATGCTCAAGCTATTCAAGTCTCATACTGCTATTGCAGAAAATTTTTTTCATCCTATTTCTGTTTTTATCTTGAATCATTTTCACTTCTGATGTTTTTGCGTCCAAGGCCTTTTATAGGTGAAAATATTCTGGTTGGCTTTTTTTGCTCGTCCAAAGTTTTACGCACTTAATTCATTTCTAGTTCCATTTCCAGCAGAATCATTTTTTAAATCCGTCTTTTTTTATTTTATTTTTCAAATCGGAAAGAAGCAAGTACAGAAGTGTCATTATTTTCGAGAGTACAAGGACCAAAACTTCAGATTTTGGCCATAAAAGATTTTATAAGCCTTATCAAACTATAAAAATTTAAAGCGGCATGTAGGAAAAATAAATTGCATTTTTCAGTCCTACGAAACTGGCCACGATTAATTAAAACCAATGTAACAATTCTCTATAAAACTGGAATCAGAAAATAAAAATAACTGTTACACAAAACGATATATGAAAGATTTTATTAAGCATTATTGTATAGTTACATAAGTGTATTATGACAAATGTAGCGTAGTTAAAAGAAGTCTGTTTCAAGGCAGAAAATTTATTTAATAAATTAAGTTAAATGACTTCGAAGACATTTTGCCGAGGAGCCTGTGGCCAGCTGTCACACATCCCGGACCATAAAAGTTGTAAAATATTAATGTGGAAAGAAAGTTCAACTAGCACAAAAAAGGAAAAAAAAAAAAAAAAAGGCAGGGGGAGCTACCAAAATGCTGAAAAAGTGAGCTCATGGACCTAGAAGAAAATATAAAAAGAGATTATTGATAGAAAGAAAATGTTTTTATTCATTTTTTAGAAAACTATGTAATTTTTATTTGAATTCTTCTGATTTTTGACAAAAAAAGAATAAAAAGTAAAATAATTTAATATGCAGATTCGAGTAAAGGGAAACGAAAGGAGAAAATAGAATGATTGCGTGTTGTAACTGAAATTATGGCTTATTATATCCGGTATGAACTTGATCTGGATGATAAATGTCACTGAAAAGGGGGAACCGCAGATTCTTAAGTTCACCACAGAGTAATCTTACGAGAAATGGTGGTAGGTGCCCGGCACGATCCCGATCCGGATGATAATCGGCTCTGAAAAGGGCCCACCGCGGAGTTCAGAACTCTAGTCACGATGCTGGCTCGAAACGTTCAGAGGCAACACGAAAACCACCTTTTATATAGGCCAAAGAACATGAAAGCGGGCTCAGGGAGGGGTTTGGTCTGGCATCATTGCAACCAGAAGGAGGGAAAGAGAAATGACAGAAATAGTTGCTTTGCAGGGAAAAATTGAGAATTAAGAAAAAATATATAGGATGAAATTGAACAATAAACAAAAATAAAGATTAAAGCAGGGAATCTGAAATAATAGACAATTTGGGTCTCTGACGATTATAGTTCTCAAAAATGTCGTATGTCGAAGAGTATTTAAAGCACTGTTTTTAGAGTTTTCCAAAGAGAGAAAAAAAATAATATTAAGCTGCTGAATAAAGGTGCTAAACATTGCATAACTAATCTAAATAAAAATGATATTCTCGAACATAACAAGGTGCATCACAAATAAGCCGAATAGTTGAATTTTGTGCTTGTATTAGTAATTTCATCTAGCTTTTGGCGGCATACGCCCAAATTTGACAACTATGAGTGAGAATGCGGCGTAGGACGGAGGTATACAGAAGCATTTTATTAGGTAGGTTTCGTAAGAAATACTACCTATTGCAGTCGTTACCATGGTGCGACTTTTGAAAAATTCCTTCATAACTTTTCATTATAGGACCCCAGGAACCCAAAACCACCCCCACCTAAAAAGTTTATATATATATATATATATATATATATATATATATATATATATATATATATATATATATATATATATATATATATGTATGCATGTACTAAATTTTGTCCGCACGATAAAAGTCGCAATTATGCACGGATTGTCCTCAAACTCACCAACAACTTTGATATGGCTAATATCTCGGCGGGGATTGAAAATGGGCGAAATCGGTCCAAGAGGGTGGAAATGGGGAGGTTTCAAAATTTTGAATACTGTCTTAACATGATTCTGATAAAACCAGCTCTTACACAAGAATGGCAGGAAAAAAATAAAAGTTTTTCGTTATAGCAGTTGCCAACAATTAAAAAAAACAAAACAATAAAATTCTCACCACAACAATTACTTTTCTAATGCAAAATTTTCACGTGTAAAATTAAATAGTTTGACAAATTGAAAACAAATTGAATATTACGTCATAAGTTTTCTAGAACAAGAGTTAAGCATGAAAAATCAAAATAAAATAAATAGTTTGACGAATTAAAAAAATATGTATATTGCGTCATATTGGAAATATAATGGACCTCAGCAGGTGAATATGTAACGCCATGTGAGTTTGAAGAAACGTATTAAAACATGATAGAAACCCGACTATGGAAATATTAACATATTTTAACACTTTAAGGTTCTCTGAATTTTTTGTAGCCATTTTTTACACCTATTCCATATACAAGTGTGTGTGTATTCGTGTATATTATAGTTTTCACAAAAAGTTTAGCTCCCTACAACTCACTCTTTGTGAAGAAACTGGGTTTATCTCTAATCTTGATTTAAGTTTTGTTGGAGAATTTAGTACTTAACTTCGAAATCTACCTCCGCCTTAAGCCCCGTGCCGGGAGGGTTTATTTTTAATTGAAATTTGACTATATTGAGTTAATAGGGTATAATAAATTCTTAGCAGCTCGAAATTTATTACACATAGTGTGAATATATTGTTTAAAAGTGAGTGTTTGGTTAAAAATTATATGAAGATAGTTACATGTAGACTATAGCAAGACGGTTTTAATAAATAAAATTTACATTTATCCATATTTTCTTGTATCATATTACAAGGGAATATGACTTTAGACCGGGAGCCGGCAGCGCAGACACATGGTCCGTATGGATACCGTTATTTCTCCAGGAAAACTACCAGTATCGTTTTATAGAAAAAGAAATCTTGATTAAACGCGCAAAATTTCGCTTTCTTTTAAGAAGAGATTTTTCTATAAGATAATACTGGTGCCGAAACATTTTCTGGTCTGCAAAATTCAAGGAGGCTTACGAACCATGAGACAACCACCCCATCGAGTTGGAGGCTGAAATTCCAGAATTAGTTAAAACTCGATTCCCATATTAAAATGCAATCATCTGCCAAGTCATAACTTGGTGGAAAACACCTAAAAACCCGATCTTACCGGTTGACTGGTTGGTTTACCAATGTGTTTTCCTGCTCCGAGTCTGCCATGTTTTCATACCTTTGGTGTAGGAAACACAATAGTAAATCTACCAATCAACCGGTAAAATCGGGTTTTTAGGTGTTTTCCACCAAGATATGACTTAGCAGACCGATTGAGTTTTAATATGGGAATCGAGTTTTAGCTAATTTTGGAATTTCAGCCTCCAACTCGATGAGGTGGTTCTCTGTGCTGCTGGCTCCCAGTCTACTTGTGTTTTATTGACATTTACTTCCATACGCCTCTTTTGGAACCATTCTGAAGGAATTTTTAGGGGGTGGGTGATTGCTAATATCTCATAACGATAATTTTTGAGGACCGAAAAGAAACAGGTATCATCCGCATATTTAGTCAAAAGATACGGGGAGATTAAACAAACAGGAGGCATGATATCCGGCTATCCCTGCGACAGGGACCAGGCCGGTCAAATGAATTTCTGGAAAGATTATCAAATCTCACGTGATAATTTCTGTCCAGGAGATAACGGTAAATTAAGTTAATCAAATAAGGGTTTAAGTTGTAATTAATTTAAAAATAAGATCTAAAATCTAAACTTTGTCGTTCGCTTTCTCGATATCAAGGAAGACTGCAGCTGTGAATTCTTTAATCATTTTACCGGTCGTAATATGCTCGATAACACTGTAAACCTGGTGGGATTTAGAGAGACCTTCCCTGAATTGTAATTGTACAGTTGACATGATATTATTTTCCTGGGTATGAGCATTTACTTGACGAGGAATTTAAGCTAGAACAGGTAAACAGTAAATGTGTTGAAGGGACACCCAGTTACAATGTACTTTTAAGAGGTGCCATAAAAATAGAGTGTAACCGTAGCGCTATATAAGTACTAGAACAAAATTATATAAAGATAAATATCTTTATTTCAAGAGGTAGAGGATGAAGCGATTAGGGGTGTGCAAAAGGTGAATAATTTCGGAATGGCTAATCCGAGATTAGGAGGTGGAGCTTCGTTGGGATGAACCAATAAATCCTAAAAGTAGAGATAGTGAGAAAATTTAACTATAAATGTAAATATTAAGATAGAAGAATAACTAGAAGATAAAGACGAGAGATAATAAGTGTTTTCCAGTGTTTAGGGAAATGCCAGAATTTAAGGATAGAGTTGGTATGTTTTGTAATATAAAGAATACAATTAATAAGAATCTGTTTAACAGCATAGTTGGAAATAATGTTGTATTCAGGGGATTTACGATTTTGAAGTTTTTGAATAATATTATGAAAAAGAAATGTTTGAATTTTAGGATGGGACACAGAGCTCTTCTAGAGAAAGTTATTTACTGTATCATCGACATGATTGAAGTGGGTTGGACTAGTGAGGAAGGGACTTGGAGAGAATTGTTTTTTTATATGAAATTGGAAAGCATTCAGCTTTATCCTTCTCGATATGGGCAGTAATATTATATTGGACGTTATTGCTAATATTTTGTTAGTTAGTGATAGTATTGTCAATGTCAGTACTATTAATAATAAGGGGATAAGTGAGATCGGCGTCATTAAGGAATTTTTTTAATTTATTCCAATCGATTGCTACGCAAGAAGGAGGCGTGATAGGATTAATTTGATCGATTTTGAGAGAGATAAGTTAATGATCGGAATTAAGAGCGTTAAAGTCAGAGGTAGTAATAGGGAAAGTAAGATTTTTGATAGGGCAAAATGAATAATAGAAAGTTTTAGATTATGTTGTGTAAGGATGTGAGTGGGAGTTATATTCCCCTATTTTTTCAATGGTGTTATTACAGTTTTTAGTTCCGCTGAATATTTTTTAATGTTTTTTAGAATATCAATAATTTGAAAATATTCCTTCATATCATTAAAGATGTAAACATGTTTTAAAAAGAGTTTACATAATTGTCTTGGGTAGGTGATAGGTGGTAGTATTATTAGTAGAGTTGGAAGATTCCGCAACTGGGGCTTATTGGTTGTTATTTTTTTTCTGTAGCGGGACTAACAATTTTGCTAGAATTTTTCTCGTCTTTCTTAGCTGTTTCTAAATAATTAAATTCTTTCGGAATTTTAACAAAATCTTTAGCTTTTTTAGGTACGTCAGTTTTAGGTATAGGAGCAATAGATTTTTCATATTTTTTGGATTTTTGGAACGACTCTTGTAAGAGGCAGAGTGAGCGGTACCACAATTGGAGCAGGTAAATTTAATCCTGCTTGCAGTGGGACGATTTTAAGTGAGCTAATTACCCGCACACTTTACGCAATTGGGTGTCAAATTACAAATTTCACTATCCTGACCAAAACGTTGGCATCTGTAGCATGGTTTTGAGTTATTTGCATTCCTAAAGTCCTCTTTAATTACACTAATATAACACAGTTCTCGTATTTTGTATATCCTGACAAAGTTTATACATCCTGTCAAACATATGGAAGTACATTGCTCCAATATACATTGGCAGTTGGGCTTCCGTGTTAGAAGGGATACCTCTAACGACGATTTTTTTAAACGTTGGTTCTTGGGATGTATACTTGTGAATTTTAAGTTCCTGCTTCCTAAATGTCTTTAAATTTGTATTAATTGGGATTGTCTGCGTCGAGCGATTTAACTTCATGCGTAATCTTGCGTCATTCAATATAATTAAATTCTACATAAAAGGGGCGTATTTCGTTCGTTTACTCATCAGATATGTTATTTTCAGCAGCATTAACTTAGAAAAATCCTGTTTCGTTGCGTCAGGGTTATCGAGTTTTACGTCATCCTCGAGTTTCATGAACTTATTTTTTAATGGAATATTTGAGTCAGTTTCCGAATAACGTGGTTTGTCCATCCGGGCGGGAGTCTCCCCTCCCGTAGGCAGAGACTACAAATTAGAGAATATATCCATTATAGACGGGAGCCGGCAGCACAGACAATCACCTCATCAAGTTCACGGCTTAAATTCCAGAACTAGTTAACACTCGATTCCCATATTAAAACTCAATCGGTCTGCCAAATCATATTTTGGTGGAGAATACCTGAAAAACTGGTTTTAGCGGTTGACTCGTAGGATTACCATTGTGTTTTCCTGCACCCAAAAGTATGAAAACATGGAGGACTGGGAGCAGGGAAACGCAATTGTAAACGTACGAATCAACCGCTAAAATGGTGTTTTCAGGTGTTTCCACCAAGATACGACTTGGCAGACGGATTGAGTTTTAATATGCGTATCGAGTTTTAACTAATACCGGAATTTCAGACGTGAACTCGATGAGGTGATTGTCTGAGCTACCGGCTCCCGTCTATTGCTTTTACATGAAAAATAGAGGACATAGGGAGGTTCTTAGTTTTAATACATAACTTGCGCATGAAACTTTTTGTTGAAAATAATTTACTTTGGGTTTATATTTCATAACTATTGCTAGTTTTGCGCTGTCCCACATAGATAGAATTTTTGTAATGGAATTCCGCTTATAATTTCAATATTTATTTGTTTACAGTTTTGAAAAAGATATGCTGTATATATAACCAATAACTTCTTATTTATCATAATTTATTATTTTTACGATTTTTAAAAGTCGCTGCGAATTTTTTTTTTATATCACTGATTTTAGTATGCAATGATTAATTAATACTACATTTATAGAAGCTTATGTTTTTAGAACTGGTTCTGTTTACTCAGAAAAAAGAGTTGATAATTTTAACGACTATAGTTCTTAAAGAGTGTTTTTCACAATGGACGAATTCAAACATTATATTATCTTGTAAAATAATACAAAAGGATTTGGATGGATAAGTTTATACAAAAAATAATAAAATGACTAATAAATGCACTATAATCCGCTCTCAAAAAATTTGACTATAAAAGGCTTATGAAATTATGCACACTGTTAAAAATTTCTGTAAAAACACAGAAAAAAACCGAAACTCTCTGTAAATTTACGCCAGTTCTCGTTAAATGCATTCGATTGAGTTTCTCGGTCAGGACTCTCTGTAAATTTACACTAGTTCATTGTCAAGACTCTCTGTAAATTTACACTAGTTCATTGTCAAGACTCTCTGTAAATTTACACTAGTTCTCGGTTAGATGCATTCGATTGAGTTTAACGGTCATCGTTTTACAGACATTTCCCTTATCTTGTATCTAATCCCCTGTGGGGATTTCCATTTCTTTCAATAAAATTTAGATAGAGTAGAGGAATATTCGAAGCTAAATATTTTCAAAAAGTGGTAATTTTCTTAATGATTTTCATAGTTATATATATATATATATATATTTACATGAAACAATTTCAACTACAAAAGCCTTTCCATTTACAGAGAGGATCATAATATATTTAAATACATTGCTTTTATAAGAATTGTGATATAACCATAAAATATTTTTGGTTAATTAACCTGACTATTTTTGTAAATAGTTTACAAAAAAAAAAAATACTGATATATTTAATCAATGAAAAAATATACCTAACTTTCACATTATTGTTATTTAAAAATTCCAGTCTATCTTCAGATGTTAAAGAAGATAATTATTGAGGAGAAGCAATTTCCTGATAAATAATTCCGTAAATAAAGGATTCAAAAAATAAATTTTATTAAAATAATTAATAAGCATTATGTATCGGTCCAAACTGAATTAAAATAAACCATTTAAGAAATTTTGTAAGAAATATATTTGAAGAGAAATCTTTGAAAAGCACAAATACAATAGATTTTTCCTCGCTTCATTATTAAAGACATCCTTTGTACACAGTAGTAACAGCTCCTACGGCGCACTCAGTAAGGTGTTTTCCTCCTACCCAGAGGTCTCGGGTTCAAACGCCAGGTCAACTAGAAACAAATTATGGGAAATTTTAAATTAAATGGTACAGCAGTTCCAATTTACTAGAAAAATTCTGGTACTTCGAAGTTCTAAAGTTCACTAATTTCAAAAACTACGTTAAATTATTTTCATTAAAAATAAATTGATTTACAGAGTCTTGTGTATATTTAACGATGTTAATTTACTGTAAATTTACCGATTAACTTCTCTGTTATTAACAGAATCTCTGTTTTTCTAATCTCTGTAATTTTACATAAGACTTAAGATAATGGATTACCAGTAGATTCTCTATAATTTCGCAGAACATTTTTTAACAGTGTACGAAAATCACTTAAAATAAGCTAATCTAAGATAAAAATTGCTAAAACTAATACAAATACATTTAAAATGCATATAATGCAACCATAATGTTTAAAATGCAACCTTTATTCAGATCAACATATGTTTCTTGCTTTTAAAAATTTTTGCAAAAATATTTGTTTCAACAAATATTTTCAGAATGTCGCCATTTTAGCAATGAAACATATGTTGATCTGAATGAAGGTATTTATATGTCTGTTAAGTGTATTTTTATCACTTTTACCAATTTTGCTTAGTTTGTATAAAAGGCTTGTTTAACAATGTTACTGAACGTTGAAAGTATAATAATTAATTATTATTATTATTATTATTATTATTCTAATAATAATAATAATAATAAGGAGCAGTTTAAACTGAATGAGTCAAATCATATGAATTATTTGTAGTAATATAAACATACGAATAGCATATATAAAAATATTTTTAATTATTTACTTAATACATTTAACCCTAGATCTACCGGGAATTTTATTCAAGTTTTAATAAAACGTTCTACACCAGAATTTTTATTTAAAACTATTTAACTTATTTATTTACCTTATTTTTGTCTGGTTTATATACTTAGTTTATTTTAAAGAAATTTCTGGTTTGAATGAATATTTTGTATGTACCTGTCGGGTCCAATGGACCCGTCTGGTAGACGGAGGGTTAAGAACGAAATAAAGTTACTTTCATTTTTGACTAAAACTGAAAAGATATCGAAAAAGATAATGAAACAGATAAAAACAAAATATGTTGATAATAAGTTTTGTGAGATCCT
Organism: Maratus speciosus; assembly: GCA_963932465.1. Classification (NCBI taxonomy): domain Eukaryota; kingdom Metazoa; phylum Arthropoda; class Arachnida; order Araneae; family Salticidae; genus Maratus; species Maratus speciosus. The sequence continues at coordinate 243,492,721 of OZ010788.1, read as the reverse complement.
TACAAACAGCCGTATATGAGCAGTTTAAGGATAATGAAAAACAGTATTATATATCTATTCTTTGAGAGTTATTAGCATATTGCGATACTTCCGCTGATTTATTCCTACTTTGCTCGATCTTTTGTTTGCCAACAAAATTTCAAAAGTCCTGAAAATTATTACTCGGAACCATTGATTCATAAATAAATAGGATATAAATGCTTTTTATTCAGTTGTTGGAAGTAGATAATATTGTTCATATTTTCAAAAGTTACTGTAAAAGAATGTGAATAAAATTACTAAGCAAATATCTTGAGAAGATAATAAATAAGGAAATGAATCTTAATTTAGAATTTAATATAGAAATAAATTAAGAGTAATAAGCATTCATTTGCGACAGTCTTTCATTTTAATAATCTAAAGCTGCTGCTTTGTAAAGTGAAAATACGTGTATATTTGTTAGCGTGAGACATATTTTAATCTATCCAGTAAAAAGTCAAATATCAATCATGTATGACATTGATAATAACCAAAGGCTGCTAATTCTCACGTACTTGTATTTGTTTTTTTCCCTCTTAGTATAGCAATACACTATATGAGGTGTCCATGACCTGGCTGCATTAGATAAATGATTTACTCTAGAACAAACATGGAATAAATTTAAAGACTAGGAAAGAAACACAAAATATTATATATTAAAGTGTTATTCTTTTGTATAATAATATATAAGTTTGCACTGCAAATAGAGGCGTCTTAAATTTAGACACATATGTGACTGAAAAAGAATTTCAGTCACTTAAGTGTCTGAATCTGAAAATTCAGACATAACAGGCGTCTAAATTTAAGACACATAAATGTCTTACTATGATCATGCTATAAACGAACCGAGAAACATGTGTAAATTATCCAACAACCGTCTGATTTTAAGACGATACGCTCCAAGCGATAGTTAAACATCATCTTTGGTCATATTCTTAACAGCCAATCAGAACGGTGATTTCCGCGCGTGTCATCTACAGCACCTTCATGAGATAAGAACAGAAACAATTAAATTTTCACCGCCGCCATTGCTTGGATTAAAAGGAAATGTGTTAATATGGGTATTTACTGAACGAACGAGTAAGTCATATTTAATTCTAATATTTTATTCCGATAGATTTGTATCCTTTTGAATATGAATGAAATCGTTTATAAAAATTTATCTCTTTTCTGTAGTTTAATGCTAAATTTTTGATTTCACTAACGGTCGTCTGTTATATGCCTTCTTAATGTAACGGAATGAAATATAATTGTTTTGAAAATTAAATAGCAATGCTGTAATTCTATTTGGTTGACCTTTGTAAATAAACGAATGAGTGATAGTTTAATCTTCATTTTCGATAGGGTGATGTGAAATAATTATAATTTGTCTTTGCTCAAAAACAAAACTTGCAACATAGGTTTGAAAAGTTGAATGATTCATCGCTTCATTTATCAGAGATAAAAACATTAAATTGAAGCCATTTGTAACTGTGTTTATTCAATGTTTGTTTTTTACTGTTTACTGACTATAAACGCTTGTAGTATATGACATCAGGCATTTATTTTATTTTTTGTAATTATTATTTTGGAGCTAAATATGATGATTCATATTATTATGATATTAGGAAAAGTTTTCAGATTGAAAAAAAGCATTAATACTGTGAAATTTGACTGTATATATTGCAGTTTTTAATCACGGAAATTGAAACTTTATAAAGATTTATTCTTATTGATTTTTGAAATTTATTATTGAAAATCGTAAATTTTGATATCCAATGTTTCAGATTTAACATTTACCAAATTTCTAAAAATAATATGAATTTTTTATATCATCCAGTAAAATTTTTGAAACATTAAACAAACGGAGAAACATTTTATTCATATTTTGCACTTTACGTTGCAGTTTAGCAGTATAATTATAAAGTTTAATTAATATTTTTTGTGTTTTTTAAATTGGTATATTAATTTTTTTATTTATATGCAAGCATTTTTTTGCGATATTTTATTCATGATTTTAAATTTTTAAAATTGAGTAATGCGAGAAATAATTATTAAATTTCCTTTTACTGCAATCGAATTTGCAACGTTTCTGGTACAAGTAATTGTTGGCACAAAAAAAAAAATTACACATGATAATTTAGACATAAATAAAGAGTTGTTTATGCCTTGATATGAAGTTTATGTATAAAGCTGCCTTATATTTTTAAAAGTTCGTATTTACTTATATGATACAGTATTAAATATATTTTTAAGCCATTTAATAACTTCTTTTTGATGTTCAAAACATTTTTCAAACAATTAAGAATAGTGCATATACTGTCTGATATATATATATTTTTTTACTTTCTATTTTCTTCTGTTTTTTTTTTTCTATTTCTTAGATCAATATTTTCTTATCAAATATATAAAATCTATTTAGCTCATATTCAAAGGATACAAAGTTTACAGGAATAAAAAATAAAATAAATTAAATATGACTTATATCGTGTTGTTCCACAAAAAAGAATAGTAATGATATACATTTTTAAGCAAAGCGGGTGAAAATTTTAAATTGAATACGGAATATGTTTAAAGAAAATTATATACATATTCCGAAGAATGATATATAAAATTAGATACAAAACTGGTGTTTACTTTTAACTAAACAATGACAAATTACCTAAAAAGAAAAACATATCTTACACATTTTTACTACTTAAAATGACTTAACTATTTTATTTATATGTACTTAAATGACAAATACAAAAATGGCTATGTTTTGAAATTAGAAGTAATTTTTTTTCTCAATGATATTAAAATAGAATATTTATTTACTATTTTATTATTTACTCATGGTTATATAGCTGTTGTGATTACCATCTGATGCATATGTAAAATTGCCTATGGGGCAAAATCTAATTTTTGAATTATATGAATTTTCCTTTTTTGGAGGGCGGGATTTTCTTGTCCATTTTCACGTCCACGGGATTTTTTAAATCTCTTTCGACATTCCACCGAGTATGATAAATATTTTGAACTTTTAGAGTAGGGCAAGACAAAAAAAAAAAAAATATATATCCATATACCTTAAAAACCCTTTATAGTGGACACTTCGGGACCGCGAAATTTGTCCGATAATCGGAGATGCCTGCTTTTGTGAGGTAAAAATAATACAAATATGTATGCCTTGCGGATCAAAAAAGTATTAGCTAAATCGAAGTATCCGCTATTCGGGAATGTCCATTAACCTCCATAACGGATACTCCCGAATACCGAGCATCTGCATTTAGCTAACCATACTGCAGGGTTGCATTTTTTGCAAAAGGACTCCTTGATTAAAGCATGCGTAGTGCCCGTTCTCTTACGATTTTAGTTCTCCCAAATTTCATGTGCAATATTTACGAAGATTATATTTTAAATCTCTTTCGAAATTGTACTGATTATAATCAATATTTTGAACTTTTAAAGTAAAATAAGATTAAAAACAAAATTTTAAAAAATCTAATATTTAGATAAATATTTTTTCTTTTTAATCTTATTCTACTCCTGAAGTACAAAATATTCATTATAATTAGTACAATGTCGTAAAAGATTTAAATTATCAGCTTTACGAAAATTGCATACTAAAATTGGGAGCACCAGAAAATCAGGCGGTATGGGGGTAGAGGGGGCAGGACAACGGCCAGATATTTTTCCAGTATTCAGCGTGGTCAAACATGGCTACATATAATGCTTACAAAAATGTCTGCGATTCAGACATTTCAAGTGTCTGATATTCAGTCGCAAAAAGTGTCTGAAAAAATTCAGACATTTTAAAATGTCTGAAAATTGAACACTCCGTTTCAGACACTTAAGTGACTGAATTTCAGACATTTTAATTTGCAGTGTGGAAAGATAAATAAACCATAAATGAATGTAACTGATCTATAATTAATGCAGGTGTAATTAATGGTTTTCATGGTACCCACTGCGATAACTATTAGGGTAATTTTTATAAATGGAAACAGGAAATATAATAAAAGAACCAACATTTCCATTTGTTCTTCCACCTGAGCAGCTGTTCTTATAGAAGACATTATTATCAAACCCCAATTTAATGCTAAGTAAATTGTATTTCCTAAGATAAGACTTTTTTACGCACATCCGCTTGCTTTGATTTATTGAAAAGGAATCTTTGATGTTCTGCGTGCTATAAGGTGTACAGTAATGCTGATAGTAGAGGGCAGGTGTTGTGGAGAATTGACAAACCGTTCATTCCCTCGTTCCAGTTGAGATTTAAATAGGTAGTGGTAATGGCGCCAACAGCAAGAAATATTGGTTAAATTTCCGCTTATTACAAGAATTGCCGGTAAATGAACATTAGTCGTAATGAGACATTCACTCAATATCATCTCGACAAAAACTAGCGATTTCTCTAGTTAATGTCTAAGGCAGATGTCGGCAGGATATCGAATTAAAGTTGGAAATAAATGAATCCGCAATATATTCCAAGTTTGAAACTGGCTTCTAATCCTAACTGGCAAAAATTTAATCTTTTTTACTGTGATGTTTAATGTTACATGCGCGGTAACTATCTCCCTGATGCGATGACAGCGATAGTGTATCACCCATAGACTTCCTATACTTACTCTGAGGTATGACCTGACTAAGGCTGCGTATAAACGCTTGTTTTGCCATCCTTGTAGACTTTTAATGGAAATCTTTTGTTCTGGACCCTTCTGCCGTTTATTCACAAAAGAATGAGGGAAATCAACACTAGGTCAGGAGATAAGGAGCTCAACTTTATTTGACGGAAAGGTTCCTCTTTTGCAGGACATCAGTTCCTTTTCTTTTAAAGTCATTAAACATCAAAAATACCACGTGGCCACAAGAAAAGACGCCGATACTGATAACAGTTAGAAGGATGGTCTATTCGCAGCTTAAATCCAACCAACTCACTCCAAGATCTTATCTAACAACTCCTTGAAATGCTTTTTTCAGGTTTCAAGGACATATCATTCAAGGACACCTAAACGGACAGTCGGAGGAACTATAGGGAGAAAAATAACTTTAAAAACATGTGATTTGTCTCGCAGTAGGTCATCTTTTTCTCCAGACAATGAGAAATTTAATTTCATGCCTTTAAAAAGTAAAAAGAAAAAAAAAGGACTGAACAAAGTACACATTAAAATAATTAGAAAAAAGGTAGTCATTTTTAAAGCCATATAAATGACCTACCGATGTGCTGTTTATCATAACATTTCAAAATTTTCTCCGTTAGATTAGTTCCATTAGAGGGGATATTCTTAATGCAATATATCTCAATTTAATTAAATGTGATCCATATGTAAAACGCTATAAAACGTTGCATAGAAAAATATCTCAAGAATCTGAGGAACAAGAGTTAATTTTAAAAGAAAACGGAGTACCGCACCCTAAATAAGCGATTCCAATACGCTACGATTTCGCGAACATTGTAGGATGCTAAATCCATATTACTCAACTAAATAATCCTAGGGTTCACTATATAAGTTAAAATGAACGAAATAATAAGAGATTGAAGTAAACACTGAATAAATAATTTGCTTCTTCAAAGCAGCAACTACAGTAATTCCCATCACAGAAGACAGCGTTCGTCCGTGCGTCCTAAAGACTACTACATTTTGGTAGAATGAATGAATCGTAATTCCTAAGAATCATGGCTTAATATCTGGCTGCGGGCAGGAAACATCATGCGCGTGCGCCATTTACCTGGAGCCGGTCTTCTGCACATGCGCTGTCTATGAATGCCTTAAGATGATGAGTCTATCCGGAAGAGTTGTTGACGCAAGCGCATATGCCCAAAAATCGTCTATTTACAGTAATAGCTTTATATTTTTATATGATATAATAGATATGTAAATATTTTTACATGTTATAGTGTAAATTTCAATATTTAATTTTTTGAATTAAAACAAACTCTCTTATCTTTAATTACTAATATTGAATTTTACAAATTTTCCTATTTGATATCACTAGCTAATCGACAAAAGATCATATGATATCGAAATACACTCGGCAAAACGTTACTAAGTGGCCACATGATCGAAAACTGACAGGAAAAACTTCAAAATTGATTCAATAGTAGTCGGGATACGCAATGGTGGTTTGCCGGACTGACAAAAAGCATTTTCTGCAAACCCCGTAGTGTGAGGTCGCAATAATTAAAAGATAGTCGGGTTAAGACATTTGGCAGAAGTTCGGCTAAGAAGTATTTTCTGTTTGGGTTTTTTACGTGGTTTACGTGGACATCGTTAATTCCTATCATTGCATAGCACGTATCTTTAACGGTTGCCGTATATGTTAACGTACAGGATCATTTACATCCATTTACTGGAATTTTTTTCTTGAATAGAAATGACATCTTGTAATGTGAAAACAATAATGCATCTCCGCATCGCTAATATTTGACAAAGGGTTAGAAACAAACAAAAGGGTTAGAAGGCTGACAAATTAGTTTGAACAGCCTTCAGTTAATTTATTTCAGTTAATTTGTTTTGGCTTGTCACATAATCAGTTAAATAGTATTAAGAATAATACTATTGAGAATTTGTTTGACACAACTGAATGCCCGATATATTTCTTCCTTCACAACCATTTTAGGTCCAAGCTTTGCGGCAGGTATTTACTTATTGTTGGGAGCAGTTGCTACCATCTCACTGCCGAGAACTCCTAGAAGTATATAACAACCATTATTCCATCGAAATGTAAACCTACAAGCTTCTTGGTGAGTGGTTTAATAGTCTTTTCAATGAGTAAAATTTTTGAATTGCTAAGAAATCCCTCTATTTTTTTATCACATTTTTTGCAACAATTCTTTATTCAGCGATTAATTTATGAACATCCTGTATGAAATGACATCTTGTACACAATCTGAAAATTAGTTTTTATAAATTTCAATTAATATGCGAGATGACCTAAACTATTCTTAAATTAAAAAAGAAGAATCTTTGAAAAGGGTGAAAAATAATAATACAATTTCTTAGTTTAGTTAAAAAATGTATTAAATTGATGTTCAATTTTAAAATGAATCAGAGAAAGTAGAAAATTTAATTTAATGACAATCATTTAATTTATTAACCTTGGATTCATTTAAAAGCTTTCTATTCAAACAAATTTCACTAAGATAGCCTAGAAATGGAAAAAATGGGGGCATAGTCTCGGAGGGAATTGTGCATAATAAAAAGTTACGGACCATAGTTACCCCAAAATGATTACAGAGTGAACATGCAAGTATATAAACTCTTTGTATATATTCAACCTTTATTTAAAATGCATTTTCCCAATATAGAGTATATCCGTCCTTTAACAAAAAATATTCATCCTAATCTTTTGATTTAGTCAAAATATAAAACGCAAATTTTCGCTTATTCATTTTATACGTTACATATTTTTTTTTCTTTGAGAGACTCTATATTTCCCTTTTGATAAGTATGATAAACTGTATAACCATTTTTCTGTCACTAGACTATAACTTGACAAAATTTTAATCGAGCGACAACGACATATTTCAAAAAATAGGTGTCTACATAAAAAAAAAAATAATTTCAGTTAAAGTTCCTTTATAGTGTTATATTATCAGTTTTTTTTTTTTTTGTTTAAGAAAAACAAATTCCAAATAAAGTAAATTGCCACGTTTTCCAGGAATAAAGCACATTTTTTCAATTCCTACTATTAGTTCACACTCTCCCTATATTTATTTATTTATTTATTTATTTATATATATATATCTTGTTCAAATTTTCAATCGTTAATAAAATACATATTATTCATCCTATCAAGTTGAAATAAATTTTTTAAACTTGTACTGGATAGCAATTGATGTTAATACAGTTTTTTCAAATATTAATTAATAAATTAAATTTTAATTAATTAATTTTAGTTTTACATGGGAGACAAAATGGCGGTCATTGGTTATTGAAGCATTTAATGCATCTTCATATCTATAGGGGGGGGGTTACCATAGGGGGGACCCTGTTCTGTCGCCAAATATAGCCAAGTTCGTCACCAACTTGGCGACCAAATTTTGTCGCCAAAAGTGACGTCAACTTGGCGATATCACTAATATTTCGCCAAACTCCCATAGACTTCTATTGCAAACCTACTTGCTTATGGAAAATCAACAAATTGAGATATTTTAATGCAACAAAAACTAATATTAGCTTAAGGGATTATATTAAATTTTTCTTTGATGACCAAAGTAGTAATTGACTTTAAAAACAAAATTTTTATATTACTTGTTCTGCATAAAGTATAAATAAACAAAATCAAGATACTTATTTATAAGACTGAATTATTTTTTTTAACTAGATGTCAGACGCCACACGTATTTCTGTATCTTTTACGAAAATTATACTTTAAAAGGATTTTGTAAAGGACATGTGAAATAGAATCGAAAATAGCTCTTGCATTAATGCAAAAATTACTGTTCAAAGCATTCGTACATAATTTTAGAAAGTTCTGGTTCTTAATTAAAGTGTGTATATATATATATATATATTTAAAGTTCCCCCCGAATGTTAACATAGCGATGTAATCTATACAGGGTTTGTCGACTGTGTAATGAGACTGGGTCTGGTAAAGAGAATTTATTGATGCGATCGGTACATATTGTTGCAATTCTTCAAAACTATCTGCTTGAGCGTTGATACACAGTTGCCGACGCGATTCCCACGCTGCAAAGGCTCCCTGGAAGTCAGCTGCGGAAACCTCTTTCAGAGACTCTGTGACAGCCCGTTGGATAGAAGGAATATCATCGAAACGGTGACCTTTCAGACTTCTCAAGAGCTTTAGGAGCAGCAAAAGTCTGATGGGATCAAGTCGATGCTATACGGTGGCTTCGGTAAGGGTGCAACCCCTATCCGGGCCAGGTAGGCGGTTACAACAAAGGCGTGTGGGCTGAAGCGTTGTCATGGAGAAGTCTCCAGCGATCAGTAATCTCCGGTCGTTTCCGTTTGACAGATCTGCGCAGGCGCGCAAGGTCTTCTTTGTAGATAAAGGCGTTGACAGTTTGCCCCTGTGATAAAAATTATTTGTGGACCACTCCATGCTTGTCAAATTACGCAAAGAGGGCGCCCAGATCGCTTCATGTCTTCAACAGTCTCCTATCCGTTCTTGAACTCACTGCACTACCGGTACACCTGTGTCCTTGACATGACGTCATCTTTGTAAGCCTCCTTAATCAAGGCAAGAGTCTCAGAAGCGGTTTTGCCTAGTTGAATGCAAAATATAATCGCATAGCGTTACTCCAGCGGACGCTCCATTTTCGACATTTTCTGCCGTAATCAAAATTATTTTTTCGAGAATCAAAATTAAAGTTGCCGTGATCGCAAAGAATTCTTGGTATTTTTATGTTAGCCGGGTGCAAATCTCGCAAATAGCTTTTTTTTTTTTTTTTTTTTTTTAACTCGCCAGTTAGCATTTTTTTATTTTTCGAGTGGTAAATTAAAACGGTACTACTTGGTTATCCCAACGACCAAAAATCTATCGACAAACTTTAAGGTTAAATGTCAATAATGGTTGATCGTAAAGGTCACATTCACTTGACTTTAAGGAAGTTACACGTGTTTACGCCGTCAAGGGATTTTTATTTCGAGGTTTTATTTGTATTTTTATTATATACGCACCGGGTTTGGCGAGATTTGTTTTTTTTTACGATAATTTGGCGAAAACCTCGTTTTCGAATATCAGTTACATATGTATATTTAAATTATTTTCTATTATTTTTAAAATGAAGTAACAATAAATAAAAAAATGTTTAATTAATAACTATAAAACATAACAATTTATAACTTTTTTTAAATGAAAGAAAATAAATGTAAATAAATATTTATTAATAAATAAGCAACAATAGCCGGGTTATCACGTCAGGCAAAATAACGCCATTTTGGTACCAATTAGGTACCCCGGTGCGTATATGACATCTGCGCCTAATATTTTTCTTTTCGTTTCGTTTAAAAAAGGAAAGAAGTGAAAGCCATTAATTTTAAATGTTTCAGTTTTAAATGAAATTTTTTTATTAAATAAAATGATAATGAAAAAAAAATGCGACGGGAGAAACGTTTGGCGATTTATCACCTGCGTCATTCTAACCTAAAAATACCGAGTTCTTGATTTCTCTATCAGTATCCTCTGATTTGGCGAAAGATTGTTCTAGTAAATTGAATTATGAATAAAAGTAACATGATATATTTCTCAGCATACATTTAAGGGAGGCCAAACTGATCGCCAAATTAGTTTAAAATAATAACTTTTTCTAAAATATGAAAAAAAAATCTGTTATGATTAAAATTTTAATTGCCATCATTAGAGAAGAGTATTTAAAATTAGAAAAAAAATTAATATGTCGAAAACTAGTTCGAATTTAAAAATTCTAATATCAGTTTTGATATCTGCGGATCAATACGGATTTTTGGTGTTAATTTCATCGCATAATATTCCATATTTTAGGAGAAATCGCCGTGGAATATAAAAGTTGTTTAATCAGTCGTTTCATAAATTCGTTTTATTTCAGTCGTTTCATAAAATCGTTTCATTAGGATTTTATATGTATAGGGTAGATAAACATTTGACTTCCCTTACATTAGAACTGGTATTCCATAGGGTGAAAGAGAAATAAAATAATACCACGTTTTAAGGAATAAAATAAATCTTATTTATTTTACAGAAGAGGAAAAATGGAAATGAGCGGGGGATGGGGGGAGGGAGGGATCGGAATATTGTGGTGGAACAGAATGAATAAGGCACCCATGAATGAAGAGTAATGTTCCTCATATTTAGCTAATTTACGTTAAAACAAAATTTAATAAAGAAATAGTAATATTGCATCTATTACAAAATTATCTAACGACAACATTCTTCCATTTGTTCCAATTATAATAAATTCAATAACTTTTAATTAGCATTATTATACTACAGTGCTTTGGAAACATGGAATAAAATATTGATGTTGGAAACATGGAATAAAATATTGATGTTAATAAGGGTTCTCAAATTTAATAAATGCAAAGGCTATTTATTTATGTAAGATTTCCCTTCCCATTTATAATATTATTTTAATATTCTAAATAAAAGAGTATGACTGATATTTTATTTTAGTATTTGGAAAGTAAAGATAATTAAAATAGAATATGCCCACTCAAAAATTGTTAAACTGCCTAAAACTCATTTCGAAACTGCAGACAATACACATACTCATTTTTCAAAGCTAGATCCTATCTAAAAATCTATATAAAAATAGTGTTGAATATGTATATATTTTGTTTCTAAATTGTTGAAACGGTAGTTTGAACAAATTTTGATTGTTAAAAATGTAAATTGTTTTTCTTTTACGTTAAATTTTCTGCTAGAAATATTTTTGCTATGTATAACCAATAAAACCTTTTATAACATGATAAAATGAAGAGTCTAGAACTTATGCTAACTTGACATTCTGACAACCTATGTGTTAAATGAATTCTATAAAAAGCATCTTTAAAATTGTGGAACATTCATGGAATAATGCCTAAAGGACTTTTCTGATCTACATCACAATAAACGCAGAACCAAAAGTTAATCAAACTTATAGTTTTTTTTCTGTGTGTGTGTGGATAAATAAAATTGATCTCGTGAAGAAAAGGGAATTATTCTTTAAGACTTTCCACAGCACTGCGTTATTGATATGTAATTATCGTGTGTCCATAGACATTGTTGTTACGAAAACGCTTTCCTCTGTACCGTTAAGCTTTTGTGATGATGCTCTCTCATGGACAAATAAATATGTGTGTTCTAAAACTAATATTCGTGTTCAACCAGAGCACAGCGAACAGAGACTTCTTGGTTTTAAAATTACCAGCTGATCCATCTCGCACTTCCTGGGTTACAGAACATACTTGCCGGCGTAGACACCATAGGGGAATTTTTTTTAATTGAAAATAAATATAGATTTTAAAAATATAAATAGGGGTTCTGCTCTCTACGAGCTATGCTTACCAACCCCAGTTCAGATTAGGCAAACTCTACAAACGTACTAATTTGTTCTAAAAAAGTTACCCAGTTACGGAAGATTGAATGATATTATCCCGAACAGTGACGATCTTCTGTAATCGGGATGCTATGCTTTTTCATTTAACTCATTGGTTCCCATGGTCACAACCACCGCGATTTCTGATTTCTGTTTTCGTGATTGACAAATAAGATCGATTGACATTTTAAAACCAATTTTTATAAAAGCTTAAGTAAAAAATGTCGCTGAATCTCGGACTTTAATAACGACGCAATGGACAATATTGTTCCCTTGGGTTCGAGGCTGCAGAAATTCGTTTGCTTGGGAATAACATTCAAAACTGCGACATTGAAAAGCACTGTGTTTAATAAAACGTTACACTTCTATTTAACCTTTATATTGCACCTACATACATATTTTTCATGTTATTTTCAAAATGTAAATCTTTTATTTTAATTAAAAAGTATATATGAGTTTTCTAATAGGTATTTATTGAATAGTAATTCGTACAAAATAAATCTAAGGTATTTTACTTATGGAATTCCTTATATTTATGCTGCATCAAGAGATAAAATATATAAACAAATATCCTAACTTTTACGTGACGTAATTCCCACTGCCATGACACATAAATATTGTCCATAAGAAAATTGTTTTAAATGTATCGTTTTAATACGTGATGTAATTTTCATCATTAAATGCGTTTTGCATGTAATACTATGTTTTAAGGTGTTTTTTTTTTTAATACTGAAGAGTAAATATATTTTTCAATTGAAAGTGTTTTTAAATATGATTATTTAGGTCTTTTTAAAATTGGCAACAATAGACAAAAATGGAAAATTTGAAAAAAAACAAAACAAGTAATATTAAAATTTTGTTTTTAAAGTCAATTCCTACTTAGGTCATCAAAGAAAAATTTAATATAATCCCTTAAGCTAATATTAGTTTTTGTTGCATTAAAATATCTCAATTTGTTGATTTTCTATAATCAAGTAGGTTTACAATGGGAGTCTATGAAAATTTGACGAAATATTATAGATATCGCCAAGTTGGCGTCACTTTTGGCGACTCATTTTGGCCGCCAAATTTGGCGATATATCGCCAATTGGCGACAAACTTGGTGGTATTTGGCGACAGAATAGGGTCCCCCCTATGGTAACCCCTTATTGAAATTACTTTCATTGGTTTTCAATAACCAATGGCCGCCATTTTGTTTCCAATGCAAAACTAAAATTAATTAATTAAAATTTAATTAATTAATATTTGAAAAAACTGTATTAACATCAATTGTCATCCAGTACAAGTTTTAAAAAATTTATTTCAACTTGACAGGATGAATAATGAGTATTTTATTAACGATTGAAAATTTGAACAAGATATATAAATATATAAATTTATATATATATATATATATATGTAAAATAAATATAGGGAGAGTGTGAACTAATAGTAGGAATCGAAAAAAAACAACCCTAAACAATTAGATAAAAATGACTGGACATTGCACACAGCAACCTTCTCCCACATATGGTTTCAAAAGATGATTAAATTGCTATGTATTGTTTGAAAGATTAAATAATGCTTTACTTCCTTTCCTGTTTCCATACTTTAAAAAGAAACAGGGCAAGTATTATATTTTTTTAAATATAGTCACCGTTTCGCACTTCCTACCAAACGTAAATCCCAGCGGGGCATTTTCTATAATCGCGGCAAATGCTTATCGGGACAAATCTCGTGTTGAAACGGAAATATTTTGCAACAACATGAATTGCAGCTATGAAATTAGGCGAGATTTTGAAGATAAATTCTGAATACAATTAAACGTGTGTTTTTTTTTAATAGATAGATAGACAGAGAGAGAAAGAGAGGAGGTGAGAGAAATACTATATAATTGCTAGGGAAATATATTATAAAGGAGTGTTTTTTTTTTTACACTTATTTTTATTTAAAGATATGAAAATAAGCATAAAAAATAAAAATGTGAAGTGTTAATGTATAATGTATATATAAATGTATGTTTGAAAAAATGTATACAAATTAAAATGATTTCCAAACTCGTTGAGCTAGTATTGGAAACTATTTTAAGATACGTTTTATCATCAATCATATCAAATGAAGCATTTTCTTCAAATAAATGTTTTAGAAGTTACTAGAAGATTAATAAAGCCATATTATTTATGAAAAATTATATTTGTAGTTGCTGTGATGTACAAGAACTAATAATTCGTTCTAATGCAATAATTAGACGAATAATACGATATATTAAATACTAATTATTGAAAAAAAATGCAAATTACAAAGCCGATTAAATTAAAAAGTAAAATAAAATACTAATCACAAAGTCACTTATTGGTGAACAAATAAACTTACCACTAATTTTCTAGAATCATGATACTTCAATAAAAATAAAATATTGAATGCAAATTTTCTTGGTTATTTTAAAAGAGTGCTTTTTTTTCGATTATAAATAATGTTTAAATATTAATGCACTTGAACGATGCAATGCTATTTTTCGTAGAAGCTTGTGGGATTTTTATGAAAAGTATTTTCAATACCGATATGATGTAATATAAAAGCTATATGTTTTAGATAATAACTTTTGGCTTGAAAGCCAGCAGTAAAACTGAAAAAAAAAATTAAAGTACTGTTAAAAGTTGAACATTTCTTCAATTTTATCTCCAATAAGAAAATATTTTTATCTTTTTATCAGTTTCATAAATTTATCAATTTGTGTCGGTAAAATAATAGAAATAAATACACCATATTCCACAGGCAGAGAAAAGGGTCGATCTATCTTCATGAAAACTTCTTGAGCTAAACTAATGATGCTTTACTGCTGTTTTCGACGTAGAAAATCACAGTTTGTTTTGTTTTCAACTCCTTCAAAATAATTGTTTTTTCGTCTTTCTGAAATATATGAAATTTTTCAGTTGGTAGTTATTTTAAACTCGGAAAACATTAAGTTTAGTAAGTTTTATAACTCATATAGTCGTTTTTATTTAAATCGTTCTCTATTAATTGTATTCTTTTATTTAACTTAACTTGCTTTTTGTATGCAAAGATGGAATTTCGTAATCGGTATTTCACTTCCTGATAGGCGAGAATTATAAAAATTACGTTCACAGATGTGTTTCCGTTGACAAAAGAGTATTTTATTATTTTCATAACATATTTATAAATTAATAAAATAATTTAAAGACATTTTTCCTTTAACCGACTGCCAGTGCTAAATGGCAAAATAATCTTTATGGTCACAAAACCCCATGGAGTTCATAATGTGCCAAACCACTCTCGATAAAATATGCCAACTGCTCTGTGAAACGGCAATAATGACATTTTTTAAATACTAAAATGTATAAAATATAAATAAAAAATAAAAAGTATATATTTAAGATATTCTTTTATTATATGTTTTGTTGTAATTTTAATGAGGTTTTAAGTAATTGCAATAAAATCAAGAAACAACTATTATGCATGTTATCATGGCCGGTTCCAGTTCCATGATATTCATGAAGAAAGAACACCAGCTCGGATTAAAGTAGTGAGGTCTAAGCAGTGATATGATTAATTAAGTTTAATATGTACATTAGACGAATACATTAACAACACATACACACGCATAAGATAACATAATAATACTCTTCGAATTACATATTTCACCCGTGAGTCTTCGAACACAACATCCAAGATCATCGTCTCTCTCTCCTGGCTGTTGCCATTCTCAGTTTTCTAAAAAGTCTTTGGACCACGGAGTATAGGCGACATTCACACCTTCCCTCCAGTTTCTACATGTTGGACGGTGTCCCACACTGTGAAACTACTCTTAAAAGTCCTAACACAAGTCTTATTTAAAAAAGTCCTATCCAAAGTCCTACTTAAAAAGTTCTATTTAAGATATCCTCGTTCTTTACCTGTCCCATCGTGAGCATTTACTTAAACTACTTAAGATATATAAATTCTTGTACACTATATACTAAAAATACACATATTACAAATACACATTATACAATATATAATAATGAAATAATACAAAAGTATATATACAGATTTTTTTCTATTCATAAATGTGAGATAAAGCATCTGCCACTACATTAGAACTTCCTGGTTTATGAGCAATAGAAACCTGATAGCGAGATAGTGCCAACGACCATCTTTGTAATCGAGCGTTCTTAGGAGTTCCCTATGTTAAGTATTTTAGGGGATTATGATCAGTATGCAATATTATGGTGTTTCCATAAGTACACATTTCGAATCTCCCAAGTGCCCAGATTACAGCATAAGCTTCTCTTTCAATTGTGCTCCACTTTGATTGAATTGCAGTAAGCTTTTGACTCGCAAAGGTTATGGGCTGTAACACGCCGTCTTTGTCCCTTTGCATTAAACAGGCACCAATACCCGATATGGAAACATCGGTATTTATTTCGAACGGTTTGGACATGTCTGGGGTATAAAGGTTTGTATTTACATGGTTCACATAGGTTTTCCTTTAACTTATTGAACGACTTTTCAGCATCTTCCGACCATGGAATATCATTTGGAACAGTTTTTCTGGTCAGATCTGTCAAAGGCTTTGCAAGGTACAAGTCCTTAAATGAAACTATAACTTCTTTACCCTCAGTGACAATTTTGTATTTGCTTTCTTATTTAACCTTCTGAACAGAATCAATATCGTACTTTATAGCTTCTTTCTCAATTTTTAGAAATAATAAACTTTTCTTCAAAATACTACAATACAACTTAAGGCAAAATTGAATACCTTTTTCTTTCATTCCTTTAACTGATTCAATAGTATCTTTCATTTCTCTTTTTGTCATGGAAATTTTTGTTACTAGATCTTTTTTCTTCTTTAAAACAATGCTTTCCAT
The DNA here is from genome assembly GCA_963932465.1 of Maratus speciosus. Classification (NCBI taxonomy): domain Eukaryota; kingdom Metazoa; phylum Arthropoda; class Arachnida; order Araneae; family Salticidae; genus Maratus; species Maratus speciosus. Next base: position 243,475,876 of record OZ010788.1, on the reverse strand, counting down.
AATTTTTTTCTCATATTTATAGTACCAATTATTTTTTTATTTTTGTAATTAAGATCTTCTTCAACTTCTTCCATATTGGCTTCATAAACACGATTAACGCACTCCAGAGTCTTTGATTTAGTTTGTATCTCATCTTCATCCTCAATAATCTCTTCAGAATATTTGAAAATATTAAAATATTCGTCAAGGTCAAACATTTTTTCAGTTGTTTCAGATTCATCCATAATTTCTTGCTCAATCATAGATCTTCTTTTTTAATTTCAAAATTCTTTTTAATTTCCAATTTTCTTCTCTTTTAATTTCATAATACTTAATAAACTCTTCGAATGTTATTTCTGGAAAATTTTCACTAATAACACTTTTGTCAGAATATTTCTCTTTCAGTAAACTTTCAAGTATTTCAATTGTTTCCACCCATCGTTCAACCAATCCATTTGATTGTGGGTAACCTGGGGTAGAAAACTTAGGGACACACCCCAATCGTTTCAAAAGTTCTTTTGTCAATTTTGAAGCAAAATGTCTTCCATTGTCCATGGCAATCATTCTAGGAATTCCAGTTCTAACAAAAACTTTAATAAACGCTTCACAAGCTGCATTTGCTGTCAACGATTTAATAGGGATTGCTTCAGGCCAACGAATATGTTGATCCATAATAGCCAGAACATACCGATGGCCTCGAGAAGACTTCGGCTTAATTGGTCCTAAAATATCTGCATTTACTACTTGAAATGGGAGTTCTGGTCTTCCGACCGCTTCAATAGGTGTTCTGTCCGTTACTTTTGTTTTTCTGCGCATTTGACAATCATGATAAGCTGCACATAGTTGTTTTACTTCTTTTGGCATTCCTTCCCAACAAAACGACATAGCAATTATATCTCTTGTTTTCTTAGCACTTAAGTGTCCACCAGTTGGTGTTTCATGTGCTAATCTTAAAATTTCTTGTCTTCTACAGGCAGGTACAACAAGTTGAACATAATTTTGTCCTCCAACTTTGCCTTTAGGATGCAATAAACCGGATTCTACCCAATAATTATTTCTCTGCCGCTTTGCATCTTCGAAGCATTTTTCTAATGTAGAACAAGCCAATTGCTCCTTTTTCAACAGTTGCGCTTGTGAAACTGAACAACTTTCCTTCTGGTCCTCGTTACCAACATTTTCGGGCGAAACAGTTTTTCTCGATCGGAGTAGGAATCAGCTCCAAATCTGACGCTTTGTTGTCTTCATCATCATTATTTAGATTTGTTTCCAGTTTTCCTTCTGGACACCTTCCCTCCACATTGAATACAGGTTTTTCTTTGTTTTCTTCAACCGGGGTGATATCTACCTAATCCCCTAAATACATCTTCTGCTGTTCTTTTAACAGAGCGAAAAACCTTGGGAATGATCAAAGCTTCTTCGTGTAATCCTTCCACTACCGCAATCTGTACTCGTACATACGGAATAACCTCATCTTCTGTCCGAAGAGAGAGCGGAACGGAAACAAGCTTTGATTCTACAGGACTCCCTATTGCGGGTCTCAAGAATACTTTTACACATGACTGTAAATACTCTTCCGGGACCACCGACTTCCGCAGCACGGTAATCTCCGCACCACTATCGATGATTCCCTGAAACTTCTGGTTACCGATTCCGAGATCTACCTTAAGGAGTCTCCCGTTTGTTTCTTCAACCGGAATATTCACATTCAGACAAATTGCATTTAGACCCTTTTCTTAAGATCGCTTTTCGAAGTTTTTCCTCCATCTTGTCTTACTGTATTCAATTTGGGACAATACTTCTTCACATGCCCATCCTTGCCACATGCGAAACAGGTATATTTTGTGCGAAATTCTCTTTTTTCTCGTTGCACTCCGAGAGATGCTCCAGTCTTGGGTTCAAATTTCGGTTTACCATCTCTCATATCTTTTTTGATTCCGAACTGTAATTATTCCAACTTTGATTTCGAGAGTTAGATAAATTTTTCTTTGGAAATTCTTTTCTTTTAAAATTGTTGGTAATGCTCTCGTAATCATCAAGTTTTTTGCTAACTCTAATGGAGTGGTAAATGTGAGCCAATTTTCCAAGAAATGTTCTCTTATTTCTACAGGCACACGAAATTTTAATTGTTCGGTTACTATTAAGTCTTTTAATTGCTGGAAAGTGTTAATATTTAATTCTGTGATCCATTCCGTAAAAAACTTAAAAGTTCTTGTGTATAATTTCTCCACGATTTTTCATGTGTTTTGTGATGTCTGTAGAAACATTGTTTCAATTTTTCACTGTTTAACTTGTATCGCTTTAGGATAAGAGTTTTCACAAAATCGTAATTAATTGCATCTTGCGGGAGTTCTCTAGCTAGCATATTTACAATTTCCACCGGTAAAACTGCCAATAGGTAAGCTACCCAGTCTTTATTTGGTACTTGTGCCATTTCCGCTCTTCTTTCAAAATTTATCAAAAATAATCCCATCTCATCACGTTTTTCATCGAACTTCGGGACAATCTGTGCTAATTGAATTTTTGGAGCTATCTCAACTTTTGATTCATTTCTTTGTTCCGGAAATTTCTGTAATTGTTCCAGTTTTTTTCATTTCCAGTTCATGTTCTTTCGCTTCCCTAGATATTCGTTCCTCCATTTCTTCTTGCCGTATTTTTTCTTCCCTTTCTTCTTGACGTATTCTGTCTTCCCTTTCTTCTTGACGTATTCTTTCTTCCCTCTTCATTTCTTCTTTATTTTTTCTATCCTCAATTACAGAACTCAAAAATCCCTTTACAAACTCCTCTTCGTAGTCATCGACTTCTAGTGTAGCTTTTTTCAGATCTATAATTTTTTAATTTTCGACATCCTGAACTCCAAGTTCAATCACTACTTTCTGTAAATCGTCTTTTCTACTACCTTTGCTTAAAAACGCCATATTTGAAAAACCAAATTTTAAAAAAATCGAAGCAATCGGCAACATTCAAACAGTGTATCTACCCTAATTGGAACTTTCCCTAAGAACGCCTTAAACCAAGTTTAATTTAAAACTGAACATTCTTTTGTACATAACCCTTCAAATTGAATGAAATTTATTTTATTTAAATACTTATATTAGTATTACTGACTAAATTCAAACACATTTGCACAATAATAAAAAATATATATATATCTAGAAACAATTTTTGCAATAATTAAAATATATTTTTACCAATATGCCAAGTTAAAAAAAATAACATATTTGTGTTCTAACAAAACAAGAATTTGTCAATGCCTTGCGTATTAATTTTTTAAATACATCCTTCAAAAATACATAATACATTAACATTTTTCTTTTTAACACTTTAATCTCTTATTAAATTATATTTCAAAACGAACCAAATATTATAAATCACAATCTTAAATTAACACCTTTTAGTTAAATTAAATTTTATCCAAGATATGCAAATTTTTCTTTTATCTTGATTTGAAATTCAAATCAAATCTCAATATTTCCTTTCAATTTGTAAATCGAAAATAAGCAACAATAAAAGAAAACAAACGAATGCTTAATATTATGCCACAATTTAAAAATAAATAAATAAATAAACAATCCGTAATAATCAAATTTATACATTCTCAGTTTCACTGAACAAAGATTACTCAACTTTTTTATCATAATTCAATCTGAATAACTAACATAAACATTTCAGAATAATACGCAAAAAAAAAAAAAAAAAAAAAAAAAAAAAAACATTTCCTCTACATACTTTGAAATAGCACCTTTTTATCTTAATCCCAAAGATAAAAGAATAAATAAAAACATTTGAAATAAATCTGTTTCTTTTCTTTTTTTCCCCTCCAAACGATAAATTACTTAGGTAACACTTTTTAGTTATTCTAGTGCAAAGTTTATTCATAGACAGACGTGTTATGAACTTTTAAAATGATAATTTTAACTCATTTTATGTTACTTTTTTTTCTTTTTAAACAACAATAACAGGAGTATATTTATTAAATAACAAAATTTAAACTTTCATGCTAAACATAATTATTTATAAACAAAGTTCTATCTTAACATTCGATCAATTTAACAACCGTAATAAATAATTCGGCATTCATATTACTGCGCAAGTTAAATAGTATACAATACAATTCTTAAGCATACTTTTCAAACTTAATTACTGAATAAAATGCCATGTCTATTCCATTAATTGTATAAATATTAACCCGTTGTTTCGAAACATAATATATGACATATACACTTTAAATAACCACTTTTAATAATAGATACTTAAAATATGCTCTCGATGAAACAAAAAAAAAATACCTTTGTGATAGCTAGGCCAGCCATCGAACTCTCTTTTATGCCAATCATATACTATCGGCACAACTTTATTCACTTAGATTAGGACACACATTTCTTTCTGTAAACCATAATATTATACGATGGTAACATACTGCAGATGATTTTTTTAAAAGCTGAAGATCACCATCCTAGTCGTCTGCGCCATTATCATGGCCGGTTCGAGTTCCATGATATTCATGAAGAAAAAACACCAGCTCGGATTAAAGTAGTGAGGTCTAAGCAGTGATATAACTAATTAAGTTTAATATGTAGATTGGACGAATACATTAACAACACACACACACGCATAAGATAACATAATAATACTCTTCGAATTACATATTTCACCCGTGAGTCTTCGAACACAACATCTAAGATCATCGTCTCTCTCCCCTGGCTGTTGCCATTCTCAGTTTTCTAAAAAGTCTTTAGACCACGGAGTATAGGCGCCATTCACACATGTTACATTGTTAAAATGAAATAAAGATATTTTCAAAAACAATATCAAGAAAGACGGTTTTTTTTTCAGTATTATTTCAAGAAATCCATTCATTTAGAAATAATATTCTTTTTTTCCAATGAATAAATCCGGAGTTTTATTTCTTGATACAGTCACAGATAGTTATTCTGCGTCAATTAAAAAAATATTCGTGTAAAATATTTAAAATATACAGCTTAAATGTTATTTTAGTTTTAGTAAAATCTCGACATTTGTTAATTTGCAGATTTTACCGGAAACGTCTACCGCTTATCCAAAGTATCGATGTAAAATTTTGATAAGGAAGAATTTAAGAACTCATCGACAACGTGAATGGAAAAATAATACAATAATGCTAATAATGCTTTACAGCAAAATTTAATTATTTGCTTGATGTCTTTTAAGATTTAGAAATTTTTTTAAATACTAAAATTGAATGCATAAATTATATAGCAGATGTCTACGATTCAAGCTTGAATTATTGGATTCCGCTTAAAAAAAAAGTCTTGGTCAGATTAATCTTTTTTTAAAAAGGATAACTGTATCCCCTTTATGATTCAATACTTTTTCAGTTCATAGTTCAACTTACACGTTTATGGTTCAACAGGAACACGAAATGTTGTAAAAAGGTTTCACAATCTTATGATGGCAACATTTTCAGCCCCATGATAAGGTGGAATATTGAAACAAATTTTTAACAGGCGTATAATTGCACTGTACATACATAGAATATTCTTCCATGATTCAAGTGAAAGTGGCATGGATGCATATCATGTATTATAATATGAGCAAACCTTGTATGTGTGTCTTTTGTGTATGTGCATGCAAATTTTATCTAAAAAACGGCTCTAGCGATTCTGATTAAATTTTGCATTCTACCGTATCACCGTTTTGTATCACCCTGGGATGGCGATTAATTGAAAGACAATTTCACAATATAAATTCTAGTTTCATCTCTGGTATGAGTTTTTACGAAATATTCCTGACATGCCTTTTCGCAATAGTTAATAAATTTACGGCAGGAGCGATGTCCAGTTCCCAGGATTTTTGTATTAGTTGCTTGTTTACTAATTGATACTATTCGCTTGAATTACATGCGATTCTTCCGGTGCAGGAATATTCCTAGCGATGATTCAACTCAGATCTGAACGAACGGCAAAAGGCTTTCCTGCACCAGATGAAAGCACTTGACCCTCTAACACAGGCATAGCTATGTTAAAACCAAGCAGAATACCAACTGTAAACCTTTTATAAAATGCAGAATCTGCTAATTTCCAATCACTCAAAGATTCAGACCAAGAAGAATGTAAACTAACATGATGAATTTGACCAACAATTTCTAGTTTGACTAAATTTTGTATCCTACTGTTTTGGGGTACGAAAAGATTATTGGGCTAGGTCACATGTTCGCGAAAATTTTATTAAAGGTTCATGCTGGAGTTACTACCGGGTCAATGTAATCCAATGGCAATGAAGATTGAAACAATTATCAAGTTGTTGAGCAATTGGCAATAAACGAAGTCCCAAAGTTGCAGCATTTCAACAAATTTGGCAAAATTTGTTGATAATGGCGAGATTTGGCGGTAAAATCGACTTACAAGATTAGCAATTTGTCTCCAAATGAAATAATGTCACCAAATTTGGCGATATTTAGCGAAAAAATTGGCTTTCAGAATCTGAAGGAATTTTATAGAAAATTCCAACAGGAGTCGAGATACATAATCCAACCAAACCAAGTGCAAATGAAAATGTATTTTAGAAGGAAGCCCTTTCGTTGTAAATATATGAGTAATGTAAAATTTAGAAATATGTGCATAATTTTAATATTGATTGTTTCTGTAAATAAAACTGTTATAAAATAAAATATAGCAATAATACAGCGAGAATTCAATGTTATATAGAGCTGAACCTAAAGCAAATTTTAACCGAGCTTAGCTCGGTCTTCTCTGCTGTTTGATTGTAAATTGAGCGTGCATCTAAGATGCGCATTTAATGTTCTATATACAAATGTGGATTATTCGGAGTAATAAACACAAGCTAGATGTAAGGATGTATTGCATTAGAGTTTGAAACTAGAAACATTCTATTATAGCAGTTAGTCTTTTAAGTAAATTTAGTCAAACGTATGCAGGCTATTTACTCAGTCACAACAGTTAATGATATCAGTTACGCTTGAAATGCTTTTTTATATACATACGTGAAGTCTAATTAAAAAAAAATATTATAAGTCAATAATATATTATCTTTTTAAGTGATGATAATACTAAACAGGAATTAAAAAAAAAAGCTTATAATCAAGAAATATAGCAATCGTTAGTGTACTTTGCTATATTATAAACAAAAATAATATTAATGCTTTATATAACAAAGAAATATTGTAAAAATAGTAAGCTTTTGTTTTTTAATGATTCTGTACAGTCTCAGAAATACTTTCTTTAATTCACGGAAATATTCCTGGAAGCACTGCTACCGGTATATGTCCGAAAATTATAGAAATTTCAGTTCGCTTTTTTTTCCTTCTATGACAGAAAATTTCCTTAATCTGTTTTTTTTAATACGTCTCTCTTTGTCCCATGGATCCACTTGGTTTTGGACTTGGTTCCCGCGCGCTTCGAATCGAGCATCTTATCCACTGGGGCAGCGAGCGCTTTATAGAAGGCGAGTTTAAAAGGAAGATACGGGTTACCTTTAAATGGGGGATTAGGAAGTCTTGTTAAATTTCTTGTTCAGAAAGCTCGGAATTTAAACTTAATTGCAAGGACATTTCGTCGTTATTAAGTAGTGGTTGGTTTTTAACACTCTTAACCCATTAAGCGCCGCTATATTAAGCACGTTAAATAAATAAAGTTTATTTATATATTTTATATATATAAGATGCCCCTATGATAAAGCAGTTGAAATTTTTTTAATAACTGTAACCGTTTAGAATGTATAACATGTTCCCGTAGCGGGAGCGTTGGCGTTTAATGGGGGTTGAACCTTCCTCTGAACTGCAAAGAAACGCGCGTTATTTTCTCCTGCCATAATGCAATTGAGATTAGAAAATTTAATAAAACTTCATTTTTAGGCATGATGCAAACATATAAACAATTACTAAAAATATATGGATTAAAAATTTAATATTAATATTCATAAATCACTTTCATTTAAATTTTTTAACGAATATTCAAAATATTAGAAACATAACGTCACTCTTTCTTTTTTATTATTTCCCTACACATTGTCTATGCAACTTGAAAGGATTAACTCAGATATAACATTATGTTGTAATAAACACTACACGCAGATATGAATAAATTTGTTTTACACCTAGATTTCTGGCATATACTTATATTAGAATATAGTTTTTTTCATCGACACGTAACTGATATATATAACTATATATTCCTAAATGATGTTTTGAATTTTCTTTATTACCTGTTTCAAATAAAGTAGTTGTTTTACAAATTAAAATTGAGACATCTCTTATTTCAATATAATAAATGCTTTTTACGTTATTATTACCAAACATCGATTTTCAAATTATTTTAAAAAAATATATATTATCTCTTTAATAAGAGGCCTGCATATATTTAAAAATCGATCTACTACAGTATCACCGTTAGTACAATTAATATAACATGAAACAATTTAGAATTTTCGTAATCCTTCTTTTTCTTTTTTTATATTGTATATGAATCTGCCTATGGATTTAAGTTTCAAAAGTAGCTGCCAACTACTACTGTATTATATCTTAATTTATAGTCGAATTTAATGTTACAAGAAATTACCAAAATTCTTTTTTAATGTTTTAGTAATAACTTACTTCCATGCAAAACGCAACCTTTCATTTTTGCATCTTGCATTTTAATTGTAATTTAAAGATTTTTTTTTCTGCGGATGAACATCATAAAGGTAAATTTTAAGGGGGGTTTTGTTCACAATGGTTCTGTTTTTCCGTATAATATTACGAATCCACATTCAAGCGAACTGACATACACTGCTTTTCATGAAAAATCAATATAAAATGTTCCTCTCTTTATGGAAGCGCGCTTGCAGACAAAGGGACGGGAATGTAACCACAAGCCGCCAACGCTCCCGTTGTGGGAACATACGAAAGAAACCTTTCTAATATTGCTTTAAATGAATATATTTACTTCATATTAGGAATTTATTATTAGATGATCTGTTGGCTTTAAATATTCACTGCACTTGTAAGAATTAAAGAATTTACTTTTTTCTTTTTACTAATTTTACTTGAGGAAGTCTAAAAACCAAAAATTCTCTTTTTCTTAAAAATTTTCAAAAAAATAGTAAATATATATATATCATTCTGAAAAAATATGTATACTACACGGCATACTATTAACTTTTCGGCACAAAATGTATTTTTTAAATAATTCAAAAATATGTTGAGGGGGAAAAATAACAAATTGTTGTTCCCGCAACGGGAGCGTTGGCGTTTAATGGGTTTAAAATAATAGAATATAAAAATTATTACATATTAGGCATGTTTTTAATAAGACATAATTTGATTATTAGATGTAAAATGTCAAAACTATATTTTTAATTAAATCCGAGAAGAAATGTTTGCTTTTTTAAAATAAAATCGATCATTGTAACTTGATTTTTAATGTGTTCGTCTATAACATATTTTACATGCAAATATATTTTTTAATACTTTAAAATATAAGTTGTGAATAAGTTTAAATGAAAATTAAACGGCCAGGTGCGAGTATTACTCGTGTTTAGAGGGTTCCACACAATTATTATATGAATTATTAACTGTATTATTAAAAAAATCGTTGCCAAAAGAATAATAAGACTTAGTAAAAAATTTACACCGTAGGGTTGGGTATAGCTGTATAACACTAGAAAAGTTTTAATGGGTACACCGTAAAAGTTCAAAGAGATATGAAGACTAAATAATATCAAATATTTCTATTTTGTGTAACTCTTTCCTTAATCTTATCCTAATATGTTTATTACGAACTTAATTCGGTACTGATAATAAAATAGTGCATATTTAAACTTCATTTGTAGTTTCATAAAATAAAATTCAGCGTAGCAGTAATGTTTTTATTTTACAGCGCAGCTAAAACAAAACCCTTACTCAAAGTTTAAATTTGGCATTGTGCTAAACGCGCTTCAAAAGTAGGTCGCAGAGTTGCAACGCCGTCTTAGACCGTGCCGCATTTATCCAGATAGGGTTTTAATTAACTTCTAAACACACGGGAGGCGTATTGAGAGATCCACCAATGCAAACTAATCGCGAATCCCATAGTATTTATGTGATTAATTCTAATTAAATTAATCTGTTTTTAACAATTTAATGTTTATTGCTTTTATACTGCTACTGGACACTGCATTACACAAATATATCATTAAAAGGTGTTATCTAGGCTTTAAAATACGATGGTACATAGAGTACGCCGCCCCTGTAATTTTGTATGCCCAAACCGTCCATGTATTTAAGGGCTAATATCTTGGTTAATTACGGATGCTTTTTATCGAAAATAACTATCAACAAAAATTGTATACTTCTGCTACGATAGGTATCTCCAGCGCTCCTCAACACTTTTGCTGAATGCACGCAAATCGAAATATGTGTAACGGAAAAATGCGCATATCTCAAAAAATATGTGACCTGGTAATCGCTATAATTTTCCTGTGAGGTTTAGAGCAAGGTCTACTACCTCTATTTTTTTCATAATTTTAGTTTCGGTAGATTCGTAAATAGAAGGGTGGGACATATTTTTTCACTACATTTTCGACGATATCTCTGAAAATATAATATCTAAAATTAAAAGAAATGTATTTTTGAGTTCAGCGTTACGGAAGCTTTCGTTTGATACCCCATACGATATACAAAGAAAATATTTTTTCAAGTAACTTAATTAGCCCCTATACATTTTCCCTAAATATATTTGTGAATGTTTAATAATATGTTCATATGATGGTTAATAATCTTTATTACTTCCACCAATTTTAAATTTACACGGTCTATAGTTTACGAGTAAAATGACTGTGACAGACGGACAGACAGACACAAGAGTGATCTAATAAGAGTTCCATTTTTACTTTTTCAGTGCGGAACCCTAATAAATTCGAACTTTGATATTAATCAGGCAATACATATGTGTGTAAGGAATAAACGGAAATATTCCTTCATTTTCAGACTTCGAAGAAGAATTAATGGAAAAAGCATGCTTTCTAGGAGTACGGGAATTATTTGTTTAAAAATGACGAATAATTTAGTGTATAAAGACGAATTTTTCTGACAGTGAAGAAATGGAATAACTGTACAAAGAGCAAAGAAAAGTTATACCGAGTCTATCGCCAAGAAAAAGCAAAATTATTCCCACTGTTACTCACAGTTTTATATCTTGTGTCAATGATGTTTTCTGCAAAGGATATTTCAAACACAATATCAGCCAGCAAAAAATGCATTAGCGATTCTTATGATCAAAGGAAAAACGTAAAAGTTGAACAATGCAATGAAAAATGAATACTTTAATGTTCTTGGCTCACTCTTATATAAATGTCTCTTGAGAAAATTCCATGATTCCTTATGAATAAAGTCTTTTCCCGGTTTCTAAATCGGCTTCACCAAGAAAAATGTGTATATAAAAATAAATAACAAATAATGGGAAAGAGAATATGGTTATAGGAATTTTTTTAGTGATAAAGACATTTGATTCACTAAGAAATTTATCGTCTTTGTCAGAAATCTGGTGTCCACTTAATCCCTTGAGGGGCATGAAAAAAAGTCTCTGAATATTGAATTCTCACCGGAACAATCGAAAAAAGTTATTTTTAAATAAGGAAAAGCAATTTTACAACAATTTCCCCCCAAAGTTAAAAATATAAAATTTAGTTAAAATTTTCTGGTGAGAATCTTGTTTAAATTAGGTGGGATATATTTTATCGCACCGCCCCAAAAGGGGTTAATAATAGGTATCTGTCGCAAAAATATTATGCTATGCCGTGTAATAACAATTGGGGCAATTAACATTCATTATTGACCTCGCTTGTTCATACATCACTTCTAAACATCACGTAACTTCAATTTATACCGAAGAAGAGGAAAAAAATAATTTAATCTGATATTTGTTTGTTGCTCAATTTAGTGATATTTTTATGATATTATATGATTTCCAATTATGAAATTTTTTAAACTTCAACTCAACAACGATCATTTGTTTGTTACAATAATATAAAGCAACTAGTCGTAGAGTTACCATAGTTGACAACTGATTATCCAGATGAAATGAAAAAGAAAAAAGCATTTTCTTACATCTTTTCTTTCTTTTATTTTTTGAACATTTGATTAGGTTATAATGGCTGCAATGCATTTTAAAGTGAATGTGAATACCACTAAATATTATAAAAAACATTTTTGCGCCTAATCGCACTTACTTAAGTACATCATTTGGGTATGTACCTGATTACGGCAGATTAATCACAAGATTCAGCACTTTTGCGCTAGGAAAGACAGAATTTATTTTTATGTTGAGCTTACAATTAATATTACGTCATGATAGCGATTTCGTTAAGACATACGTTTATAGGGCGGAAAATTCGATTTTATTTTGTTTCCTTCGCGTCGAATAATCTGTTTAATGGTTTATATGTTTATTTCTTTAGTTTTGTAGATTGTTCGTTTTTCTTAAAGTTATAGAAATGCATGTTGAAATTATTTAAAATTCACGGCTGAAGATGTAAAAAACATTTAAAAAATTATTTTCAAATTTTATTAGACAAGATTCACCACTGAAAGAAAACTTCTTAAAATATTTATTGACATGAAACATTATAAAAAAGTAAATTTGTTCACTTAATACCAATCTATGAATAACTCTTTATAAAATATGATGCTAGTTGTCAGTTTCTTGCTTTGATGTTAAATACCATAACAATTTTGCAGAATCTTACGAGATTTAACCCCTTAATCGTCGGGCCTAATATTTTCACAGGCAGTCATTTGTGAACAAATTTTGTTACGCCCGTGACCCTTACTGGCTGAACGCCTCATAGCTTTAGCTAATATACACTGCTGGCCATTAAAATTGCAACACAGCCAGAAAATACAAAAAAAGATATTTATTGTACATAAAAAGTATGGCATGAAAAGAAAATGATTAAATTTGCAAGCAGATTGGGGATTTACAGGGGTGCGAAATTAGTAGAAATAGCTGCCCTTCCTGGCAGCTAAAACGGCCCTTATCCGGCTAGGCATGAACAGGGCTTGGATGACAGAAACGGGCATCTCATTTCATGCTTCTTCAAGTCTATGCCACACTTCATCAATCGTATTAGCTAGAGAGGGATGGTAGTCCAGTTTCCCAGCAATCCATGACCACATGTTTTCATGGGTAACAGATCTGGAGACCGTGCAGGCCAGGGCAGCAATCGAGGCAAATACCCTGTGTATCGAGGAAGGTCTAAATACGACGTGCAACATGTGGTCGTGCGTTATCTTGTTAGAAGATGGCGTTTGGCATGCCCCGAATACAGGGAACAATCAGTGGACTTAAGATGTTAGAAATGTACCTATCTGCGTTCAAATTACCGTCTATCCGAACTACAGATGTGCATGTCGCGTACCCAATGGATGCCCAAACTATCACACCAGGCGGATATCGAACGCAAGCAGCCGACGAGCGTTCTCCTCGGAGCCTCCAGACACGTATACGGCCATCAGAATACTACACGCAGAACCGGGAATCGTCTGAAAAGACGGCATTGTGCAACTTTTGTATCCAGCTTTGTCGTTTGGCGCACCAGAATCGCTGTCTCTCTCTATGCTGCATTTTCAAGGAAAGCCGCAGTTTTGGTCGCCGTGCTGATAGTCCACGCTGCTGCAAACGTCGTCGCACCGTATGAGGGGATACTGGGCGCGCTGCAAGCATACCCATTTACTGACTAATGATTCGTGATGTGGCTGTAGGGTTTTGCGGGGCCAACCTCACAATATGTCACAGTTAGTCATGGCAGGGCGTTGAGATCCTGCATGCCGTTCAGTATGACTCTCAGCAATCCCCATTGATTCCATATTCTCCTGACAGTGGTTGGATTTCGATCAGTGTGACGGGCGATATCACGGAACGATAATCCACACAATGCATGCTACACATAGCCACATAGGCAATGATCCTGCCTCTATCGAATTCCAACACTTGATGGTAAGCATTTTTTGTTATTATTCGAGGAATAACACGCTATTTTGAGCAAACGCCGGCCTTACACAGTGCTTTCCGAATGAGAAATACACTACGCAAATTTTCTTTTATGCAGTGCTTCAGATGTCGTTTCTTCTGCCTGCGTCGTCTAAATGTGCTGAAATATTAGTCTTTTGCATATTCTAACTTCTTCTTCCTTTCATGTGATTTTGACGTTCGTCAGATCATTCCTTCCTGGTGTTGCAATTTGAATGACTAGCGGTGTATTACATTTTCTTCTTTGATTTTTTCTCTCCGGGATTATTTAAAATGTGTTCAATAAATGGCAGCACTGAATTGACAAACTTGATTTTAAGATAGGAATGCTTAATTTTCAGAATTTGCAGCCTTTGTAAAGTGAGTGTGACTAAAAAAAAAATCGACGATTTTTGAAAGAATTTTCTGAAAATTAACCGACAATTGAGGGTTCAAAGAATGTTAAATTCATTTGACTGGTCAACCAACTTTAAGACCAAAAGATTGGTAAAGTGTAAAAGATTGGCATTTCAATTCATTTAAATTATTATTATGACAAAATTGTTCACATTTCCAAGGATGTCATATTTGTGTATGGCATCATTTAGCCTATTCTTTTTACAAAATTGATCATAGGTGTATGATTTCACACTATAATAGCTGTACGCAGACTCTTTAATAACAAAAAATAATGATATTCTGCTGGTGAAGCTATTTAAATTCACTTTAAAATAATTTGAACGTATCACATCGTTATGCTTGAATACACATACCAAACCAAAATTTCACAACACACTGAAGGGAATTTTTTCGCGACTCATGCGGATATTTTTATCACGGCGACGCTGCCGCATCTGTATTTTCTAAATTGCAGCCTGAAATGAATATTCTAGGAATGTAGGAATCAAACATAACGCCCTATTTAAAAGCTCAAGGAAGATTAAAAAACACTAAATAATAATATCCATAAAATAAAATTACAATGGGAGTAAATACGCCTTACTTATACTTTTCTTTAGGTGTTCATATTTAGTCTTAGCTCTTAGAACACGAAACTTTCGGTCGAGTCCATTAAAAGTTCTGTAAGGAGACCAAGTGTCCTCTGAAGTGGTGCTACATTGTTCATATGGTCGAGTACTAAAGCTCCAATATTGAAATTAGTTCTCAGTTTCCACCGTTTGGTACGAAGTTCAAGTTGATGCAAATATTCTTTGGATCAACGCAACGGTTCCAGAATTGCTGACGATTTATTGTGTGAGATGGCAGCTCTCATTAAGACATGAGGATATAGTTGGTTACGATGGTTCTGGAAATTGATAAATGGGATCACCAACCAGGAAATGCGCTGGCATCGAGGCATTCAAATCAGCTGGATCAAACCATAATGCAGTAAGAGGTTTTGAGTGTAAAGAAGCCTCTATTTGTAACAGAAGAGTATAAAACTCTTCAAAATTAAGGAGTGCACAGAGTTACAAACTTTCGTTTTCATTTGTTTAGCACTTTTAATTGCTGCTCCCAGTAAACCCCTAAAATCAGGTGTATATCGAGGAAATAAAGACAACTCAACGCCCTTAAAAGCGCTGAAATCTTGCTTTTTTTCTTCGACATAATAGGAATAATTGCTTAAGATGACTGGAAGCTCCTTTAAAATTGGGGCCGTTGTCAGAGATGACCTTACTTGGACAGACTCTTCTACAGATGAATCGGCGAAATGCAGAAAGGAGACATGCAGTAAAAAGTCCGGACACCAAATCAAGGTGTACTGTCTTTCGTATTGAATTTGCTGCTGTTCAGATGAACAGGCAAATATAAGACCTGAATTTGGCTACAGATCTTTTATGAGTACATTTAGTATAGAAAGGCAAAGAACCAGTATAATCTAATCCCATAATGTCGAAAACACGAATTAGCATAATCCGAGTAGAGGATAGATCTCCCATAAATTTAGGTCGAAGACGTTAAACTCATTCGAAGACATTCTGTACACCTTCTAAATTTCTTTCGAAACACTGAACGACCATTTATGAACCAAAACTTTGTAGAATCGGTAATAATATGATCTGTGGGCCTTCGTGAAGACTAGTTAGATGAAAATATATTGTATGAGCTTATTAGTAAACTCATGATTCTTTGGTAACAGCTTAGAATGCTATTAGCCGTAATTTTAATGGGAATGGTTTGATAGTCTACCTCCTACACGAATGATAACTTTCCTTTCCAGAAACGCACTTAAAGTAGTAATTTCCTATCACGCGGTAATACTTTTCTTTCAACAAGGTATTTGATTTGAGATGAAAACTCAATTTCTTAAATCATTTGATCATTTTTTAATTCTAGATGTACATGAACGGCTATTGCTTTAAATTCATCGAAGATTCCACGAACACGCAGGAATAAATTTAAAAAATGAAGAGATTGTAACTATAAATTCAGGCAATATCACTATTTTTGTAACAGATGTACTAGTAGCATTTTTCTTTTCCTCCTTTTGGCAGAGATGGTGCATCAGTTAGATTAAACTCTGATACTTCATTTGAAGGCTGACTTAATCAGTCAGAAAAATGAAGCCACAAGTCATTAATCACAAGTTGAGATGTTAGTAAACACTTTGTATCAAGATCAGCAAGATTGCAAGTTTCAGGAACGTGATATCATTTTACTGAGGGAATATTCGTTTGTATCTTAGGCCCTCTATTGTCGACAAATAGTTTCCGTCGAAACGATTTAGTTGTCGGTCACACTAAAGTTATGGTGGATTCTATCTAAGCCAATATGCTTTGGATTGATAAGTGGATATCTTTCAAAATCACTCTTTTTGGAAAATGCTTAGAAATTTCATTAAGAGATAAACGTTGTTTCTTTAATATTATGTTTTATTTTAAATTAAACTACTGCTTATATACTATATTACATTGTAAATGATTTTCTGTATTAACCTACAACTTAAAGATTCATGCATCAGAAATATACCAAGCCCACTACTGGAGCATCGAAGCATGTAACATTTTTCATTTTTTCCGAAGAACATATTTTAAAACTTCGAATGTTTATTCTGATACATGAACGTTAGGACTAGGCTAAAAAATTTAAATCTTTTGGACTTCACAAACACTTTAATAATAATTAGATAAATGTCATTTAGAGAACCAATACTGGTGCATTTACCTTATACAGGAATTGTTTTACAGTGTACTTACTCTTTACTAGGTCTTCCTGTTTTAATGCCGTGTTTTTTAATTTGTGATTGCTTTATTAACAGATTCATTTATTGTTTGCATTTAGAGTTGTTTTCTGTAATGTTCTGGATTATAAAATTAGACAACTCTATGAAATTAACTCTTAAGAAACTGAACACTATTAAACCACGAAGAGTGTGTTAGAGCGTTGAGTAAACAAATTTATTAGTAAATAAACGAGTCATCAGTCATTTTTGTTAGAATTCAATAATTATTGTAAGAATTATAAATAAAATTTATGCAGTGCATGGTTGTGCGTAAGTATGTTATACCGCCCCACCAGTGGCTGAGAAGTTCTGCTCTCGAAGCTGGTAGACGGAAAGTGCTCGGTTCGAACCCATTCGCGACCGTCGGCCTACTCGCTCGGGATTTTTCGTGGTTATCTTCGAACCTTGGATTTTCATGCGTAAATACGGGTTGGGTTCTCTTAGAAAGACGCCCCACTTAGGACCTCCCTCTCAGGCCTATATCCCTCGTGCAGCCACTCGGTCGTCATATATAACAATAACAACATCAACGTAAATATGTTATATACAATAGTAGGTCATTATTATATCGCTCGTTCATATGTATATCTCTGTTTTCGAGCCTCCTGAAAAAGTAAGCTGTAGCTTAATCGCATTTTTTTATGTAATTCTATTTATTTTTTAAATAGCTCTATTTTCCCTCGTTAAAAAATTACCATTGCGGTCTATGGAAGTATAGATTCTGAGATATTCTGTAATTCTAATAATGAACTATCCTTCAGCCTGTATTTCTCTCGAGAAATATTTAATTTGTAGAATGTTTTTTTTATAAAAGCAACGTTAGAGGTTTTTAATTTAAAACAGTGAAATTTTTGAAGCTTATTTATTTCGACAAACTAGATATTCTATACATGAATTTGATCCAGTTATTTTATCTCAATGTACAGTTGTGGAAAAAAAAGTACACACCTCCTACTAACTCTGCAACAAATTATCGTCGAATAAAGTTACTGGTACCAAACGATTGGAAATAAAGTTTACTTATAAATGATGTATATGTCGTAGGTTAATTGAGAAATCGGGCTCTTTGCAAAGAGCCTAGGCTGTTTGCAAAGATCAGGGCTAATTGAAGAATCATCTCTCTTTTCCGATTAGCCTGATATTTTTCAGGCTTATTGCAAAGAGCCTAGACATCGTTAGGCTAATTGAAAAATGATCACTTATTTCCCAATCAGGATGCTTTTTTTAGGTTTATTAACCCATAATCCGACGCGAACCCGAAAAATAAATTACAACAGACCGTACCCTGATCCGAGAAAGACAAAATAATTTCAGTCTACACACGAACCTAAAATTTCCATTTGAAAAAATCCCAGAATCTGAACCGAACCAAATCTGAACTCGACAAAAATATCAACAGATCTGAGTAAAACAAAATAATTTCTGAGGACATGCAATCCAACCCGAACCTAAAACTTCTATTTTTTTTTTTTTTTTTTTTTTCAAATTGAATTTTTAGGTTCTGGTTGGGTTGCATGTCCTCAAAAATTATTTTGTCTTGTTCGGATCGGTTATGGTTGATTGGAATATTTTTTGGGGGGTTCAAGATTTCGGGTTTTTTCAAATAGAATTTTTAGGTTCGGGTTGGGTTGCATGTCCTCAGAAATTAATTTGTCTTGCTCGGACCGGTTGTGGTTCGTTGGAATATTTATGTCGGGTTCATATTTGGTTAGGTTCAGATTCTGTGTTTTTTCAAATGGAATTTTTAGGTTCGGGATGGGTTGTGTGTAGACTGAAATTATTTTGTTTTGCTCGAATCGGGATATGGTCTGTTGTAATTTATTTTTCGGGTTCGGGTCGGAATATGGGTTAATAAGTCTAAAAAATCCACCTGATTGGGAAATAAGTGGTCACTTTTACAATTGGCCTAATGGTGTCTAGGCTCTTTGCAAAGAGCCTGATTTCTCAAATAGCCTACGACATATATAAAATGTGCTTAGGACGGCATCTAGATATCAAAACAAACCAATTTTTTTTTCAATAGCAATAACCGATTTTAACACCATAATTAAATTGTACACCCTTCAATTAACCTAAATATAAATTTGCATGAAATTCGTACGATTAATTTACGAGAAATTAATTATTTTAAAATGGGGTTATTTTAGGGACTGTATCCACACTGAAGTTCGGTACTCGAAAAAATATATACCTTATCTGTAATTATAATAATTTTCGAATATGTAAATGAGATTGGAATTTTATAAGTTTTTTTTTATAATGATTTTCTCAGATTTTGAATTTATTTAACTCACAATTTTTTTTTTAATCTATTGGCAGAAATGCAAAGAATATCGGCCAATTCAAAATTTAGAATAAAAAATAGTATAATCCAGTATAAGTAATCAATGTAGAAAACACCAGACAAATTGCTTTTTTGCCTAAAAATAAATCCCAAGGCGATTAATAATTCCATTTTTTTTTTTTTTTTGAAGAGCGCGCGGGAGGGATTGATTCTTGTTAGATCTCTTCAGATCTGTTCGCATGGTTTATATTCAGATTTATTTCTAGAACTAAAATTAAATCTATTTTAAAAAGACATCAGAATAACTTTACATTCGTTATTCGCATCTGAAATGAGGTTAATAATTCTATGATTAAATTTATTCTGTTATTTCATTCCAAATTTTGCAAATTATCTCATGAATGCCGCTTCGCCAAAAACTTGCCATTCGAAGTTTTTTTCTTCTTCGTATTTTTGATTTTTTTGTACACTACTTCCGATTGTCAAGAAAGTTACCATTGTTAAGAAACTATCTGAAAGTCATAAAAATAACTTTTAAAATGTTTTTAAATTAACCTGTGTACTCGATTAGATCTAAATTTCAAGCTATGGAAGAGAAGGTTTAATTATTTAACGCTTTTTATTAATGGGTTAAAAACTTTACATCGGTACCTATTTATAAAGATTACAATTTTTTATTAATATGCAAAAGTTAGTAAAAGACTAAATTAGCAGTTTTAAGTAACAATAAAATATTTTCGTGGGAATATTTTATCTAATAGATATTCAGTGTAATACAGGGAACAATTTATCAGGGTTTGAGTAAAGTAAATTAATAAGTACAAATATCTCAATGACTACATTATGGATATAAAAATAGTTTAAATGATGTAAAATCTATTTGACCAAAGTTTTGTAGATATCAAATGCTAGAATTATATTTGTAAGTCGTAATTTGTAGGCCATAAATATATCGGAATCTATTTAACCCTTTGAGCTCTGCCGGGTGAATTTTCACCCACATAAAATCAAAATCGTTTAATTTCCTTCAAAAAGTCTCCATTTTAATTGCAAAAACTGGGTTTTGTAGATTTTACTTGTCTTCTTAAAATCTAGATGGCAGCACTATTCTCTGCAAATATCTAGTAGGTTTTTAATGCGACCTTAAAAACACTCCAATTTTGAAGGTTTAGAAATTTTGTATTTTTCAAGCATTATAAAGAAATATTTTTCAAAGGAGATAACATTTTTTTCTCTTGAACACATCAAACATTTAATAATAATTACATGCAAATCACTAAACTGAAAATTTAAATAATTACAGGGGATAGAAATAAGTAATGGTAGAATTTT
Organism: Maratus speciosus; assembly: GCA_963932465.1. NCBI lineage: Eukaryota > Metazoa > Arthropoda > Arachnida > Araneae > Salticidae > Maratus > Maratus speciosus. The sequence continues at coordinate 243,455,100 of OZ010788.1, read as the reverse complement.
CTACCAGCAGAGCTCTAAGGACTACAAAAATGAGCTTTGTCACTAGATGGCAGCACTAAAATTACATACCAGACAGTGTTTCAGAACCAAAATTTAGATGCTTATAATTTAATTCCAAGGAATTTAAATTTGTGTTTAATTCAGCAGATTGACGAGTTTATGTTTAAATATTTCTAAACAAAAATTAAATATTTTTAAAATCTGTTTCATCTATAAATTTGATTAGTTTGTATTTTTATATTATGATTTAAAAAATTTTAAATTTTGAATTTTCTCATTTAATAAATTTTTAAAATATTTTAATAGTCTTAGAATTTGTTTAAACAATGTAACTGCTTAAAATATGTTGAAATTTCAGCAATTATAGTAATATTAGAATAACTTTGCGGTGTCATTTCTTGTATTTGCGTGTTGAAATGAATGCTCTAGAGCTCTGATGGTGGAAAAACTTCCCACGTCCCCCAGCCTAAAGGGGGTATTTAAATTTTTTTTTAATCACATGGTTCAATTTCAGACAGTCCCCTAATCACATTTTAAGTGTTTTTCTAGCATATTTTTAAAATTTTAATAACCCGGAGCTCAAAGGGTTAAAAAGAAAAAAAAATATTTCACGTGTTCTTTCATTTTGTGGAAAGCACTGAAATGAATAATTTCGTGTTTACACTACCAATTAAGCTTTGCTCTCTGAAATTTCATGTTAATGCGTTTATCAAAGTTTCTTTCATTAAAATTAAACATCAACCAAACGCAAATATGTATACAAGGACAAACTTGTCCGCTAAATGAAACTTAAAATGCAACAGTTGCAGCAACTTGCTACCAAAATTTTAAAATTCTAAAATTTATCTAAATAAAAAAATATGATTACGCCAAATAAGAAAAATTCTTCCATATGATAGAACATTAACAAAAAAGTAGCAGAAAATTATAGGTAGATTAGTACACAAAAAATGAGAGGGCGAAAGATCTCCCTCCTTCTAATGAGCCACATGTTTTGCTTCTGAACATAGAAAGGATTCAGTTTAACGTAAGATCGCGAGGTTCTGAAATAAGTTTTATGCTTTGTTTACATCGTAGGACTGACTTACACTCTAAGTTGATCTTAAGCGAGGCACCGTAATCCCAGTCCAAATGTTTCAATAACGTAAGTAAAAAATATATATATTTTTTTCAAATTATGCTTTTCTGCAAATCATAGATTAAACCAGAATTTTGAAGTTTTTTAATCATAACTTGAAAACTAATTGGAAAAAAAATTGGAAATTTTGGATTTGCATAAAGCAAGACGTAATAAATATAAATCCATCAAAAAATTGCATGTTGCAATTCATATTTTTTTCGAATATTAATTTCTTAATTCGTATCATAAAATTTTTAAAATAAAAAATTCAATGTATTTATGTTTGGGTTTTTTAGTATTATATTTTATTATTTAGTATAGTTTCTAAACACACAAAAATTTTCACATTAGGATTATAATTTCAGTAGATATTAATAAAAATATGAAAATGTAAATTAACATTATAAGTTCTAAAGTTTGAATGCTTATAATTCAGAAACTTACTATCTAAATGACATTAAATTTCGTTTCTAGGCATAGCTTGAACAGAAGATTTAAAATATCTTGTAAAAAACATATGTTGCCATTGGAAAAAACAAATTTTGTTCTAGTTTTGATTTGTAGGTGACCTCCTAAGCAAATTTTGTATGCATCATTTAAAAGAAGACTTAATTTCCAAACGTTTGGTTCCAGTAACATTCTTGCACGATTATTTGTTGCAGAGTTAATAGGAGGTGTTTACTTTTTTTTCCACGACTGTACATCATGTGTGTAATTTTAATGCCTCAAAGATTCCTTTCATTTTTTTATTAAAGCAAGGATTTAATACAACTTAAAATACAAATTATAATCATTTTACATATGCAAAATAAATTCCTTATTGTCATTGTGAAAAGTGACATCTTAGAAACCTATTTATTTCCAGAAAAACTAAATATTCCGAACATCAATTTTACCCAGTCATTTTGTGTCAATGTATATCATTTGAAATATCAATTTAAGTGCTTTTAGGACATTTTCATTTGAAAAGGAAAAAAGAAATATTAAAGCTGTTTCTCACAATGTGGAATTCACGTGACGAGGCGTCAAAATCTCCATTACATTTGTTTTTTTTACAAAAATCGAATACTTCTACGTTCTAATAATTCACTATCCATCAGGCTTAGGTTTCATTTATTCAAGGAAATGGAATTATTTTTATTTATGAAAATAATATATCTATTTATCTATATATGTAAGTTATATTCTAAAGAAGTGACATCTCCGAAACATTTATTTTCCGAAGAACTAGATCTTTTGTGCTTTAATGTTATCCAGAAATTTCATGTCAATGTTTTAAAGTATTTAAAGCATTTAAAATATTAATTTAAATGCTTTTTAAAGTATTTCATTTGAAACGTTGAAAATAAATAATAAAGTCCTTACAATAAGGAATTCATATTAAAACGCATCAAGACTTCTATTACATTTGCTTGTTCACAATGATTAAATCTTTCAACCTAGTGTAGGCTGTCCAGAACAGTTAAATTTTGTCTTTTGACTGAAATGAAGTTATTTTCATAGTGTACTTCAAACAATATTTTATAGCATTAAAACCTGAAAACCAATAATGTCCTGTTGTTACTTCCTTCTATCTTTAATAGAAGAAAGTATTATAATCTAAATTTTTTTCGATTTCCGGTTGTTGACGGATTTATATGTTTTAGGGTCAGACATCTTCCAAAATCATGCTTATACAAAAAGTCTGTCTGTCCGTGTGTCGTCATTGCATCGTGGAAGAGTGTATGAAGTTATGCATATAGTGAACCAAATTTTTTCGCATCTATTTTGGCTATGGACGGCAGGTTCTTCTCGAATTTGGAAATATTCCGCCGGAAGGCGGCAATGTAATAACAATTTTTGTGCCATTTTTATTATTTTACCATCGAGAAGGGTATGAAGTTATGATAGAATTGAATCAAATTTCATATCTATGTTTTTGTCTATGGCAAGAAGGTCCTCCTTGAATTTTGAAATGTTCCGCCGTAATAGCGATTTTTGTATAATTTCTCGATTTTTTGCAGTTTTATTGTACATCGGCGGCACGAGTAGCGGCGAGAACTTCGTATCATGCTGAGCCCGACATTCACAAACACCCGATGTACAACAAAATATTGAAAAACTTGTGATTCTAATAAATATCATGATCGATATTGACTCGTTTTCACTCCTATTAATTTAGTGAAGCAGAAAATTAAGATGAAAATCAAAGTTGGTATAGTATTCAACTAATAATGTTGAAGAATTAAAATTTCTAACTACTTTTTTGAAATATTAACATGTATGAGATAGAAGAAAGTTTTGGGATTGGCACGTCCAACTACTTACTATATAAGAATTAGTATTTTAATACCTGCAAGATTTTTTTAATTATTTTTTACATGAATAATAGGAGGCAGCACTCCCCGTACCCCCAAAAATAATAAAAGAAAAGACGAAGAGAATTAATACAACTGAAAATACAAATTTTAATCACTTTATATATGCAAAATAAATTCTTAAAGTGAATTTTGAAAAATGACATCTTTGAAATCGATTTATTTCTACAAAAATCTAGAAATTCTGTATAGCAATTTTACCCAGTCATTTTGTGTCAATGTATATCATTTTAAATATTAAAAAGGCTTTTAGAGCATTTTCATTTGAAATGGTAAAAGAAATGTTAATGCTTTCAGAATGGAAAATTCACGTTGCAATGCATCAAAATATCCATTATATTGGCCTTATCAAAAGATTCAAATTCTTCAACATTTTACTAATGCTCTATCTGTCAAGCATATTTTCTTTCATTTTATAACTGCACTTCAAACCTGTTTTTATGCCAATGAGACTTAAAAAAAATTAAGTCCTTTTTTTGCTATAGGAATTATTATATATATACTGGAAAGTCTTTTACTTACATTTTTTTTAATTATTTTTTAAATGAACGAAAAAAATAACAGCAACAAAACAAAGTTAATAAGTTCGTAAGCAAATAACCTCGTATATATTTTCAGATTTTTTCTTTCCAAGCAAATGAAGTGCATATTTTTTACCATGATTTTCGGAACGATAAAAATCACAAAGAATTCAATTTTTTAATCGCTTTGTTTAAGCTAGGAATGAAATTTTGGATGCCGATAACTCGAATTAGCTTCACTCTCTTTCCTCTGTCTGAAAAAAATTATTATTAACGTGTTGAGAGTTAATAAAGATGAAAATAAAAATTGTAATGGTTCTCTATACATAAAATAAAATTTATTGATGTACAATACGAAAAAAAATTAAGTTTTGGCAATAGCGTGAATTTATACTAAAAATATATTGTACCATTTAATTAGAAATATCTCTATAACTGCATTTATTCCATTTATTTTTCCACAAGGATTCAACTCCATGTTAAAATGAACCACAGTCTAAAATATTCAATGTAATTTTATAATATTTGTAAGCTAAACATGTTTAAAGGCATCGAATAGCAACTTTTTTGTTAAAATTGGAAGATTAGTTAGTGATGTTATATTATTAAAAAAGAAATGGCCAATGTTAAAGAGCAAAATTGGTTTTTGGATTTCCTTGAATAATAATATATATGTATTATCTTCCGTTTTATATAGTATTTTTAAAAGCTCATAAATAACGTGCATGCATGCTTTTGCATTAGTTTTTTAAGCAATTAATTTAAATTAATAATGCCATTATCAAAATCCTTAAATAGAGACATATGGGCCTTACTCACCATTAGAATTAGAATGTATAAAAAAACACAAAATAAATTTTCGATCACTTGTGGGTTTTTTTTTTGTGAAGTTGTGAGCATATATGTAGAACCACAAATGAAGGGCATTATATTTTATAAAAAAAGTGCCCTCCAAATTTTCTCCGGACCTTTGAGATTCCGTATTAGCAGGTTTTAGTATATATTTTAAAATATTAGTCTTTTTCTGAAACTCATACATTTGGATTTATAAAACTCAACGAACAATTACTTTATAAAATACTAGCAAACCCCACGGCTTTGCTCGCGTAATATTTGAAATATGCCAAGTGATATTTATATGTCTAATTTTTATTAAAAGAGATTATACTTTTAGGAATAATTCAAAAATTACTATTTAAAACATAGTTTGACTAAACTTCATTATTACACTGCATTAGGCAGAAATAAGACTTAAATTAATAAAAAGAAATAAAACTAAATAAATGATAATTTGGAAAATATTTTGAAACTTTTATGCTCAATTAATACGCTTATTTCAGTATTCATTTGAAATTTTGAATTTTTTAGAAACCATCTTCTTACATCTTAAAATTAAACATCATGTCAAATTCCCAGTCCTACCACCTCTCTCAACATAAAGGGCTATGTTGAAATAGGAACTGTCACCATTAATTTGCCAACATTAATTTTGAAATCGGTTTGTTATTTCCTAATATTCCACAGGAACGTAATTTAGAAAGCTTTTAAAGGCCTTTTTTAGAACGTTTGTTGTTCCTGTGAACCCCAGGTGGTAGAATCATCCGCATAAAACATAGCCTGTGTAGGATCAGAGACTGTTACCATTGGTTCGCAACTATTACTTTTATAATCAGTTTATATTCCCTGAAATTGCATAGAAATCGTAATTTAGGACTTTTTTAGAACCCTTTTCGCACCTCCCCTTCGCTTCACCCCTTTTTAATTCGAATTTATTTTCGGCAGTCCTTCGAGGATATTTACATTTGATAAGTAACTACCATGCCATATTTAAAGTTTCTAGCCCCTTCAGTATCACAAAAATTGCAATTTAGAAAGTTTTTTGCTCCTGCAACCATCTGGTGATAGTGGCACAGACATAAAATATAGCTTATGTTTGAGCAGGTTCTATCACCAACAATTTGTCACCATTTTTTTTAAATCGGTCTGGTATTTGATAAGATTGCATAAATATTGCAATTTAGAACGTTTTTAGAACGCTTTTCGCTCACTTCATACTTTTAAATTTGGAATTTTCTTTCGACTGTTCTTAGAAAGCAGTTGCATATTGTAAGTAAATAGCATGCCTTATTTCAAAATGTTAGACCCCTCAGTTGTACAAAAAACGCAAATTAGAACACGTTTTACTCTTGCACCCCGGATGGTAGTGAAAACAACATAAAATATAGCCTATGTTAGAGCAGGGACTGTCAACATCGATTTGCAACCATTGCTTTTGAAATAGTTTTGGTATTTCCTGAGATTGAGTAGAAATCGCAATTTAGAACGTTTTTACAACGTTTTTAGAAAGCTTTTCGCGCATTTTCACCCCTTTTAAATTTGCAGGTTTTTAAAAATGTTCTTAAAGATCATTTATATCTAATAAATATGTACGTGGCCTAATTTCAAGTTGCTAGCCCCCAACGATCACAAAAATCGAAATTTAGAACGTTATTTTTTTGCTCCTGCAACCTCCAGATGATAGTGACACCGACATGAAATAGCGTCTATGTTAGAGCAGAGGCTGTCAGCATCAATTTGCCTACCATTACTTTTGAAATCAGTTTGATTCTTCCTGAGATTGCTCACAAAGCGGCATTTAGAACGTTTTTAGAACGCTTTTCGCGCATTTTCACCCCTTTTAAATTTCAATTTTTTAAAGAAATGTTCTTAGCGATCATTTATATCTAATAAATATATACCATGCAAAATTTTGTGAATCTAGGTCCTTCCAAGATTCCAAAATCGCAATTTTAGAACGTTTTTAGTTCCTGCATCTCCTCTGGGGTAGTGGAAATAGGCATAAAATATAGGCTATCTTGGAGTAAGAGCTGTCACCATCGTTTTTACACCATTATATTTGAAATCGGTTCAGTACTTCCCGAGGTTGCATAGAAATCACAATTTAGAGTGCTTTTTACAACGTTTGTCGCATTTTCACCCTTTTTAAATTTCGATTTTTTTTTTAGGAAATGTTCTTAGAGATCATCGATATCTTATAAATAACTACCATTCCAAATTTCATGATTCTAAGCCCTTCCATAACACAAAACTGCAATTTAGAACGTTTTTTCTCCTGCAACCCCAAGGTGGTAGTGATACAAACATAAAACAGAGCTATGTTAGAGAAAGGTCTGCAATCATCAATTTACAACCATTACTTTTGAAATCGATTTGATACTTCCCAAAATTGAGCAGAAATCACCATTTAGAATGTTTTTTAGAACCTTCTTCGCGCATTACCACACCTTTTAAATTTCGAATTTTTTAATAACTGTTCTTAGAAATCCTTTATATCTAATAAGAAACTAATATTTCAAATTTCATATTTCTAGGCCTTTCAGTAACGCAAAAATTGCATTTTTAGAACGTTTTTTGCTCCTGCACCCCCTTAGGGTAGTGGCACTGACATGAAATATAGCCTATTTTGGAGCAAGGGTTGTCACCATCATTTTGACACCATTATTTTTTAAATCGGTTGGGTATTTTCTGAGATTGTGTAGAAACCACCATTTAGGACGTTTTTTAGAACGCTTTTTGTGCATTTTCACCCTTTTTAAATTTCGAATTTTTTAAGAACTGTTCTTAGAAATCCTTTATATCTAATAAGTAACTAATATTTCAAATTTCATATTTCTAGGCGCTTCAGTAACGCAAAAGCCGTAATTTGGAATGTTTTTTGCTCTGCATCCCCTTTAGGGTAGTCGCACTGACATGAAATATAGCCTAACTTGGAGCAAGGGTTGTAACCATCATTTTGACCCCATTATTTTTAAAATCTGTTTAGTATTTCCTGAGATTGTGTAGAAAACACCATTTAGGACGTTTTTTAGAACCCTTTTTGTGCATTTTCATCCCTTTTAAATTTCGAAATTTTTAAGAACTGTTCTTAGAAATCCTTTATATGAAATAAGCAACTAATATTTCAAATTTCAAAACACTAATTTTGTCACACTATCGCAGAGAAAGAGCGAAATTTGCCTCAGGATCGTGGATAAAACAATTATTTCACGAAAGGATCATAAAAAATGCGAATTTTGCCAAAGGATCACGAAATAAATGCAAGTTTCATCACAGGATTGCTGAAAAACACGAATTTTTTCAAAGGAATGCAGAAAAACGGGAATTTTGTCAATGGATTGGTTAAAAACGTGAATTTCGCCAAAGGATTGATTAAAAACACGAAAAAAACGCTAATTTAGCCAAAGTCCGTAAAAAACTGGAATTCCGTCAATGGATTGCGGAAATAACGCGAATTTCGTCATATAATTGCGAAAAAACACAAATTTTGTCACACCATGGTGGAAAAAGCACGAATTTCGACAGAAGATCGCAGATAAAACACTAACTTCTTTAAAGGATCGTAAAAAAAACGCGAATTTCATCAAAGGATCACGAAATAAATGTGAATTTCGTCAAAGGACCGCATTGTAGTAAAAGCATTGTTGCAGTAAAAGATATTTTTAATGCAATTATCTGTATAACAGACAGCCTCTTTAATGTAAACAATGAATTTTACTCTTAAAAAGAGCCTGCAATCCATTTTGTAGAAATATTGCTACCCTCTAGAGCAGGGGTTCCCGAACTTTTACATCGGCGTACCACTGAATAGAAGTTTATACTTCCGCGTACCACCAAGTTACAAACTCCATGCTATTACAGAAAAACCTGTGTAAACGGAATATGTCTAAAACAAGGTATTTGTGCAGTCTTTGTGCTCAGTCTGAGCAGATTTTACTGTATTTAATTGTATGATTACATTATTAAATTGGTACTTAGATTGAGTGCTTTATATTAACATTCAAGTAAAAAGTAGTAGTATCATTATTACATATTATTAATATGTACATTATCAAAATATAGTGTTTTGATTTTAAAAATATCTACAATACTTAATGGCATATTGGCGTAGATTGATACATATGCACTAGGGTGACTCTATTAATTATGTTGTATTGCTAATGATAAGGGTAATGCTTGCTTTACCAAACACATCTTCCTCATATCTGATTCAATCTTAGTTTTAGACATAAATCAGATTCGATGTTTATGTTTATTCCTGCATTTGTTTTTCATATAAAAAAGGGACGAGAAAGCATTTAAAACAAATATATGTTGTGCTAAAAACAAGCAATAATTTTCAGAGTTGTAGTGGGTATCTGCTCGGGTACCCACCCAGCTACCCGCCCGGGCTGGGTTTTTTACAACCCTGATAATTTTAGAGCTTTTACCGATATCAGAGTGTATTTTTCTTTTTTCACCAATCAAAATTCTGATACCTTCATCTTTTTGAATGCAGATTCCAGAAATCCATTTTTATTTTTGCATTTTTTACTTCATTTTACGTACCAGTACTGGTATGCATGCCATAGTTTAAGAACCCCTACTCTAGAGGGCTAAATTTCAAGCATTATTTCATCTTTATCTCCATAATTCCGATTTTTTTAATGAAAAAATTGCTAGCGTTAAATCTGCACATCATCACAGATGTAAACAATGAAACTTTCAGTTCAGATGTAAGGGTAAAATTACAGATTTTTTAAATTTTATATCATTCTGTTTGTATTTCAGTACGTAATTAATTCTCTATAATATGACTGAACTCATGATTTTTTAGGAAGGAAGTACAATTTATTTCTGATTAAAAAAAAAAAAAAAAAAAAAAAAAAAAAAAAAAATCAAGATTTTGGTAATCACAATCTTTTTATCAAATCTTTTTATGTATTTTAATCCATATTTTTTGGATATTAAGACTGGCTAAACCTGAAATAAAACTTCCTTACTTTATGATTTTGATGCGAGTTAATAGGTACCATTAGAGGTAAGTTTCATTCAATAATTCAAGGATAATGATTCTTATCTTTATAATGCAGATTTAATTATACATTATTAATTATTTACTTGATCTTTACTTTTAATAATTTAATCATTTTTTAAATTATCTTATTTCTTATCATTTTAGTTTATTACTGTAATGAATTATTTTAATATTTTACTATATTGCGAGGATTTTTTTATAACTTTGATTGCATAAATACATTCAAAGGACTGTTTAAAAACTGTAAACAAAGCAATGACCAGAAATCTGCAAAATTCTAAAATCTGCACAACCTCTGGTCCCAAGTTGTGCGGGTTTGAGGGAGTCTACTGAATAATGATTTTGTCCAGAGGTACTGTTTGTTTTCGTAAAGCGAAATCTTCTGCGCTTTTGCGCATGCATCGGGTCTATTTTGATTTTATCAAAATAGGGATGATCGGAGGCTGTTTAGCTGAGTGACAACATACAACTGGAACTTCGGCAAATCGCCATCTCAGCATTACCCCTTTGGATCGTAAAATCGTCTCAGAGTGTTAGGCACAGCTTTTGAAAACGAACTGTATTTTTGATGTGTTTATAAGGCATCATTTTGTTTACATTTTAAAACTTCATCAAAATAGTTGTAACTTTTCTAATAAGTATGTTACATATAATGTATGGCAGTAATAATCAGTATATCTGAGGAAAATTCAAGTAATTTTTTTAAAATAAACTATATTTATTTAATGATTTTTTTTATCCCTATTGCTGTATTTGATCAATAGTAGTTCAAGAGCCATAATTTTATATTATAAAATTATTAAAGTATTCTGCAAGCAGTCCTTGTTCAATCACAAAAGCCTGCCACTAAAAAATTTTAATACAGAAGATGCATATAATGTTTTTCTCAGATGTAAACAATAAATTTTGCAGTTAAGAAGAACATGTATTTCACAAATATTACTACTTCTTGGAACACTAAATTTGATATATTGTCGTCTTCAACACATTACTTTGGAGTAATGAAAACATTGTTATTACATTAAAAATTTTTATAAATGAGTGTTATCACAAAAGCCTAACACTAAAAAAATTTAATACAGAAAATGTATATAATGTATTTCTCAGATGTGAACAATGAATTTTGCAGTTAAGAAGCACACGTATTTCACAAATATTACTATTTCTTGGAACACTAAATTCGATACATTTTTGTCCTTTACACATTACTTTGTAGTAATGAAAACATTGTTATTATATTAAATTTTTTTGTAAATGAGTGTTATCACAAAAGCCTGCCACTAAAAAATTTAATACAGAAGATGCATATAATGTATTTCTCAGATGTAAACAATGAATTTTGCAGTTAAAAAGCACATGTATTTCACAAATATTTCTTGGAACACTAAATTTGATACATTGTCTTTTTTAACGCATTATTTTGGAGTAATGAAAACATTATATTAATTTTTTTTGTAAATGAGTGTTATAATCGGTGGCAGCTCTTGACGTTTTTTTTAGGCACTAAATGCATGCCTTCCAAAAGAAATATAAAAAAAAAAAGAAATTTTTGCCTTATTTAATATAAGAAACTTCTGCGAAAAATAAGGCAAAGATTTCATTATTAAAAATAGTGAAAAAGGAATAAATTTGCCAGCCATGCATTTAGTGCCCCCAAAACTGTCACTCACGAGCTAAAGGTAATTTAATAATGTGTGACATGATCTATCAGGGCCGAAACTAAGGGGGGGGGGGGGGGGAAGCGAGGGGGCGTGTGCCCCGGCGCCAGAACGAAGGGGCGATAAATAAGGGATTATACTTTTGGAATGGATTATTTTCTTCTGATGGATTGATGGCTTCCATTATTATGAAACAGCCATTATAAATGAAATGTTAGGTGAAGATGAAAGAGCAGTCATAAAAAGTTAGAACTCTGATTTTCTGGTCAGAATAAGGGGGGGGGGGATGGCCATATATATATATATATATATTTACGCCTGCTCTTTCATCTTCACCTAACACTTCATTTATAATGGCTGTTTCATAAAAAAGGAAGCCATCAATCCATCAGAAGAAAATAACTTGGTTAAAACGGAAACTCGGTTAAGTAGGACTTGGATAATCGGGACTCTACTGTATATTTCATTTTAAAAATGCTCTTTAGAAAATTTTTGTTGGTGTTCAGAGGGGAATCATGACCCCCGTGACCTCCCCTTTGGACCCGCCATTGTAGATTACGTAGTTCAGAATAACCTGTCTTATGATTACATACTTTAAATTTTAAAATAATTCGGCTATTAGAAAATTAATAAAATTATTTTTGTAAATATACTTTACAGAAGAGGGGGGGGGGGGGGGCGCCAAAATCCATGTTTGCTCCCGGTACAAAAAAGGCTAGTTTCGGTCCTGTGATATATACCTATTATGTATAGGTGCAGATTCACAGTCGCCATGTGTACAGTCGCCTAAATTTTTTGCTTTGGCCACTAATTTTCAATGTCTCAGTCGTCTCAGTCACCATACGCTATACAGGGATGCTCCTTTTCTGCTAATGGTGGATTTCTAGCTTTTTAAAAAAATGAAATCCGTGTATTTTCCTTCCTACAGTCCAGAATGATCTGTTTAACACAGAAAACTATTGTATTACATAGAAAAACAAACGTCTGAAGCGTGTTTTGATTTTTATAGTGCTAAATAATTTTTCACATTCATAAATTTTTTAATGTAATGTTATACGATAAAATCAAAATTAGAAATATTGTTGTCCTAATATTTCCCACTACCATGATTGCTTAGCTTTACATTTTTTAAAAATGTATCTTGTCCAACGATGTTTTCTGAATGAACATAGTTTAAGATTTGTATTAGATTTAATAATTAAATTTAAAGAATTTTGTGATTAAATTAAACATACCCATTTGATGTAATTAGTCTGTGTTTTCTTGTACATATACATATGTATATATAAAATAAATTATTTTCCACTTTCAATTCAGTCCCTTACAAACACTAAATTCTTTTTATGTGTTTGTTTCACAATGTGGCCACTGGACACTTTTTGGGTTTATGCGTTTATGACGGCCAATTATCAACACGAGGGATATGGGTCCTAAAGGGGGGGGGGGAGGAGTGCCCTTCGTGGGGGTCTTTCTAAGGGAACCTAACCCGTATTTACGCTTGGAAATCCAAGGTTTCGAAGAAAACCACGAAAACTCCGAAACGATTAGGCCAACAACCGCGATTGGGTTCGAACCCAGCACCTCCCGTCTACCAGCTTCGAGAGCAGAACCTCTCGGCCACTGGTGGGGCCTTTTGGGTTTAGGAGCCACTTTCCCCTTCAGATATTTGGAATCTGCACCTATACTATTATGTAAAATTTTATAATTTTCACTATTTCTAGTTCCAAGGAATGTAATTTAAAGCACGTTTACAAGATGCATTTAATGATGAATGAAATATTATCTATATAATGCAAAATTCTGTAATATGCAGAACTTCTCATCCCAAGGTGTGTTATAAAGATCTATCGTATTTATCTTCATATGTAATTCATTCACCAAAAACCCTAAAGATTTAATATCTGCGAGTGCTTTTTTTTTTTTTTTTTTTTGCTGGGCAGTAGGGAGAGACAGGAGAGGAGAAATTTACATTTGGGAAGTTAGGGCTTAATGAGCAACAAATATTGCAGATTTTTTTTTTTCAAACTAAAGTTTGAAAGATTTTAATTATTTAGGTAAGTTGGAGAGATGGGTGAGAAGGGAGAAGTGAAATTTTTGGAGCTCAGTAGATTATTTTATATGATTTACTATTATTGCCAATAAAGAGCTTTAAAGAAGGATGGTGGAAGTTTATATATATATATATATATATATATATATGTATTATATGTATTGTATGTATATATGTATATATATATATATATATATGTATATATATATGTGTATATGTAAAAGAGCAATATTTCTTGCTATTTTTCTTAAGACAGTAAATTTTTTATTTAATAAAATTTAACATAGCTTTTTATATCTCTGAAACAAATCAACAGAAATACCATCTAAACATGCATGTTGTACATTACTTCCATATTTACCAAGGAGTGGTTAAAAAAAATCTCATAGCACAGTGCTCTTTAAAATTGAAATATGAGGCATCCTTTTTTGCGGGGAGGGAGGGGGAGAGATTGAAGGTGAATAGAAATCCTGATTATAAATTCATTGTATGGTCTTTAATTTTTGTTGTTGTTGTTTTATTTTTTTCTCATTAACTTAAAAAAAGTACTGATATCAATACAAAATAGTTTTTTGCGTCATTGTATCCAAACTAAGCTAAATGTATGCAAAAGGATAATATGACGAAAAAAACTATTTACATAAATTTTACTTTTGACTTTTGGATAGCGTGGCACAAAAGATAAATCAATTTATTCAAATGAATACATTTCAGTGCATTATATAGATTCAGTGAAAGTAATATATTCAACAGTGCATTGGAAAATGAACAGTATTGTTTAGATGTGCAAATGTATTCAGCCAAAAGAAAATTTAAATTGAATTTTAAAACTAATTGTTTTAAGCAACATCAAGGCGTCACTTAAATTTTGATATCATATCTTTTAAAACTCATATTTTGAATTTATGAGAGATATGAATGATAATGGATCAATGAATAAACTTTTATACATCTTTTTAATTGAACATAATTTTTGAAGATGCAATTATAAAAAAATAAGATGATGAAATAAATATATATAGATATTATAATTAATAGCATAGTGTCACTCAAAATTTGATATCATTATTTTTAAGTTCCATATTTAAAATTCTTAGAGCATAAGATAAAGCTCTGCGTCACAAACTTTTAACCCGTTAAGGGGTTTTGTATTGATAATTTTATTACAATTATTTACTGGAAATTTAAAAACGTCAACAAAAAATTATCTCTTGAATCACATTTTTTTTTTTTTTAACAGCAATTTTACATATAATGTATCCATATGATGTCAATGTATAGTGTTTGATTTACTGATTTCAATCGATTTTAAAGCTGTATTTTAACTAAAATGAAGTATGCAATTTAAAGTTGTCACGAAACTTGAGTACACGTTACAACTCATCAAGATATTCATTACACTTGCCAGTTTACTAGAATTAAACTTGAGAACATTTTAGAACTTCCCAATCAGCGAGGATTTATTTTCATTTATCATTTGAAATGGGATTCTTTAAGATATCTTTAAAATCTCTAATACACGTCGACAGTTCAAGTCATTCTAAGAGAAAACATTGCATATTAAGTTGAAAATGTTTGGATGATGCAAATTTCTATTCTTCTCTTTTTAGAAAAATTTTAAAGAATGGATTAATTGTACTCAATTATTATATGGATTAATTAGTTTGACTTTAAGCATATTTTATCAATATTATCATACTAGTTATAATACCTGGAGGGGTTTTAAATGTTTTTGATTAGAAAAATCAATTTAAAAATTAAACACCGTACGGAATATGAATCTCGCGCAAGTATTCACTGTTTTTTTAATATATTGAAAGCCTTAAGAAATTTTGCTTTTATAACAGTATTTTTTAAAAAATAATGTTTCCTAAGCCTAAATAAATATAGTCTTAAATCTTGAAAAAAAATTGGAAAAGAAATTTAAATTCATGAAAAGCCCTTCGCGATATCACTTTCTCTTCTAAAAGACATGCTTTAACCATATATCCATTTTAAATATGAGGCCATACGTGAATTCACCTGTTTTATTCACAACTAAAAAGAAATGGCGCATCTAGTATTTGTCGAGAATGAAATAAATAGCATGCACTCGTGACATCATAATTCACTTTTATATTTTAACAGAATAATAAGGCTACTATAATATGTGACTGGTGCTACAGCCAGTATATGCACGTCAGGATACATTGCCGTTATCGTTATCCTTTTACGTGAAGGTTTCGCTGTGGTTCTTCATAGTGAAATTCGGTAATTTTTCAATTCCTACTATTAGTTCACACTCTCCCTATATTTATTTATTTATATATCTTGTTCAAATTTTCAATCGTTAATAAAATACTTATTATTCATCCTATCAAGTTGAAATAAAATTTTTTAGACTTGTACTGAATGACAATTGATGTTAATACAGATTTTTCAAATATTAATTCATTAATTAAATTTTAATTAATTAATTTTAATTTTATATGGGATACAAAATGGCGGCCATTGGTTATTGAACAGTATTTAATGCATCTTCATATCTATAAGTGGGGTTACTATAGGGGGGAAACTGTTGTGTCGCTAAATACCGCCAAGCTTGTCGCCAATTTGACGATATATCGCCAAATTTGATGATCAAAATGAGTCGCCAAAAGCGACGCCAACTTGGCGATATCTCTAATATTTCACCAAATTCCTTTAGACTTCCATTGTAAACCTACTTGCTTATAAAAAATCAACAAATTGAGAGATTTTAATGCAACAAAAACTAATATTAGCTTAAGGGATTATATTAAATTTTTCTTTGATTACCTAAGTAGGAATTGACTTTAAAAACAAAATTTTTATATTACTTGTTGAAATGCAATATTGAAAAACGGCATAATCATTAGATTTGAAATTTATATCAAGAAAAAATACACTTTTTTACCTTTCTAACGCAGTTTGTCTAACAATTTTCTAACAAATACTTTTCGAGTATTTTTTTTTTTTTTCAGTAACTTCAAATGCTTCAATTTCTGAGATTAATCTGTGGCAATGATTAGAGAAAAAGCCAGTCGCCAACAACACATTGCTTTTTATTAAAGAGTATGTTTACATGAGCATCTTACGTAATTAAAGGTATGTTCATTGAAATGAATTGAGGTAATGAATAAAATGAAAAATTAATATATCTATGCTAATAAAAGAAAGTTTCGCTCTGTTTGTTGATGTGTGTCGGTCTGTCTGTCAGCGATGGTAAGGAACCCCACGTGGAACTCTGAAAATTTGGATGAGGGTAGTCCAAGGCAGGTTGAGGCACCTGAAGCTCAGATTTGTATTTTTTTTTATATATTTAGCCTATATATTAATCAAAAACTCATCATACAAGGGCGGACAACATCAATTGAAAGACAGACATATTCTTAAAGTTCGTACTTTTAAGTCTTAAAGCTTGTCGGTCAGTTTAAAAATATATTGTTAACTCATTGGAAAAAAAAATTCAAAAAGGGACATTTTTGCAGTTTACGTTTCACTCTTACGAAAACGCACCCCTCAGGGCAAAATTTTAGAAATACCAACAACCAAAAAATTCTTAAAGCTTAGTTATATTCTTAAAGCTGAGACCTTCTTCTTTTTGACAATGCAATCGGTTTTCAAAAACACGAATTTTAAACCTTTCAGAAGTATCAGAGACCGTCGGTCACATCGCACTTCCCGGAGGCGTATTTGAGATCAATCTTTTTAGAGCATCTTTGCAGATCAGATCTAAATCGCCTACAAAAATTTAGAAACATTTAGATGAATGGTAGTATTAAAATAAAATAAAATTTAACAAATTTTCAATGAAAACGGCAAAACGCGATCTGTTTCGACACGGTTTCGGCTCATATTTTTACTACTATATATGCAAATTTTTTAACAAAAATTTAAAAAGAGCTTGGATAAAGTTATATTTATAACCTATTAATATATCAGAGGATTCTGACAAAAATAACTATTTTTTTATTTTTTCTTAAAGGTACCGACTCGAAAAATAAAGTGAGGAAAAAACATATTTCTTTTGCAACTAGGTAAGAATACTTTTTCACGAAATTTTTACGCGTGCTCTAAAATCAATATATTTATAATCGATAAAATTTTAAAGAATTCTGAGAACAAAAAATGTTTTTTTAAACTATGAAACTACCCAACGTATAAAAACAAGAAAATGTCTCCTTACGACTGATTTTACCGCTAAATATCAAAATGTTTTCGCGAATTTTTTATTTCAAAACATAAATTCATACAAAACCGGATTAAAGATATAACAACACAAAGATAATCATACAAACTTTCCTTTATTTAAGGTTATTATCACGGATACCTGGCAAAGCCTGGCGGGTCAGCTAGCATTAAAATTTAAAAGAAAATCTAATAATCCCAATAATCTGTAGAATTAAAGGAACATTTTTCTTTTAATCTTCAGGCTTCCATTTATAACACTAGATGAAGGAATAAAAAAATGGCGTTTGGAATTACTGATGAATAGTATTAAGAAATTTATTCATTACTCACAAGAGAACCACTTTTAGTGCTGCTCGCAAATAGCATTGAGACCTGGTGCATTTTAAAGCCCTATATTACGAAGTTTGAGAATCAATAAAATTTTTCTGTTAAAATAATATTTCTTGATTTTACAGCAGCATAACTTTCTGAAAATGCAATTTTCGAGACCACCTATCGGACTATTAACATTGAATTTTTTTAAAGAAAAGCATTTAAAAAAGCAAAATAGTTAATAATAAGCATAAAATATTGAAAAAATAAATTTCACAAAGAACACCCGAATTTGATTTTGAAAAATTGCAACATTACCCAGCAAAGAGGAAATTGCTGGCCAGCAGCAAGATAGGTGCTGGCAATGATGGAGAAGTGCTGGCTGGTGGTCTACCACTGCATGACCACTGCTGGACAGCTTCAGTCAACTTTGCTGTTGGAAATCATCAGATAAAATTCTGGTGGGCATCCGTTTTATCTCATGCGCTGGCCCACCACTACCTAAAAGTGCACGAACTTTTGCAGTATTATTGCTGGGAACCCTTAAGGTAGGTGGCGCTGCGAATATCGAAGACATTGGGTATTTGAACACAAATCTGAAATGAATATGAAATGAATATCTTAACACAATTTAAGCTGTGAAGCTAATTATTTAAAAATATATATAGCACCACTGCCACCAACAAAATAAATAAGTAAATGAATAAATAAATAAATTCTTTATTTCAGCGCACTTTTTTCCCCCTTAAATCTGGTTTTACTAGGTTACAAAGGATTTCGTTTTTCATAATTTACGCAGTTCAGAATCAATAATAAAAGAAAGCGTATAAAGTACATAGGATTTCTATACAGTAGAATAATTTCTATACCAGTTTAATGATTGAGAACGTAAATCACAAAAGAAACAAACTTGAAATAGTGTAATGAGAGCTTAAAAACTACGACCAATCGTAGCGTACGCTGAAAGCACTTGTTCATGTCTGATCACGAAAATAAAGCAGCATCGAGCGCGGTCAGTACTTGGGAGGGTGACCACATGCAGTTCAAGTATTTCTATAGACATTTCTATTATAGACACTTTTACAGATGTTTCTATAGCTCTTGGTGAAACTAGCTTATAGAAAAAAAGAGCCGTAATTATAAAATACTTTGTTTTTTTTATAGAATTCTATAAGAAATTTTTGTAAGGGAAAGTGCTGGGCCAGCAAAGGAATAGCAGTGGGATAGGTACTAGCACTGCAGGAAAAGTGCCGAATTGAAGTATTGTGATGGCATACCAATACTGGCCTGCTGTTGGCCATCACTGATGGGCCAGCTGCATTCAGCTTGGACACTTTTCGACAGGTTTAAGTAATGGCACCCTTGCACTTTACCCTGATAGCACTGCTGGCTGCCATCTTTTTTACAGCTGATGGCCCACTGTTTCTTTCTTTGCTGGGTATATTCATATTTTCTGGCGGGGACAACGTTGACGTTTTTTCCAAAAGTAGAGCTTTCCGGCAACCCTAGTCAAATGTCATAGCTGTTTGCCATGCGTGAGGAGTGGTTTTTCAACTTCAATATAAATTGTAATGTCCGACCTAAACAACCACAGTAATTATTCTAAATTGTGTAAAAATATTAATTTACTTTATGATTACTTTTACCAAAGAACCATTTAACACACCAATATATCATTTTAAACATTCGAAACTTTATTCCATTCGATTTCAATAGAAAATAGTTTGCTTATTTCGTATTTCACTAAAAAATAGTTTTCAATGATTTTGAAAGCTTTTATAGAAATATATTTACTATTTATATATTTATCGTCTGGATAGAAAAAAAAGACCTAATTCACGTTCCTTATGCTATCAATTATCAAACAAATCGCAATCTGATATAATTCTAAAATGTACTGTATTTATTCCCAGGATAAAGCGGGCGGAAAAATTGTAGCTCCATATTTAGTGACTTAACTCACTTTTGCATGAAATAAACAACTAAAAATGTGATAATAAAAAATTAAAAGTATAAAAATTTATATAAAATATTATTTTAACAAAGAAATTTTATCGGTTCTCTAACTTTTATGTATAGAGCTACAAAATGCACCGGGTCTCGATGCTAGGTGCGAGCAGCAACAAAAGTGGTTTCCTTGTAAGAAGTTCTTTATAAGAGTTTACAAGTAGTGTCATGCAAAAGATTACTAGATGTATTGATGTATTATACAACAATTTACATTTTTTATATAATTCTAATTACTATCGTTATACTTTTATTATAACGCAAAAGCTTTAAAAGTTTTACTTAAACGAATTTACGTTACGAATTCCTTTCGTAATTAGCTTTCGTAAAGAAAGTATCGCAATTTGACTTGACGCATAGTCTTGTTTTATGAAAATCGTTCACAAGTTTTCAGGGGTGCTAATATGTCTCTTCCATGCTTTTTAGTTTTTTCTAACTTAAATAGAAAAAAGTATTGTAATCGAATTTTTTTTCCGATTTCCGGTTTTCGACGGATTTACATGTTTTGGGGGTCAGAGATCCCAAAATAGATATTTATACAACATGTCTGTCTATGTGTCCGTGTGTCACCTTTGTACCATCGAAAAATGTATGAAGTTATGCGTAGAATTGAGCCAAATGTTTTGTGTATGTTTTTCGATGTGACAAGCTCCTTCAATTTAAAAATATTCCACCAAAAGGAGGCGCTGTAATAACGATATTTGTGTGATTTTCAATATTGTACCGGCGAAAAGCGTATGAAGTTATGCATAGAATTGAACCAAATTTTTGGGTGTATTTTCGATTATGGCAAGCAGGTCCTTTCTGAATTTGAAAAAAATATGCCGGAGAGGGGCGCTGTAAATGCGATTTTTGTGCTATTATCATTATTGTACCATCGAAAAGTGTATAAAGTTATGCATACAACTGAACCAAAATTTTTTTGTATGTTTTTGGCTGTGGCCAGCAAGTCCTCCTTAAATTTGGAAATATTCCGCCGGAAGGCGGCGCTGTAATAGCGATTTTTGTACCATTTTTTTTATTGTACCAATGAAAAGTCTATAAAGTTATGCATACAGTTGAACCAAATTTTTTGTGCATGATTTTGGCCAGCAGGTGCTCCTTGAATGTGGAAATATTCCGCGGGAAAGGTACTGTGTGATGGCGATTTTTATATAATTTTCTCGATTTTACTATTTCTATTGTCATCGGCGGCTCATGCAGCGATGGATACTCGCGATCAGCTGATGACAGTAGAATAAGTAAAAACCATTTAATAAATATCATGATTTAGATTAACTCTATTTTACTCCGATTAATTGACTGAAGCAGAAATTTAAGATGAAAATATACGATATAGTATTGAAGTAATAATATTGAGGTATTAACATGCGTAATTACTTTTTGAAATATTAAGATGTATGAGATAAAGGAAAGTTTTAGAATTGACACATCCAACGATTTTTTTAAGTTAAGAAATGTGATACTAAACTTGAATTGCAAAAACTTTGTACCAATTTTACTTTAATCTCTTATGTAACATTCAAAATCTGTAATCTTAAATACAAATTTCATTAAGCATGTCCCTCGTAGACTAAAGTTTCCATGTTTCACGGATGGCTTCATACGAGTTTCATTTCATTTCCTTAACCAGTGTTATATTTTTCAAATATCCCAAACCTCTATTTTTAAGTGTGTTTTAAAATATTTAGTTAAAAATATTATTCTATCTGGCAAACCTCTCAAAGTTTGCTACCCCAGGCTTGTAAGAATATATCTGTAACATACTAGTTATACAGATATATGTGCCTCCGAATGCCCCATACACAGCCATAGATACGAACTGTTAGTGTCGGTCCCTAATAGAGTTCATATACTATAAGTTTATATAGATTAAGTATATATATATATATATGTTTATATAGATTAAATATATATATATATATATGTTTATATAGATTAAGTATATATATATATATGTATATATATCTATATCTATCTATATATATATATATATATATATACATATATATATATATATAACCATTGTATAATTACAATTTATCATCTATTTCCAATTACTAAAATTAAATTAATACATTTAGTTTCAATACATAACACTGATATTATACAAAATAAAGGTGGAAAATTTAATTTGTAATACAAAATCAAGCGCAAAACCACTAATTCATAAGCACATTGCGGAAGATTACCCCATATAAATATATATATAAGTTTATATAGTAGATAAACATAATTTATCAGCCTCAGTATATAAAGTCTCAATCTATAAAGTCTAATGTACCCTTACAACATAAATGAGGCAAACAAAAAGGCTTCAGGTTTTCTTGCTCAAATACAAAGTATGTGGATATGGCAGAGAGTATTTGGTCGTTCAGAGAAGGTAGTATTCGAAAAGGCATAATGATCATTTCAATCAGAAGAAAAAATTCTGATTAATATTAGCTAGCAGAGCATGGCCAGACAGCGCGCATAAAAGCACTTGATAAATTCTATTTTCACGTATTTATATACTCAAGTCCAAAATTTAGGTCACAGACATTAAATCTGTGAAAACTTGTGAACTATTTACTGTGTTGCCACGAAATTTGGCACAGAGGTACATTACAATTTCAGAAAGAATATAGCAACATATCAATATGGAAAAGATTTTAATAGTGAATTAAGAAACAGGGTATATCAAAAAGTGTTAAACAATGAATCAGAGACAAAGCATATATCTCGGCGAAAGCCTGTCTAATATGGAGTGTGACCACTGTGCATAGCTATAGAAGCCTCAAAACGAGCTCTTATAATTTTTATGAGGGTTTCAATTAATTTTTGTGGCAACAAAGCCGTTTTTTCCATAAGCATGGCTTTTCACTCCTGGCGGGTCCTGGAAGGGGGGGGGGGTTATACTGTGCAATGGCTTTTCATAGACCATCCTAAACTGCTCAATAGTATTGAGGTCCGCAGGCCTCGAGAATCAATTCATATGGTGAATATCATATTCTTCAAGAAGATCATCTACAATGTGAGTTGTGTGTGGCTACGCATTATCGTTTATATACATAAAGTGCGGCTCTACTGCAGTATGCAGGAGCAACCTCACATAGTCTTCAAGGACATCATCCCTATAGCGATGTGCATTACCAGTACCTGCATCGAAGACATGCAGTGGTATACGACTGTTCAACATTATGCCGCCCCAGACAAGGATATTGCGACCAAATATGTCGATTTCATTTACGTAGGAGGGATATTAACAAGCTCCAGGTTCTCTCTAGATGAAGATTTGACAAGAATAACTCTGCTTGGTGAATTTCGACTCATCACTGAAAAGAACACGCCCCCTTTCTTGTGTCCAAAACTGATGTTTTCGGCCCCTCAAAAACCTGACTCCCCTGTTGCATGCAGTAAAAGGGACGACATACACGACTAAACGCCGGACATTAGGGATGAGGAGGTACTTGAAGCCTATGTGAGGTTGTTCCGGGATGCTGTAGGCCCGGACTTCACGTTTATGGACGATAAGGCGAAGCCACAAAGAGCTCACATTGTAGATGATGTTCTTGAAGAAGAGGATATTCGGCGTATGAATTGGCCCTCGAGGCCTCCGCACCTCAATCCTATTTAACATATTCGGGATGGTCTAGGAGCCATTGCACAGCGTAACCGTTCTCCCACGACCCGCCAGGAATTAAAAGCCGCCCTTTTGGAAGAATGGGCTTTATTGACACAAAAATTTATTGACACCTCATAAACAGTATGAGAGTTCGTCGTGAGGCTTGTATAGCAGTGCACGGTGGTCACACTCCATATTAGACAGACTTTCGCCGAGATAAAGCTTTATCTCTGATTCATGATTTAACACTTTTTGATATACCCTGTTTCTTAATTCACAATTAAAATCTATTCCATATTGTTATGTTGCTATATTCTTTCTGAAATTTTAATATACCTCTGTGCCAAATTCCGTGGCAACACAGTGAATAGTTCATCAGTTTCCGCAGATTTTATGTCTGTGACCTTAATTTTGGACACGGGTGTACTTAAAGAGGAAAAAATCGAAATTCTTATTTTTACCTCAGGCTTGTTTTAAGAAAATTTATTTTTTTATTTTAAATTTTTTACATTCATATTTATTATAAAATTCATTTTAGCTTAAAATTAATTTCACGAAAAAAATTGTTCGGAGTAATCTCCAAACTCCAGTCTCTCCTTATAAACTTTTATTTTTTAGTTCCATAATCGACCTATTCTAGATTTTTATGAAGTTTTTAATTTATTTTGTTAACAATAAAGAAACACAGTTAGAAAATTTAAAGAATACTTCTCCACATAAAAAGTAGTTTTTAAAAATGTAATTATCCATTTAATTAGTTTACAAAATTTGTTACATGAAAATAATTTTTATTTATATATATATGAAAAAAAACACAGATGGTGTTTTTTGTCGTGTTGCTATTATCTCTGTTCTCACATTTTGACCATTAATATTCTACTATCACCCTATTTATTATTTCATCTGCATTTTTTCCTCTCTTTTTCTATTTTTTTAATGTAAAATCAATTGTAAATCTTTCTTTTTCGTGCATAAAAAAGAACAAAAGGTATAAGATTTTTTACTTACTTATTTATTTATTTATTTATTTATTTTTTTTTTTTTACTGTGGGCACTTAGCAACTAGGTCATGTTATTATAAAAAATTATTGCAGCATGTTAGTTCTAAAGAAATAAAACCGTCATTAACGTTGGACGATGAATTAAAATGTGCTTTTGGCTTTCTGTGATATAGTTAGAAGACTAAGAAAAGTTAAATACCAAATAATCATAAAAAAGCTTTAAAAAACTAAAACGTTTTTTATTCATTTAATTATTTTTTAAAATTTGCTTACAATACTGTGATTTAATATTTTGAATCAAGTGTACTTTAAAAAAGGAACGGTTTTATTGATCTACTGTCAACTGAGGTGATTTTGTCTGATTCTTTATCACTTGTTGTCATTAAAGATCCAAAAAATTTCGAAATACTTACTTAAACAATTTCTATTTTTTTCTAGTTTAAAGATATCAATTCTTATACGCCGAATATAGTCTTCTTCAAGAAATCATCTAAAACATGAACTCTTTGTTGCTCCGCTTTATCGCCCATAAACATGAAGTCCGGGCCTACAGCATCCCGGAACTACCTTACATAGGCTTCAAGGACATCATCCCTAACGACCGGTGTCTAGTCGTGTGTGTCCCTTTCACTGCATGCGACAGGAGAGCTAGGTTGTTGTGGAGTCGAAAACATCAGTCTTACGTAAAAGAAATCCACAGATTTGGTGGCAAAGGAATCCTTGTCTGGGTCGGTATAATGCTGGGCAGTCATGTATGGCTTCAATGCGGGCACTGGTAACGCACATCGCTATAGGGATGAGGTCCTTGAAGCCTATGTGAGGTTGTTCCGGGATACTGCAGACCCGGACTTTATGTTTAAGAACGATAATGCGAAGCCACACACAACTCCCATTGTTGATGATTTTCTCAAAGAAAAGGATATTCACCTTATGAATTGGCCCTCGACGTCTCCGGACCTCATTACTATTGACCAGGTTTGGGATGGTCCAGGAAGAACCATTGCACAGCATAACTCCCATACCAGGACCCCCCAGGAGTTAAAAGCCGCGCTTTTGGAAAAAAGGGCTTTGTTGCCACAAAAATTAATTGAAACCCTCATAAATAGTCTGAAAGCTCGTTGAGGCTTCTATAGCTATGCACAGTGGTCACACTCCATATTAGACAGGCTTTCGCCGAGATAAATGCTTTATCTCTGATTCATGATTTAACACTTTTTTATATACCCTGTTTCTTAATTCACAATTAAAATCTTTTCCATATTGTTATGTTGCTATATTCTTTCTGCAATTGTAATATACCTCTGTGCCAAATTTCGTGGCAATGCAGTAAATAGTTCATAAGGTTTCACAGATTTTATGTCTGTGACCTTAATTTTGGACATGAGTGTAATTAATGGGGAAAAAATCGAAATTATTATTTTAACCTCAGACTTGTTTTAAGAAAATTTATTTTTTATTTTAAAGTTTTACGGCGTGTACTTGGCAACTAGGTCATGTTATTATAAAAATTTATTGCAGCATGTTAGTTCTAAAGAATGAAATCCGTCATTTACGTTAGGCGATGAATTAAAAAGTGCTTTCGGCTTTCAGCGATATAGTTAGAAGTCTAGAAAAAGCTAAATATCAAATAATCATAAAAAGGCTTAAAAAAAACTAAAACGTTTTTTATTCATTTAATTATTTTTTTTTAAACTTGCTTACAATACTGTGATTTAATATTTTAAATCAAGTGTACTTTAAAAAAGGAAAGGCTTTATTGATCTATTGTCAACTGAAGTGATTTTGTCTGCTTCGTTGTCATTGTTGTCTAGATCCCCAAAAAATTCGAAATATTCATTTAAACAATTTCTATTTCTTTTTTTTAGTTTAAAGATATCAATTGTAAATTTTTAAATTCACATTTAGTATTTTTAAGGAATTGTTTATTATTATTATTGTTATTATTGTTTTAAAAAGTGAGACAAAGTCACCTTGGATTGGTAGAACTAAAAAAAAAAAATTAAAATAAAATAATCCTTAAAAAGCTTGTAAAATAATGTAAACTCACTATACTGAAGTGTAATAAATATCTCTCTCTATATATATACTAAAAAAAAGTAACTAACGCCAATTTGTAAAGTCTCCGCCAGTTTTGAATTTTTTGTGACCGGAGGTCTTTCTTTGTTAATATTAAGACAAATATTGCATACAAAATATGAAAATTGGTGGTGTTATAGATAAATGTTTGATAAACACGCTGATGTAGACAGTTTTCAAATCGAAGAATTATTTTAAGATATATTTAATGTTAAAATTGCTCAAAATCGTTTTATTGAAAAAGTTATACAAGGGAATTTAATCATTTTTAGATCATTTTATACATTAAAAGTGTCCGGTGTGCAGACTGCATTTACTTTTTTTTTATTTGACTCATTTTTTGAGGTTTTATTTCTATTTTAAATTCAATTTTTCAGCATTTTCAGAGGCATTTTTTACAACTTTTAGAAAAGGGTATTATTTTAAATTGTTGGCAAATTTTAAAACAGCGCAATGAATAATATTTCTTTCAAATTCAAAATTGTTTACATGTGACTATTATAAACAGAATAAAACTTTCAAATTAGAATTAAATGATTCCGTATTAAAAGCAGGAAGATATTTATAATTACGTAATAAAAACTATATTTGCACGTGAATTTTAAAAGAGAAAGAAAATTTTAAAATAATAAATCCATTAATTTATGTTAAAAGTGTACATGAAGGAAATTACGTCATATTTAAAATTTCCAATTCATAATATTGCCGAACAATTTAAATTAAAAAATATATTTGCGCGAGACATTTATTTGATATAATCTTTTAAAACTATTGTTGAAAATTCTAAGATAGCGCAAATAACAGTTTCAAATAGCGCAAAAGTATTCGCACGTAATTATTAAAACGAGAAAGAAAACTTTGGAGAAAATTACGTCAGATTTAAAGCGATACATTTAAAATGTCTTATTTAAAAAACTTATAAAAATACCGAGAGACAAAGACTCTGTTTACTTAATTAATTTCATAGTTATTAGCTTATTTTTACATGTTTCACTGATCTGATTTAATCAAAGACAAAAACAAGCCGTTAGCAGGGAGATCGCCATTGTTACTTTAATTATAATTCATTCTTCCGAAATTTTTTTAAAGCCAATCAAATTAGCGCCCTTTTAGAGTTTGCGGTGTCTTCTTAGCGGGGTTTGGCGAGCGTAGCTCGTAAGGGGCAGAGCCTCCTAGTAATTTTATAAACTACATGATTTCACAATTAAAACAAAAGTACAATCATGTGTCAAGTATATATTATGGAACACTTTCCAATACATATTGATAACAAAACTTCACTGTTTACTAAGACGAAAAGTGATGTCTAAGTAAACAATTTGGAAAACGAATGACACATTTGAAAACCGACTTTAGCAATTTCCATGTATAGTCGAAAAATATTAAAATTATTTTGTTCAGCCCTATATATAGTCTATAAGGTGATTTGTTTGTAAGCAACATACTACGAAAAAATTTAGTTCAGTTAGGAAACGCATAACACACTTGAAAATTTTACTTTAGCAATTTCCAATCAATAAGCGGAAGTGTATTAGAATCCTTTCCTATGTACCTGTATATGATCTTTAGAAATTATCTACAGCAAGTAATATATATAAAAAAATAGTTACATTTAAAAACGTATATCACAATGGAAAACGCATTTCGAGCATAGACAGTACTGTCAACGCATTATTTTGTGTGTCCTTGTATTTTAACTATAAAGGCTATGCAAACCTTATTCTATAGTAAGCATCTTGTTTTGGACATTCTCACAAGGGAACCACTTTTGTTGCTGCTCACACCTAGCATCGAGACCTGGTGCATTTTGTAGCCCTATACATAAAATTAGAGAACTGATAAAATTTCTGTGTTAAAATCATATTATATATATATATATATATTTGCTTTCAATTTTTTATTATTGGATTTTTATTTGTTTATTTACGCCAAAAGTGAGTTAAGTCGTCAAATATGGTTCTAAAAATTTTTCGCCTGTTTTATCACTCTGGTGTCTAGTAAGGTGCGCGTATTAGAATTAAATCAGATTTCGATTTGTTTGATAATAGCATAAGGAAAAAGAAATAGTTTTTTTTTCTATGCAGATGATACATGTATAAATAGTAAATATTTATCTGCTAAAAGCTTTCAAGATCATTGAAAACTATTTTTCAATACAAAATAAGAAAACTATTTCCTTTTGAAGTCAAATAGAATAAAGTTTCGAGTGTTTAAAATGAAACGCTGTATTAAGCGTTGTGTCTTTTGGTAAAATTAATGATAAAGTAAATTAATATTTTCGTACAATTTAGAAAATTTACTGAGCCCAATTAGGTCGAACATTATAATTTCTAGCGAAGTACAAACCACTGCTCACTCACACACGGCAAGCAGCTATGACATTTGGATCGGGTTGACGGAGAGCTCAACTTAAAAAAAAAAAAAAAAAAAAAAAAAAGAAAAAACCACCAACTTTTCTTCCGCCAAAAATGTGAATGTAATGTTGGAAATTTCCAAAATTAATTTCATAGGTTCTTGGAGGAATTTTAAAACTTTTTCAATATTTTACACTTATTATTGACTAATTTGCATTTTTAAATGCTTTTCATTAAAAAAATTCTATGTTAATGGTCCGATAAGTGGTTTTGAGAATTGTATTTTCAGAAACTTATGAATGTATGTAACTTCAGAAATGTATGATTTTAACCGAAAAATTTTATCGATTCTCAAACTTCCCAATATAGGGCTTTAAAATGCACCAGGTCTCAAAAATAGGTTCGAGGAGCACCTAAAAGCGGTTCCCTTGTATGTTTATGTATATAAATTTCATTAGATTTGAAATAGTGTAACAAAAGTATAATTTTAAAACATAGAACTCAGAATGAGTTCAGAGTGGAATGACAAGTTCACCTTGCGTTAAAATAACCAAAATTAAAACTGTTTACTAAAAAGGTGCATAAAAATTTATTAAAATACTCCGTTACATAATGAACTGGTCTTTAAAAACTTAAAAAGTTAAACTTTAAAAACTTAAAACCTTCCATTCAAAGGAAGGTATCCTTTGAAAATGATCGCGTTTGCGATCGAAAGATCTCAGGAAATATCTTTTCTGTTATCATATGATTTTTAACATCAATGGTTTTTTAAGTTTTTAAAGACCAGTTCATTATGTAACGGAGTATTTTAATAAATTTTTATGCACCTTTTTAGTAAACAGTTTTAATTTTGGTCAAAATTATAATACACTGCAAAAGATTTTTCTGCATAGCTATAACGGCATTCTTTTGAGCGCGCTTGTATACATGAAATTCTTCATTTTAAATACTATTTCAACATGCCTTAGTAAACACCAATAACATCCACCAGTTGCATGGTAATCCGACACCATGTTCGAGAGTTAGAATACGGATAGACAGATGGACAGAAATGTCGAATTCATAAACATTTTTTAGCTACATTGGAAAGTGTTAAAAACACAAATTTTGTATGAAAATTAATAGTAAAACAAAACTTTATTAAAAAATAACCATTATTCAAAACATGTAAAAACAATTCACAACTAACACAACTAAGGCATGGCAAGATTAATATCTTTCGAGAAAACATTATTTGATATATATTCATTTATTTCAGGCATTGTAAAAACATTTCTCGTGGAAGAGAAGTAATGGAGGATTAATTTATTCAGGATTTTTTAGCTTATTCTTTAAAGTAGTGATCGGAATTGAATATTTTTCATCGATTTTTCTTTGGCTTAATACATGTTGTAGAGTAACGTTTTCCGCTTTCTTCAGTTTTTCATAAATACAATTTTTATAATTACAACTGCTTGCGGAAAATTTATACGTACGAGGCATTATTACACCAACACCTGTACAAAAATACAATAAAAGTATACTAATACAACGTTTAAAATGTGCAGTAAATGTTTTCCTTTGTGTTTATATTTTCAGAAAAATGAAATATAACAAATAAAAAAAATTGCAATGATTTTGTACCGATACTATTTCATTGTAAATTGGCATTCAAAATCCGGCTGTGAATAATATCAATGCAAAATTTAAAATATCAAACTGATATTTATAAATCTCATTGATTAGTATAGAAAACGTATTAAGAAAAAAAAATGTATTTACCACTTTACAACGTCCAGTTTAAGTAACTTTTCCGATGAAAAGTTTTCCGCAGTTATGTCATGCGCAAGAAATTAAACAAACAACAACGGAAGTTATACCAAATTCAATTTATAAAATGCTAAATTAAATAATTTGTGTTTAAGGTATTGTTGCAAACTGTCAGAATTCGGCATTACTAATTACTTTTATTATAACAAATTTTATTTATTAGACGTTTTATCTTTATCCGTGGGTTGGCACAGAGTCACATTTGTTGACGGTATGTAAAAACTACTCTTTGTAGAAGAATGCAGAAAAAACGAAGAAATCTGCTTACCGAAACGCAGAGTTTTAAGGGCAATTGCTTTTTTAAAATCTCGAATCCTTTAATTTGTGTATAAGAGTTATTTCATTTAATACATTATAATACAAAAGGTTTTTCCGATTAGCGTACGTTTTCAACAATGCTAAATACACAAACATGGCAAAGTATCACCACTTATCACCATTAATCATCGGACACTTTCACTTTTAGACACTTTTCGAATATTTAAAAATGTACTTGTCGGATTTTTGTGGAACTTCAGAATTATAAAGAATATGTTCGGTCTCAAATTTATCAACGTCGATTTGATAAGCAGGACAATTGGGGGGGGGGGGGGGGGCAACAAAAAATAAAAGAAAAATAATAATATTTTTGATCACCCTATACATTAAAATGCACGAAATGATCTATCGCTTCAAAATACAAATATATGGATACTGTACAACATGTTTGCTGATTTTTGCAAGAATAACACGTATATTCAATAGATATAGTGATTTTTTTTACAAAATTAAAAAAAAATTCTTGCATGTTTTTAGTAATCATGTAGGGTTTTCAATCAAATTTAAAGCCAGTTTAACAAAAATTGGCAATGTGTAGTAGAAACAATGTAGTGCAATCGGAATCAAAATATATTAAATATTTTATGAAATATGAGCAGCTGTGTAAAAAAAAAATTTCTGCGCGTGGGCGAAAGATAACAAAGATTTTTTTTCATAATCTACTAGCCAACAGTATTGAGCAACTAGTAAAAAAAATCCAGTGAAATATCGAGAAAATTCAGAAAGATACCGTCGATATAGTGAGCTGATTTTTAATTGCTCTCTAAAAGAAGCTGAATGATAAGGGATTTTGGGATATTACACAAATTGTCATTTTTTATTAAATGCTTTCAATAAAAAGTTGGTATTTAATGAATATCAATGAGTAGATTTTGAACAAATGCTTCGATTTTGATAATTTTTTATCATGGAATAGACTCATTCTGATGCTTATCAAAGAAGAACTAAAGCATCAATAAAAAATGAAAAAAAAAATGAAATTAAAATTGACAATTTGTGGAAAATCCCTTATCGTTCAGCTGCTTTAAATTCAGCCCACTCTATCGCCGTTATCTTTCTGAATTTACAGGATATTTGACTGGATTTTTTTCATGAATTGCTCCATAGATTTGACTATTAAATTATGTATAAAATCTTAGTTATCGTTCGCGCATGCGCAGATAAAAATTATTCCACACAACTCCTCATATTTTATAAAATATTTAATATATTTATATTCCAATTATACTATATTGTTTCTACTACACTTTTCTAATGATTATGAAATTGGCGTTAAATTTGGTTGAAAACCCTGTATGATATAAACTAAAAACATGCAAGAATTTTTTGAACTTAAAAAATATCATTATGTCTCCAAGAGTATACGTGCTATTCTTACACATATGAGTACACATGTTGTACAGTATCCACAAATATGTATTCGGTAGCAATAGATCATTTCGCTCATTTGCATTTACAGCATGATCCCAAATATCATTATTTTTCTTTCAATTTTTGTTGGCCCCCTAATTGTCCTCCTTATCAAATCGACGTTGATAAATATGAGGGAAAACATATTTTTTATGATCCAGAAGTTCCAGAAGAATCCGAAAAATATATTTTTAAATATTCGACAAAATGTCTAAAATTGAAAGCAGTCCGGTGATGAATGGCTATGCAGTGCATATCATAAATCTTTATGAGTTCAAATTCCTATTTTGATTGATTTTCAATAAATTAAACACAGTATATACATATTAAATTGATAAATTGCGAATGTTTGAAGAACTCACATGCAAAAATTTACATTTAATTTAGCCGGATTGATGTAATCTTTACAAAATTTAGAAAATAGTAAAACATTTTTTTTCTCAGACTAAAATTAAATGGATTGCACATACTTTGATAGATTACTGCAATGCTAGAAATATATTTTGTTGCTTTTCCTTTATTTTTAGAAGCACTGTGAATCTCATAAGTTTATGTTTAATTTTTTTTTAAGTCGTTTTTGACTGCTCGTATACATATTTGTTATTAAAATATACCTATATGACATATGGAATATCAATCTAAATGCGCAACCACCAAAAGTTTAGTAAATAAATTTATTAAAAAGTAAGATTAAATAAATTTATAAAATTGTGCTCGACTTTGTTGGATACAACATTAGCTTCTATAAATTTAATTTGTACTCCTTTACTACAAGTATTCAGTATGATATTTATCTCCTATAAACGAGATAATATTTTTTCATCATGTCCTATGATAAAAAATATGAGGTAAGGAACCCCGACAATAATATATGGACTATTACCCTGCTAAAAATCTATACATTGAAATTTTTATGCTAAAAATTAACATTTATGATTAAGCACAACTTTTAATCATTGTGAAATTACCCTTCAGTTTGAACTTAATTATGACTTAATGATACAAATAAATAATGACACAAAATTTATTTTTCATGTAAAACATGAATCTAACAAGAGATTTAAAAGTTTATTTTTAGAAATAACTGAAAAAAATGCTCTATGTTAATTATATATGCAAGGGGGAAGGGGAGTTCAAACCGCAGCTCCAAGCAGTAAACCTGTTGGAGGGTTTTCGTACTGTGCGTTAATCCATCCTTTGGTCGGCAGCTTTTATTTTATTTTATAATTTTATAATTTTTAATTTTTATGATTCATATTTAATTCAGTTTAATGTCCTAAAAAAATCTTGTAAAATTCTTATTAGTAAGCTGCCTGGTTCAAAACATGACATATAAACTATATACTACTGGCCAAAGCATACCTTGAGTATAATATAAAATGTAGAACAGAATAAAATAAGAGATAATATAAAATAAAATGCAGAATGAAAAGTAATCAAGAAATAGCAAAAAAAAAAAAAAAAAACTATTTACAATGGATTCTGAGAAAATGATGAAATGGATCAGAAGTCATCGTCTGAAAATGTGTCTGAGAAGTACGTATAAGTATTTCTAAAAATGACTTCATTTTTCTCTATAAATCTCATTATTGTAGATATTCTAATTATGAATACGGGATTTTCACTATTATAATTAATCCAGTTTGCAATTGCCATATATTTCTCTTTGTTCAACGTGGCAATATGCTGTCAGTAGGATATCCAGAAGATAGTGTAGTGAGATGGAGGGAAGCTCACACACACAAGGGATACAAAAGAGGCTTGACACTGTTTTGAAATAGAGAAGAAATACTAAATATTATAAATAACCTCTAACATTAGTCACTTTCTAAAGAAAATTTATAGAAATACTGATTCTCCGTACGTACAAAGATGTGAAAAGAAATTAATGGTACACAAAAATAAAGGAGCGCTTTTATTTTTTAAAAGCATTTAGCTTTATTTAACTTCATTCTTTATTTTAAGGCTATATATTTACACTTTAATTAATTAAATTTTATAACAATTGATATTATCACAATGAAACATTTGGCTTAATATAATAGATATATGATTCATTAATATTTTATATAAGAGAAATCAAATGTACTAAATGAAATTTACAGTTTTCTGGGCACACTTGAAAATAAAAATATTCTTGAAAAATGTATTATTTTAGTACAAGTTAATAAACAAATATTCTATTGATTAGTGTTATAATCATAAGTATAAACTCAAATATAATAACAGTTTGTTGTACTTGTGTTTCATGTGTTTAATTGGTATTTTTAGTTTCTTTTTTTATTCAACACATAATTAAAAAAAAATATAGTATCAGTCAAAAGAGAAAACATATATAAATAGAAAAAGAAATCACGCTGCTGAAACACTGCTTTCAGTAAAGAATATTTTACGTAAACAATTGACAACATCCGATCGATCAATTCGGAATACATATTTTTAGAATTGTAAATTACCTCTTCTAGAATATGTAAATAGTTGCTTACGTCATTGTCACTTTGTAAAATAAAGTTGTAAAATTGCTTTTGAATATATCTTCTTCATTAAAGGTAAGTCATTATTTCCAATTTGTTTCTTAATATTATTCCTCAATTTTAACTATCTCAAAATAACATTTCTTTAACGCTTTCGAGATAGTTGAAAAGTGTTTATGAATTCGGTTTGTCTGTCTGTCCATGCTCTTATTCGCGTAAATATAGACGGATCGACAGGAAGTTGATATATGTTATTTATATTCCTTATGGCATGTTCGATATTAAAAATGAAGCGTGTAGCATTTATAGTTCCTTTACAGGGACACTAAAAATAATTCCTTTACATTATGGTCTATTGGGAAAAATCGTTTGCAGTGTATTCTATTCATGTTACACTTTTTCAAACATATTGAAATTCATATGTATCTCCGAAGTGCACGCCAAGATACTTACTACAGAGTATGTCGTGCATAACATTCATCGTTCATATACAGGAACCCACAAAATGATTCTGTTCCAGTAGTCTCGATGAACAATAATTGCTGGACGTGCGTTTTCCGTTGTGGTACGTATTTTTATTTATTTTTTTCATATAACTTAGTCTGTATAAATTTTATTGGTCATTTACAGGGTTTTTAAAAGCACCTGAAGTACATTTTCGTTTATAGATGGAAATTTCTGAAGGGGAATTTCCAACTGTACTATGCGCTGCCTAATTTAATTTAATTTTAGAGTACTATGTATTATATGATAGATCTATAGTTCATATACAGGTGCGTACAAAAAATTCAAATGTTTTCGACTTTTGATGGGAATTGCTGAAATTGTGTTTTGAAATGTATTATGCATTTTAAAAATTGGTTATTTAGACAAATTTTTTCACCTTATTAAATTGTGAAGTTTTATTATAGTATTCTGAATGTGTTGGAAAGTGTTTCATAATCTATGCTTGACGCATGATCTTATGTTTTTGTTTATGTTTTAAAAGATTGTCAGATATAAAGCTGTTCAAAAACAACCTAAACAAAACAGAAAAATAAAATGTATTTATATATATTTTTTAAATTTGAATAAACTGCATAAAAATATGTATTAAAATTGGGATAATTTAATAAGGAAAACATTTCTAAAATAATCTGTGTAGTTTTTTATTTTTGGTACAGTGTTGTTACAATATTGATTCAGATATCGATATAAACATTGATATATCTCTATATACAATAAGATTCCAAAAATCTAGAAGTGTTAGAAATCGCATAAAACAAATTCCATTAAAACGTTAATTTCTATTCGAAGTCAAGATATTTAAAAGCCATCCAAATTTATATCCATTCGTTCTTAGCCAATTTATAGTTCCCAGCATGTTTTATTTGAAAAAAAGAAGGGCGAAAAGAAAAAAAAATAAAGCAAACATGAAACATTTTCTCCTGTTATTGTGTTTTTTTTTAATCTTATTTAGACTGTGAATGTACAAATATACCCAATATATCTAATTTTCTATATTTTCTCGTATTATTATATTCAGCCTTAATCTTCTGGCGTTTCTCTTGGTTTATATGGGTTCAGATTAGTTCGAAAGAGGAAACAAAAGTTTGAATTATTATGTACACCATTACATAAAGAACATCAAAAATGGTAAAAGGTTTGGATCGTTTGTCATAGAGATTCTGTAAGTGGCAGGAAACTTTTGAACGCAAACGGAAACGCAAATTCACCGCCTTCTTTTGCTGATTTATTTGCTTCCCGATACTTTCTACAAATTTTATAAACCTACAGAATAAGTTCAACGGTTCTCTTTGCATTACGATGAATTCGTGTTTCTATTCCTAAGTATTTTTTTTCTCTATTTTTGGACATCTTATTTTACTCCAGTAGTAAAAAAATCTTCAAATAAATATGTTTGAAAATCTTTTCTTACTGATTTCTGAATGCGATTTTTAGAGATTTTTTTCAGAATAAAAATTAAAGCTTCCTAAGAAACACATTTAATCATCTATTTAATATCATGTTCCATCTGTGAAAAATGTGAATCTGCTTATTAGCATAAAAATTGGTGTTTTAGGATCTACCCCGGCCCCCTCTCACTGTAGTGAGTTGGGCTTCCTAAGAAAAACATTTAATCAGTAAAGCTTCTTAAGAAAAACATTTAATCATCTATTTAATATCATGTTCCATCTGTGAAAAATGTGAATCTGCTTATTAGCTTCAAAATTGGTGTTTTAGGATCTACCCCGGCCCCCTCTCACTGTAGTGAGTTGGGCTTCCTAAGAAAAATATTTAATCAGTAAAGCTTCCTAAGAAAAACATTTAATCATCTATTTAATGTCATGTTCCATCTGTGAAAAATGTGAATCTGCTTATTAGCTTCAAAATTGGTGTTTTAGGATCTACTTCGGCCCCCTCTCACTGTAGTGAGTTGGGCTTCCTAAGAAAAACACTTAATCAGTAAAGCTTCTTAAGAAAAACATTTAATCATCTATTTAATATCATGTTCGATCTGTGAAAAATGTGAATCTGCTTATTAGTTTCAAAATTGGTGTTTTAGGATCTGCCCCGGCCCCCTCTCACTGTAGTGAGTTGGGCTTCCTAAGAAAAACATTTAATCAGTAAAGCTTCCTAAGAAAACATTTAATCATCTATTTAATATCATGTTCCATC
The DNA here is from genome assembly GCA_963932465.1 of Maratus speciosus. Classification (NCBI taxonomy): domain Eukaryota; kingdom Metazoa; phylum Arthropoda; class Arachnida; order Araneae; family Salticidae; genus Maratus; species Maratus speciosus. The sequence goes on along the minus strand of OZ010788.1, from coordinate 243,417,326 downwards.
TGTGAAAAATGTGAATCTGCGTATTAGCTTCAAAATTGGTGTTTTAGGATCTACCCCGGCCCCCTCTCACTGTAGTGGGTTGGGTTCTATCGCAGCGTCCGGAGTTTGTTTAACATTACCATATGACGCATTGGAAGTGCACACTTCCGAAATAAGTCTGAAAGTTAATCTTATTTATATTAATTTCTAAGAAATACTGATTCAGTATTTTTTTTATTTTTAATTTGTGCCTTTAGTACAGTTTTTATAAATTCGATTATCCTTTTATTAGATCTAGGGGTCAAAAAATTTGTCACGGTAACATCATAAACTTTCGTTTCGGTTTAACCCTGAAGAATGCAAGAATGTCTCCATAAGTGTCATTCATATACCTTACACCTCCACTTGCAGCCAAATTCATAGAGAAAGAGCCCGGTTCAAATTACAGGTGCTTTCATTCCCTTAAAGGGCATATTGCGGGTCCTGTTTTAAAATAAAATAAAAAATTATTAGACAACAGCTCGTTATTTTACGTAAAATTTTCAAATTCAAATAACTAACGAGTAAAAATATTAAGTCAGAACTTGAGTAGTATAAGTTAAGTATGTTAATCTAATTACATACTGCTTAGAGAAAAAAAAATATTATACTTCGTCTATAAACGTTGTCGGCTATGAAAACTAAGCATCGGATATTAGGTGAAGCTACAAAACGGCAAAGTTTGTCAAATATATCAAGGTCTTCCAGTTTTAGAGGCCACGTCACGTCAAATCTGAAAATGAGTACACAACTACAGAAATTATAATTTCCAGAGATTATATATATTTTTTTTACTTCATTTAATATACTTTGTAAAAAATATGTATTTTCATATAGTAAGAAGATATACAAAAATCTAATATAACCTCTTCAGAGTAACCCAATGTTCTGAAAAGTGTTTCTTATCTTTATAAACCTTAAAAAAGAAAAGATATAAGAGATATAACAGTTTTCTTGACGCTGTGTGAGAAGGATATATCGCTTTTTTAAATGCTATGATTTTTTATGTAAATATTTTCATGTTCAGCAGAAAAACATTCTAAAATAAGAGCGTAAAACGAAGAGTATTATTTTAGTGTTCGTGCATGTATAAATTATGTTACGTAGCTGAAAAAGTTTACTTCAAAATTGAAAGCATCCGAAAATCAGTTATTTCTTACTCATAGCGGGTCAAAGTACAGTTTGTAAAGACTGCAAAAAATTGCCCGGAAACATTTCCAAAAAAAAAAAAAAAACTTTGTTACAGAATAGCGTTTTTAAATCTCAGAAATCTACTGATTTCTGAGCTTACTGAAGAAAAAGGTAAGCTTTGTGGAATCTTTAATTACTCGGAAAAGGTTATATTATATTTTAGTAAAACTTCCTGCTAGATCAAGAAACATTTCTCTCTCTCTTTTTTTTTTTTTTTTCCTATCTTTACAAGAAGAAAATATTGGATTCGTGAAAATTTTCGAATTCGCGGTTTTCAATGGATTTATACGTTTTAAAAAGTCTGAACAGGATCTGATGCTTTTTAGAAAATATCTGTCTATGAGCCTATCTGTCACGCTGTCACTCTGTGAGTCTGTATGTAACAAAAATTATGTCGGTTCTATCTCAAGGACAATGCACGGAATTTGACAAAACTTTAGGTTCAGTTAGACCTTGATATAAACTTGTACTGATTATTGTTTGGTATGAATTGTCCAAAAGGTGCGCTGCAGTGCTGTATTTTTCACGATTTTCGCAATCGCTATATCTCAGGAGCTAATGCACGGATTTTCATAAAACTTCAGATGTAATTAGACCTTAATACAGTAAACTCCTTGTAAGGCGGACTGTGTGTAAGACGGAAATCTGTGTAACTAGGAAAGATTCTCAAGTCCCTGCGAATCCATATACATAGAGTAAAATTTATCTAAGGCGGAATATTGTCTATTACTGAAAATTTCCTCGGTCCCGATCGACTCCGCCTTTGACAGAGTTTACTGTATATTTTTGTGCTGATTACTTTTTGGTAAAAATCTTCTCGACAGGTGGTGCTGCTATGCTGCATTATTCATGATTATCGCAATAGTTCTATCTCAAGAACTAATGAACGGATTTTCATCAAAATTCATGTTCAGTTAGTCCATGATATAAATTAGTGCTGTTTAGTTTTTGGTGTAAATCGCTCAACAGGTGGCGCTTCTATCCTGCATTTTTAACGATTTCCGCAATAGCTGTATCTCAAGAACTAATGCATGAATTTTCATCAAGCTTCAGATTCAATTAGTCCCTGGTATAAATTGGTCCTAATTAGTTTTTGGGCTCAAGCACCCGACAGGTGGCGCTTCTGTGTAGAATTGTTTTACAATTTACGCAAGAGCTCTATCTAGTAAACTAATGCACGGATGTTCACCAAACTTCAGATTCAGTTAGATGTTGACATAGGTTGTTGTTAATTAGATTTTGGTGTAAATCACCTGACCTTGGCGCCGATATTCGGCATTTTTCAGGAGGTATTAACATGTATGAGATAGAAAAAAGTTTTGGGATTGCCACATCCGACTAGTTATAGTGTAGTAACAGTTAAAGTTTAAGCAAAATATGTCTTTCACTCTAAAAAGAATTTATTCAATAAGTTTGCATTCTGCACCATACTTTTCTATACCGACTTTTATAACTGATGGCCCCGCATTCGAATCGCTATCTTTGTTTGCTCGCTCTCATTGCGGTCCTTCTTGTAGCTGGCATTCTAACTACTAGACGATCAGTAAATACCAATGGTTCTCTAAATCAGCATATTGAGAATTCTGTTTGACTGAGTTCTATTGACTGTTCTGTTTTTATTTTATATATTAAAGGAAGACGAGGAAGTTGCGAAGTTAAAAAGAAACGAAATATCCTCTTTCAGAATTTATTTTACGCTTCACATTTGAAGAGTTTGGTGGAAGAACATGTTACGATACATTTTCACAAAAATTCTTTTATTTTATGGATGAAATCGTTATGAGGTATTATGTCATACGATAAAACTAAAATACTAAATTTCTACTTAGTATTGTAGATATGAGAATTTTTTATTTAATATTTTTTTATTTAATAATTCAAATGGTGAAAATTATTTCTAATATTTAATAATTAAATGTTAATATTCTTATTCTAGGAGAATTTAGTATCGTCTATTAACATTCAAACATATGCTACTAAAAAGGAATTAAACAAATAACAAAATTAGAATAAAAAAATTTCACTTCCATTTTCTCGAATTCTAATTTTTGTTGCGTAACATCTTGTTCCACTCAGGTCTTCAATTACTTTTTACGTCAGTTTACGCGTTTTTCCTACTTTGAAGGAATGTTGAACTCATTTTCAAAATAGTACAATGGAAAAGATTTTTTTTTAAAGTTAACTCTTAACTAGAATGTTGGGGTGTTTTGAAACACATAGAAATTTAAATTCATAAATATTGCCATTTTACATTACTAGATAGACTGTAGGGTAGACCGGAGCGCGTTTACGCATGGGGCGCGTTTACGCATGGGGCACATTTACGCAGTGCACATTCTTTGAAACGAATTATAACTGTCGCGCCACCAGTCACGACAGATTGATGCTGCTCTCTAGCGGACATTCTCACACGTTTTTCAGCGTCAGTCGAGCTTCGGTCTAGCATGTGGAAAGGATAACCTGTTTTCTGTCAAGGTGAGTAAATTTTGTGTTGAACTTATTGTGCATTAATATCACTTAGTTAAGGATAAACTAATATATGAACATTAGTAGAATTTTATCCCTTTTCTTAGAACTGTATTTGTATGAACAGAGATGTTATTAATTTTCGTTGCACGTTAAAAATAAATCCAAACATGGCGACGGGGCACGTTTACGCATTGACATCGGGCACCTTTACGCACGTTCTTACTGCGTAAACGTGAACAACTGAGACCATTTGAAACGGTAGAACCAAGGCTTGGCGCCAAGAAAAGGAAGAAAAAGAGGAAGTCCGCAATCCTAACTGATACTCCGGTTAAAGAAGCCCTCAGACAAGAGCAGTTAGAAGCGAAAAAGAAAAAAAATGATGGCACAACAAAACTAAAAGAAGAAATTACGCAAAATTTTACTAGTTTCTATGGAAGCAAAACAAGAAGACAGCAAAGGAAAATGTATGAATCCAAAAACTGCAAAAGGGAAAAAGTTGGTACACTCTGGAAAAAAGAAAATAGTGAATGAATCTGATGACGAAGATTAAAACTGTGTGTGTATTTATAGTTTGAAATCATACAACCAATCCAAATAAGGACAAGACTGGGTCCAAATCTTAGATGCAAAAGGTGGTCCCATTATGACAAGTGTGCAAAAGGATATACTTTTTTTTTTTGTTTGTGAAAACTATAACAGTGATGATGAAGTTGACTAAATAGTTTCTGTTTTTAATGAGCAATAAGCCCTATGTTTTCAGTTTATCCTATAAAATGTTCTTCAATTAATTCTCTTTAATTTTTTTATTTTTAAACAGTGTTTTAATTTATAAATAAAACATTTCAATTTGATTAAATATTTATTTCACTTACTCCTTGGTATCACTTATAATATGCGTAAACGTGCCCCACTTGATGCGTAAAAAACACTTCGACCTAAAAAAAGAATTTTTACGGTTAAAAACACAAATAGGGCACCAACTGAATACACAAATTTTTACTTTATTACCTGCTTTATAAAACCACAAAGTCTAAAATTTCCTAAGTTAAAACATAAAAATTAGAAAATACATAGAAAAAATCGCGTAAACATGCCCCGGTCTACCCTACTGTTAAATATATATGTACACTGTACTTTTTCAGTTTTTCTATACAAGTAAATAATGCAAAATTCACAGGAAATTTTCTTTTTTTAATTCGCTCTATTTTGTGGAGTGCACAAGAAATCAAATTTTGGTGTTACATACAGCCCAACTCACCACTTACATTATAAAAAATTACCTCACCACTTACTGGCGAAGGATAATAACGTTAGAAAGACGATATTATCAATTTACATTACAGAAAGGTTAAGTTATGAAAAAAATAACAGTGTAGCTGCAAGTGATATAAATATGATAAATGATTTTATTTCTATATCTCGAGTAGTATAGGGAAACTTTTCACTGTATCATGTGCTATTGGTAGTAGTTGAGAAAAAAAAAACGAGTAATATGGGAAATATTTAGATTTTTTAAAACTGGAATTGCATTTCACGGACAATTCGAAGTTCTTTATACGTTTTATTATACCCTTTTACAAACTCCCCTTTCTTCGCTTTGTTACTGTGTAAAATTGCTTCTTAAAACTATTAAGTTGTAAGACCTAAGTATGGTAGGCAAGGGTGTTTTACATAGAAATTACGTACAAAAAGGGCTCCAGATATTAAAAAGTTTGGTAATCACAGAGTCAAAGACTTTGATTGTATCCACAAATAAACATGTCGTATGAGTCAATTGAAAGTCCGACATACGCACATCCACAAACACACAAGCATAGCTATTTCTATTTTGTTTATAAATAATTTTATAATAAAAAATTAGATAAAATTTTTGGGATATATTAAATTTTGTTAAATAGTTCTAATCATATCTTAATAATGTAATTTGTTGTGCTCATTTATTTATTTATTTATTTTTTGCACCTAATATGAAACGGCTCTTATTTAAATAAAATATTTTTCAAATTGGAAAGTTTCCGATATAAAATTACAATATAAACATATAAACAAAACCATAAGGCTTACACGAGTCTCTTGGTTTTGTGCTACAGGAGATAAATTAACCTTTGTCCCTTTTTTTTTTAAATCCCAGTAGCATACATTTTTATTATTCATATCAGTTGTTTTTATTTTATACATTAAAGGAGAATATATAATCGACACAGTTGCAAAATTAAAAAGGAAATGTAATATCCTCTTTCAGAATTTATTCTGCGCTTCACAATCAACTTTTTACGTCAATTTACGTATTTTTATCAGTGATTGATTTTTAGGTTCGGCTGAAAGTTTTTCTGAACACACTTCTTTGTTATGAAAACATTAATATGTATGATAAGCAGTGACAAGATCACGCGTACTATAAAAACAGCAAAGTATGTATGCAAATATGCCCAAAAAGTTTTAAATTATGCATTAGTAAACTTTTGCTTACTGATCCTTTTCATGGAATAATTGATGCAAATGATTAAATTATTCCGGAATGAAAAAAAATAGTGGCGTCGATACTAAATCTTATTAAATGGAAATATTTTCTTTCAGAGCGAATAAGTTTTAACAATGCATCAACATATACATGGTGATCAAAAACTTCAAAATGTATAAAAGGCGCGAGGCGTTTTCTCAGAAGTGTGAAGACAAAGGATTTTGGTTATAACGAAAAATTTTCAATTTCCAGAATAATCACATTAGTAACAAGTAAGGCTTTAGTTGTATCAGCAGTTGGTGCAGCACTATAGATTTGTTCGAAACGAAGTGATAAGACAAGTATTCAATATGATGGATGTCATTAGTGAAAATATCTCTAGGGCGTGGCACACAAATCTAAAGAGTGTCAAAAAACATTTCTGCTTTAATTTCTTCCATATGATGGCTGAAATAGCGTCAAGCAGTAGCTTTGAGAGTGTATTAAATGTTAAAAATTGGCACTCAAAAATTATTTTTTTATATTTACTTCCAAAGTTGTTTTATAAAATGTTTATTAAAAAATTGTGTTAATAATGATCGCATTCAAAAATCATGTTCATAATGTTCGCATCCAAAAATAGTGTCTATATATTTGCATTCAAAAATTGTGTCTAAATTTGTGCAGATTGAAATCATATATTGAATTAACTTATTGCACTAATATTTGATGGTTCAAAAATTGTGTAATTGAAATATTTTGGCTTTCAAAAGTACTTATAGAAAAAAAAATATCAATTTGTTGATAGTTAATCTACTGTCAAATTGTTCGTGTGCAGAAATTGCAAATTCATCTGAAACAGAGAATATTAATTGTAAGTAACTGAATTTAACTTGTTATTGTTGAACTCGGAATGTAGTTGTAAATTATTTTCTATTAGTACCCTAAAATTGTTTGCAACTTTCCAGAGCTACTGATTAAGCTGCCCCTAGTCGGACTGTTGGCAGCTGGTTTCGGCCGCAGTTTGTAAATTTTAACTTGAATAAGTTTATATATATATATGTGTGTGTGTGTGTGTGTGCGTTTGTGTGTTTTATAAAAGATAGGTGCCTTCCACTTCTAGCTGGGCTGGGATTCCGCCTGCGAGCATGTCAGGTAGATCCCCGGGTGGAGCGACAATAATTCTAAGGTGGATCTCTGATCAGGCGATCTTGCTCTACTCAGGCCGTCAAGTCCGTCAGAACACCAAACTGGTAACTGTCGGTGACAAATGGCAGCTATTTGGGCATTCCTTTTATTTCTATCAAAAACCCATGCCTTTCAGTGCCTTTATGAGGCGGTGCCATTGCGCCAATCTCTATATTTTTCGGAATATTCAATATTCATTTTTTCTGTAACTTTTGGACGACTGTTTTTTTTAAACAATGAACGGAGTTTTTTAAAAGTATGGGAGACTAAGGGGAGCGGTGGTAAATCTGGAGAAATAAATAAATATATATATATGTTAAAAACACGAGGTTAAAACAGAAGCATTAAGACGTTACAAGTCATTTTCAAAAATATGATCTTGCTTTAAAGTATCAGGCAAATGACTGTTGATTTGCTTTTTGAGTTATATAAGTATGTATAGGAGGTGTCCCCAAAGTCCCTGAAACATTTTTAAATTCAATATAAAATCAAGTAATTGTCGTATAAGAGTGCGGTTTGGAATAAAATACTACTTCTCACGACGAAATGTATCCTTCAAGCGAAACAAATAGTTCCAAAATTCGATCGTAGGTGGGGCAACTTTTCCGTATATTTGGTTTCAAGCATGAGCTTTTTCTGATTTTCAGATTAGTTTCGATTTAGTTTCTAAGTACCAATTGGGAATTGGCTTTTTCGCTGGGAGTCGTCATTTCTGACTCTAAACAAATCTGAAGATCAGAAAATCGCATGTTTGGAACCAAACATACAGAGGTTATTTATAAGTAACTACCATGTTATATGTAAAGTTTCTAGCCTCTTAAATTTCACAGAAATTGCAATTTAGAACGTTTATTGCTCTTGCAACCCTCTGGTGTTAGTGGCATAGACATAAAATATAGCTTATGTTTGAGCAGGTTCTATCACTACCAATTTGCAATCATTATTTTTGAAATCAGTTTGGCATTTCATAATATTGGATAAAAATCGTAATTTAGAACGCTTTTCGCTCACTTCATCCTTTTGAATTTGGAATTTTCTTTCGGCGATTTTTAGAAAGCATTTGCAACTTTTAAGTAATTGCCACGCCAAATTTCAAAAAGTTAGACCCCTCAAAAGAAAAAAACGCAATTTAGCACATTTTCTACTACTGCAACAACCAGACGGTGGTGACAACAACATAAAATGTAGTCTATGTTAGTGCAGGGGCAATCACCATCAATTTGTAACAATTGCTTTTGAAATCGGTTTGATATTTCCTAAGATTGCGTAGAAATCGCAATTAAAAATATTTTTAGAACGCTCTTCGCTCACTCTTTTTAAGTATTCATTTTTTTCGTATGGCTTTTAGAAAGCATTTACGTCTTTTAAGTAATTACATGCCAAATTTCAAAATGTTAGACACCTCAGTATCACAAAAAACCCCATTTAGAACATTTTTTACTATTGCAACGCCCAGATGGTAGTGACAACAACATAAAATATAGCCTATCATGGAGGAGAAACTATCATCATCAAATTGCAATGATTGCTTTTGAAATCGGTATGATATTTCATGAGATTCCGTAGAAATCGCAATTTAGAACATTTTTAGAATGCTTTTCGCCCATTTTCACCCCTTTTAAATTTCGAATTTTTTAAGAAATGTTCTAGAGATCATTTAAATCTAATAAGTAACTACCATACTAAATTTCATGTATCTAGGCCCTCTAGTAACACAAAAAGCGTATTTTTAGAACGTTTTTTGCTCCTGTACCCCTTTCGGGGTAGTAGCACCGCCATAACATATAGCCTATATTGGAGAAAGTGCTGTCACAATCGTTTTCACACGATTACTTTTGAAATCGGTTCGGTACATACTGAGATTGTGTTGAAATCACCATTTAGAAAGTTTTTTAAATAGCTTTTCGCGCATTACCACCCCTTTTTAATTTCGAATTTTTTAAGAAATGTTCTTAGAAATCATTTATGTCTAATAAGTAACTACCATAACAAATTTCATGTTTATAGGCCCTACAGTAACGCCAAAATCTTAATTTTGAACTTTTTTTGCTCCTGCAACCACCAGGTTATAATAACACCGACATAAAATAGAGCCTATGTTAGAGCAAGGGCTGTCACCATCCATTTCCAACCATTTCTTTTGAAATCGGTTTGATACTTCCCGAAATTTCGTAAAAATCGCCATTTAGAACGTTTTTTTTAGAACGCATTGCGCATTATCACCCCTTTTAATTTTTTTAAGAAATGTTCTTAGAGATCATTTATATCTAATAAGTAAATACCATGCTAAATTTCATGTTTCTAGGCCCTTCAGTACAACAAAAATCGCTTTTTTAGAACTTGTTTCCTACTGCAGCCCCTTTGGGGTAGTTGCACCGACATAAAATATAACCTGTGTTGGAGCAATATCTGTCACCACCATTTTGACACCATTATTTTTTAAATCGGATTGGTACTTCCTGAGATTACTTCCTAGAAATAAACAACTCCTAAACAGTAAGAACGCCTAAATAGTATGAAGAACGAAATGCAAAGAGTAAAATTAATTAAATTTCGAATTGCTCTAAAGTATTATTACAAAAACACTCTGTTGCACAAAATCATTTTCGCTAAAATACGTCAATTTAGCGATAAACCTAAAATACAATAACTTTAAATAGATTTAAAGTTTCCGCATAAGTGAACGAAGTTGAAAATAAAATGTAAGTAGATTTGGAGTATAAATTCTAAAGTTAATGATTTAAGCAGTTTGAAAACTGCTGCAAAGTATCAAGAAAGGACGTCAAAGAGAAAACAAAACCGAATAGAGATCGGCAAGTCTACCATTTTCTTAGGCATTTATAAGTACTTTTTTGCATTAAATTTCATTGTGAGAAATGCTTATTTCATCAAAAATCAATTTAATCCAATTTTGGAAACGACTATTATCAGAAAAAGGTAATTGTAATTGCATGTAGCTGTTTCATAAAATAATTATGGAAGTAAAATCGAAAAACACAATATAATTTAGTTAAAAGCGGAAATATTTATCATTTTATCAACACATGGCATTATAGAATTTACACAAGGAAATAAATTATCCGAGTAAAGAAAATCAATATCGAGAAGTTTTTGTTTGATAGAACTGTAATGCATTTTTAACAAAACGGTTACATGTTGTTTCATTGGTTTTTCGATATTTTTGGTATTTTTTATAAAAAAGTCACTTTTTCATCAATGCACCTAGTGGATGCACGCTTTTAAAAATTTACTTATGGAGTCATAGATTAATTTGCTTTATTATTACTATATTTTTTAATAAAAATGAAACGTTGATATTCTCTTTTATCTTGCATTGATTTATAATACCGTTGCTGGGCTAGAAATGGAAAAATCCACGACATGGAACATTATTTCAAAATTATTCTTGACTAAACTTTTTTTTTAAAGTATAGACAAATTTTTATACATTTATACAAAAAAAATTTTGAAAATGCATTATCCTAAACAATAAACAGAAAGTTACAGAGATCACAATAAGCTATATATATGAAAAGCTGTAACAATATGTTTTAATAATTACAAGAACCAGAACGATATTTACCATCATTTCACGATCCGGAAAAATATTTGTAATAATTTTGCGAACCGGAATATCGTTCGGTTTGCTCCGGTACATTTCCAGCCCCGTACCCTTTTAAAATCTAAGTTTGGACATCATTATTGTGATGAAATACCTAGGGGATAACAATAACTTTTATCCGTGACGAGGAAAAAAATAATAATAACTGTAGCAAGCATAATGAACATCTTAGAGTACGTGTCTGTAGCTAAATGGAGTGACAAACCACCTTTGACAAAATTTTAATTTCAAAAATGTCTTTTTTAGTAAAATAAAACTAGTATGTTGTGGCCATGACAAAATTTTCTTCTATATAAATCACATCAGTTAAATCATTTAAGTAGTACAAGAAATTACATCAATTTAGCACCAATTCATATCAAACTATATCTGAATTTGAAGTTTGATGAAAATTCGTGAATTAGTTCTTGAGATAGAGCTATAGAGGAAATTCTGAAAAATGTAGCATAGCAGCGCCACCTGTTGAGCGATTTACACCAAAATATAAACAGCACTAATTGATATCAAGGTATACCTGAATCTGAAGTTTGATGAAAATTCGTGCATTGGTTATTGAGATAGAGCTATGGTAGAAATTCTGAAAAATGCAGCATAGCAGCGCCACCTGTTGAGCAATTTCCAGTAATTCAAATCAAGGTACACCTGAATCTGAAGTTTGTTGAAAATCCAAGAATTAGTTCTTGAGATAGAACTATTGCGGAAATTACAAAAAATGCAGCATAGCAGCGCTACCTGTTGAGCGATTTACCCCAAAATCTATAAAATGTCAATTCATGTCAAGGACTAGCTGAATCTGAAGTTTGATGACAATCCGTGCATTAGTTCTGGAGATTGAGCTATTGTGGAAATCGTGAAAAATGCTGCATAACAGCACCACCTGTTGAGCGATTTACTCCAAAAACTAAACAGCACTAATTCATATCCAGGTATACCTGAGTCTGAAGTTTGTTGAAAATCCAAGCATTAGTTCTTGAGATAGAGGTATTGTGAAAATTACAAAAGAAACAGCATAGCAGCGCCACCTGTTGAGCGATTTACTCAAAAATGTACAGAACATCAATTCATGTCAAGGACTAACTGAATCTGAAGTTTGATAAAAAATCCGTGTATTAGTTTTGGAGATTGAGCTATTGTGGAAATCGTGAAAAATGCTGCATAGCAATTCTACCTGTTAAGAGATTTGCACCAAAAACATGTCAGCACCAACTTATATCAGGGACTAACTGAATATAAATTTTTATTAAATTCCGCGCATTAGTTCTTGCGATAGAGCGCCCACAAATTTTGTGTCACATACAGACAGACAGACAGACAGATATTTTGTAAGAACATGTTTTTCAGAGTCTCTAACCCCTAAAACGTGGAAATCCATCGAAAACCGAAAGTCGGATTTTTTCAAGAAGTTACTTTCTTCTTGTAAAGATAGAAGAAAGTGAAAATGGTGTGTTTATTTTCTATTACTGAAAACTGAATTCTCTAGGAAATGGTCTGTTCTCGGTATACTTCCGAGCTTGGTTATAAAAGGAGAGGTTTTTATATTTTTTAATTGTTGCCAAAACAAATATTCTGTAAAAATCTCTAACGCTAGGGAGCTCTGCCTCCTACGAGCTATGCTTGCCAATTCCCACTGAGACACCGCAAACTCTAAAAATATGCTAATTTGATCGGCTTAAAAAAGCGAGCCCCACCAGTGGCCGAGAGGTTCTGCTCTCGAAGCTGGTAGACGGGAAGTGCTGGGTTCGAAACCAATCGCGCCCGTCGGCCTAATTGTTCGGAGTTTTCGTGGTTTTCTTCGAACCTTGGATTTCCAAGCGTTAATACCGGTTAGGTTCCCATAGAAAGACCCTCACGAAGGGCACTTCTTCCCTTAGGGCCTATATCCCTCGTGTTGATAATTGGCCGTCATAAACACAACCATCCAACCGGGTTAAAAAAGCTTGCGGAAGATTGAACTATATTAAAAACCAGTAGCGATCTCCCTGTAAACGGGTTTACATTTATTTCCCTTTGATTGGGGGAATTTTAAGACCGGATAAGCTGCTTTTAAACATCTACTGGCTGTTTTATTGTTTGCTTAAATAAGACCAGTTAAATATTTGAAAAATAAGCTAATATAAAATGAACTATGCAAACAGTCTTTGCCTTCTGGTATATTTTTAACAATGCTATAAGGAAATTATTCTAAACAAGACATTTTAAATGTAGCGTTTTAAATCTGATGTAATTTTCACCAAAGCTTTCTTTCTCTTTTTAATATTCACGTGGAAATACGTTTGTTGTTAGAAAGAAATACCATTTGCGCTGTCTTAGAATTCACAACAATAGTTAAAAGTTCATCTCTAAATATGAAATAAATGTCTCGTGTAAATATGTTTTTAAATTTAAACTGGCTTTTAATGCCTATTACTGAATTTATTATTTTAAAGTTTTCCTTCTTTTTTTAATATTCAAGTGAAAATACTTTCTTGCTAGAAAAGAAATATTTTTATTTGCGCTGCCTTAGAAATTGCAACAATAGTTTAAAAGATCATCTAGAAGTGTGAAATAAATGTCTCGTGTAAATATATTTTTTAATTTAAACTGTTTGGCAATACTATTATTTGGCCATTTTAATTATGTAGTAATTTATTCCATTTACGGCATTTAACGCGTATTTTATGAATTGATTATTTTTTAATTTTCCTTCTCTTTTTAAAATTCACGTCTAAATATAGTTTTTATGACATAATTTTCGATATTTTCCTATTTTAAATACAGTAAACTCTCTGTAAGGCGGACTCTGTGTAAGACGGAAATCTGTCTAACTCGGAAAGATTTTCAAGTCCCTACAAATACATAGACATAGAGTAAAATTTGACTAAGGCGGAATATTGTCTACTACGGAAACTTTTCTCGGTCCCGATCGATTCCGCCTTAGACAGAGTTTACTGTACTTAGTCCTTTAATTCGAATTTGAAAAGTTTTTTTTTCTCTTCATAATAGACACGCGCAAATAAATTTTGAATTTAAAGGAAATATTATTCTTTACGCTGTTTTTACAATTGGCAACAGTTTAAAATAATAACCTTTTCTAAAATATGTAAAAAATATCTCTCGAGATGTTGAAAATTTTAATTTAAAATGGAAATAAACCATCAAAAAATTATTCATATTGAAAAAATAAATGCTGTCTGCACACCGGGAGCTTCTAATGTACAACCTTAGAAAAAATGATTAAATGCCTATGTATAGTTTTTGCACCTATAAAACTTTTTAATAGAATGATTTTGACCAAATTTTACATTAAATATGTCTAAAAATATTTCTTTGATTTAAAAACTGTCTATTTCAGTGTATTTATCAAACATTTTTCTATAATACTATCAAATTTCATATTTTTGTGTGCAGTAGTTTTCTGAATATTAGCGAAGAAAAACCCTAGGTCACAAAATATTCATTTTCTGCGGCGGTGTTACATTAGTTACTTTTAGTTACGTTAGTTTAGTTTTAGTTACGTTAGTACTTTTTTTAGAATGGAGAGATTTTAATGATGGTATGAACCGTTTTTCTGTGAAAACTTTAAATTTACTTTTTTTTTTTTTTTTTTTTTTTGTAACCCTTTACTTTTTTGGGGTAATAACTAATATGTTTTTAAATTCGCATAAAAATAGTTGGGGTAATTCAGATCTTTTCTGTACTATAAATAGTGTTAATACACTGTATATATAAAAATGTTATCTTGATACAGAATGATTAATTTATCTGTGAAAACTGTATGACTTGTAGCTTTTGATTACTGTTGATAGAGATAATGAACATCTAGATACTATGGACATGTAATATGTTGAGGTTTGTAACCCCTGACAGAAGTATTAAAACTTTTTGTGATCACATTTCAAGACTTTAAGGCTAATGTCAGATGAACGTCTTTTTGCACAATTTTTTCCTGACGTATTATTCTTACACAATGCTAGCGTCTTTGTGTAGAGATAATAAATAAGAAAAAAAGCGTGAAAAAAAGACATCCGTCTGACATTAGCCTAAACTCTCTCTTTCAAAGCTTCGAGAAGTGCTTCTACAAAGAACAGAATATATTGAATATTTGCAGTTTAGCCTCTCCTATTTTCTACTTCTAATGTGTGCATGTAATCAATATGTGGACTTCATCTACGACTGGACTTTAACCTTTCTTTTTACATATTCTGTCAGAACTGCTATTGCTGTCTATGTGTGATGTTGTGCTTACCAGGCTCCGAGAAGAATTTTCTTCTCTGGGTGCTTCTACTATTTAATATAATATAACAATCAAGAAATTTTAATTAAACATATCGTGGATATATATACTCGTATATACGTCATCACTTCAATCCAAATCCCATCCACGACAGGAAAATTATAATAATACAAATATAATAATATTTCTTCTATTTTACACTTTAGATAAATATTGTGAAATATAAAGCAACCGAGTAATGGCAGGTATATTACGGATCTTCATAAAACGGGATTGGGACGAAAACAGTGCTATTGAGCACAAGTAAGAAATATATTTTCCTGTTTTTATTTACTATTGTTGAAAATTTGAAAAAAAAAAAAGGATGCACACTCGAATTGTTGAAAAGAAATATTATTTATAAAATAATATTATTATTCAGAGATTATTAATTTTAAGTGAAATAAGTAAGGATATTTGAGGGGATTTATTTCGATAAATCAAAAGAATTTTTTTTTGTGATATTTATAGTCAAATACGTATACATAAAAATTGATTTCTTTTTTGTAAATTATTGATAAAAAATTGTTGAATGTGTGATATTAATGAGTGATCACATCATCATCGAATGATAGTTTCATCTTGTCGTCTATATATACAATTGCTCCTTGGTTAAGGGCGGTCTCAGTTAACAACGGACTTGGTTACCGACGAATGCCTGTACGAAAAAAAACAATTGTTAATGTATCTTGATTATTCGATGGCACAACTTCAATGAAAAGAGTTATAAAGCAGCTGTAGCAGATAAATTTAAATTTAGCTTTACAAGAATTATTGAAAACAAGAGAATAAACATATTTTTAAACGCAGCTGTTATGAAAACGTGATGCATTAATGACAAAGCGTTGTTGTATAAACCGAAATAATGAAAGTGTTTGAATCAATATTGCTTTCTTCTTAGACATTACACAAAAGTTTGTTTCATACGAATAACTAAGGCGACAAACAATCAAAGAGAGTTTAGTAAATGACTCTTTTTCTGCTTGTTCTTAAGTAAAAGATAAGATAATTTTAGTTTCGATTTTTTTACATATTCAACTCTGGAAGGATTGTTCGGAAGTAGAAAATTATACGAAATATTATTTTTTTTCTTTCAAGAAAGTACAAAGAAAACATATGTTTGTGAAACAAGCAAAACTTTAAACAACAGATTTAAAAAAATAAAATAAATAATGTGAACGTTAAAAAGATCCACAATCTTACTTAAAAGGCGACTAATGTAATGAAAAAGATGTTACAAGTTTAAAATATACACTTTACTTAAAACTTCTTGGTACTTTCAAGACTTCCGTGCTAGGTATTTGTATAAATAAACAGCATTTACTTATCAAGATATTCTCTGATGATGAGCCTGGAAAACTTGAAAGTACTAAGAAGTTTTAAATAAAACGTATATTTTAAACTTGTAACATCTTTTTCATTACACTAGTCGCCTTTAAGTAAGATTGTGGATTTTTATAATGTTCACATTATTTATTTTATGTTGAATCAAGGTGAAAAATTGCGTTTCGTCTTATGATATTTTTTTAACAGATTTTAATTTAAATAAATGTTTAATGAAAATTCCTCGTAGTTCTGACATTATAATAAGCGTTAAATCTAGATGAATAATGAAATTTTTTAGATCGAACAACATTACTTAAATTTTCGGTATGATTCATAACCATGCTCTTTGGACCTGTCAGAAAAGCTAGACTAAAAGGTTAGAAGTGTAGTCATAGATATCAACATAAGAAAGAGCGTCATAAATCGTATTATTACTTCGCCAGTTTTGACCACTATTAGAACATGGATGTGGATATCTTTATAGTCAAATGAAGTAGCCCAGGGTTTGTTTCAACTTATATTTAAAACTAAACAAATGGTATCTAATTTTTTAATTTGCTACTTTAATTGCTGTTACTCCAGATAAAAAACACTACAGGTATTTTTTTGCTATCTATGGAAATGTGAAAATTTATTATTTATTTATATTGGATATAAATTTATATAGAAGATGATGTTATACCAGTTTCACCTGAAAAAATATGAGCGTTTGAGGCTTTTATGGTATTTCACATTTTATTTCCGATTACTTCATCTTTAGAACCCAAAGAAAACTTGATTATTTTGTATATTATTTTGTATAAATTTAAATTTAGACTTGCAAGAATCATAAAAAAATAGAATAAACACATTTTTAGACGCAGTTCTTATGAAAACGTGATGCAGTAATGGCAAAATTTTCTTGTATAAACCGAATTAATGAAAGTGTTTGAATCAGTATACTTCTTAGACTTAACACAAGCTAGGAAACAGTCTACATATATATATACATATATATATATATATAACAATTAATTAAACATAACAGACCATCATCAAAAACTGCAATATTGTGATTGATTGACTACACACGATAAACCAACAATATAGAACTGTAAGTGTAAAATAAAGTGCCGTATACCTAATTACAAGAATTAACATGGAAGAAAAAAAAGAAGAATATGGATTCCGAAAAAACTGAAAAACTTATATATTGAATTACGTTTTCAAGAGTACAGAATTCAATGATATGAGCAAATCGGTTGTTTTCTGTGGGAAAAAAGCTATAAGCTGAAAATTTTTTTTTCCCATGTACTCAAACAACCAATATAATCAAAATAATAGTTTCAAGATGAATACAGAACATTATCAAATGGCATGAAATGGAAAAAAAACTACGACCCATTAAATATTTAATTTATAGCAATAGAAATCTTACAAAACATACCGTATTAATTCCCAGTAGATTTTCAAAATATATTCCCGCACATGGAATCCAAAAAGCATGATAAGATTAAGGTGAATAAAACAGTTAAAACAGAAATTAAAAGTTATGGAGTCAGTTAATTCATGTTGAAATATTGTGATAAATATAACTAATATAATATAAATAAAAAATAATTACATTATTTATAATACCTAAAAACAATTTTAAATTGTATAATAACAATTTTACAACATTGCCAAAATTCAGCGTTAATTACCACCTAGTGTAAAAAATTAAAATTATGACTTTAAAGAGGCTATTTAAAAATACAAAATTTATGGTGCTGTCATCTATTATTATTTTATACAAATGTCACAGTAGAACCTAATACATGCTAATGAATTAAAATGTATCAACTGCACTCCTTCACACATCCTAATATAAACAATATCATACTGTATTTCATTATTCAGAAATTTTTTTTTAAATAAATTAAATGTTAATACAATATATTCCTTTACCATACCATTAAATCTACACTGAGAAATTAAAAAACTTTTTTAACTTGATAATATATAGAATATAGGCTATATGCTATAAAATAAAATAAATTATATATTATAAAAATATAATAGTCGTAATATTTAGCTTTACATATAAAAAATGAACAGGAAAGAAAAAAAAAATAAATAATTAAATAAATTATAAAATAAATAAATAAAAATGGATGTTTATATAAGATTGTCAGATACTAAAATTCCAAATAGCCTATATATATATGTATATATATATATATGTGTGTGTGTGTGTGTATTATGCTATCGTATGTGGCACAGAAATCGCGATTATTTGTTAATTATTTAGAGGTAACGCCAGAATGAAACACATCTCATTTGTTATTGTGTAAAAGTCTTTTAGCAGGATAGATAGGCCGACGTAAATCGGCTTATTTACATTTCGCTCATTCGCTGTAATTATGGAGCTTCAAAATATCATTAGAAATGTCTGTAAAAGATCTCAACGAATGCTTGAAAAGGACGAAGAAGCCGAATTAAGAGGCTACTTCAGTTAAACGAAAAGACCCGTTCGCTAATGCTAATCATATGTAAGAAATTTATAAAGATATCTCGGTCGAATTTCAATATTTTTAAATGATTTCTTTTGCATTGAATAGTTGAGATTGATCTGTACAAATGTTTACTTTTTACTTTTTTAAATGTTTACTTTTTCGATTTCGTTTACAGGTATTTTTTATGAGGACACTTTCATTTTCGGAACCGGTTTCGAAAATAAAAGCATCCTCATAAAAAATATCTGCAATCAAAATCAAAAAAGTAAAAAACGGCCTGCATACAGATCGATTTCAACTATTCAATGCAAAAGAAATCATTTAAAAATATTTAAATACGACCGAGATATCTTTATAAATTTCTTCCATAGGATTAGCATTAGTGAATGCGTCTTTTCATTTGACTAAAATAGCCTCTTAAGAATAGAAAACTGGAATAGATTGGATTGACAACGCCGTCAAACACAGAGCATAAGCTATCGCCATGCACGAACACGTTGCTTCTGAAATCCATACCATAATGTAATATATATAAAGATTTATCAAAACCTGTGTTCAGCCATGGACAATTGTATTTTGGTCTTTCTAGAGTTAGTTCTTTTGGCACAAATGTCATATATGCGCCCCGTTGGTGCGATTTGCTTCTGAATCCAGTGTCATATACGCACCGGGGTACTTAAATGGTGTCAAAGTGTCGCGTCGCTATTTTGCTTGATATGGTAACCCGAATGTTGTTGTTTATTTATAAATACAGTATTTATTTAGTTTTATTTTATTTTTTTAAATTATATAAATTGTTTTGTTCTATAGTTATTATATTAAACTTTTTGAGGGTTTCGTTCATCTGACGAAACCCTATTCGTCTCGCTCCTCTGTCTGTCTGCCCGTCTATCACAGAGCCCGTTCTCAGAAACTATACATGTTGGAAACTTGAAATTTGGGTACTTATAGCTGAACACCTCACATCAAACGACAAATCATAAAATTTTGAAAAAGTAGGCAATAAACCGAATTACGGGCTAATTAACTTCTAAAATTAACCAATCAACCTTTTTAACGCAGGTACAAACGTACATTTTCCAAATCATCCGAGTTTCTCCTAAGGGTTGCCAGTAAAATCAGCCGATGCACGGTTACCCTGGAGGAAATTAAGCCGAAAAATGAAGTGGACATTTTAAAGCGAAATCGCATATCAGAAAGTATTGATCCGAGAAATTTGTAAATGGTATAGACAGACACGGAAAAAAATCTACTTTCATTTGGTATAAAGTTCACATTTCTGCAATGTGTATAAGTTAAAATATCCACTAAAAATCGATCGATAAAAATTTAATTTTTTTAATTGGAAAGGCAAGGAAAAAAGATTTCATTTCGGCGGGAAAGTAGGTGTCAGACACGACGACGCTGCGGTTTTAGTAGGATATTTTAATACGAAATTTTAACTTTTTAAATATTAAATTTTTTGATTAAATTTTTTGGCATCCCTACGTGAAATTTCTCGCTGATTTCATTGATACCTATTTCTAAGTCCTATCTTAATTACAAGCAGAAATATTAATTATTTAATTAATCGGTTTATTGCTGTCAAATGTGTCGATTAAAATGGAGACACGTGCTTTTTTAACCACGAAATAATTTAAATTAGGAAATCTAACAATTTGCGTGGGCATTTTGAACAGCGCTATCAGATAAGTATAACTCATTCATCATCAGAAAGTTTACAAGTATTCATACCACTATTTTCGAATAGTAATTTCAGGAAATATTTTAAATTATTGGTGAAGACCGCCACTCGATCTGTTTGAAACTTTAAGATAATTTATAACACATAAGAAAAAGTGTAAAAAAAAAAAAAAAAAAAAAAAAAAAAATGGAGTGTGATATTTTGAGGAGGGGGTGGGTGGCTAGATTTATTTTTAAAATCTTAGCGTTTGTTACCGCAGCAAATGTTTTAAATTCTTGGTTAAGACCACCACCATCCCGGCCCATGTATCTATGGAAGGATTGCGTGAATAGGCGCGAACAAAATTCGGCAGTATAACAGGGCGTTTTGTACTGTTTTGCGTGCGGTTTTTGATGGCGTGATGAGAAAACTATTACTTATTCAATATCAAAAATTTTATAAGTGTTCATACCAATATTTTCGAACAGTAATTTAAGCAAATATCTTGGTTAAGACAGCCACCCCCTCAACTAGCATATCTCCTGATAAGTTGTTTAACGGAGTTACGTTCAGATACAGTTTTGTTAAGAATAGAGTGCGCTCCCTCGTGGTGGAATGTGGAACTAACAGACCGCGATTTCCTTTAAAATAGTAAATCTAACAAGGCGATCTGTTTGAGACTTTAATATAATTTATAACACATAAGAAAAGTTTATAAAAATTGCGCGTGAAATTTCGAGCAGGTGGGGAGAATGGGAGGGGCAAAATATTTCTTTTTTTTTACCTTTTTGTTTCATACTGTTTCAGGTGCGTTTTTTTGACGGAGTCTTCAGATATATGCTACTTATTAAATATAAATATGTCAAAAGTTAAATTACCACTATTTCTGAATAGTAATTTCAACAAACATCTTAAATTCTTGCTGAAGACAGCCACCCCCTCGAGTAACATATCTACTGATAGGTTGTGTAAAGGAGTTCCGTTCAGATACGCTTTTGTTAAGAATAGAGTGCGCTCCCTGATGATGGAATGTGGAACTAACAGACCGCGATTTCATCTAAAGTAGGAAATCTAACAATGCGATCTGTTTTAAACTTTAAGATACTTTATAACACATCATAAAAAGTATAAAGAAGAATAGCGTGTCGCATTTTGAGTTGGGGTGAGGGAGGAGCGCGAACAAAATTAGGAAATATAGCTGGACGATCTGTTTGAATCTTTAATATAGCTTATAAAGCATAACAAAAATTTTAAACATCAGGTCGAGTCAAAAATCATGGTGACCATTACCCCACTTCGCTCCCCCCCCCCCAAGGGGGCACTTTTCTAAATTTGGCAGATACCCGTCATGTGATATATCGTAGCATTTCGGGAGGGGGGGGGGGGGACGAACAAAATTAGGAAATATAACAAGGCGAATCTGCTTGAAGCTTTACGATAGTTCAGGAAGGGTTTGCCAAAATTTAGAAGGTGTTCCATGGCGATAAATGTACTGGACGTTTTGAAAGCAATATTAAACGAAACCCTTTGTGCGACCTATGATCGCACTTACCCACTTGTTTTTATTTATTGTTACTCCCTTTTTAAAAATATATATGTAACTGGTATTCGAAAACAAGGCTTTTGCCAAATAGGTGTTAGAAGAAAATCCCGCTAACGTGGTGCGTATATGACATCTGTGCAAATGCATCACATTAGCATTTCACAAATCTTAAATTGCCATACATCAAACCTCGATCATATATGCCATTTAGGTTCAATCGTAAGAACTTCCCTGACCTTTTCATTCTTTAAAAGTAAGCATACTAATTTTCCCTGACCGTTTAATTTTTTAAACGTAACTGTTATACTTTGAAATTTAAGCTCTTATTTATTTTTTTACAAGTTTTTAGTATTAATAAATATTATTCAGTCGTTTTTTATGAAGTCCACTCCACTGTTATATTTTTCAATGACAGTCCGCCCGGGCAACGCCTGGCGGGTCAACTACTAAAAGTGAATTCAACTAATACTTATTACACTTCAACAAATTAAAAAATATATATTTCGGCCATTTACTAATAACAGTCATTGAAACAGAAATGCCTAATTTGCAAGTGTACATCTGTAACTTTCAAAGGGCTTCTCAAATAATTTCAACTCATAACAGAAATACGAGCAAATCTTTTCCCACGAACATTACGTTTTCTGTCATATTTTTGGAAAACAAACATGTGTTCAAAAGAAAGAATCTGCCTAAAAGTAATACATCTTTTCACAAACATGCTGTTTGTGAAGAAATGACTTTCATAAATCATTCATGAATACATCTTTGGCTATTTTTTGTCAGTAAAAAGAGATATGTATAGGTCCTTAATACTGGTTATGCGGAATTTTATAGTTACAGAATATCGCAAAAATATTGTATAAAAATAGTTATACATGTAATTACTTTAAAAATATGTATATTATTTTCTCACGTTCTGTTTTCTCAATTAAATTAACTATTCTTTTTTAAATTAATTTCATTTTGAAAAGAAAATGATTTTCGTTTCACTTTAGATATTTCTACATTTAGGATTTCTATATTTTAATTAAAACTGCTCATCACTGACCTTATGAAACTTTAAAATTTTAAATCACATTTTTGAAACATACATGGGGCATTCTCACAATCTTTTGACTTTTAAGTTTCCTGAATAATATTTTTTATTTTAGTGCATATTCTTGTGTTTTCTTTTTATTTTATATACTGGGGAACACCCCATTGCATGACTGCATAAGAATATTAACAAGATAAATAAGTTTTGGACTATGTTGGGAGTCCAAATATACCAGGAAATACCTATACCGAGCTGTGTCCCTGATGCTGATTTTTAAGCTTGTAACTGTCTATATAAAATTGTTTCAATAAAAGAAATTCGGTGTATTTTTTTCCGAAACTGGTACTATTGTTTTATACAAATGTGTAGCAAAAAATTAACCTGCACACATTTTCACGGTTGTTATTATTTTTTTTTTAACTCTGTCCCTGGCTTTTAGATTCCTTACCGTCCCTCTTGCTAAAATTATACAGAAAATTACTTCAGATGCAGCCACAGAATGTTTTTCAACTTTTTTTCTCATGCAGAAGTATGCTAGAGAAAGAATGGCTAAAATTCTTTGACAGTAAATTTACTGCAAAATTTAAATCAGCATTTAGATATCAATTTCATGTATCGTGTTTTTATTGGTAGTCTAACCGTCCCCAAGGTTTATTCCTGCACTTTTCGTGGTAAATTAATTTTTTGTAAATTTAATGCAATGTAAATAACTGTTTCTAAAAATCATTGTGACTATCACTTAGTCTTTACATGATTTGCCTAAAAATAGACGGCAATTTTCTTTACCGTCCCATCCTTACCATCCCCCTTTTTTTCCTTATCATCCCTTTTTTCCTATACTGGCCTCTTTTTCGGTGCGTTCGTAATTATATAAATACGTAGCACCTATAGTCGTCGTTCAGTCCGTCTGTCTGTCTGTTCGTCCGTCTGTCCGCATATAACAGAGCAAAAACTACCCGACCGAATGGTCTGAAATTTTAAATATATAATTTTTGCAAAATTTTGTCGAGTTATTTCAAATTTTATGGAAATCGGATGCATAGTTTAATTACAGAGACAGTCGAAAGGTTTCCGTTACATTACGGCCAATGGGAATAAATTATTGCAAGAGCACTTTAATGATGTTACAACCTTCCGAATGGCCTGAAATTTTAAATATAAGATTGTTGCAAAATTGTGCCGAATCATTTCAAATTTTATGAAAATCGAATGTATAGTTTAATGACAGGGACAGTCAAAAGTTTTCCGTTTACATGACGGTCAATGGAGAAAAAATATTTCAAGTGTATTTTAATGATATTATATCCTTTCAAACAGAATGAAATGGATATAGATATGCACTTATTGAAGTGCACTAAAATATACATTCAGTACAATATGCGATCAAAAATATTTATAAAACTTGTTATAGTACGAACACGCACCTCATTTGCCACGTATTTCCAACTTGTTTTCTTTACCGTGCCTTCTTTAACACCCTTTTAAGACAATGTTATATCAAAATTTTGTACTAGAAATACTATATTGTTATTATTTCTTATTTGAATGCCCTGTGGGTACTATGCAAATTCATTATCTGTAAAAATTTAGAAGAAAATAAAAAGTTATAGAGGTAAAATGCTAAGGAAAATTAAACTCGCAAGTTTAACTTAAACCTCAGTTAAATAAAAACAATTTCGCTGCTGGTCATTTTTTCTTTATTTTGAACCATTAAGACATTCATCTATAAGTTTAAAATGTTATTTTAGCAAGTTTAATTTCACCAGCTTTTGATTCCTGAAAGTCAAAAGATTGTGAGAATGCGCCCTATATGGACATGGTGAGAGGGCGGCAGATCTATCTATCTATATATTTTTTCCTCGCTTCTTTTATTGGAAAAAATATTAATTGTTTTAAAGACACGTTAGAATTTTCATTAACATAATTTTCGCTAAAAAAGATTTCACAAACACTTGAGAAAAATTTCTACTAAAAAATCAACTATATGTTTAGCTCTTTTTAAAACCAAATTCCACAAGTACAATTTGAAGTTAAATTTCATCGGCATCAGTGAATGATCATTTGTTACCAGCGCGAAAAAAATGCCGCATGTGTCTTTCACAGGCACATGTGAAATATTTCATTCATGATAAATAATTTTCAATGTTGATACGTAAAACGATTGGTAGTGGAATCATTCGAAATGTTAAAAAATCTTTTTTAAAAGGGCGTGTTACGTTACTGTTTTCTTTAACGATGAAGATTTTGTTCTTCGAGAAAGCTAATGTTGTATATTTCACCTTAATTGGAAGTTTAGAAAAGTTTGCGATGCGGAAAATAACAAATTGTTAAATGATAGGACTCGGTGAAGGAAAAAAATAACAAAAAGCAGATGATCGTAATAGAGCCAACAGATGACACTATCTGATTATAAGGCAATAATATTTTTTTTTTTACAAAAATATGCAAATTTTTGTTAAACTTTTCGCACGCAATATTCTAGGCGAGAAATTCCAATTAAAATACTTATAATATTGGAATTGAAATCGCTAATTACAACGAACGAATGACCGAACGAATCCTGGGCAAACACAAGGTAATTGAGTGTTGATTGTCTTTAGTCTCTTTATGTTTTCCAAGCTGTCATGTTGCTCGCTTTCTGCATTATTTCATCATACCATTTTAGTTATTAAATTATGTTACATAGTGTGCCTAATTTAATTATTATTTATTCAAGTACTCTTTTGTGTTTTATGTACGATCAAACTACAAACTAAAACACGACAACATTTTTTGACAACATAAACTGGATTTTACACGCAACGCAAAAGCTGCATTGAGTAGTTTAAAAAATTTCTCAAAAGGAAGCTGGAGTTTATATAATATTTATAATTGTGAAGTTGAAGTATTTCTACCAGAACTATATTAGTCCGAGTGCTACACGACCAAAATAAGGTGAAAACTGCAAATCGTGATAAGAATATACCGATTGGTGAGTATCTACTTTATATTAATACAATGCATTTTAGAGGGGGAGGCATCACGTAAAGTCGTGGGAATTCAAGATGGCGGTTGTTATTCAAAATGACGTCTTTTCTGAATTTTCTTACTATCCACCATATAAATGTGTGTTTCAAGACGATTTCGATGTTTTTAACGTCAAAAATTTCCTTTTTTAATGCTTTCCGTCATAGTTGAATGAGTTTATGAATTCAGTTTGTCTATTTGTTTGTCTGACTGTCTGCTTGTCACTTCATGCTCTAACTCGCTTAAATATCGCTACTCGCTTAAATTCACTCAGATTGTCATGTAATTTATATATGTTATTGAAGTTTACAATAACATGTTCAAAATAAAAATTCAAGTGTATATCTTTAATAGTCCATTTACAGGGCCCTCAAAAGAATTCCATTACGTTATTGTCTATTAATGCCTGTGCAACGGTTGAGAAAACTGCAAATCGTGATAAGAGTATACCGATTGGTGAGTATCTACTTTATATTAATACAATCCATATAACAGGGGAAAGCATCACGTACAGTCGTGGGAATTCAAGATGGCGTCATTTTCTGAATTTTCTTACTATTCATCATACAAATGTGTGTTTCAGGTCGATTTCGATGTTTTTAAACTCAAAAATTTCGTTTTTAACACTTTCCGTTATAGCTGAATGCGTTTATGAATTCAGTTTGTCTGTTTGTCTGTCTCCTTGCCATTCCATGCTCTAATTCGCTAAAATATCGCCCCTCTCTTAAATTCACTTACATTGTCATGTAATTTATATATCTTATTGAAGTTTACAATAACATGTTCGAATAAAAATTGAAGTGTATGGCTTTTATAGTCTGGCTGAAAGACATGGTTGAAAAATATTGTTATACGCTCTGTAGACATTGATGTATTAGTTTTAGCAATTGCATATTTCTTTACTCTGTCAGATACCTGGAAACTGTTTGTATTGAATTTGGAATAGGGAAAAAATATAGATTCATTCCCGTTCATACCATAGCTGCGGCAATTGGAAGAGGAAAGGCAATGTCTTTACTAGGATTTCATGCTTTCACAGAATGCGACAGCAATCCTGGTTTCACAGGAAAGACAAAAAAGTCAGCTTGGAAAACATGGATTCTATTTAAAGAAGCTACTGTTGCATTTTTATACATATCAAAACTAGAAACTACCATTCCTGAAAATAGTCTAAATATTTTAGAAAAATTCGCAGTATTGTTGTACTGTTCAAGAAGCAACAGCATAAGTGTCAATGATGCAAGACGAGAATTGTTTATGACAAAAAAGCGTTCTTTTGAACATTTTCCACCAAACAAAGCTGCTTTACAACAACATGTTTTACGCAGTGCTTTCCAAGCTGGACACATTTGGGGGCAAGCAGATCAGCGTGAAGTATGTCCGCCCACCCCCTCCAAAAAAATGGGGATGGTGGTTGAAAAACTTATCATGGAAAATAAAATGGTCGGAGTTGCTAGAGATTGCAGATTTTTGTGAAGAGTTAGTAAAATGCATGTGCAAAATCTGTAAAAAAAAGGTGTGGCTGTAGACAGATTGGATTTTCTTGCACATTATTGTGCTACTGCAAAAACGAATGTGGGAAATATTATGATACAAAGTGAAGTTTTTATATTCTCTAACGTTAAACGTAACATGCAATTTTTTTAATGTTATTTATTTATTCCTTTCATTTTCTTCACTATAAAATACAAAAATACCTTAATAATTGTCCTATTTTCATTTTAAGCGTATTTCTGATATTAAAAAGGGAATTTTTCAGTTAAAAAATATCGAAATTGACATCATAGACACTTTTATATGATGTATAGGAATAAAAATGCAAACAATTTTGAATAACTGCGCCATCTTGAATTCCTATCAATTTGCAAGATGCCTCAACTTCTTATATGTATTCTATTAATATGAATAGATACTGACCATTCGGGATATCTTTATCACAAAATGCAGTTTTTTCATACCTAGCAGCTCCACTAATAACAGTTGATTTAATTAATGATCTTTATAGAATTTATACACGAGTTACAAACGCACGTATTCTTTTCTTGGTGTGTCACTGTAATTAAACGATAAATACTATGCACACCTTATTCTATAGTAAGTATCTTGTAGTGCATCTCAATGATGTACGTCAATTTGAATGTTTCAGAGAGAATTGATTAAAAAACATTGCAAATGATTTCCCTCATCGACAATAACATAATGGAATTCATTTGAGGGCCCTGTAAACGGACTATAAAAGCTATACACTTCAATTTTTATTCGGAACATATTATTGTAAACTTCAATAAAATATATAAATTACATGACAATCTGAGTAAATTTAAGCGAGTAGCGATACTTAATCGAGTTAGAGCATGGAATGGCAAGCGGAAAGACAGACAAACAAACAGACAAACTGAATTCATAAACACATTCAACTATGATAGAAATTATTAAAAACGAAATTTTTGACATTAAAAACATCAAAATCGACCTGAAACACACATTTATATAATGGATAGTAAGAAAATTCAGAAAATGACGCCATTTTGAATAACAGCCGCCATCCAGAATTCCTACGACTTTACGCGATGCCTCCCCGTCTTATATGGATTGTATTAATATAAAGTAGATACCCACCAATCAGTATACTCTTCTCACGATTAGCAGTTTTCTCAACCGTAGCACCCGCATTAATAGATAATAACGTAATGGAATTCTTTTGAGGTCTCTGTAGACGGGCTATAAAAGCTATACATTTCCATTTTTGTTCGAAACATGTTATTGTAAACTTCACTAACATATATAAATTACATGGCAATCTGAGTGAATTTAAGCGAGTAGCGATATTTAGAGTTAGAGCATGGAATGGCAAGCAGACAGACAGACAAACTGAATTCATAAACTCATTCAACTATGACGGAAAGTATTAAAAACGAAATTTTTTATTTTAAAAACATCCTAATCGACCTGAAACACACATTTATATTATGGATAGTAAGAAAATTCAGAAAACGACACCATTTTGAATAACAGCCGCCATCTTGAATTCCCACGACTTTACGCGATGCCTGCCTCTCTGAAATGCATTGTGTTAATATAAAGTAGATACTCACCAATCGGTATATTGTTATCACGATTTGCAATTTTCTCAACCGTAGCACCCGGACTATATGACGACAGAAAATGTATACTATCTCATATTGCATCCTTTCTTTTCCTCTGACACCTTTAATATTCAAATTAGTAGATCTTTTTTTCCAGTAATTTCTCGTGTATAATACTGTTTCATTGCCCGATTGTGTATCAAAGACAAAAGAGACTTTTTTTTTATAATTTTCATATATTTTTCACCAATCAGAAGATGCATGTGATGCTTCAACTATTCTGTTACAGACAATCATATATATTACTTCTGTTATCAACAACCCTTTTTTTCAACTTATATGTAGCATAAAACGATGAATGTGGCATCATTGGATAGGATATTTTACCCACATTTGACATCGCATCCTGAATTTAATTAATATGTAGCGTACAGAGATGAATAAAATATCATGGGATAGAATATTTTGCTTGCATCTGACATTGCATACTGAATTTGAGTTACATTTTTAGGCTAATAAGGAGAGGGTCCGAGGTTGGGGTCACCGAATACGGTAAACGTTTGCGTATCGATACAGTATAGTTAATATATAAATATATGACAGTCATAAAATGCAACACCCATGGGGTCTCGAGAAAATAAGTCGCAAAGTTTACGCTATACGGTTTGTAATCGGATAAATTTCCTTCTTGTGCAAACGGCTCAGTAGCATGGTCGTCAGCATGCTGGATTTGAGATTTTTCAACATGAGTTCGAATCCCGCTCGACCTTTTTTTTGGACGAATGGGATGGTACGGAAATTTCCATCAATTATTATCGAAACGCAATTGAAAATATGCCTAATAACTGAAATTTACGAAAAATATAAATTAAATGTACGTTTTGTAGCATATAAGTGCCTTTTTTACTACGAAATTTTGCATGTTTAAATATATAATGAAAAGTAAAAAGAAAAAGTAAGCATATTTATATATCTATAGAAGAGAATTTTTTTGTTGTTATTTAAATTACTTAGTCATTATTATATTAGTCATTATTTATGGTGTCAACATCCCATTTTTTATGCATATACAAAACGATGCGTGGGTCATTATACGAAATGTTTTTCAACATATTTTTATATTCCACTCATATTTCGTTAAAGCAAGTTGTTTGATTAAAATAATGCAGTTAATTACAAATTAATGAAAAATGTATCAGAAAATAAAGATTGCAGTAAGAAATCTCCCCGGCCCGTGCGAGGTTATGGCGAATTCCAATTTTAGAAACTATTGTCCCATTCAATTCTACTAGACTTGAGTCAGCGATTAGTTAGTTATGAAACACCTTGAATATTTCTAATATATTGTATTCATAACTACATGAAAATTTTCTTATATAGCAACTTTGCATAAATAATGCGCTTTATTCCTTTTGCGATAATTTTTATCCGAAAGCTTTATTAGAAAATATCTTAATATAAAATATATTAAGAAATACCTACATACGCGAAAGTTTGAATGCTCGAAAA
Source organism: Maratus speciosus (assembly GCA_963932465.1). Classification (NCBI taxonomy): domain Eukaryota; kingdom Metazoa; phylum Arthropoda; class Arachnida; order Araneae; family Salticidae; genus Maratus; species Maratus speciosus. The sequence goes on along the minus strand of OZ010788.1, from coordinate 243,386,500 downwards.
AAATTGAAACATCAAAGAACTCTCGTTATATTACTTCTAGATTAAATACGATATCATCGTCTTGGTATGTTTAATATTGTCAGTATATAATTAGAATTTATAACGAAAGAAAAAGAGGAGAAGCATTAGACAAAGACAGAAATCAGAAATAAGTTTATCAACAAAGAAAGTTCTCAGTTTTTTTTCTCTTTCCCTTTTTTTAAATTTCTTTTTCTGTTCCTATGATAAAATAAATTCACTCTTACGCATCACCATTTTAACGGCGCATTTTGTTTTATATACCCTACCTTGAAACACAGCATTTGTCCACGCATTGCCTCTTGCTGTTTTGTTTATTTCTTTTATACTTTACGATGCAAACTTTTTGTACTCCAGTTTATTCATTATTCTTCATGCATATAAAAATTCAATGGTTAATGTCCCATTTGAAAATAAATTATTATTCTTTTCTCATATCTACTTTATGGTTTTTGAACACAAGAAATGAAATGCATTTTTTGGGTTTGAAAAATGAATAATAAAAATTATATTTTTAACGAATGATCTTAGTTTCGAAACTATTTTTATTTAAACGTTTAATGTTATGAAGCGAGGATTATAGGTTCACTATTCGTTTGTAAAATTAGTCATTGTAAGCTAATCCTATAAAATCCTGTTATTAAGGAGTTAGTGGATTAGAAAACGGAAATAAGAGATATATTAAAAATTATTATTGATCATAATTATTGTATCCTTAACGAAATAGAAACTCAATCAGCGCAAAAAATAATTCAAATATACCCTGCCCCCCCCCCCCATTTCATATATGAATGGAATAGTCTTAAAAATTAAAAGAGAGTTCGAGAAACTGGGTAAACGTGTTCCAATAACCCCCAATCCATCCCCATTCAAAACAATAAGAAATGAAACAGAGAATTAAAAAAAAAACTCAAACAGCAGGAATTTATAAAATTAATTGCCTAAATAATAAAAACGAAAAAACCAATTACATAGGCATGACTAAAAAGAAAATGGAAGAACGGAAGAGAGACCATATTAGGGACCTCAAATTAAATAAAGAAACTACATCCCTTGCAAGAAAGAATGTAATACCCCCCCCCCCCACCCCCTACAGATTGACAACTTAACAATAGAGAAAATAGCGAATTATGTAAATATACATAATGCCGTGTTACAAGAAGCAATTGAAATTTGTACTGCTCAAACTGAAGTTGCAACAGTATGACACATGTCGACTGTCGCTGGGAGAAAATGTTAGAAGAAGGAGGAAGAGAAAGAGATACATGGAAAACGAGGGAATCTACTCGACTTAAACATGATAAACACGTTGAGCTCTCGTATCTTGGCAGATGACCTTAGGAGAATCTATTTCTGACCAGGGGTTTCAGGGTCAAAGGTTGCCAAGTACACGTGCGTAATTGACGAACGGACAATCCGCCAAATCCCGGAAATAGGGATTTGCACCACCAGTAGAAGTTTACTCTTTTATCTGTGAATTTCTAAGAAGTAGGAAATAACTGTAAAATGTATATTCCTTGTTCCATGGTGATTTTACTATTTCAGATCGTAGCTTGTATTTGAGGTTGATCTTGCTCTTTGTCTTTTAAATTATTATTATCGATCTTTGTCAACTATATTCGCCTTGACAAAATGCCACGGAAAAAGAAAATTATTCATTCCAAGAAGCGAAATGGGATTTTAAAAGTGGTGACATTTTTTGAGGAGGAAAGGAACATTCTTTTAAAATTTCTCGCTTGCATTTTAACATTTTTAAATGATTTTTCCCTAGAATAGCTGAGGTCGATCTATAAATGGGTTACTTTTCGATTTTCATAAAGTTTTAGTATAAAGATTTATAGATTTCTTTTATAATACATAAAGTTACTTTCACTTTCGGAGTCGGTTCTGAAAGTGAAAGTGTACTCATTATTAAAAAAAGCACCCTAAATCGAAAAAGTAAAAACTAGCCCTGTTAGAGCTCAACCTCAGCTATTCTACAATATATATATATATATATATATATATATATATAAAAAAAAAAAAAAAGAAAAGAAAAAAGGAAAAAAAATTATTTAAAAATATAAGTGATACATTTGTAGTGAATGCTCTCATAGGTTTAACATTAACATCCCTAGTGTACATTCTTAAAATATAATATAAGGTTTTATAATAACTTAATTTAATACTGCAACCATGCAGAGTCACATCAAGTGTAGTTCAGATGGTCACTCAGCACTAGGCGTAAAATCTGATAAACGCTCAAGTTATTCCTATCAATGCACCATCGATTGATTAAATAAACAAATAATTCAAAAAGCCAATGCCATTAATTAAACATTAAATCCCCCCCCCCTCCTCCCTATTTTTTAAAGGTACTATGGAAAAGCCAATAAAAAATATCGGAATTAATCAGTTATCCGTTTCTGATACTTATATATAATTTTTTTTTAATATCGAAATCTGTAGTTAAAAATATCTCAATATGCATGAATGGAATAAATACAGATAATAAAATAAAATTAGAAGGAAATGAATTCATTCTCTAATTAATCTTAGGGAAAGTGTATGAAATTTCGAGCTCTTCAAAGGCATTTGTATGATCCTATATATAAAAATAAAAATATGCAAACTGGGAGCATAACAAATTTTATCTACTTTAAAACGAGATAAAGAGTTGGTTAATTGTACATGTGTTTAATTATCGTAAGTGAATTTTTCCCTCAATTAATGCATTTATTCTTCTTTAAATGTTACGTGATTAAAGTCACGTGTAATAGCTATTAATTTATATAAATGTCTGACATTTTAAATTTAGTTAGAAAAAAAAAAAAAAGAGATTTATATACACAATGAAAACATCCTAAAATAATGTAGGCATTTTTTAAAAATGCAGAAGCATCTTTTTAATTATAAAATCATTAATAAATTCATATCTAAAGTATTATGAAATGATCCGCATTAATTCTTATATATAAAGAATTGCCATTGTTGAAAATATGTCTAGGTGCTTTTACAGTTCATTCCGATAATTAGTATCATTATTTTTTATTATCAGAAGCATCGTTTAAGTTTTTAAATATCATAATTATTAATAAAATTATTGCTATTAGAAACGACCTCAGTTAAACATTACATTTATAATATATATATATATATATATATATATATATATATATATATATATATATATATATATATATATATATATATATATATATATATAAGAATCCGCTTATGGTTGTCACTATTTTTGGCTAACACGCCAATTATGGATGCCATTCTCTCCAGTACGTTACAACCTTTTGCCGATTATCCAGAATAGAATCGTCCGAATCTCCGTGCGTGAAATGCCAAGATACCGGAGCTTAACAGTAAGTACAATTGCGGATGCTTCGGTAGGAGTGAAAACGTTCTTGTAGTGTAATATATGATATATGTGAACTCGTGGATAGGTTTTTTTTAAATGCTACGTCTATTAAATTTTATAACATGCTATAATATATTTCTATAAAATCTGACCTACATGTCTAACAGATAGTAATGTTGTTTTTTAAAATATGCAATAATGTCTGATCATTGATATATAAACGGGAAAATAGAAACCCATTTAAAGTATGCTTTAGTGAGGAAATGATGAATGCACTAGTATGAATCTTCAAAAGTGTACAGGGTGCGTCAGGTATTTGAGAACACATGTTATTGGTGAAATAACCCCCTGTCTATCATAGTTACAAATCTTTTTCTGTTACATGTATACATGTCAGAACCTTAACTAATTGAAGATATGAAGAGGCATGGAGTCTTAGTCTCAAAAACATTTCGATTTAGAGATTGCCACATTCTTCAAGCTTGCCCGGTAGGGTGGAGTGAAAAAAAAATATTATTTTTTAAATCAAAAACGGGTAGGTGTCAAAAGTTGCCTTTATACTAGTACATCATCTGCGTGCAATATTACCGCAGAAAAAAAAATGGCTTGAGTCTGCGCTTTTGGTCCAAAAGTCGAAATTTTGGGTAAAATTTGACATTTTTTCAAAAAATTAAAAGAAATTCTTTAGAGATGGTTATTACTTAAAAGTGTTAATTAAACCTTTATTATTAATGACTTAACATATTTAAACAATAAAACGATATCTTTGTTCTGTATAGCTGGAACAAAACTGACAACTTTTGATGAAAAAAAGGCATTGCCACTCTGTTGTGTCATACAACTAATTTTTGTTTAGAATACAGCTCTTACGTAGTTGCTTTCAAATCTACCCAGGAGGTATCACGTGGAGGTGGCTGCATTTTATGACACAATAGTGCATAGCCCGACCACCCTTCCATCTGAGCATAATGTTTTATGTATATATTGAATTGTGATTTTTTATCAAAGACTGACATAAGTTTTCTATGTATCAACCTATTCCATCTCTTCTTTATATCCACAGACGTTGAGTGATGCTGCTGTGACACTTCTTCACGTATATTTCTACTACTTGTGTATGATAAGATAATCAGGGTAATGCAGTGGAATTAATGGAATCTATTCAGCCCTTTAGTATCTTCACCAAAATTTCATCCAGTTACTGCATAGGGATCGGGAGTTCTGTTCCTACAACATTTTACAACATTTAGGTATTTTATCTTTGAGTATGCCATCCTTTACTCTACCTCTTGCATTTTTTATATTCTGATAAGCTTGTTGTTTAATTTGATGGCGATCGTCATCAAATTTGCAATAAGAATTTCCTCTCGATGTGAAAAGCTACCATTGTCCTAAATAAACCTTTTTAATATTTGTTTTTTGCCGTTTTCTGTGATGTTTAGTAGCCGCGTAATTTTCCATAAGTTTTTAGATCAATTTTTTAGATGTGGATTATATTTGGTGTAAACCGTCCTGCGGCGTAAACTTGGATTACATACTTTGTGAGTGAGCCAGACTCTGATGGTCAATCAGTGCTTATATGAAGGCGAATAATTTTATGTGCCTTTGTGAACCATCTTGCGTAGGACAAGTGTCTTGGGTTCCTATTCGCTAGCTCTTCTGAGCAATATCTTGATGAAATAACTTTGCAAATGTCTAGCAGGTATTTCTGGTATGTGCTGAGTACCCTTTTCTCGTTTTCAGGAAATAATGTTTGAAAAATACTCTCTATGGCTTCAAAAATTAAAATAAGAAGAGAAAAAGCACGTGGACAAAGATTTTTCTATTGGTTCGGTGAGTCCCTGTGGGTTAGAATCTAATTTTTTGCCAACGATCTTGTCTAATAAATGATGCAGAGAAAATTCGCCGGACTTAGAGGTGGCATATGATCAATTGTAATGGTTCATTCTAAACACATCCCTCGCAGAATGGATGACAACGACTAACAGAATTATCCGCCTTCAAATGAGCACTCACTGCCCATCAGAGTCTCTACGTTCACTAAAAAAGTACTATGTTATCTAAGTTTGGCCCCAGGAAAGTTTACAATCAAATGTAATCCGCAGCTAAAGAAGGGATCTAAAAACTCATGGGAAATTACTCGGCTAATAAACAACACACAAAACGGAATAAAACAACTACTAAAAAAAGGTTATTTAGGACAATGGTTGCTTTGCATACGCAGAGGAAATTCTTAATTCAATGCTCGCTGATAATTTCCATCACATTAAACAGGTAGCTGCTCAGCACATAATAGTTGAAAGATGAGAGTAAATGTTGGCATACGCAAATCTGAGATATCGACAATCAACTTTGAAGCGAATAATTATATAAATTTAATTCATTGGAAAAGTTTTGTGGTAACAGAACCTCTAATTAATATGCATTTATCGGGTGCAATCTTGGTGAAGATAATAGACGGCTGAATATATTACATTAATATAATTCGCACTGCATTACACTGTTTGTCTTCTCTTACACAAACAGCAGAAAAATACGTAAAGGAGATCACAGCAGCAGTATCCAAAGTCTGTGGATCCAAAGCAGAGATGTACCAGGTTGATACATAGAAAACTTGGGCCAATCTTTGATAAAAAAAAAATCCCAATTCAATGTATAAATAAAACATTGAGTTCAGATGGTAGGGTGGTTGAGCTATGCAATGTTGTGACATGAAATGCAGCCACCTTCACGTCGTACCTCCTGGAATGTTTTGAAAGCAACTAGGTAAGAGCTCTATTCTAAACAGCAATTATTTGTGTGACACAACAGAGTGGCAACGCCTTTTTTTCACCAAAAGTTGTCAGTTTTGTTCCAGTTATACAGAACAAAGATATCATTTCATCGTTTAAATATGTTAAGTCATTAATAATAAAGGTTTAAATAACCCTTTTAAATAACCCTCTATAGAATGTCAAATTTTACCCAAAATTTCGACTTTTGGACCAAAAGCGCAGACTCAAGACATTTGTTTTCAGCGATAATATTGCACACAGATAATGTACTAGTATAAAGGCAACTTTTGGCACCTATCCGTTTTTGATTGTAAAAAAATAATTTTTTTCGCTCCACCCTATTGCCCGGTCATTCACCTTAATGTAAGGAGCCGGGTTTGGAGCTTTGTGGAGCCTTGTTTTAATGTAGCATTTAATCAGCTTAGTTATCATGTGTTTCTAACCCCCATCCCCCCACCCAGACCTTTATTTATTAAAAAAAAAAAAATCCTAACTTAAGCAACACTAAAGAAATAAGCTTATAAATGATGCATTTTAACATTTACATTGATGCATTTTAAATGGGACATTAATTATGGGTATCCCAAATAAAACAAAGAAATGGAAAGAACATGGCAAGAAGCATAAGTTTGTTTTGCATTTCAAGTAAACCACCTTGCCAGGTTTCATGTGGCAAACGTTTCATGTAGAAAATGACATTGTCAGCAATATGAAATCATCAAGACACTGTAATTCGTTAGTCAAGTCGATTAAAATCCTACCAAGTCGATGAGAACACTCACGAGGGAGATGCAGGTTGATGAGGCTACAATCTGATGTGTGATTCATGAGGACATTCGTTAGAGGTCGTACGTGATGAGGCGAGTACAGTTCTTTTCCAAGAGAACCAGGCAAAACCACCTGACCAGAGAAAAGCGCCTAATTAACATGCGGAAGCATCAAGAGGAATCAGGAATGCTTTTGTTCCTTTCCTAAGAGAAAAACTTTGGTCAGGTCAAGAAATGGAACCGCAAAAAGATCATTGATGATGTAAAATTGCTGAAGAGGTTCTAACAGAGAGGTGCAGAAAATTTCTTACTTCACTGACGATTCCGGGGGGTTCTGAGAAGGGAGGCTGACCTGATGGTTCCATATTGCATTCTTCAAGGTGCCAGAGTCAACGCCTTTAATTATATCAAGCCGTTAAAGCACTAAATTACTTCTTTAACACTTGGAGGCCCGTTGTGTTTTAACAAGTCTCTGCACAATCCCATACAGCCTATAAAAATCAAAAATGGATGGCCAAAACTTTCATGATAATGTCAACCTCAACTTGTTGCCTCCAGCCCCCAGCTACCCAGATATTAACCGAATAGAATATTACGTATGTGGCGTCGTTTAGAGGGACTCCAATAATCATCCACACAATAATTTTGCGGCTCTCAAGTCAGCCGTTGTGTATGCAGTGACAAATGTTCCCAAAAATTATCTGATCATTACCTGCAGTCAGTTTTGAGAGGCTGTAGAGGCAAGTATTGCGGCTGGTTGTGGTTTCAATGAAAGATGTCATCCAGTGCGTATGTGGTCACCTTTACGAACCGCTAAAATATAAATAATCTCTATCTCGCGTGTCTAATCCTGTTTGAAAACAGTGATTGATTTGTTCTCAAATACCTGACGCAGCCTGTATATAAGTCATAATATACCTCCACTAGTAGAAAATAAACTTTTAACATTAAAATAAAAAAGGAGATCCAACACGGGCTACCCATGTTAAAAAGCTCGATATATTTTCCGCTGTACAGAACTTAGGTAAAAATCAATATTAATCGAAATTTCAAATAGATTTTTTCATATATTATTATATTTTCTTAGACTGCCCATCAAGTACGCCGAAAAGTATGTTTGGTAATTTATTATTAGTCATACGCCAGCGAATAATCTAAAAGGTTTTCTATATTTATAGCAATCATTATGATTTTAACTGTTTCAGCGTTAAAGCACATAGTTCGATTAGTTGTCTATCAAATTCGTGTTTTCTTTATTTGTTTGTTTATTGGTGAAGTTTTAATTTCGTTTAGAAATTTTAGTAATGGATACGAATAAAAGCTGAATGATTTACATCACTTTAATTTCATACAGATAAATTTCTGTAATGGGGTTGCACGTTACTTTTTGGGATAAATATTTAAAAAATTCACGGTTGAAAAATACTTTAAAAATCATAAAAATATCAGTAAATTGAGATGCAGTTTTCAAACAAATGACTTCTGAAAGTTAAAATTTTTCCTCTATTCGACGGTGTAAAAATTGAAATTGTGCAAAATTATTTATTAAAAAAGCGATAAAAACGAAATTGATTGAGCAGGTGGCTGTGAATTTAGATATGTTACTCACGAACCTGTTTATGTTTTATAATATAGATTTAGTTTTTCTTCGTCTATAATTTTTGTAAAGTACTCATACAACTTGATAACAATAACTTGTAACACCGGCAAGGTCACTACGTATTAACTCATTCACATTCAGATATGAGTTTTAAAATGCCTTTATTTAACACTAAATTGGGCAAGGGGATGATAGAGAGCCTTCCAGATTTTACCTAGGCTATGTGATGAATAAGAAAGATAAATTACTGTTCCAATAATTAAGAGATATTCAAACTACACAAATAGTCTTCGTTACTTCACGTCGATAGCCACTTCCTTAAACTAATAAGTCGCTTTCAGTTGCAAAGCTAAACGTTAGCGCAGTTTTCAATTTAATAAGACGGACAACCCGTGTTTGTCGAGAATACTTCATTAATTCAACGATAGCGCAAAAAAGTTTTGTCAAAAGCCAACGATGTTAATCCAGATTTCAATTCTACGGCAAGAGGCGGACACACTCACTGTAAGTCCTCCGATGCAATGTCTTGATCACTCCAAGAATAGGACACGAGCCAAAATCCGAAGACGCACACTTTCGCTTTGCTTTATATACTCTGCAGACTCATCGACGAGCCTAAGTTCCATAAAATAACAGTGAAAGAAAGTAACCGTAGACTACAAGATATTCAAATTCGCCTTGGAAAATTAGAGTAAAATAGAATAGAGAGGTCTCTGTTGCGCTACACTATTTAAATGTTTGACATCACGCTATCACTAAAAATACTAGAGACTCTTTATAAGCGCGTCGCTAACCCACTACAAATTTATAATATATATTCTAATTATTCCAGGATTAACGAAAATGCATAAGATTCTATAAATAAGATGCTAGTTTTCAGTATCATTTTGCATTTTCATGCTTAGGTTATACAGCACCTTCGACCGCTACTAAGATTTCGTAATAATCACAAAATAACTTGCAAAAAAAAATTAATCAAATTCAACTATTGTTACGATATCTTTACGGACGTCTAGGACGACGATAAGTTTTGATTTGTTTTACTCAATCCATATTTTACCATCGTTTCCTATACAGGGTGTCCGGTCTCAACGGTGTCCAATGGCTAATTCCTAAACCGTTAGACCATAGACATATAGTTCCAATTGCAAAAATGTTTTAAATCAGGTAAAGAAATATTTTAAAAGAAATTTGGGTCAATAAAAAGCATTTCTTTAAAAATTACGAAATTTAAATTTTTATACGGTCCCCCGGTCCTATAAGCTATATTTAGTAAAATTTTCCTTTTACACTGACAAGTAAGACAAAAAAAGTCCCATTCATATAACACTAAAATTGAGCGAGTTGTGAAATTTTAAAAATGCATGACTTATGCCACGTTTCTGCTCTGAAAACAACTGAGTTCAGCTTGGCTTTCAGGGATCACATACCTAGTGCTTAAAGTATTCGAAGATCTTATTTCATGTGTATCTGCGCTTTCAAAAAAAAATCATACAAGTATTACGATTAAGTTAACATTTTTAAGTTTCAGATTGCCTAAAACAACATATGTTTTATTTTGTCAGGATTTGAGACTGTTTCTTTTATGATTTCTCTTAACAAAAATTATGTTATTTTTATAAGTTTTTATGTTACTTCAACGATCGTATGTATGTTTATCCAGTTCAAAATTTGTATTCGAACTTTAACTCACTTTTAAATATCCGATCGAGATTACATTTTACATATTGGCGCAAATCCAATAACAATTTAATATTATTATGATTTTCGGTGGTTACCATTTATACTTATTTTACAGGATAACACAAAAAATTTCGGATAGATTACAGCAAAGAAGTTTAAGAAAAAAAATTAGATTAGATAATACAAGACTGCGATTGTTGGTTTTTGTAACTTTTATGTAATTTTTAGCACTGAATCCAAAAATTACATTAATTTTTAACCATCATGTCAGGATATTTCGCAAATCATAAATTGTCAAATTTAAAGAATAACAAAAATCGGATACTATAAAGTAGAGGAGATGGTTGTGTTTTTTAACTTTTGATAATTGATCTTTACGTACTTTTTAGCACTAAATCTGAAAATGACCTTCATTTTTAACCATCACGTTAGAATTTTTTTGCAAATCGTAAATGTGTAAGTTAAAATATAGCGAAAATCTCATACTATAAAACATATGTAAACCTTTTTTTGTTTTATTTTAGTTTATTTTATTCAATAATTTATTCGATATTTCTGCTTATCCTGGGATTCTTACAGCTAAATAGCTGAGTGGTCCGATGAGATGAGGGAGGAGATTCAATTTTAACTTTGAACTTTTTAACTTTGAAATTTGCGAAAAATCCTGATGTGATGGTTAAAAATGAAGGTCAATTTCAAATTCAGCGGTACAGAATACATAAGAATCGATTATCAAAAGCTAAAAAACATCACATAACCCAACTTTTGCAGGCTAGTGTAATCTAATAATAATTTAAAATACGTATCATTTTGTAAAGAATCGAGGCTGATAATTTAGCATAATTTTATTTAACAAAAATTCTGTTTTTCCTTTCTTCTTAAATGTTTATTACAAATTGTATATTTTGCATTAATATATCATAATGATTAAAGATTTCAAATTTATATTGCAATGTTAATTTTACTCTCAACCATTTTTTAATATATCTGACGAAATTATATTTCGACTGAATTTGTGAATGACCCCCAATTTGCAGCAAAAAATATGCTCCAACTTTAAACAGCTATCATTCGGTCAATTTTAATCGTAGAATAACGGATTTGTTTGTGTATTACTTGTCAGTGTAAAAGGAAAAATTTACTAAATATAACTGATAGGACCGGGGGACAGTATAAAAATTTAAATTTCGTAATTTTTTAAGAAATTTTTTATTGACCCAAATCGCTTTTAAAATATTTCTTTACCTGATTTTAAACGTTTTTGTAATTGGAACTATATGTCTATGACTAACGGTTTAGGAATTAGCCAGGACACCCTGTATATAGGACAGCTCAGATTAATCGAATTTTCACAAGTAATATAGCATTTTTACTCCTCTACCTAAATAAGCTATATGATTTAGCGGTACCATTGGTAATCTATTTAACTTAAATTTAAAAATTATTATTATTTTTTTTTTTTGAAGTTGGTAATTTTCAGTATTTTATCTAACTTATTTTAATTTCAATAACAGTGTGAAAAAAAAATGCCAAAATTATCTTAAAATTTAATCCTGATAAATTTATGTATTATTTCAAAGCAAAACTAAGCATTGCTACCTGCAAAAGGTATGTACAATTTATAATAGTTTATCGTTTTTCATATATACTGTAAAAAAGGCAAACATTTCTTAATCTACAAAAAACAATTATTTATATCTAGAGTCACAGGAAACTAATATAATTTCAAAATTTAAGGAAATGTTTATAAAAATAAAGTTCATTTTACTGTAACTGATTTTCAGAAACATTTTCGAGTAGTTTCTATAATGTGATTAATCAATTTTATGAAATCGGAATATCTTTTATTAGGATGCTATAAATTCCTAACTAAGTACTTTAAGCTGCGTGAATGAATTATCAGATGCAAGAGTAAAAAATAATATTATTTTCAAAATGTTACTATTGATGTTGTTAATTTATCATATTTTACGAGTTATAACTTTCCAACAGAGTGAAAAAGTGTCCAGGCCGGAAATTCAACCCAAATTTCTCGACCTGGACACCTTTTCACTCAGTTGGAAAACTCATATTATTTATCAATGATTATGTTAAAGCAATGTTATCGTATTTACCTGTCTAAAACATGCGTTTTGAATATGAAAATGTTTACTTTACAATTGACAGCATTAAAAAAACCTATATTCCGGGTTGAGAAAATTGATTAGTGTACTCATTGAAGACATTTCTCATTAATTGTTCTCATGTTATCATTGAGAAAATTGATAAATACTCGGGGATGTTTCTGAAAATCAATGACTGTAAAGAGAAACTTCGTTTCCACAAATGCTTCTTTAAATCAAAACAAGAAAGAAAAATTCATGCTTCAAGCATAGATTATGAAACATTTTTCAACACATTCAGAATAATGTAACAGAACTGTACATTTTAATAAATTAAAATATTATGTCTAATTTAACCATATGGAAACGCATAACACACTTGAAAACACAATTTCATCTGTTCCCATCTACAATCGGAAAATTATCCAAATTCTTTGAGCAGCCCTGTACAGGATATATAGATTTGTATCTATTAACTATATACATGCCAAAATTTAGTTCAGTTAAGAAATACATATATACTTTAGTTGAAATTTTTTTTTCAGCAATTTCCGCTAATAAGGAGAATGACAAGTGAATTCTTTTGAGCAGCTCTGTATATGAAGTATAGAATTTATGTTTAACCAGTAAAATGTAAAGAGATAGTTAAATTAAAATTGTTAAATTTAAAAGTGCAAGCCGAAATTGAAAACGCACTTCAAGCAATTAATACTCAAAGACAGTACTGTAATCGATTTCTTTTGTGAGTCCCTGTAAATGAACGACAAATGCTATGAATGCCTTATTCTATCGTAATAATCTTGTAGTGAAATATTCAGTTATTAATATCAGTTTCAATACATTTGAAATAACGTAATGTCATTAAAATACACTGCAAACGATTTTCCCCCTTATACCATAATGTAATGGAATTCTTTAGGGTGCCCCTGTAAATGAACTATTAATCCCACATACTTCATATACAATTCCAAACATTCCTAGGTGACCTTAAAAAACGTTTATCAATTGTATGAAAATCCGAGTATATTTACGGGAGTTGACAGACGGACAGACAAACCGATGAACCAACACTTTGCGGAATCATTGTTAACTCGGGTGAGGTAACTTTATATCTGCTTTCTTAGTCTCATTATATTGTCCTAGATTAAAAAGAAAGGTTCTTTTTTTTTTTTTTTTACAGTGTAAGTACAGTTTATAAAAAGTCCTTCCGGCCAGTGCCGGGAGGAAGAGGTAGCTTTCATAATCCTTATTTAAAAAAAGCCAACTTATATCATGCAAACACACGAAGCTCAATTTAGTGGAAACCGAATATAGGAGATTCAATACTAATTTTTATCAATATAATGAATGAGAATTTCGCGAAATTAGTCAGCTTTATCCAAGCTGCTTTTCTTTAAACTAACTTATATTTGGCTGGCAAATTCGGCAATTTCTTAAAGTGCCTGTCATTTTAAGACAACATGGTGGATGAGGCTAAGCAGTGAACTTGGTCGAGACCTTAGTAATTGCTGTGCACATGCTCACTCACATCGGAATCGGTTAATATATAGGAGTGCTGTCGCATGCAAAAAATCAGATTTTTCAAAATGTCACCCACAATAGAAATTGAAACTGCTATATCTGAGCCATTTTTTAAGGTAAAGACAAACAAAAAATGCTCCTGAATCCTTATATCAAGATCAAATACTTAAGAAAGAAACCTTTTTCAATTTCTAATTTTTTTGCACCTCACTTTAAATATATATATTTTTTTAATTTAATGGCCGCCATTTTGAAACAAGATGGCTGATGAATCTGGCCAGCGAACTTGGTCGAGGTGTTGATGTATACTATCCACATGCCTTCTTACATCGAAATAGGCGAATACGTGTGTTATCGCGTGACAAATACAAGATCGTTTCAAAATGTTAGCCATGCTAGAAATTCAAAGTGCTATAAATCAACCATTTTTTAAGATATCAACAAAAGAACAAATTTTCAGAAACAAAAACTGCTCCGGAATCTTTGTATCAAGGCCAAACACATAAAAAAAAATCTTTTTTCATTTTCCAATTTTTTAATACCTCATTTTGAATTTTAAATTTAATTTTTTTTAAATGGCAACCCTTTTGAAACAAGATGGCGAATGAAGCTGGCCAACGAACTCGGTCGAGACATTGGTATGTACTATGTACAGACCAAGTTACATCCAAATAGGTTCATAAATACGCCTGTTATCGCGTGACAAAAATCAGGTCGTTTTAAAATGTCAGCCACAAGAGAAATTCAAAATGCTATTACTCAGCCATTTTTTTTTTTATATATAGACGAAAGAAAAACTGTTCCTGAATCTTTGTATTAAGGTCCAACACATACAAAAAAAAATCTTTTTCATTTTCCAATTTTTTGGTATCTCATTTAAATTTTTTATTATTTAATTTTTTTAAATGGCCGCCATTTTGAAACAAGATGGCGGATGAAGCTGGCCAACGAACTCGGTCGAGATATTTGTATGTACTATGTACACACCAAGGTACATCCAAGTCGGTTCATAAATACGCCTGTTATTACGTGAGAAAAATCAGGACGTTTCAAAATGTCAGCCACGCTAGAAATTCAAAATGCTATAACTCAGCCATTTCTTAAGATATAGACGAAACAAAAACTGCTCCCGAATCTTTTTATCAAGGTCAAACACATAAGTAGAAAATATTTTTTCAATTTTCAATTTTTGGTACCACAATTCAAATTTAAATTTTTCTTAAAAATTTAAATGGCCGCCATTTTTAAACAAGATGGCGGGTGAAGCTGGCCAACGAACCCGGTCGAGACATTGGTATGTACTATGCATAAACGAAGTTACATCCAAATCGGTTCATAAATACACCTTTTATCGCGTGACAAAATTCAGGACGTTTCAAAATGTCAGCCACGCTAGAACTTCAAAACGCTATAACTCAGCCATTTTTTAAGATATAGACGAAACAAAAACTGCTCCGAAATCTTTGTATAAAGGTCAAATACATAAGAAAAAAATATTTTTCCATTTTCAATTTTTTGGTACCACATTTCAAATTTTAAATTTTTAAAAAAATTTTAAATGGCCGCCATTTTGAAACAAAATGGCGGATGAAGCTGGCCAACAAACTCGGTCGAGAGATTCGTATGTACTATGTACACACCGAATTACATCCAAATCGGTTCATAAATACGCCTTTTATCGCGTGACAAAATTCAGGACGTTTCAAAATGTCAGCCACGCTAGAAATTCAAAATGCTATAACTCAGCCATTTTTTAAGATATAGACGAAACAAAAACTGCTCCGGAATCTTTGTATAAAGGTCAAATACATAAGAAAAAAATATTTTTCCATTTTCAATTTTTTGGTACCACATTTCAAATTTTAAATTTTTAAAAAAATTTTAAATGGCCGCCATTTTGAAACAAAATGGCGGATGAAGCTGGCCAACAAACTCGGTCGAGAGATTCGTATGTACTATGTACACACCGAATTACATCCAAATCGGTTCATAAATACGCCTTTTATCGCGTGACAAAATTCAGGACGTTTCAAAATGTCAGCCACGCTAGAAATTCAAAATGCTATAACTCAGCCATTTTTTAAGATATAGACGAAACAAAAACTGCTCCGGAATCTTTGTATAAAGGTCAAATACATAAGAAAAAAACATTTTTCCCTTTTTAATTTTTTGGTACCACATTTCAAGTTTTAAATTTTTTTTTAAATTTTAAATGGCCGCCATTTTGAAACAAAACGGCGGATGAAGCTGGCCAACGAACTCGGTCGAGACATTGGTATGTACTATGTACACACCGAATTACATCGAAATCGGTTCATAATTACGGGAGTTACAGTGTGACATAGGTCAGATATATATATATATATATATATATATATATATATATATATATATATATATATATATATATATATATATATATCAATTTTGGGCTGTTTAATAGCCTCTGCTTATTAACCAGGAGAAGACCCTTTAATTGCCTTCGAGTAGGACTTAAAGGAATCGACTGGGAGCGGAGACTTAATGTCCAATCCGCACCTTCCACCGGTACAGCCTGTTAGTACCCTTGCCTAGTGCATGGGGAACGAACGCGGATGGGCTTCCTCCAACCCGCTTGGCCAGCGTGGAGGAATTTGGCCACCTACCCCCCTTATTTTACCATGAATTCGCAAAGAAAATAACAGAAGAAACAAGAAGATTGATGAAGAAACGCAGAGAATTTAAAATGAAGAAAAACGATCCTAAATCAAGAGCTGAATATGCTGAATTATGTAAAACGGTAAGAAAATGTGTTACAGAAGATATCAGAAAATTTAACTCTGATCTTGTCAAGAAAATTCTAGAAGATAACAAAAGTTTAAAATCAGCTAGGCGAAAACTTTGTGTTGGAAGAAAAGGTATTTTTGCACTAAAGAGGGCAGATGGAACAATCACCAAAATCAATAAAGAAATAGTACACATTGTCGAAAAATTCTATAACGATTTATATAAATGTGAAGATCAGAGGGAAATCAACTTATGTGATCCACGAGAAAACTTAACAGAAACCGATGCCATAATCCCAGTGATGACAGACGAAGTTTTACAAGCCATTAAATTTATGAAAAAAGGTAAATGCCCCGGAGAAGATGGAATTACAATCGACCTTATCAAAGAAGCAGGAGAAGAATTTGCAAAAATGCTATCCTTACTGTTTTCCAAATGTCTCCAGAAGTCAGATGTACCAGAAGATTGGAATAATGCTGTGATGGTGCTACTTTACAAGAAAGGAGAGAAGGAAAACATTAAAAACTACCGTCCAATCAGCTTACTGTCAGTGATTTATAAAATTTTCACCAAAGTTTTAACGACAAGACTTGAATCAGCTCTGGACTCAGCACAACCTAGAGAACAAGCAGGATTCCGAAGTGGATTCAGCACAATGGATCATATCCAAACGGTAAGGGAACTCATAGAAAAACATAAGGAATATAATTTACCTCTTTGCCTTGCCTTTATTGATTATGAAAAAGCATTTGATTCGGTCTACACATCAGCAGTAGTAGAATCTCTGGAGGACATTGGTATAGACAAACCTTACATCAATATTATAAAGAAGATTTACAAGAAAGCAACAGCAACCATCCGCTTGGACAAAGGAAAAGCAAAGATCAAGCTTGGAAGAGGGGTAAGACAAGGAGACACCATTTCGCCTAAGCTTTTTACTGCTGTCTTAGAAAATATTTTCAAGAAGCTGGATTGGGAAAACAAAGGGATTAGAATAAATGGGGAATATTTAAGTCATCTCCGATTCGCTGACGACATTTTAATTTTCAGTAACAGTCCTGAAGAATTGGAAAATATGCTAAAAGATTTGGCAGAAGCTAGCATTAATGTGGGATTAAAAATAAACTTGGAAAAGACTAAGGTGATGTTCAATTCATTTGCATCAAAAAAGAAAATCGTCTACAACAACACTGAAATTAAAGAAGTGCAAAGTTATGTGTACCTTGGGCAAGAAATATCATCTGATAATAGTATCATGAATGAAATCAATAGAAGAATAAGAAATGGATGGAGTGCTTTTGGAAAGAACAATATTATTCTGAAGAGTAGTATGCCCCTGTGTTTGAAAAGAAAGGTATTTAACCAATGTGTTTTGCCTGTCCTAACTTATGGAGCAGAAACATGGACGCTAACAAAACGGATGGTACAAAGATTACAAACAACACAGAGAAGTATGGAAAGATGTATGCTAGGTATAACTAGAAGAGACAGAAAAAGAATAACCTGGATAAGAAGTCAGACGAAAGTTTTTGACATCATTGAAAGAATTAAACGGCTAAAATGGAAATGGGCTGGGCACATAGCAAGAAGACAAGACAATAGATGGAGCACAAACACCCTACAGTGGTATCCCAGAGATGTAAAACGGCCAAGAAGACGACCTCAAGTAAGATGGAGTGATGAAATCAGAAAAGTAGCCGGTGTAAATTGGGTGACTAAAGCGCTAGACAGGAAACATTGGAAAAATCTGGGGGAGACCTACATCCAGCAGTGGATTGAAAACGGTTGATGATGATGATGATGATATATCAATTTTGAACGGAGGGTGGTTTCGGGGTCTGGGGGTCATGATCGATGAAAATATACCAAAATTTTTTGAAATCGCTTTCCTCCGAACGGCTGCAATAGGTAGCTTTTTTGTAAAGAAAGCTACCTAAAAGTAAACCAATAACGATTGAATATAAATTTTTGAATTACATAAATATTTGTTGTCTTACAGCCTAACTGTAGTAGCATTTTTTCGCATATATAATGTTTCTTGACATGTTTATTCACGGTTGGATAACTTAGATTAAAGCAATAAGGGTGGTCGAAATTTATTATGATATTACATAAGTTGTTTTCCGAAGGTATGTGAACCTTAATCAGTATAATTGATAAAAAGTATGGTGAATCAAAAGTAAATAAAAGAAGAACGAAAAATCATGCGTTCAGCATCAAACGCTTTCCAACTCTAACACAATATTGTAGCAAAACTTCGGTGAAAATTGATATCTAAATAAACAATTTCGAAAGCGCTTAACACATTTTGAAACCTAATTTCTGCTATTTCCATCAATAGTAGAAAAAATATCCAAATTTTTTTGTGCAGTCCCTTTTACGATCTGTAGATTTGTATGATAATAATGTTAATATGTACATAATATGTTAAAATTTATTTAAATTAAGCGCATAGCACATTTGAAATTCCCTATTGAGCAATTTCCGTAAATAAACTTAAATGCACTTCAGAGCTTTTGTACATACCTGTATATGATTAAAAGAATATATGCATAACAAATAACATACAAGAAAAGTTAGATTTAAAAATGTACATCGCAACTGAAATCGCACTTCCAGCAATTATTGATCATAGGCTTCAATAGTTCAATTATTCTTCGTTTTCTTCTGCAGCTAAAATTGTTTTGTGTGTTCCTATAAATGAACGATAAATTTTATGTACAGCATATTCTACAGCAAGCGTCTTATAATACACCTCAGTGATATATATAAATTTAAATGTACTTAAATAGTGTGATATTAAAATAAAACCCAGAAGATTTTTCGCCATAGACCCTAATCTAATCTAATGTAATGCCTTTGAACATCCCTGTAAATGAATGGTAAATGTTACACACTTTATTTTCAATACTAAATCTGCGGTAGTGAAATACAATAACGTATATCAAATTCATGGCAACATGACTACATTTACGCGACTTAGAGCATGGTCAGACGGACAGACAAACCGAATTCATAAACACTTTTCAACTATGTTGGAACGTGTTAAAAGCCAGCGTATAATTTATCATTTAAGAAACAAAAATCAAAATTATGATAACATTTCTAAACTTTGTTAAATATAGGGAATCAGAATTATATTTAGACCCAATTAAAGAGATTTGAGAAGAATCTTGTTGAAGTGGAGGGACAGAACAAGCAGAATTCGATACAATTTTCTTAAAACCCCTTCAAGTTTTGAAAAGATACATTCGTAGAATTCATATGTATGATTATTTAAGAAATTAAAAATCTATGCAGTTCATTTATTGGCGCACTGAATAATAAATCAAGCATTGTGCTGGATTATAGATATGTCTGAGATAGAGGAATATTGTGGGTATATTAATGATTGCTTGTTGCATGGTTGCATAGTGTAATATTACAAATCATATTCAGTAGTCTTTATAAAGTATACGTTACAACATTATTGAAAAAATGATTTGAAAAAACGGTTGAAAAAATATGGAAATGTTTTAAAATGAAATTATAACGTAATACGCCCATTTTAACAATACTTTATTTCAAACATTTATTTTATTTACTTTATAGTATTCCGGCAATTAGTTCAATTATGATAGACAAAAGGGATATAATATATTATTCAGTTTCCAGTTTTTTTTAAACATTGGTAATTATCTAAAACTAAAAATAGATGAAACAATGCTTTAAATTTAAATAAAATTCCAATTTCGAATTAATTTTCTCTATTAATATTTTTCTTTTATTTTAATTCTAAATATATAAACATTAGGAGAACATATATATTTCATTGAAGGTCCCCAGAGTATATATTATATTCATTTCGTAATTATTTAAATGAATCAGGAATCATGTTACAAAATTATATGAAAAATCAATAATTAGACCTCTTATGAGTTTCGAATAGTTACTCTGATGTTGCATAATAATTTTATTAAATGTCACTTATTATTACTTTTAAACCTCCGTGCCTTTGAAACTTTCTCATAATTTATGGCGAAAATGAGAAGCTGTCAAAGTATACTTGAGTGTTTCTATGTGCATTGAAACATCATTTAAATATCATAATGATAAATTCATAATTAATTAAATCATACTAAACTGATTACACGAAGGGAAATGATTTGTTTTTAGCAGAATGCCTTCTTGAATTGATTGCAGTAAACTGCCATCTGTTGTGAGTATTTAGGAAAATTATTTAGTACGTAACTGATTTATTTTTGTTACGAAAAATTTACTTTAAACACGTCAATGGTGAAAATATAATATTATTTGGATCTTTAAAACAAATTTTGCAACTTTACCGTTCGTGATAAGAAGTACGAATTATTGTTTATTTGTTGAAAGGAGTTTGACAGATAAACCATTCTCCTAGATATGTACAAAAAGATGTGACAAAATTTTTATTAAAAAAAGTGATTGCTATTTTAAATATTTTATAATGGAATTGTGGTGCGGAATAACCGAATAATACATGTAAACAATTAAATAATAAAAATGTTATTTTTTTCATATAAATAATGTTATGCATAGCTTACAAATTATGAGCATGGTTTGCCACAGTCAGAGTCTGAACTACTTACTGGTACCATAAAATTGATATGGTTATTTTTTCATGATGCATTATATATTTTCTGTTCGGCGGTTTATAAAGCCAATCGCAAGTAAAATTTCAAAAGGTAACGTTGTTTATTTTATAATTAACAACTTTCATCTGATATTGAGTCCAGACCGTGCAGAAAACTTATAGCTTTTAAATAGCTGAACAGATAAAAAATAAAAACTCTCAATGTGAAGGTAAAGTTGGTAGTTATTTAAAACATAGCAATACATGGGCTGTGTTATCTATGTAAAATACTAATTTATTTTTTCTAATAACTGGAAAAAATTAAAAGCGCAAAGTCGATATCGCGCGTTCCGTGGTCAAGATAAAAATAGGTAGTGATTACGAGTATAAGATAGTGAAATTAAATATTATGACATGTAGTATTTATTACGCAAAACTTAAGGAACAACATTATGAAACTCAATCTAATAGAGAGCAACAAATAATTTACGAAAAATACGTCAAGTCTCTGTATAACAAGATCAGGAACGTAGATTCTACATAATAAAAAAACGCAATTTTAATGAAATGTTTCTCATGATTTGGTAAAATACTGGCATGGTGTTAAATAAGTGCAAAGCAATATAAACCCCTTTCTTTACTATTAATTTTATATTCAAATTTAAATTCCGTATTTTTAAGGGAGCACAGGACCTTCAATTTTTCAAAAAAAAAAAAAAAAAAACAGTTTTCGGATTTTGTTTTATTCTAAATACTTGAAAGTTTCTTAACAATATTCAAAAAACCCCATTCAAAAATCTGCATTATTTCTTGAGTTCTAATCATTTACAGACGGTGAGTACAATTGAAAGTTCTTTGGTACTGAAAATTTAAAACGCGTTTTCTCAGATTAGTAAATTTGGAGTTTGCGCGAACTGTTACTTTCAAAATATATAAGCTACAGCTTTAAAAAATTAAGAAAATACGCGTTTCTTTATAGTCTTCATGCTAAAACCAAAAAAATTCACACATTTTGGTTATTTATTTTTTTGCACTTGAAAAACTTGAAAAGAATTATGAAAATTATGTTTTTTTTTAATTCTCAAATTAAATTTTAAACAAAACTTTTTGTACATATTTTGGTTTTAATTTAGCAGTAGGTGTGTTACGATTCAATCTTGGTGAAAAATTGTTTACAATATGCATAATTTGGAGTTTTATCATGCGCGCAGCACTTAAAGATTTTAATTCACGCATTAGTGAGATGATTTTTTTAATTTAAAATTTAATATTAATTTTCTGTGTATAACATTTATTTTTATGAATAATATGGCTAGGAATATATACTTTAGGCATAAAGGGATAAAAGATCTTAATTGCATATTATTTGTGTTTTTGTACTTTGAAAAAGGGGATGTTTTTGATCGTTTTGAAAATCTCAAAGGTCCTGTGCTCCCTTAAGAAATGTTTTTAATGACCCAAATTGCTTTTAAAATATTTCTTTACCTCATTTAAACATTTTTGTAATTGGAACTATATGTCTAGGACTAATGGTTTAGGAATTAGCCATTGGACACCGTTGAGAGTGGATACCCAGTATAAGTGTTATTTTAATAAATTTTTAGGTTTGTGCTGAGGTCAATACGTTGACAAATATATGTCGAAAATTTCAAGTAAATCGACCAATTATTTTTTGAGTTACATTCTCCAGCACGAAAAAATTTACGTTTTGAGAAAAGCGGGTCTAAAGTTTTTTGAGATGCAAAGTTGTGTTTAGAGAAATGTGTCTTTACCAAAGTCTGCTATTTCAAGGCCGTAAAGTAAGCCCTTTTCTTCAAGAAAAGCATCCATCTGTGCTCTTTTTTTCCTTATTTCGGGCAGTCCCAGCCGTTTTTACTTTCTTCTATCTTCAATAGAAGAAAGTATTGTAATCGAAATGTTTTTCGACTTCCGGTTTTCGACGGATTTACACGTTTTAGGGGTCAGAGATCACAAAAACATGTTTATACGAATTTCTGTCTGTCCGAGTGTCCGTATGTCCATGTGTCGCCATTGTATCATCAAAAATTGTTTGAAGTTATGCATAGAATTGAACCAATTTTTTTAAAGTTTTTGGCTATGACAAGCAGGTCCTCTATTAATTTGGAAACAATCCACCTTTAGGGGGCGCTGTAATATCAATTTTTGTGCATTTTGAATATTGTACCATCTAAAAGTGTATGAAGTTATGCATAGAATTGAACCAAATTTTTTGTGTATGTTTTATGCCA
Organism: Maratus speciosus; assembly: GCA_963932465.1. Lineage (NCBI taxonomy): Eukaryota > Metazoa > Arthropoda > Arachnida > Araneae > Salticidae > Maratus > Maratus speciosus. Next base: position 243,363,083 of record OZ010788.1, on the reverse strand, counting down.
TGACAAGAAGGTCCTCCCTGAATATGGAGAAATTCCGCCAGAAGGGGGCGCTATAATAGCGATTTTCGTGCAATTTTTAATATTGTACCATCAAAAAGTGTATGAAGTTATGCTTAATTCTAAAAATACTAATAAAACTAATTATAATGAAATATTTACATGAGATAGAAGAAAGTTTTGGGATTGGCACATCCAATTAGTTGACATATGCATTGCTCGTTGACCTAGTCTCTGTATTCGATTCTGATCTTGATTATCAGCAAACCTTTTGCATTCGGGACTTTTGCATTTGGTCGTTCATAACTCTAAGTATTATGTGCATGTACCCATCGTTAAACATATCTCCGGCTAGCGATGCAGCAATTTCTACAATTTTCCAACCACAGTCAAAATGCTTCGCAGCGAAGCGCCACATAATGACAAAAACGACGGTTGCAATCGCTGTTATTCAAATTCTTCTTTTTATTTAACAAAAGGGCCGTCTATTATTCAAATAGCAAACTAGAATTTTGCTATTTGATTTACTTATTTGGCTAAAAATATCGTGTCCTGCACTCAGCGCTTATCAAGAACGTTACTGTAATGGCTTCTGAAAGACCTTTAGAATTTTTTGTTGGCTTAAAACTTTAAAGATACATTATCCAGATAATAAATAAATTTTTAAGGCAATAAAAAAATGCCTATCTCTTGGCTGAAGCCACCAATGCTCTACCTGGGTAGATTTGAAATAGAGTAATAGTGGGTAATTTTGAAATAAAGTTCCGGTTCGTGGATTTTTCCATTTCGAGCCCTGGGCTTAACAATATGACTCCAGAGTGAAATTTGCGATATACACTTCCACATTATGAATGATTTTTATATTATTCCATTCTATTGTCCTCCAGTCAATCCCCGAGACCGAATCAGTACCTATCTATGTCACTTTGACAGTTGAGGATCGATATGGACAATTTTGGCGATCCTTGTTATAAATTATTTGTAAGCAAAAACAGAAAACAACTTCCTCCTACGCTTGATTTCCGCTGATTACATTATTGTGAAAGAATCTGCAATAATTAGCATAGGTATGCCGTCGAATAGACCTAATTGGTGTCATTATACAGGGTATCCCCCTGTTGTGGTTCTCCAGTCGGTAATTATAAGACTGTTAGTTTTGAAGGCATTACTTCCAATTCCAAAATGTTTCCAATATTTTCTCTATCATATTAAAGTCATTTACTTCGAAAAAGTTTGCAAGATTTAAGAAAGTTAAATTTTTGAATCTAGCTATAAGTCATATTTAGGAAAACTGCCTAGACGCTGAAACAAATAAAGAATAACTGGAAAAGGAATTCTGCTTTTTCAGAATTTAGTGCCGCCCCCGAGGGAAAAAAATATATACATATAAATATAGATAGTACAAAATACATTTCTATAGCTATGTTCAGTTATGTTTAGCAATTTCTACAGCTACAATTTGATGCTATTTCCTTTGTAAGACATAAAATACACTCTTTTATTTTATATAAAGTGACGTCATTTGCATCCGCTGAAGAATTCCACATTTACGATCCGGTCTTAAATAATATTTATAGAAAGGTATGCACACACATTAATAAAATTGCATTATTTCAGCTTTTTTGATAGGAATTAAGTAAATGCGAAGGACAAAATGTCACACTTGTATACTTTAAAATACATTTTTATAGCAGACAATATTCTTCGCATAACACGTATTTTAATTACAAATTTTTTTTCAGTTTTTATGAGAAAATGGCAACAAAAAGATATAGTAATCTACTATTTTGATTTTACTTTCTACCATGGAGCTATGAAAGTTGACGCAGGTGGAGGGTAGGAACAGCTTCAAATGACATCATTTATTTCTATTCATTTCCTTTCACAGTTCCATGCTTTCTGCGTAAATGGAGTACGTCAGTTATCACCATTACAGAAATGGCTTTAAGAAATGCAAATAATAATAATAATAATAATAATAATAATAATAATATCTCAAAAATAAATTGAGATACAGTTTTCAAACAAATTGTATTTAAAAATACTTTTTTTCTAACACAACATTGTAAAAATTGAAAATGTGCGATGTTTAAAAATTAAAAAAATTGCAGTAGATATTATCAGTATTGAACCGTACAATGATACATCTACTTCGCTTTACGGCTGTCTTATGTAAAAGAACATTATTTTTAGGGACGGCAATTTAATTTTTTCCCGAAAGAAATAGCATATCGGGGGCTAATAATTTCATTCTTATAACAATAAAATCTTATCGAATTATAATAATTTCAATTTTGTGAAATTTCAATGTAAAAAAACACTTTTAAAATCGTACTGTAAGCATGCATTCAGTGTTTTTAACTAAATATACTCAAATATGTGGGGTTTTTAATACATCTATTATCCAAACTGTTAGATTCTGTTCAATTTTGAATTCTTTAATTTGACCATCGAAGTTACGTCTGCTTTCTTTTGAATAAATAAATAAATGCTACCGAATTACAAGAAACATTTTACTCAAGAAAAACTTAACCAAGTCAAGAATCCCTAATCGGAGAAAAATATATTACAAATATAGGATTCTTTTCCTTCTTAGGATGCAGAGAAAAACGGCACGACGCGGCGTACATAATGGAAAATCGCTCGACAAAGAAAAAGTAAAATTGGTTCAATGCTGCATTTTATAATTGAAAGTACATTTTCAACTTTATTTTTGAAAATACAACTGCATTTAAAATATTTGACAAAAAATTCATAAAATGGCATATTTACAAATAAAGGAAAAACAAAAGCAATAAAGTATGCTTTTAAAAACTTTTCAAACGTTTTGAATGCAATAGCAAAATAATGTCTGAATATTAAAAATTAAGATTTCACCATTATTTTTATCACTCACGCCACCATAACGGAAATTAAGATGTTGAAAATGTAACCATTTGGGGAAAGTTATAAAAGACAATTCCCTCCCCCCCCCCACCCCTCAAGAAATTTGATCTTTAAAAATGTATCACTCATCATAGTCTCAATTTTTCTGCCAGAAATTGAACAAAAACCAAAATATCTTGCCTTTGGTTTATAGAAATAGAAACAGTATCATTAAATAAACAGTTTAAGCTGCACAGAAATTAATGATATCTCCTAAAGCCTTGCTCTCGCAAAACCTGAAATTGTACACACGACACAATTGTAATTCTTATGGCTACACATTTATGTAATACTTTTGGCTAATTTAAAAAATATACAGGATGTCCATAATTAAACGACTCTACTTTAATGTTGTCGTACAAAACTATTTTTCATAACGTTTTGAAATTTTGGGAAAGACATAATAAAGGGATGGGAATTTGTTTAAGCTAAAAAAAATATAAATAAAAATCGTTCAAATTTCGCCACCAGAGGGCACTTTTTAATAAATTACACATTCAGCATTAAGATAGTTTAGAAATTCTATTTACAGGATGTTCATAATTAATCGACCCTATTTTAAAATTGTCTACAGACGAAACTATTGTTCAGAATGTTGTGAAATTTTTTGGAGGACATAATAAAAATACGACAATTTGTTTGAGTGAAAAAAGAAATGGGAGGCCGTTTTTTAACGAATTACACATTTAATTTACATTTACTATAGTGTAACAAATTTTGTTATAACCAAACATGTTCTGTATGACTTTCATCATTTTCAGATACAGCCTGGTATCGTAAGATATCATGTTACACAATTGACCACAGTGTGTTCTGAGAAATGCTAGGAACATGTTGTGAAATGCTGTCTTTAAAATAAGGTTAAGTTAATAAATAAAATTTCTAAACTATCGCAATGCTAAATGTGTAATTCATTAAAAATCGTCCTCTGCTGGCGAAAGTTGAACTATTTTTATTTATATATATATTTTTTAGCTTAAACAAACTCTCATCACTTTATTATGTCTTTCACAAACTTTCACAACTTTACGAACAATAGTTTTTGTCTGTAGATAACTTTAAAGTAGGGTCGTTTAATTATGAACACTCTGAATATGAGAATAAAACTGTATAAATAACTTCTCAGATGTACTCAACAAAATCAAAAGAAGTCTAGCTTTCCCTCAAAGAAAACTGGAAGCACTTGGCACAAAGTGCGTCAAAAGTTCGTTGCAATTAAAAACGAGCAAATGAATATAATTCTAAGCATTACCTATAGAAGACACTCAGCCGAAATAGGAATAAATATATGCAATTAAACTAATAGTAAAATTCCATGAAATGTAAGAATATCAGGACAACTCCAGGCGACTGCAGTATTCTCTGAGTTGAAATGGGGCATTTTTCTGTCATGAGCACCCAGAAAAAAGAATTGATTAAAACCACAAAGCATGTGTTGCTGAACACATTCTTGTTGATGTTAGCCAAATTTTCGTTTGAAGTAAGAAATTTGTTTTGTGGCGAAAACAAAAGAAAAGTTATTGTTAACACTTTTACAAAATTTCAACAAAATTCATTGCAAAAGTTACAGATTATTTTGTAATATATCTAAAATTTGTACCTAATTTGATCTACGTGACTTTTAGACATATGCTAATTTAACACGTTCGCTTGCCATCAACTAGAATAGAAGTGATTGGTAAACGAGTTTCCTTGACAGCTACGAGATAACTCGTTATTGATCTCCTTATGGGAGATTCTCAAAAGGTGGGATCATTAAACGTTAACTATATGTAATTTTTAAAATTTTCAAATTTAAGGCCAAATTTTTTAATAGTATAGTATTTTGTCTATAAATATAATATATAAATATTTTAATAGTATGTGTACAAAATTATACACAAACATTAAAAGACAGCAACTATTCTGGAAAATTAATGATTAAAGCATTTAATTAGCAGTTGTGTACGTTACAAATTTTGGACATTTGCAGATTTTGGACGTTGCTCTTAGTATTTAAAAAATTCTTAAGACTAAGAATGTAGTAAATGTGTCTGTATACACATATATATGTATAATTAACTTTTTGTTATGCAGAATTAATAATAATAAAATCAAATGCTTTGTTACGTACGTTACTTTCGGACATAACAAAATACAGAAAAATGCTTTATAGAAAAGTCCTTCTATCTTCAAAAAAGCAATAAATCAGCCTGCCATCTCTTAACGAAATTATCAAAAAATCATCCGTTTCCTTTATGCATTCGTTGTTTACCATTAGAACAACCTGGAAAAAAGTTAAAACTCTTTTTCTTGGTGGTACATTGGAGCAGTTAACGTTATGAATGTCCGAAATGGGCCTCTTTAGCATAAAATAATAAAATTTAAAGGTATTTATACAAAGCTTTTACAATAAATTATGTCATTTTCTATCTCTGAATAGAATTAAAAACTCAGTGTAAAAAAAAAATAAAGTCAATGATAATTAAAGTTATGTTTGAAAGGCTTAAAGTTATGACTTGTGTCCAGTGCCCACCTTTTGAGAATCGCCCTTATCTAAATCACCGATTACGAGTATTGCCATAGAAAATACATGCAATGCTTAGGCGTTTGACAGACAAAAAGAGACTATATTATGTACTTGGTGTACTGAAATGTATCATTTATTTCTCAAAACTGAGATATAGTAACTAAATGAATGCAAAATAATATCTATTCACAATATATTTTGAAGAATACAACAAATAAAAGTTATTTTTTATATTATGTTGAAATTTCAATAAGTATATTAGTTATATAGTAAAAATATTACAGTGAAACCCCGATTTAAAGTTATTCAGGGACCATGCCGAAGTGACGCTATATGCGGGAAAACGTTAAATCGAGGTAAAACAAAACAGTACACTGAGCATGAAGTAAAGATCAATTTAGGTAATACACCTTTTCTTTCTTTCTTTAGAATGGTTTAGACATAAGTTTTCTAAAGTACACTTTTTAAAGAAAACCGTTATTTTACTTTACGCCTTATTTTTAACATTGCAAATTGCATTTTCAACGTAAATGATTTGTTTTACAGATTTACTTTTGGCCTTCACAATTTAAAATGAACGCTTTCGTTGTATTTGAAGTTTGAATGCATTCCGTCGCAGAATGAATTCCATGTTCCTCATCATCATTTTCATCATTATCTGAGCTATCTGATTCTGAGTCTAAGTCGGGCCGCATACTGAGGCGATTCAACAACATGAAGCGCCTTTTAGGAGAAGAAACAGGTTAAAGCAGAAAATAAAATAGCTTCCTTTTGATGTCATATTTTTACTGGTTACAGCAAACGAAAATTCTCTAAGGGATACTATCAGTTCCGTTCTACTATAGAAAGAAATTTCCAATCAGATAGAATGGGATCAGCGGAATTTTGCGAATATGCCTAGATGGAAGAGAAGAGGGATTTCAAATTGTACTTATAGTTTATAAGAAATGACAAAAAATCAGAGAGATACTGAGTTTTAGACGGAAGAAAGTCTGTTCTTTTATCAAAATTTCTATTTTAGGACGATTTCCCTGAGGGTTTTTTTTCGCTAGAAAAAAGTTAATGCGGGAAATATTTCAAAATGATAATGTTAAATCTGGGATTTTTTAACATTTCAAATATAGGAAATTAATTGCGGGACAAGTGAAAAATGACGGTATATGCGGGAAATCGTTAAATACGGGTTACGTTAAATCGAAGTTTCGCTGTATATATATATACAGGGAGGTTATAATTAAAGTTACCCGTTTTTGAAATATGCAGAGTCCGTTCTGGTAAACATACACTGACGAAAAAAAAAATTCCAACACCAAGAAAGACTTGTGTTAGATAAACGAAATTTGGTAGGCGTGTTTATACATCTGAAAGATGACATTGATTCATATTTCGCGCTTCGCGCATAAGTGTGGCGCTAGTAGCGCCACACAAAACTTGCAGATCGGGTTTGCTTTAAATGCGTGTTGTAAAGTTCGTGAGCGTTATTTATCCTCGAAATGTGACTTACTGAGTTGACTTTAGCCAAGAATGCCTTTAAGAATACGAAGAAGCCATTATTAACAGCTCACCGAGTTGTAACGAGGTCACATAATAGGGCTACGAGAAGATGGATTCTCTTTCAACGAAATTGCTGAAAGACTTGGCCGGAATGTATCCACTGTGCATGATTGTTGTGAACAGCGGTCAAGGGATGGTACTGCTTCAAGAAGACAAGGTTTCGGGCGGCTACGTGGAACTACTGAGAGAGAAGACTGCCGTATTCGGCCTAAGAAATTCGAGCTGCAGTTGGTGCCACAGTAACACAACGAATTGTTAGAAATCGGTTACTTCAAGGACAGCTCCAAGCTGGGCGCTCTGTAGCGTACATTCCACTGACTCCAAGCCATTGCCGTTTGCGACGCCATTCGTGTCAAGCCAGAGTTCATTGGAGGACGGAGTGGAGATCTGTTGTGTTTCTTTTTCATCAGAAAACACAACAGATCTCCACTCCGTTAAAAAAAAAAAAAAAAAAAAAAAAAAAAAAAAAAAAATATTAATAAATGTTTTCTTCATTCCATTAAACCCTATCATACGTAATTAATTCAATGATATCCCATAATAGGTAATGATTCTATGTTGCCATGGTAATTACGTTCTATTTAAGATGGGATCATATTGTTTTTGTATTGCTCAATTTAATATAGATAATCGTAATAAATTTTGTATTCATGCATTTTCGCATAAGGGTGCAACAGCTATTGCTTCAAGATCTGAATATTTATAAAACTAGTTACAGTACGAACACATTTTATTTGCGACGTTTGACGTAGGGGAGACTAGGTCACATGCGAACAGTTCACATAAATATAGCTTTTTCTCATAACTGGATTAATTTCTATGAACAAAAACTACTCAATATAGTAAACAGAGCTTTTTTTTTACACAATTTTTTTAATCACCTTTATAGTTTGTTTTACTGTTTTTAAGAGTTTTATAAATTCCAAAAATTGTTCACATGTTCTCCACCGCTGGAATAGTTATGAATGCAGGTGGGGCACATGTGAACACGAGGGAAAAATATCCTTTGATATGCTTTTTATTATGTTATTCAATTGCGTTATAATCATTAGTTATATTATTTGTTAAATTCATCATAAAGATATATATATATATATATATATATATATATATATATACTTATCTAGTTTCTAGATGATATGTTTAAGCAAAAGATTACAAAATGAAAACAAGTAGATTTGAGGAGGAAGGAGGCTTAGAGAACCGATTAAATATTATTGGTAATAAAATAAAACAATAAAGAAGTAAATTTGAAAAAAGATTAAAGCTTTTAAATTTTGCTTTGGGATTTTGGTTTTGGGGAGATTTTAAGGAGGGAGCATTTAGATAATGTTTATTTGAAATCTGCCGCCGAAATACGAAAGATTCTCACTCCTGTATTTGCCTTACTTACGTCTAAATTAATGATACAGAATGGTTTTTTCATGATTTAAAAAAAAATCTCGATTATAAGCCCCCTTTTCCCCACAATTTAACTTCTTTTGCTTTTGAAAGAGAAGGGGGGGGGGTGCTTGCATTCCGGAATTTACGGTAGTTATCACTTTAAAAATTTTACTTTCTTAAAATATTACTGGTATTTATCTCTATTCAAAGCATCATATGCATAGCTATGTCAGAGATGGAAGTAAACCATCATTGCAAGTTTGGAACAAATGAAATAGGGGAAAAAAATCAAAGTTGTAGCGTAATACTTTTTCTATTAACAATCCATAAAACATATTGTTATAAACCGTTTAGTAAAATAATACATAAATTTATTTAAAACATTAAATTTATTTAAATTACAAATAAGCTTAAACGAGTTTCATAAAAATAGCAAATAAAGCCTGTGTGCAACAATATTAAAAAGCAGAAAACCAACGTTTAAAAATGCACAAATAATACATGAAAAGCAACAAATGTATATAATGTATTTTCATGTATTATTTGTTGCTTTTCATGCATTATTTGTGCATTTTTAAACATTGGTTTTCTGCTTTTTAAACTTACTTTATGTACTAGCTTACAAATTTGTTTGTAGAAGTTTCAATAGAAAATCAACTTTGTAAGACGGAATTGTCTTCAATTTCAGGAAAATCATAGATATTGGAGCTGACATTATTTCTCATGAAATTAACTGAAAGGAACAAAATCCCAGAACGATTATTGGGGCACTTATGAACTGTTCATATCTGCTCCAACTAGTCTGTTCACAAGTAGCCCACATGGCTGCTAGAGTTAAATTGATAAATAATTAACATTTCTCAATTTTAGAAGAAAAAACTTTATCAAAAATTCCTATTCTATTATATGTTAAGACATTAAAATTAAAAAAAAGTGAATAAATAAATATAGTTATTCGCTTATGAAGTTGGAACTGAGATTTTACTTTTGAGTTACTTTTGATCTATAAACAGTGTTTTGGCTATTGAAGACAAACAAAATGTCAAAGAGCTTTAAAAAATTTTTACCATATGCCTACAGGTGCTTTCTTGCATCTTTGGTACTTTTTCTCAAATAAAAAAACACATAATAACTAGTAAAAAAATGCGACGTTCTCATCTGCCTCATGTTCACATGTTCCTCAGTCTCCCCTACAATTTCTGACTTGTTTAATTAGTATGCGTATGTGTCTGAATTTGTTCATATAATTCAAAAGATTTGACAATTTATTAATGGAATTAAAAACTGCCATTGCTTTACGATATTCAAAACGCGTCTTTTCGCTTTAGTGCCGGAAAATGCTGAAAATTTATAAAATTCAATGTGTCATAAATTGGTAGGTTTTGGTCATACGTGATTTTTTATTTGCATAGAAAATGTTTTACTAAATAAAACTTACACAGGAATCGGTATCGGAATTACTAAATAAAAGTTTATTAACTTTTACACAAATGCTTTCTTAACGTTTAATATAACAGAGAACAAACAACGTTTGAAGCATTCCTTCAAGCTGGAAATATCTCTTTAAAATGGACGGTCCAAAAATTAGCTGTTGGGCATCAACAACAAGCACATCGTTTATAGTATGGGCATTAATACCATCGAAACAGTTTAATTACTTAGAACATCTACAACATACGGAAGCAATTCAATAACTGAAGTAGAAAAAATATTTATTTAATTAATAATAATAGTAATAAAAAATATATTCATTTTTCTCTATTTTTTATGCGCAGTATTCAAAACAAATTTATAACTGAATCATGAAAGTTACACATGTTTTTGAATTTCACAGTCAAAATCAATGTAGAGCCATGTTTTATCTTTATTGCAACCAAAAATTGCAAAAATTATGAAATAGCCGTCGTTAAAATTAAAAAAAAACTAGAAGTTAACTTATCATTTCGCTTCATCTAAAAAGGACAAAAAAACTTTTTTTAAACTAAAATAATTTTAAAACTATTTTTCTTTTACCCTCTCACAATTTTAGCTAAGAAAAAACCTTAGAATTTGCCCAAAACACTATTTCGGGATTTTCAGAAGTTAAGCCCATTTTTTTAGCATGGACCAATCATTACGCAATGCACTGCATAGACATTATATGAGTTAGGGCTTGCAAAACATCTCACTGGAAATACAGGGTGTCCCAAAAGTCTTCGTACAACTTCAAAAATTGATCACAAATAATAATAATAACAATAGTCCTACAGCAAAAATAATTACAATAGTAATATATAGACAATAGAATACATAGAGTATCTACTATCTTAGTATACTTCTACATGAGATCCTTTCGTTGCACGTGACGTTTTCATGCGATGAATAATTACAACTGCAAATTCGAAGCAATTCGCATAATCATCAATTTGTGACACCTGCACAATCTGAATTTTGTAGGCTGAAAGTTGTAATCGTTTATGAAGCACTCTGTGTGTTGCGATTTTTGACATAATAAGCTATTGCGATGATTTTCGAATTGATTTTACAGGGCTCCTAGAAAAAGTTTCACGTACTCGTTCCGCACTTGTTGAACTGCTTCATCGCATGGAAACGTCGCGTGCTACGAAAAGATCTCATGTATATTAAGATCGTAGAAAAAAAACTTTTTGAGTTACTCTATGTATTGTTGTAATTATTTTTGCTATAGTCCTATTATTATTTTTTGTAATAAATTTTTGAAGTTGTATGGAGACTTTTGGGAATCCCTGTAAAACTATTTATTGATAAACGTTGACAACCTGATGTTACGTATTTAATAAATGTATACTAAATTACCGCTTTGTATTACTTTAATTTTCTACAATTTGTTTTTACTATTATTAAAGCTGTTATACATTTAATACATACAAATTAAATTGCAGTTTTCAACATGATTGATAATTGTCAACGATAATCAAGATTGGAGATTGACAACAATATTTGGTGTTATATCTTCCTGGCACGGATAATACATAAGTACCAGTTTTTTATTATATCTGAATAAATAATAAATTCTAAATAAATCACTATAATGAAAATATTTTTCATAATTTCCTCGAGTTGTCCATATACTAAAACTATCATAATACCAATTCTACATTGCATAATCTTTACCATAACTGTTGTACTGAATTTCTTAATTCCTAATATTCTTGAATTATCACTATAGTATGTAAACCCACAGTATTTGTTTCACATAACATAATCTATTGTATTACTTATTGTTAATTCATTTTAAACTATTAATTGTTCTTGTAGTATAAGGCTTTAGGTGAAGTATCCAAAGTGTGAAATTATTTCGTATGGAAATACAGTAGAACCTCTTTTATCCGAAATTCTTTTAAACGAAACTCTCGATTAACCGAAAGCCATTTTTTGAAGCCTTTTTTTTACTGTCGCATTCCTTGTGTGCAAAATCCATTTTGAAAACTTTTTTTTTTTTACTATAATATTCCTTGTGTGCAAGCGATCCTTTCCGAACTACGAATACGTACATATATTTTCTATCCCCTTTCTTAGAGTTCCTTTCAATTTAACTTGAGCTCTCGTAAGCTACGGAGTGGGACAAGAAAAAAAACGAACAAATTAGCAATTCTGAAGCTTTTGAATGTTTTGCAAAAGGTTTGGCATGGCTGGAGCAGCAGAAAGACTGTGATACTGGTGAACTAATAACATTAAAAAACTCCGTGATGGAGCTTCAAAACAAATGCAATCGAAACTGCGACAAAAAAACATTGATTCAATTCCTTGTGATATGTGTAAAAGGTATTTAATTTCAAAATTAAAATTCAAGTAATTTATTCTTGTCTCTATTTTGCTATTGCTTTATTTTTGTTAAGCACTTGTTACCATAATCCGAAATATTGCATATATTTCTCCTTAATCTTAAAATGGAAGCATACTCGATTATCCGAAAATTTCGATTTTCCGAAAGACGCTCGGTCCCAATTACTTCGGATAATCGAGGTTCTACTGTATATGATACGGACTCTAGTGCGATGTATCAATAGTCCCAGGTAGATAGCAACAGTTGTGATCAATAATATATTTATTCAAATTAAACAATTCATAGATAATGGAAATTACAATACATACATACATACTTTATTTTACACTAGAATTATGCTGGGAGATAGAAAAATTGCAATAACAAATCGAGGTGGGTATGGAGTACAAAAACTTATATAGAGCAACGAGTGTCAGAAAGATGTGTGTAAAATTACCGCGAAGTTTTATCATGGATGAGTTCAGTTAATTGCCAAATGGTTATTGCTATATTACCTGGTTCTTTTGTAAAGAGCATCGAAAGTTTTAAAATGCATTCATTGCCTGTCTAAACCATATTGACGCGCTGATGATTGATAACTTAAGGTCGACAAAAATGTGGTTGTAACTTAAAGAATTTCTTTATTGATGTGATTGAGACAAAACTACAAGGGATGCGACCGAATAATGCAATGCAGTGGAAATTTTGTCGCCTAAGTTGGAGTATTGTGTAAATAGATCTTTCAGTTGGAAGATAAATTATTAAGTTAGATGTTTTGGGAACAAATTAATCAGTGGCTTTTGATGGTTGAAGAAGATATGTGAAAACTTTAGGAATAAATTAGGGGATCTGCCTTTTGTTAGTGATTATGACTAAAGAAGGACTCGACATATGATTTTTAACCATTGAGAGATAACTTAAATTTTTTTTCTTTTCTTAACGGGAAGTTTCAATGCAGCGATTAATTTTCAACTGAAAGAAAATTAAAATTTGTTCTATACGATGTGTTGAGTACGGGAAATAATTTCTTTTATTATTCTTTCTTCAAAGGCAGGTTATATGGAATTAAATTGCTTGGGTTTATATGAAACAAAATTGTGTTAAATAGTGAATATAATTTAAAAGGGGATTGTATTTAAGAGAAACATTGAGGATTTAAAATAAACTCAAAAGGAAAAATTTTGAGAAATTGAATTAAAAGAATGGGGAACAATTAATGTATAATACTTGATATAATACTTGAACATTTCCGTTTTATAAATATAAGCTGTAAATAATATTTAACTGTTAAAGCTACCGGTAATTTAAATTACATTCTATGCAACCAAATGTAAATTCAACTTAAAAATCTGACTTTTGAATAATTCAGCAGCTCTAAGTGCATTTTGATATGTTGGTGTTGAAAAATACATCTGCATATTCATTGTACCGGGATGATGGATTTCACACTTGACCACACGTTATACGAAGCATTGTTTTGTAAATTTAATTACAAATCTTCTCACTCTAATAAGTCGTGCCTGAAAAGATTCAGAATAAATACGAAAAGTTGTTAGAAAAGTTATTTGCTCAGTCTTAAAGCTGTGTATGCCTGAAATTTACTGAACTGAAGGAACAGAGAAAATGGATTCTTGAAACAAAAGAACGTTCTCATATTGAAAACTAATTAAAATGCAGAAAATTAAACATTAATATTTTTATTTTTCTTGTGTTTACACAAATGTGATGCTCAATTCATAGTAGTTACTATTAGAAGTAGCCCAAAATGCTCTGTGAAAAGAAACGCGTGTTTCTAATATTTTTAAGAAAGCTTTTGAAATGAGTAACTATGTAAATACGTGTAGCAATTTACACAGTTTTTTTCCAGTCACTTTTGTAAGTTTATTGGCAGTTTCAAAATTTGAAAAATTCTTAAAAAAAATTCACGATCGAAAAAGGTTCAAAATGTTTTTATGTAACTCAAAAATTTCTCTAATTATTTTTTACTATCCTGCATTAATTCCTAGAAAACTGTAATGCATTCTATTAACCGATATAAATAAATATTTTAAATTTAGTAACTAACAGGATTTCACATTTTTCTATGAGCAATCTTTTTATTAATTTATTTTGTAATTAAGTGTCAACATAACATGAATTCTGTTTCATGGCCATTACATTAATCGATTAAAATTTTAACTTTGCTACAAAGGAAAAATCATTTATCTTGACAAAAGTATAGTAATGGGAATCTTTCGAGATAAAATATTTCGTTAAAATTGCACAGCTAAATATTGTCTTCGCTAGTAGTAAATAAACATGTATGCACATGCTGAAGGTAAAATTCGAAAAGTACAGAGTAATTTGGTTCACGTATATTTTATTAACTTGATTTGGAAGCATGGAAAGTGTTGTTCCACGGTGATTGGATGTAGATGGTAGTCACTTACATGCCTTCTCGTGATACTATATCATTTGATACGGAGGAGGGTGGATCCAAAGATCGTTACATTATCTTCGTTTATTTCTAAAGGTCTGGGCAAAAAGCCATGGTTATATCGAGGTTCTACAGTTTTCAAGAAAAGTGTAAAAGCAAAAATAACGTATACCATTTAGTCTACGAAGAAAAACGTCATTAGAAATATGAACATCGGTATTTATACAGGATATTTCAGATACAAAGTGTTTGGAAATTGCTATAAGAAGTAATAGAAAAACTACAACAAGCATTTTTGCATAGCAAGCAAGAGTCCTAATCTACTCACAAATTAATAGAGTCTAATTCCAATAGGAACTGAGACATTTATTCATAACTTTAAAGATAGTGAATATAGTGTCAACAATTTTACCTGGCTTTAAGTACAATGCTATTATATTACGTAAAATGCTAAAAGTAGAGAGTAATTTTGAATCAGCTAAACGTATGTTTTATCAACCTAATTCGGAAGCATGGAATGTATTGTTCGGCGGTGCTTGGATGTAGATGCTGGTCATTTCCATACCTTCTCGGCATACTATAACATTTCATACAGAGGAGGCTGGAGCCACAGATCGTTACATTATCTTGATTTATTTCTAAAGTTCTAGAGAAAAATCCATGGTTATATTGGAGACAAATGACAAACATATTTCAGATTAAATAAATGGATATTGGCCTTGATTTCCCAAGCACAAATGGTTGTTTTATCATACTCTATAATCTCTTACTATTATATTTCATACAAAGGAGGGTAATATCAAAATCTTTACATTATCTTCATTTATTGCAAATTTCTGAATAAAAATCTGTGGTTCTATTGCAGTGAGACACCCTATATTTTAGACTGAATAAATTAATAGAGACCTTGATTTCCTATACACAAATGTTTGTTGTAATGTGCTCTGAAACCGCTTACTGTTATATTTCATTCAAAGGAGGATGAATCCAAAAGTCATTTAATTATCTTCATTATTTCTAAAATTGCGAAGAAATACTCTATATTTTAGACTGAATAAATGGATATTGGGCTTGGTTTCTTAAACATATAAGGTTGAACCTTAACGTTTGTAACCTTGGTACTGGGACAACTGCATAAATCATTGTTATATGAATAGGGGCTCAAAATAACCATTGTATATATGGAACCGTACTCCTATGCGAATGCGTTCTAGATTTTAAAAAAGGGTGATCCAACAGATACATGGTCACAGATTTAAAAACGAATATAGTCGAAAAATTATAATTCTGTATCTACTGATTGAATTTTGAACTATTCAGAAACAATTTGCAACTAACAAATGCGTTTGCGCACAATTATTCTATTGCCACCCGCTGTATAAATTAGGTTTTAAAAGAAGCTTATTTTTTTGTTTACTGAATATGACGACTTTTGCCCTTATCACGGAAGCAATGTATTGTATATGTGTGGTTTTATTCTCTGGGATATGACTGTTGTTCTGTAGAATTTACGAGAATTTAACGTAATAAACTGTTTCTTACTATGTAAAGTAATAACAATTAAAGTGAATAGGAAAATGGATATAGGTCTCGACATGTCTTTAAAAAATATTGAACAGACCTGGACAGAAAAGTATCTCACCAGACTATTTCGTCACCTATTTGTTGCAGACAGATACGAAAGGTACCTTTCGAATAGGAATTAAGCAAATTTCCGAATATCCGTTTTTTATATGCGAATTTTTTAAATATGGGTTATCTACATGTTAAAATTTTAACTTAACTTGATCTTTCAAATGGTAGCACTCACTTCTTATACTACATTTAATGTTCTTGAATTAATGCAACCCCTAAGAAGTTTTATTTTATATGCCTTTTGTTAAATAGTTATAGCGTTAGATAAGGTCAAATTTTGAGGATGCTAATTTTAAATCTACGTTACAAGCTTTACTTATATAATTCCAAAAAAATCATCCCACTGAAATATTTTTAATAAGATACAATGAATTGACTCAAACATATTCCAAGAATGTTTTCGATTAAAAAACATATTTTTAATTACACAAAATATTGACAAATTCATATTAAAAATATTATGAATTGGAAACCAACATTAATTATCTATAAAACGAACCACAGTCGTCTAAACATGGGTGTGTAATATTACAGCTCATTCCAATAGTTATTTTCAAGGTATACACAGCCGGTAAAACTCGTCTTTATATACTAAATTATTCCTCATTTTTAAACAAATAATTTTCGTACTCTTAGAAAATATTCTTTTTCCATTAACTTTTCCCGAAAATCTGAAAAGAAGAAAAAATTCCGTGTATTATTTGCACACATGCGTTTTGGCAGGGTGTAATGTCTGACAAAAAAAGTACCGAAGCCTTAATATTCTGCGGTACTAACAACTGTAGCGTTCGTCCTCCCTCTCACCCCTATCTCTCTAATCTGTATATTTATATTTGGTATATTATTTTCAAAATTTAAAGCATTTTTTTTTTCTTTAGCAAAATAAAAAAATTAAATGTATCTATCAGCGCATACTTAGCTGTCAACTATTCCACTTTTCAGTTATCATCCCTTCCGAATAGTAATCTTTGCCGAATTGTAATATTAATTACGATTTTTTATTAATTCTATGATTAAATATGCTAAGGATTATGATTCGGAAACAGTGTTAACACAAAAAAGGGATATTACGCAGCTATGTATTTTTATGAAAAAATGAATGAAATTTACTGAAATTCATTTTATATGCTGAAGAAATGGACAATATTTTTCAATTTGCTATAAAAGTGGCATATCTTAAACTATAATCGATTACTTCCGAATAACAATCTTTTGTGATAAGCAAAGCTTAATTTTCGGCGGAGCCCAGCTCCAGTACTTTACTGTTTTTAGTAAATTTATAAATATTGGTTGTAATTCTACTGAGCTCAGTGTAATAGCGCTTCAGAAAAACTGAAGCACAAATTACACTTCCCTTTTTTTATCAAAATATTTATATGTGACGTAATGTGTCACACATATAGGAGATGGATATAAAACGGACTGAATATTTATATCAGTATTTGAGCTTAGACTAACTCAAGTTCAATGTGCCTTACATTCAAAACTTTATTTATTCATGTATAAAGAAAATAAAAAGTTTTCTTCCTTCAAAATTACGTATTACATTCTATTGTAAATCATTTTAATGCTATTTTCATCAGCACTAGGGGGATCTGCCCCCTACGAGCTACGCTCGTCAACCCCCCTTCAGACACCGCAGACTCTAAAAGTACGCTAATTTGATCGGCTTTAAAAAGATTTCGGAAGATTGAATTATAATTTAAAAAACAGTGGCGATCTCCCTATAAACGGATTTCTATTCATTTCTCTTTGACTGGGGAATTTTAAGGCCAAATCCGCTGCGGTACTACTTGATTAACCCGTCGACCAATTTCGCCAAAGCACTCGCCAAATTATACAAATTGACATCATTTTTATTTTAAATAACGAAAGAACAAATAAATTAGTGCAATATTAATAAAAATAGAAATAAAACGTTGAAATAAAAATAACTTGATGACGTAGACACGTGTAACTTGCTTAAAGTCAAGTTAATGTGACATTTACGATCAACCATTATTGGCATTTAATCTTATAGTTTGGCGAATGATAGATTTTTGGTCGACGAGATAACTAAGTAGTACCAAAATTACATATGTCATTCGCTGTTTTCGTCTTTGATTAAGTAAAATAAGTTAAATATTTCAAAATAAGCTAATATAAAAGGAATTAAGTAAACAGAATATTTGTCTCCCGGTATTTTTTAACAAAGCGAAAAGAAAGTTCTTGTAAATGAGACGTTTTAAATTAATCGTTTTTAATCTGACGTAATTTTGACCAAACTATTCTTTAACTTTTTAATATTCACGTGAAAATACTTGTGTTAGAAATGAAATATTATTTGCGCTTTCCTAACAAAAATAGTTGAAAAGTATCCTCTCAAAATATCAAATAAATGTCTAGCGCAATTTCTAAATTTAATCTGTTTTGCAATATTATTTTGTGTTCATTTTATTTAATAACTGTAATGTGACGTAAATATGACGTAATTTCTCCTATTTAAGACTTCTAACGCATGTTAATAAATTTATTATTTTACAAAATCCTTTCTCTCTTAAAATTCACGTGTAATTATAGTTTTTATGACGTAATTTTTAATAAGTTCCTGCTTTTTGTACATAATTATTTAATTATAATTCCAAATGTCTTTTTCTGTTTATAATAGTCACGTGTAAATAAATTTTTAATTTATTTACACGTATAAATATATATATATATATATATATTTTGAAGCAAACATTATTGTTTCCGCTTTTTATACAGTTGGCAACAGTTTAAATTAATATTACTTTCTAAAATCTGTCAAAAATATCTCTAGAAATGCTGGAAATTTGAATTTAAAATATAAATAAAACCTCAAAAAATTAGTCAAATTTAAAAAGAAATATAGTCTGCACACCGGGAACTTCAAACGTATAAAATGATCTAAAAATGATTAAATTCTCATAAATAGTTTTTGCTCCTATAAAACTTTTTTAGTGGAACGATTTTGTCCAACTTTAGCATTAAATATCTCTTAAAATAATTCTTCGATTTGAAAACTGTCTGCATCAGCGTGTTTATCAAACATTTCTGTATAATACTACCGATTTTCATATTTTTGTATGCATTATTTTTCTTAATATTAACGAAGAAAGACCTCCGGTCACAAAAAAATCAAAACCGGCGGCGGTGACAGCGGTAGTTACTTTTTTTAGAATAGAGAGATTAATGTAAAACAGAAATCGTGTTTTTCTATCCTAGTGATATTTTCAAATTTATGCCTGTCATTGATGGCGGCGACGTTGACACAGTTATCGGAAAAATTCGATGCTTTTATAGAAAAGGGGGAAGCACTGCTCGGTTGCTTTCTATCTGAATATAAATACATGGTATAGTTATATCTACTTACAAATGAAAGTGAATTCGTAAATGTGCAGAGCAGAGCCTTAATATGGGCAGGATTCATGATACAGAATAAATAGAAAAAAACACTAACGTTATTTTTATACTCGTACGCAATAGAAGACCAAAAAACTCAAGCTAATCTTCGTTGGCTAAAAATAGAAAATATTCTTTCCAGGTTAGATATCTAAATAAATAAATAACAACGAATTAAAAATTATCCTACTGTCACAGAAGAAAATCGAACTGAAAGCAGATTCACTGTTCAGTCTCTTGAGTGGCGCCGTATCAATACGTCGCCGACATAAGTTTGTAAATATAACTAGAATTGAAAAACACGATTTCTGTTTTCCCTCCATTCTGATCAAAGTAATATTTATTTATTTATTGCCTAAGTGGGACAGAATCACCAGACCTCAAGGGTCCGATGTAGACTCTAAATCAAAGTAATATTAAAAGAATTTGAAATAGAATGAAATATGTAATTTTGAAGGAGGATTTTTTTTATACATAAATAAATAAAGTTTTGAATGTAAGGCAGATTGAGCTTGAGTTAGTCCAAGCCCAAAAACTGACATAAAAATTCAGTCCGTTTTATCTCCATCTCCTATATGTTCGACACATTACGTCACATATAAATATTTTAAAATTGGCGACGAATCACATCCTTTGAACGATTTGGCGTTGATTTGAATAACTCCAAGGTAACATTTTTTTCAAATGTTATGCCATTCTTCCATCAATACTTCCTACATCTCCATTTTAGAAGAAAATGAAGTTAGCATAATTTATTTTCCAAACTATCCCACACGTGTTAAATGGTGTTTAAATCTGGAGACTGAGCAGGAGTTTTAATAAAATTTGGACAGTTGTATAGCAACCAAAGTCATATATTGCAGTATGTTTAGCATCATTATCTAGGTAAAAATCGTAAGTTTGCCTATGACCCAATTTATCTGCACTTTGTTACAACATTTCTTTAGGGATATCAGTGTATCAGTACTGGGTCATGGTACCTTGTATTACAACTAAATTTCCGACACCCAAAGCTCTCATACATCCCCATAGCAGCACTCTACCACCACCATGCTTTAACGTGGACACCACAATCTTTTCCTAGAGTTGTGTATTTGGCTTTCTATATACTAAAATTTCGCTATTACATCCAAAAAGATTTAACTTCGATTCGTCCACAAATAAAACATCCATCCAAAAATGTAGAAGCTTGTTAACATGCGCTTTAGAAAACTTTACTCTAGCCAGCCTGTTTTTCTTGGAGGTATATGGCTTCTTCTGGGTAGGTCTTGCATAAAAATTGTATTACTTCAAAGAGTCTCGAATTGTTGGAGTAGTAACACTAACGTTCATGTAGTCTGATGCAATTTTTGCTAACTTGTGCACATTGACTCGAGGATCTTTTTTAACTTCTCGCACAATCCATCTTTCATCAGTCTCAGACAGTTTCTTTGGGTGACCACTTCTACACTTTTTTTTCACCGTTCCATCATATTTAAACTTTCTAATTACATAGTGGATAGTTGTTCTAGGTTTTTACACAATTTTTCATCACTTTTTCGCCCCATTTTTGTCAAATTCTTAAACAAAATGCATCAAACAAACACAAATTTATTTTGTCAAACTACGTGCATGTAATTTACAAAACTTTTATGGCTGAATTGTGGCAAAAAACCCAGAATTTCCAACAATATTACCGTTGTCGAATGCCTTTTTGATCTCGTAATTTTGGGTGTTAACGGATTAATTGCTTTTTTTCATTATTTCTTAAATTTCTTAAGATAATATTGGTTGGAATAAAAAACAGCTGTTGCTAGCTAATGCACATAAAATGGAATTTAGATATTTTTCTCATTTTTTTTTTTTTTATATACAAGACAACCCAATGGAAATTTCATTCAAGTCGAATATTTATTTTGATCATTGTAAAACTCAATAATATATTTTCTATCACTTACTCCATATTTTAATAGAAATACATTTAATTTTCTGATTAAATTCTGGACACCTAGCATCATAATGGGATATGTAAGTTCCATCTCTTCCATATAGAATTAATAATAAAATGAATATATTCAGTATTAAACGGTATGAAATGTGCTTTATGTGTAAAACTATCGAAAGAAAAAATATCTCATTTATTTAAAAAAATATTTTTTCCCTGTGATCGATGTCTTCTATTAATGTGGACTTAAGAAAAACAATTAAACTCTTCTATAAGGTACACACTTGTAATCAGTGTCTGTTTGTTTAACAATGATTAGTTTTTCTTTACGGCCATTTATTGGGACTACGATCTTCTACTTCTACTATACAGGGTGTCCGGCCTGAACGGTGTCCAATGGCTAATTCCTAAACCGTTAGTCATAGACATATAGTTCCAATTACAAAAATGTTTTAAATCAGGTAAAGAAATATTTGAAAACGATTTGGATCAATAAAAACATTTCTTAAAAAATTACGAAATTTAAATTTTTATACGGTCCCCAGGTCCTATAAGTTATATTTAGCAAAATTTTCCTTTTACACTGACAAGTAATACAAAAAAAATCCCGTTGTTCTACGATTAAAATTGACCGAGTAATACCTGTTTAAAGTTGGAGCATCTTTTTTGCTGCAAATTGGGGGTCATTCACAAATTTAGTCGAAATATAATTTCGTCAGATATATTAAAAAATGGTTGAGAGTAAAATTAACATTGCAATATAAATTTGAAATCTTTAGTCCTTCTGACATATTAATGCAAAATATACAATTTGTAATACACATTTAAGAAGAAAGAAAAAAGCAGAATTTTTGTTAAATAAAATGATGCTAAATTAACAGCCTCAATTCTTTACAAAATGATACGTATTTTAAAATAATATTAGATTACACTAGTCTGAAAAAGTTGAGTTATTTCATGTTTTTTATCTTTTGATAATTGATTCTTATGTCTCGCTGAATCCGGAATTGACCTTCATTTTTAGCCATCACATCAAGATTTTTCGCAAATTGTAAATTTCAAAGTTAAAATTTAATCTCCTCCCCCATCTCATCACACCACCCAGCTGTAAGAATCCCAAAATAAGCAAAAATATCGAATAAATTATTGAATAAAATAAAATAAAAAAAAGTTTTACATATGTTTTATAGTATGAGATTTTCGCTATATTTTAACTTACACATCTGCAAAAAAAATTCTAACGTGATGGTTAAAAATGAAAGTTATTTTCAGATTTAGTGCTAAAAAGTACGTAAAAATCAATTATCAAAAGTTAAAAAGTTAAAAAGTACAACCATCACCTCTACTTTATAGTATTCGATTTTTGTTATCCTTTAAATTCGACAATTTATGATTTGCGAAATATCCTGACATGATGGTTAAAAATTAAGGCAATTTTCGGATTCAGTGCTAAAAAATACATAAAAGTTTAAAAACCCAACAATCTCCATCTTGTATTATCTAATCTAAAACTTTTTCATAAACTACTTGGCGGTAATCTATACGAAATTTTTTGTGTTATCCTATAAAATAAATATAAATGGTAACCACCGAAAATCATAATAATATTAGATTGTTATCGGATTTGCGCCAGTATGTAAAATGTAATCTCGTTCGGATATTTGAAAGTGGGTTAAAGTTCGAATACAAATTTTGAACTGGAAAAACATACATAAGATCGTTGAAGTAACATAAAAACTTATAAAAAAAAACATAATTTTATTAAAAGAAATCATAAAAGAAACAGTCTCAAATCCTGACAAAATAAAACATATGTTATTTCAGCCAATCTGAACCTTAATAAATGTTAACTTAATCGTAATACTACGTTTTTTTTTTTTTTTTTTTTTTTCAAAGCGCAAATACACATGAAATGAGATCTTCGAATACTTTAAGCACTTGGAATATGACCCCTCAAAGCCAAGCCGAACTCATTTATTTTCAGAGTAGAAAAGTGGCATAAGTCATGCATTTTTAAAGTTTCATAACTCGCACAATTTTAGTGTTATATGAATGGGACTTTTTTTTATCTTATACTTGTCAGTGTAATAGGAAAATTTTACTAAATATAACTTATAGGACCGGGGGACCGTATAAAAATTTAAATTTCGTAATTTTTTAAGAAATGTTTTTATTGACACAAATCGCTTTTAAAATATTTCTTTATCTGATTTAAAGCATTTTTCTAATTGGAACTATATGTCTATGACTAACGGTTTAGGAATTAGATATTGGACACCGTTGAGACCGGACACCCTGTATATAAAGCAGCAAATGGAATTTCGTTCCAGCTGCTTATAACTTGAGCGCTGCTGAATAGATTTTGATAGGAATTTCACAGTTGGATAATTTTTCAAGACAGGTTTTAATATATAACACATCGTTCTACGTTCTTTAATTATAGAGCTATGGAGGAAAGTTCTTTAATCAGGTAAACACGGTAATAAATTATTTGTCTTTTAAATGGATTTCGATGGGACTTTCACTGTTAGTCAGATAATTTTTTGGAAAGGTTTTACTATATTGCATATCAGCCCACGTTGCTTAGTTATACAATTATGGAGAAAGGTTCTATATTCAGTTAAACACCATTATGAAAAAAAAAACCTTTTTAAAAAGTTCTACTTTGAGGATTTTATCAGACTTGCATTGTTTATAAGATAATTTTTAGGGATGGTTTTAACAACTTTCCGAATCATTCTACATTGTTTAGTTATAGAATTTATGAGGGAATAGTCTATGTGAACCTGATTATGAAAGAATAGCCTTTTTGTAAGGTTCTACTGTATGATTTCCGTTAGTTTGTTTCTTTGTATTGTTAATTAGATATTTTTTCATGAATAGATTTAGTATATTGCATATTGGCCTGTCATTCTTTGCCAAATCCTACTGTATATGATCAACTAAAAGATTTAGTCCTTAACAACTGAAATTTTATCTGCACGTTATATAAAAGCGCAATGTCGTTCTTATCATTTTCAGCAATGCGGAAAGGCATTCCAGGCAAATATACATATTGCTTTAGAAACCCAACGTTAAGTTCAACAATATATTTCGTTTGATTCACTTGAAGAAGCTTGAAGCTTGCTTGTCTATAATAAAAATCGAATTCTAATTAAAACGAAGTGTAACGTCTTTAAAACACACTGCTAACAAATTATTTCCATAGCCATAATGTAAAGGAATTGTTTTGTATGTCGTTGTAAGCGAATGACAAATGCTATGCACTTCAATTTTACTGGCAGAATGTTGAATAAACCTCAATAATTCGTATAAATTTCCCTATGTTTTAAATATTTTAACTGTATTAAAATGGTTAACCTGCCCACAACTACTCATCTCTGTACGTACTATTGGAGTTGTTTAAAAGTGCGTATTTATCCCATTGTTGTTTTTTGTTTATTATTTCGGATAATTGTATTATTATTTCTAATTGTTTGTAGTTGTTCCACGTGGTTATTAAGGCTTAATAATGAAACCATGGAACTTTCATATATGCATTATTTATTAAGTATTCATTATTTAATCGTTTTTGTTATATATTAATTTTTATTAATTATTCATTGCTTCTTATTATTTTCATTATTTATTTGCTTAAAAACAGCGCATTATTATACCAACTTACCCTACTAAAATGATATTTTTATAAAACAGCACGAAAGTGCAGCTAAGAAAAACTCAAGATGAGTTTTTGTTAACTACATTCAGTCCTTTATTCACAAATTATTTTTTGCTTTTCCTATAATCAATTTCTACTTTATGAAATTTGACCACAATTTCCATTATGATTACGAGCATTTTAATCTAAAATTATGATAAAATTTTAAAGTGCAATTTAAAGGCAATTGTCTTTTTTTCCCAAATTTTCAAAGTCAATTTATTAAAAGTATTACCTAAAACATGATCAAATGAAACATAGTACATGTATTAACAACACATACAAAATGATAGACATTACGGTAATCTTAAACGATAGACATAATAACTGATAGTCTTAGTATGTATTAAATTTAAATGATACTCATAAAGAATAATAATCTTTATTATAAAATTCAATAAACCACATATTGTAACACTAGAAACAAAACGGATTAAATCAATTTTTAATGCTAATGGGAAAAAAATTAAATAAACAACTCGTTTAGATTTTAATGGGACGGAATAGATTTATTATTACATCTTCAGTTAATTTAAATTTTACTCACTATTTCAATAAATATTTTTAATAAGGATCGACTACTTCAAAATATTCTTAACTGAATTGACGTGAATTTACTTTTACTAAAGTGTTTCGCCTTCATCTAGATTTCCAGTTAATTGTTTTAACAATAATTAGTTTTTTAATAGGATCATTTGTTGGGATTATTGTCATACTTAATAATTTCGGGGAAAAATGAAATGCCATTACTTGTTTTATTTATTTCCCGTCTGCATCATATCACGCTTGAAGGCACCGAGTAATTGTGCGCGTGTTCGCTTGATAGTTCCAGCATATTGAATTAATATTTAAGCCATAAGGAAAAAAAGGAATTTTTAAGACACTGGAATGGTTATTTGATGCAAAGAAAAACGTCCAGTTACATTTATTTAAAATTATTGTATGAGCTATGAGTATTGCATGGAGTATTTATGCAATCATACTATAACTAACCAAAATTATTTACCCTAGAAAAATTCATGTGATGAAATGTGAAAATGTTACTTTAAATATTTTATAATTAGAATATCTCAAAACTGCTCTATTAGCATGGAGCTTTGTCAGTATTATTATGATTATTTTATAAACAGGCCAATCATAATTTTGTTCATTTTTTTTTTAGCATATGATTTTTTATGTCAAAATTGACAAGCCTATGCTTACACGCAAGTGCGAACATGCGTGTATGTGTACAAGAATTTATTTATATGTCTACATAAGAATGCGTCTAATACAGTCAGATGTTAGAAAAGTTCCATAATCAATTACAGAGCCAATTGTTATATTTTAGAAAGCGTAATTTGGTGCATAATTAATTTCGTTTTTGTATCTCCCAACAGTTGTAAGCACATTGTTTCCACCATCGTTATGAAGTTAACGTTATTGGTGAGCTTGCGCCTTATATTATACATAATAAAACTTAATATTAATTAAAATAGCGATGGTTGTTGAAGTTAGAAGTATTGCATGAACGAAAGTAATATTATATACCAGTAGTTGCGTTTTATATTACAATGGGTGTATTTGTAGTTCTTAATCCCATTTAAAAGCGTATCTGTATCTCCCCTTTACTATATCTGTATAGGAAGTACACGCCTACAAAGGACACGAAACGCCAAGATTTATTAATATATTAACTATAATAAAGATAAACCAGATTTAATCCTTTCAAAGTAAGTTATAACTTTTCTATACCATAATTTTGAAAAAAGTTTCAATTTAAGTTACAATATTCAGTGTCTGCAAGGGAGCTAAAACTAAGTAAAAAACTTCAAAACACAAACATTTTTTTTCTCATTTCAACCACTAAATGAAGAATAAAGCCTGAGAAATCCATGACTCGAATTTACAGTTACTTTTAATATTTTTATTTTATATATGCTCACACAGCAAAGACCTTTATATTTACGAATATTTGATTTTTTTTTTAAATTACTTTAGACGAAGTTTATGCTTTTCCTTACAAACATGCCACTTACTTGCTCTTTATATTTATTATAATTAATGAATTAATGAATTTTAAAGCTTTTGTGTCCTTTTATCGAACATTCAGTATGTGAAACGACAGAATAAACATAAACAACCAAACATACGTCGAAGATGATAACTACAGGGTGTATCAGGAATGATTGTTCAAATTTGATGGGGACGTAGAAAATAGCAAGAGACAATTTCACACAGGAAAGTATGATCACAAACGAACGCATCACGTTGTAGAAGTCGTTGTGTATTCACAATTTCCGCTCATGTACAAAACTCTCTGACAAGTCCAGCTGGCCGTCACTGTACAAGGTCACTTTGCAGAAGTAACATGAAACGTTATACGCTAAATGAATATGCATACATGCATCTAACTTACGGTACTGCGGGGGGGGGGGGGGGGGCACTCGGAGAGTTGCGCAAATGTATGGAGAACGCTACTTCAACTGGCCCAAACCTCAGGATCAAATGTTTACACATGTTCATAAATAACTGTGCGAAACTGGACCGGTTACCAGTACATGTCATGATAGAAGAGTCAACCGATTGGCATGGAAAGTTCCAATCGAGGAAGCAATCTTACAGCGTTATGCACACATTTGCATAGATTTCTGATCACTTTCCCCTGTCACACCGTAAATTAGATGCATATCTGCATATTCATTTATATATGGCTCACGTTATTTCTGCAAAGTTGCCTTGTCGAATGACCAGCGGCTGGAGATCAGAGATCTTTGAAAGTAAGCAGAAATTGTAGGTACACAGTGACCTCTTTAACGTCATGCGTTTGTTTGTGCCCATACCTTCCTATGTGAAATTGTCTTCTTTTGCTGTTTTATGCCTCCCCACCAAATATGAACGATTCTTTCTGATGCACCCTATTCATCTACATTATAAAACAAACTTAAAATCAATATAAATAAAAACAAAGTTCCAGTATAAATTAAAAAAAAATAAAGATCGTACTTAAAAACGGAATAAATCCGACAGATTCATAAAAAATAAAAAGAGAAATAAAAATATCATTCTTGCATTGTTTTTTCTATTTTTAAGTAAATAGCAGTTTTATTAAAAGTGAAGAATGGAACTGGATATCAAAAATAATTTTTCAGAAATCGAATCACAATGCTGATCTTAAGAAGCTACAAAGGATTAGGAAGCTACTTTGCAAGTGCCAATGATACAAGGGATTAAAAAACACTTTAACTTTTGTGTTTTCAATGGGGGAAAAAATTCAATATTTTATTTCTCGCAGTATATATTGATTTAAGGAAAAGACTATTCTACAGATAAAGAATATTTTATTTTCTCTCTATAAAAGGGATGTAGGATAATATAGAACGAAAATAAAATTTTTATGCACTTAAAAAAAAACTTTTACCTTTAAATTGTTATCACCTAATAAGAAAAAGTTTTCATGATTTTCATATATCTCTATACATATATTTCACTATTTGGTTGAAGTCGCCAGACAATTTCGATTTCAGACGTTTCATCGAATATCTCTAGAAATACGTGACAAATTCTTTTGGAACTTCAGGAATATAAAGACCATTTTTTACTTCATATTTTTCAGCGAAGCTTTTATCGCGAGTGCGAATGGGGAACCAATAACAAATGAAATAATAAAAATAATATTTGCGATCAGTCTGCAAAATATAATTCTCAATTTTACATGTAGCTACAGCACACGATAATATGTATCTTGTGCAACTTTTGTGTTCATTAATATAATAATAGCACGCATAATCATGGACATATATAAAGGTATATTGTAAAAATTAAAGAAATTTTCGCATTTTCTTTGTTTATAATATGCAAGGTTTTCAACGAAATTTAACATCACTTTCAGGAAATATGACCAAGTTTAGTAGAAACAACAAACAAAAAATAGAAAATGGAAATATTTGATGAAATATGAGCATTTGTATGAAACAATTTTAAACACCGTATACAAGGCAAATCAAAGAAATAATGATTAAAGCCCAATGTCTTTAAAATTCAGATAATCATAGACAACGACGATATAGTGAGGAG
The DNA here is from genome assembly GCA_963932465.1 of Maratus speciosus. Taxonomy (NCBI): domain Eukaryota; kingdom Metazoa; phylum Arthropoda; class Arachnida; order Araneae; family Salticidae; genus Maratus; species Maratus speciosus. The sequence continues at coordinate 243,333,801 of OZ010788.1, read as the reverse complement.
GATTTCAGTTGCTTTCTAAAAGTAGCTAGGTTGCAATAGTTTTTACACAAATTGTCATATTTTATTAACTGACTTCCAACTAAGGGGTTAGTATTTCACCTGTGTTGAATTGTAGTTTTTGGGACAGATGTTTCTTTTTTGCTAGTTCTTTTTTTGTGTTGTTGTTGTTGTTATTAGCCAATTCTTAGTATTCTTACAAGGAAAACGAATCCGTCAATAAGGGTGGAAGTATTAAAAAATCAAAAAAGAAAATTTGTGAAAAATTCCTTATTTTTACATTCCTTACATGCCTTACTTCACATTCCTTATTTCAACGAATATTCAGCTACTTTGAGAAACCAATTGTAATTCAGCTCGCTATATCGCCGATATCGTTCTGCCTTTCATTATATTCGACTGGCCTTTTTATACGCGTTGCAGTATATACAGTTGAAAACAGTCTTCTTTAAGTATCATTTTATACATAATTCTTGGAAATGTTTCTGCAGAAAATTTCTGCTGGTTGAGAGAAATTCCTATTCTTCTCTCTTAAAATCTGTGTCAGCTCAAACATTCGCCAGAGAATGTGTTTTATGACGTTTTTTCAATGAATATTACTTAAACTTAAACTAATACTGAGATCAAAGCCGCTGCGGAGAAGTGCCAGGCTGGGTATTGCTCCAAGTAATTCAGTTGGTGGAACGTCGGTGCGCTATACCGATGACACGGGTTCGAGTCCCGGCTTGGACATTTTTTCACTCTGTTGACTGCACGCCTTTTAAGCAATTAAATTTGAAATATAAATTTAAAAGCAACGTTAAAAACGCCAGAATAAGCAAACATTCAGCAGACTAGTTTCGCTAGCGTTTAGCGTACCGTCCTCAGTGCAAAGAATAACGGAAACTTGCTCATTTATATACAGGAGAAGCGGATTCAACTGAAAAGTTCATTAACCAATGAGGAAACAGGAAAATGTGGATACCAGCCAATGGGAGAATAGTAAGTAATGCCACCAGAAATATGAAAAAAGTTGTAGTAATTAAGCAAAAGAGAATGCTTAATTACTACCATTTTTCACATTTCTGGTGGCATTATTTACTAATCTCCCATTGGCTGGTACCCACATTTTCCTGTTTCCCCATTGATTAATGAAATTTTCAGTTGAATCCGCTTCTCCTGTATATAAATGTGCAAGTTTCTGTTATTCTTTGCACTGAGGACGGTACGCTAAACGCTACCGAAACTAGTCAACTGATTGTTTGCTTATTTTGGCGTTTTTAACATTGCTTTTAAATTTATATCATTCTGTGCCAAGTAGCATCTTCATAAAAATTTGAAATAGTATCATTTTCTTTATACGAGTTTATTTTTAGACAAGCTCACAGTACTGAAGTGACAGCCTCTAAAGAACTAGTAATTACATAGGACATGGACGACGTAGATTAATACAACTGATCACTTCCCTTTATCCTGGAAAATACCCACTAACATTGCAATAATCACTACAATTTTTGAACTATTTAATTCACATTTAGATATCGAATATCTGTGGCTTTCAAGGCATTTTGTAATAGCGGATTTAGAATAATTCTCTATGGAAAGAACACAAGGTCAGTCTTACACTGGCTTCTTTAAATGCGCCATGCTGCAGGCAAAAATCCAGGAAAAAATCCAGGTATTAAATAATAACATTGATTATTTTAACACAATTAATTATTTTAACACAATTATAATGGGTAAATAAATCATATGAGATGTAAATTTCAAACTGGGCGAAAAATAGCCGGACCATGATTCGAATCAGGGATCTCTTGGTTGAAGACGCCAATGCTCTATCATCTGAGCTATCCCGGATGAATCTGGTGGACCTAATTCACCCTGCTAACATTATTAATTATAGCATCTCGTCAGATGTCTGAATCAGAATAAATCGGAAAATGGAACTCCAGAAAACGCTGGATACGTAATTACATTAGATTAATATTAACACAATTATTCTACTTTATAGCTGATTCGAGCATCAGACCAGATGCTATAATGAATAAGGTTAACAGGGTGAATTAGATCCACCAGAGTCGTCCGGGATAGTTCGAATGGTAGAGCATTGGCGGCTTCAGCCAAGAGATCCCTGGTTCGAAACCTGGTCTGGACATTTTTCACGCAGTTTGAAATTTACATCTCATATTAAATAATAATTTATACTTTCCAAAACATAATTTCTGTGAAAAGAAATTTTTACAAAAAGTCGAAATTTTTTACAGCAAAACAAAATCGTTGATAAAAAATGTGTGAGAATCCTCTATATTTATGATCCCCAAGTAAATAAGACTTTGGCTGGTTCATAGAAATCTCTTTTCTCCCCTATTAACACGTTGAGTGCCACGTCAGTCACTGGTGACTGGCACTGAACATTCCGTTTAGACCGCGTCAGTCATCGGTGACTTATACTTATAGATTGTGTAACGGGAATCTTATTTCATGGCCCAAACAGAACGACAGACAAAATAGACTTAGCCTTCAACGTGTTAAAATCTGTGCCACCTCAAACATTCGTCAAAGCATGTGTTTTCATGACGTTTTTTTCAGTGGATATCCTTCTATATATATAAAAAAAGTTTTGATTTGGAAATGGACCAATGAAAATCTGCGTAGATATTCCCGGCAGATCGGCATCCAATTTGAATGCTTAAGCATGGCCTTTCTTCGTTAATATTAAAAAAACTGTTGCATACAAAAATATGAAAATCGGTAGTATTATAGAGAAATGTTTGATAAACACGCTGATGCAGACAGTTTTCAAATCGAAGAATTATTTTAAGAGATAGTTAATGCCAAAGTTGGACAAAATCGTTCATTAAAAAAGTTTTATAGGAGCAAAAACTGTACATATGAATTAAATCATTTTCATATCATTTTATGCGTCAGAATTTCCTGGTGTGCAGACTGCATATAGTTTTTTAATTTTACTCATTTTTTGAGGTTTTATTTCTATTTTAAATTCAAATTTTCAGCATTTCGAGAGATATTTTTTACATATTTTAGAAAATTGTATTAATTTAAACTGTTGCCAACTGCATAAACAGTGCAAACAATAATGTTTGCTTCAAATTAAAAATTTATTTTACACGTGACTATTATAAACAGAATATATAAAAAGCAGCAACTCGCAGAAAATTACGTCATAAAAACTATATTTACACGTGAATTTTAAAAGAGAAAGAATATTGTAAAATAATAAATTCATTAACATGCGTTAGAAGTCTTAAATAGGAGAATTTACGTCACATTTACGTCACATTACACTTATTACGTAAAATGAACAAAAAATAATATTGCAAAACAGTTTAAATTTAAAAATTGCGCGAGACATTTATTTAATATTTTAAGATGATCATAAATATTTCATTTCTAACAAAAGTATTTTTACGTGAATATTAAAAAGAGAAAGAAAAGTTTGGTGAAAATTACGTCAGATTATAATTGTCAGATTCAAATTATAATTCAATCTTCCGAAATCTTTTTAAAGCCGATCAAATTAGCGTGTTGTTAGAGTCTGCGGTGTCTGAACGGGGATTGACGAGCTTAGCTCGTAGGGTTAATCTCTTAGGCTTAAACTTAAATTACTTTATTAGACTTCTGTGTGAAAATATTTCATTTTACGGGTATTTGTTTTTATGCTGAGTGTTTTCCATCGTTCTAAATTTTAATCTCATATTGTGAATATTGTATAATTAGCTTATATTTTGATGTGAAATTATAATAGAAATTTTTTTGTATAGCGCTCTTAAATAAATTTCCATGCTTCGGAACAAGTTTAGTTAGCATCATAAGTGTAGCAAGTTGACTCATGCGGCAACAAAACTTAGTCGTAGAAACTACTTAAGGGGTCACAGGATCCTTACCCTCATAGCAATTTTAGTTTGCAGAAAATTTGCAGTAGTCTTGCTTTGCAAACCTGCAAAGTTGCAGCAAGTTCAGCATGACAAGACTGAAAGTTTATAACAAGACATCAGCAAGATTACTCAAACGCCGAAGTCACCACACTTTAAACTTGTAGCTAATTTGTCCTGCAAGTTAAATTCTTGCTGTGTTAAATTTAGGGCAAATTACGGCAAACAAGTAGAAAATTTAGCTGTGTTATAATTAAAGCACTGCAAATTCTTTGCAAGCTAGGGGAAAATTTAGCTTTGCTTTGTCATAAATACTGCAAACTTATTGCAAAGAAGCAATCTTGTCATGTCACATTACCTGTTTACAACTGTCACACTATAAGTTTAATCCCTTCAGATCTATTGATACATACGCACTGATGTATACGCACCGTCAGAAGGTTCATGCATCGTTTTTATCACCGTTAGCAAATAAGGATAATATTTGTACATTTAAATTAGAATCTTTTTTGCTTTTTGATAAATAAAGCGTTTAAAAAAAGCGGTGCCAACCGAATAAAATTTGTGTAAGGGATGCAGTCCGAAAGGGCTAAAAACCGTAGACTGTAATGGGGTTAAAAGCAAAAATAAATTAATTAATTAATTAATTAATAAGTATCAATGAAAACGGTATTTTAGAAAAAAAATCATTTAAAAATTAAAATTTTCAATATAAATTTAAAATGGCCGAAGACGTAAACATAACTTGGTAAATTAACATAACTTTTTAATTTGTAAGAATTTTTGTATGAAATAAGTTGTAGATCATAGATAAAATGTTACTTTACAAACAATAAGTACATTTTAACAGTTAAAATAATAAATACCTTTTTCTGGGTTCCTTAACTTAATCAATCAATGAAAATGAGATTCTATAACGGTAACAATGATGTGTGTGTCTTGCCTTTGAGTATCACCCAATTTCTGTGCATGTGCTGATTGTCTATTCTCTCAACAGAGGGATTTTTTGTTTTCGTCACTTTCGTGAAATAAAGACAGTCTTGCATCAGTTTCACAACAAACTACTCATGCAAGTGTGCGATGGTCTATCTTGGGGGAAGATTCGCTGAGAATTAGTAAAGTCAAATTTATCACGGCAAGATAATATCAGAAAAAAGTATCAAACTTCAGCTAATGTGCATGCTATTTGGTAGTATAGCTTAAAAATTTTCGAAATTTTTAGTTTTTTTTTATATGTTAAACTGCTACCTTTTCTGAGCATTTTTATATGATTGTTTCCTTGAAATTACCATTAGAACAGAAGTTATGGCTTTTAGAATTATACCCCCTCAATAGATGAAGCAGTTTTTCCTAATCTTTGAAGTCATTTTTCTCAAAATGAAGTTTTGAAGCATATCGCGCAGAATATCTCAAAAACTTCTGAATATTTTTTCATGAAATTTTCCAAATAATCTTTTCATGTTAGTCTGTATAACTTAAACCTAAAATTTCCTTTTTATAGTTAAAAAAAAAAAAAAAAAAAAAAAAAAAATTAGATGATTGTATTGTTGAAATTTTCGAAATCTTGTATTAATTAAATACAACTTTGTATTAAAAACATAAAATTAAATACAAATAAAATACAATACTTTAAATACAAATTTATTTAGGTTCACGACAATTATTTCTGAAGTATAATTTGGCAATAAAATTTTCATTCTAGTTGAAAATATTATTTTATAATCCTGCGTGTAAGCTGTCATAACAGTTTTCTTCTCGAAAATTGTCTGCTAGTTAGAGAAATAAATATTTATTCTGCATCTTGTAATTTTTTTAAGTATATGAAATTAAATAACATACTTATATCTTTCATCCCTCTGAAAATTTTGTTTTGAAATCATATGCACTTTAAGATATTAAATGTTGAAAATGGTCTTTTTTTTTCCAATTTTAAGAGCCCTGAAACCCCTTAATCTTATTTAATCTCATGAAATAAAATCATTTTTAAAACAGATAGGAAATTTTTCAGAAAAAAATAGAAAAAAAGTTCATTGTTATTTGCGGAGAAATTCCTCTTGATGTTATGCTGAGGATAAGGAGGAACAAATTTTAACACGCTTGAATTCGCACAGCATCCTGTGATTTTAAAATCAATTATCGCACATTAGCTAGATAAAACTCGAAAAAAAAGCAGGAAGCAGTAATTCTGCTTTTTCAGAATTTAGTGACGCCTCCGAAGCGAAAAAAAAAGTATTTTTATTATTACGAGACGGAACCCGTCGAATTTTGATAAAAGAAAATGTTTAAGAAGGAACTATGTTTCATTAATTCCTATTAAACCTACAAAATTAGTTACAATAAAAAATTCATCTTATATTGGTTAGACTAACACCCAAACAAACGTTATTTTAACCCAAAAGTCACTGCTCTTCTATAAAGACACTCTAAATTTTTGTAAAACTTTGCGTTTTATCAGTGCATGATTTCAAATGAGTTATTTTCAAAAGCGAAGCATTTCCACTTGTGAAGAATTTCAAAGCACTGGAGTGTAAATGGTGCACTTCTACAAAACATATTTAAATTTTAAGACTTAAAATACAAGCTATATTTTATATAAAATGACGTCATTTGCATCCGCTAAAGAATTAGACATTTACGATCCAATCTTAAACAACATCTATAGAAAAGAATGCATATGACGGTACTATTGCAGAAAAATACACAAACCCAGCAAAACGCAATGCCGTAAACTCAAAAAAAAAAAAAAAAAAAAAAAAAAAAAAAAAAATCGGCTATCTAATGATTTATATGCCGTCATTTTTTTGTAACATTAATATCGATACTTCAAATTAAATATAGTTTATAATAGCTCTATGTTTTATCAGAAATCATTCATTTTTTTTTCTAATTAGCACTTTTTTTTAATTACAATTTTATTTCAGTTGCCATGAGAAAATAATAACAACTAGTCGGATGTACCAATCCCAAAACTTTCTTCTATCTCATGCATGTTAATACTTGAAAATTCGCTATCACACTGCCAAAATTAAACGGCAATCTATGCCCATCACGAGGATTCTAAAGATATGAAATTCCGTGCACTAGTTCTTGAGATATGGCTATCTCTGAAATCGTGTCAATCCAGAAAAATTCAGCCTATCAGCGCCAACTATATTGGGTGCTTTACACCAAAACCTATGTTACATCAAAACCATCAAGCAACCTCTTATGTCAAAGTCTAACTGAATCTGAAGTTTGAGGAAAATCCGTGCATTAGTTTTTGAGATAGAGTTATTGCAAAAATCATGAAAATTCCAGCATAGCAGCGCCACCTATTGTACGATTAATACCAAAACCTATTTAGCAACAACTTGTGTTAGCATCTAACTAAATCTGAAGTTAGATGAAAATTCGTGCATTAGTTTTTGAGATAGAGCTATTGCGAGAATCGTGCAAAATGCAGCACAGCAGCACCTCCTGTTGAGCGATTTACACCAACACGTAATCAGCATCAAGTCATATACAGGACTAACTGAATCTGAAGTTTCAGGAAAATCCGTGCATTAGGTCTTGAGATAGAGCCATTGCGGAAATCGTAAAAAATGCAGTATAGCAGCGCCACCTGTTGAGCTATTTGCACCAACACGTAATCAGCATCAAATAATATCAAGGACTAACTGAATCTGAAGTTTCATGAAAATCCGTGCATTAGTTCCTGAGATAGAGCCATTGCGGAAATCGTAAAAAATGCAGCATAGCAGCGCAACTTGTTGTGCGATATGCACCAAAACCTAATCAGCATCAATTTGTATTAGGGACTAACTGGATATAAATTTTTATTGAATTCCGTGCATTAGTTCTTGAGATAGAGGGCCCACAAAATTTGTGTCACACACAGACACACAGCCAGACATTTTGTAAAAACATTTTTTTCGGGTTCTCTGACCCCCTAAAACATGTAAATCCGTCGAAAACCGGAATTCGAAAATTTTCATGAATCCAATACTGCCTTCTTGTAAAGATAGAAGGTAATAAAAATATATAGTAATCTACTATTTTCCCTTTATTTTCTACAAAAATGGAATACTTCAGTTGCCGTCATTAAGAAATGGCATACAAAACTACAAAACAATTAATATCTCTAATGTAAATTGTGATGCAGTTTTCAAAGAAATTGCAGTTAAAAATATTTTTACCGTATACGAAGGTGTAAAAATTGAAAATGTGCGATACTTAGAAGTTTAAAAGATTGCAGTAGAGATTATCAGTATTTAACCCGTACAATGATACATCGGCTTCATTTTATGACTGGCTTATATAACGTAATGTTATTTTTTAGAGACGACACTTTAATTGTTGCCTGAAAGGAACAGCATATCGGGGCTAAATAAAACGAAAAATTATACATCAAGCATTAGAAACACTTACCAACACATTCAGAATTCTGTATGAAAGCTTCACACTTAATGTGAAAGATTATAACTATTTAAACAAGTTTTAAACGCATAACCCATTTGAAAGCTAAATTGAACAATTATTATTTATAATCGGATAAGTATCAGAATTCCTTCTGTGCAGCCCTCTGACTATGATCTATAGATTTGTATGTATAGTACGAAGTATGAAAAAATTTAATTCTGTAAGGGAACGCATAACATAGTTGAAAATTCTCCTTAAGCAATTTCCATTATGTTTAGTTAATTGTTTGAATTCTGCATGCTGTGTATAAATTCTATATAGATCATATACAGGTCTGCGCGAAATAATTCTAAGCATTATTTTGTATGACCGTGAATTGCTTAAATGTTTTTATTAACCGTTTTAAAAAAATTCCCGCTGAATTCTGTTTAGTATACTAAGAATATAGAATTTGTAGAATATGAAAAAAATATACATAAATGCTACTCAATTCATAAGGTCATGTATATGAATGCTAATTCCTGAAAGTATGTTTTCAGTTGCGTTATGCGTTTTCTCCTGAATAAATTTTAACTTAATGTGAAACGCATATAAAAATTTGTAGATAATCTACAGGGCTGTACAAAAAAGTGATGGGCAATTCTGGAAAATTCAGGAATCGATTAAAATCTACATCGTATAAAACTGAATCGATCACTGAATCGATCGATTCCCAAATTTTAGAATCGATACTTGAATCGATATTTCGATATTCACAGATTCACACAAATAAGCTCAAAAATACTAATTTCGAAACTTAACGAATCAACAGAGCCGTAGCGACCACCTCCCATACCTCCCATTTACAGGGGGGGTAGAGAAAGTCAGGGGCCCAGTCGTAAGTTATTACAGACCTTTGAGTCAAATAATAAAGCTTAACTTTTAAAATTACTAATTTTAAGATGTAATTTTACTAATATTGTAATTTACATTTTATTTAAATTTATTTTTTAAGAAAGATATCGGTCAGATTAAAAACAAGTTTGAAATTGCTCGTCAAACGTGGCAAATGTAGTGGATACGTACTATAAGTAGTTCTATAAATATTTTTTGCACCGCATATTGTACTGAATGTATATTTTATCGCACTTCATAAGTGCATATCAATCTCATTCCAGGGGCGGACTGGCATAATCTGGCCCATCCCACTAGACCTATGCATTGGCCCACCAATCGACAACTTCATTGTTAAAATGTTGGAATACGGCTATCAACACGATCCTTTATCGTGAAAAAATCTTGGAGGGTGGGGGATGAGGGTATTAACTTGCTTAATTTTTATTTATATTTTGAATATCTAAACTCGCATTTAAAAGGTATACACGTATTAAACAAAAACGTGTGAAATGTTATGTAAATTCTGTTCAAATATTTTTATTCTCTGTATATAAAAAATGTCTGATCCAATGGGGCAACCGCCCTGTCAGCATTGGCCAACGTCAATGATATCATTAGAATGCATAGTGGCTACTTGTGAAGGGTCTCCCAACGGGAATATGGCATAGCTAACTGTAGCTTACGGACATTGACAATACCTAGAACATCCATGCCTTATCAAAAGATCTTTCAACATTAAATGGGATAAAATGCTCTAAAAATTCTTGTCCAAAAGATGAAAATGCAAGCAGTTCTTTAAAATTTTAAGAGAACACTCGTTCGCAAGTCACTTGAGCGCATAATAAAGTCAATAGGTACTTATAAGCTTTGTACAAGGTTGGATAAATACCACCATAGGCATTTAATTATAATGCACAAGCTAGGCATTTTTTACATTTCTTATTAACTTTATAGCGATTCTCATCATCTTTAAGGAGTTCTTTTGAATCGCTCTTTTCTTTGCTGTAAGTGGCTAAGGGCTCGGTACATCAAGATTGCTGCTGCAATAGCGACTGATTATAATCAGTATAGTGCCAGGAAAATTGCAGCAACTCTTTTCATATTCTTTCTTGATTTTTCGACCAGCCAGACAGAGTAGTAAGAGCTTCTTCTGGAAGTCCGTTTAACTACTTAACCTCGCTGAAGCGGCGAGGATCAAGACAGTCAATGTCTTTCATGAACAAATTATTTCCAGTGAATCGTGTATTCAGCTGCTGAATACCTGTGTCGAAGATGATATTAAAAACGTTTATCCTAAATGCTTCTGAGGATGAGTCGACAATACTTCTTGTCTCATTATGAGAATATTCACCACATCAACATTCTGCTATAGGTATTCCCTTTTCCGGTAGAAAAGGTCCTTCTGAAGTTTTTTCGCAAATTAATAAGCATTTTTCAGAATAATGTTAAAATTATTTCTTTTGTGTAGCCGATTGAATTTCAGGGTTTGGATTATGTTAGCAGCAGTTAAGTAATGCAGGTCACTTATCTGTAGGTACTTCGATGTGGGAATACATATATTGAATAAGTCGCTGAAAATGGTTGCCGTCAAAGTACACTGGAACTTGAACCAATTATCAAGCAGTGAACTTGTCGAAACAGATATCTGTGATTGGAAGTCGACCATTTCGGTGATAGTTTTTAGGCATATAAGCAAAGTTAAAAACTTATGACGATCTTTATAAGGCTTTGAAGATTCGTCAAATATGCTGTTAGGTGCTCAATCAGTGCTCCACCAACTAGTAGCGCTTACTTTTTGTAATCGGAAGAAGTTTATTTCCACCTACAGACTACTTATTCACTGAAGCCCATTCTTGCATTCGCTAATATTACTCAGAGATAAATACGGTTGTAGCATAAACCCATGAAGTCTTTTGTCAATTTTTAACATTCTGTTGCATCTCTCTGGACCAAATTTAGAACATGTGCATAACAAAGCACATGCTGCATATTTGGATTGCTTTTTTTCAGTTGTAACTGCAGACCATTATATCTCCCACTCTTATTTGCTGCACCATCAAAAGAACTGCGAATTTTATGTGAAGAGGAGAGTTTAAACTTTTTACGTTCTTCTTGCAGTTGGAGATAGAGGGCTTCCGTTGTTGGTTTGGGGGCATCAATCAATTTGAAAAGACTAGCATTTTCTTTACCGTTCAACACATAAAGAATACAGAATGCCAACTGCTCAATTACCGATATATCTTTTGTGGAGTCTACTTCAATACTGAATGAACTTGTCTGTTTCCCTTCATCGGCAATGTTAATTTGGACTTGAATGGCGAGATGAGCAATTAATTCATTTATAAATGACTTGAACAGAAATATAAACAAAGAATCTCTTCCATGCCGTTTAGGATTTTCAATTTATTTTTCTTTCTGCTCTATCCCAGCCTTCTTCATATTTTCTGAAGATTTTCTTTCTTGACTATTCATGGCCTTTGCTACATGACCGTTGAAAGTTTGACCATATTTATATAGCAGTACTACCAATTCTAAAATATTACCTGGTTAGCGTCTCTATTATTCAAGTCTATAGCTGCCTCCTCTCGTTTTCCTCTGGAAGATAATACTTGTAGGACAATATCAATGGTACCTGTTTGAACTTTTCTACATGTATCAACTTAAATCTTTCGTTTACCTATGATGTCTTTATTTATGAGAGTTCCAATATCTGCATTGTTCATGGACATCAGGTGACAAATGGATGCGTTTTCGTGCACTTTCGAGGTTTCGTGAACAGTTAGATTTTTATGAATATTTTTCACATTGACGTTATGTCCTAGGACAAATGGAGTCCGGTTATCAGTGGGGAAAATCCTACAAACTGAACAGAATATCTTGTTATATTCTCAGGAATATGAAAGCCATTTTTGATGTTTAACAGTATTAACTTAAAAATTGCAATAGTATGTTTTGAAGAGTTTAAAAGAAAGGTTAATACCTGTACTTTCACATAGATGAATGGGATGATTCTTCGTATAGTCAAGTTTCTCCAGAAGTGTAGATATCGGAGAGGATTTCACAAAAGGAGAAATTTTGCGGAACATGTTCATGTAAATGATGTTAATCTTGCTGTCGTCGTCAAACACATCGGCTTCAACATCGGCAACGTCAAATAATTACTGCTCCGTAGGCTATTTGGGGGTTTATTGGTTAAGTATAATGGGGGGAAGGGGACTACCCCCCCTTAATTTAGATAAATGGGTTTTTCATGCAGAATTATTCCATTTGCTACAAATTTGGTATACCGGTTTATTATGTTAAGGAGCTTCCCTGATTAAATTTGGAGGTTCATTAGTTAAGTATAAAAGAAGGAAAGGGGGCTAGCCCACCTTAATTTAGATAAATGTGTTTTTCATGCAGAATTATTAGACTTGCCCAAAATATGGTATACCGGTTTATTATGTTAAGAAGCTGCCTTGATTAGATTTGTAGGTTAATTAGTTAAGTATAAAGGGGGGAAAGGTGGCTAGACCCCCCCCCCTTAATTTAGATATATGGGCTTTTCATGCAGAGTTATCCGATTTGCTTCAAATTTGATATACCGGTTTATTCAGATATGGCGTTTCCTTCATTAGATTTAGAGGTTCATTGGTTAAGTATAAAAGGGGGAAAGGGGGGGGCAAGTCTCCTCTCCTTAATTTTGATAAATGGATTTTCATACAGAATTATCCAATTTACTTTATTTTTTTTTCTGTGTTCATTCTGATAAGGATCTTTCCTGATTAGATTTAGAGGTTCATTATTTAAGTATAAAGGGGGGAAAGTAGGGGGTTTTTCATGCAGAATTATCTTATTTGCTTCAAATTTGGTATACCGGTTAATTATGTTAAGGAGCTTACCTGATTAGATTGGAGGTTCATTGGTTAAGTACAAAGGTTGAAAAAGGGGGCTAATCGCCCTTCATTAATTTTTTGAGGGGCATTATTCTTTGAAATAAGAGTATAATATAAAACTAGTGTTAAATAGCCTGTGAGCTCAATGCCACCAGTGTAACTGGGCACTTTTCTTTTTTTATTTAATCCCCTAATTATGGGTATTAATGGATTAATTGCTAGTTTTCATTATTTTTTTAAATCTTAAATTTATTGAGATAATATTGGTTGGAATAGAAAACAGCTGTTGTTAGCTAATGCACATCAACTGGAAGCTAGAGGTTTTTCTTATTTTTTTTTTAAATATAAGACAACTTTATATATGTCGAATACTTATTTTGATCATTGTAAAACACAACAAAATATTTTCTTTCACTTACTCCATATTTTAAAATAAAAATATTTTTTTTTTCTGATTAATTTCTGGACACCTAGCATCATAACGGGATATGTAAGTTTCAACTCTTCCATTTAAAATTAGTAATAAAATGAATATATTCAGTATTAAACTGTATGAAATATGATTTATGTGTAAAACTATCAAAAGGAAAAATATCCCATTTATTTAAGAAAATATTCTTTCCCTGGGATCGATTGCTTCTATTAATGTGGACTTAAGAAAAGCAATTAAACTCTTCTATAAAGTATACACTTGTAATCAGTGTCTGTTTGTTCAACAATGATTAGTTTTTCTTTAGGGCCATTTATTGGGATTACGATCTTCTACTTCTACTATATAAGCAGAAATGGAAATTTCGTTCCAGCTGCTTATAACTTGAGTGGTGCTGAATGGATTTTGATAGGAATTTCACAGTTGGATAATTTTTCAGGAAAGGTTTTGGTATGTAACATATCGTTCTACGATCCTTAGTTATATAATTATAGAGAATAGTTCTGTATTCAGTTGAACATTGAACCCGATTATGAAATATTAGCCTTTTTAAAAAGTTCTACTTTTTGGATGTTTATCATATTTGCATTGTTTGTTAGATAGTTTTTAGGGAGGGTTTTAATAAATTTGCTTATCGTTCTACTTGCTTAATTATAGAATTTATGGCGGAATAGTCTAAGTGAATCTGATCATGAAAGATTAACCTTTTTGTAAAGTTCTACTGTATGGTTTTTGTTAGTTTGTTTACATTGTTAGTTAGATAATGTTTCAGGAATAGATTTAATATATTGCAAATCGGTCTATCGTTCTTTGCGAAATCCTACTGTATATGATCAACTAAACGATTTAGTGCTTAACAGCTGAAATTTTATCTGCACATTAGAAAATATAAAAACGCAATGTCGTTCTTATTATTTTAAGCAATGCGGAAAGGCATTCCAGGTAAAGAAAGATATATATTGCTTTAAAACAGAACATCCAAATCCAAGGCTATATTTCGTTTCATTCGCTTAGAGATGCCAATCTTCTTAGCGGGTGAATCTTGCTTCTCTAATAATAAAAATCTAATTCTTATTAAACCGAAGTGTAACGTCTTTAAAATACACTGCCAACAAATTATCTCCATAGGTCATAATGTAATGGAATTATTTTGTATGTCGTTGTAAGTAAATGATAAATGCTACGCACATCATTTTTCACTGGCAGAATGTTGTATACACTTCAATAATTCCTATAAATTTCCTTATATTTTAAATATGTTAACTGTATTAAAATGCACTTTAAACTATTTCCCTCAAAGAACATAAAATAACGAAATTCTTTTCTGTGTCCCTGTAAACAAATTACAAATGCTCCATTTTCAATAAGGAATGCCCTATTGTAATTTTCAATAACATATACTAAGCTCATCGTAATCCAATTATATTTACACGAGTTAGAGTACGGCCAGTCAGGCAAACAGACAGACAGACGGCTAGAGAAACGAAGTCATAAACGCTTTTCTACACTATAAAACAAATGTGCCATTCTACAGACTTAAAATTACAGAATGCTTAGTTAAATTACAGAATTACAGTATGCTTACTAAAATTTTGTACACTGTACAAAAAAAATGTAAATCTACAAAACTAGTTTTTGTAAAGCTACATAAATCTGTAGCTTTACAAAAGAATCTACTGAAATTACAGTAATTTCATTAAAATTTTACCTGTAACCCGGGTTGCACTTACATAAAAAGTTGTGGACAACCCATTTTCCAAAACAGTGACCTTACAGATTTTTTTATTTATGTATCTGTTAACGAATTTTTGTTGTCGTCGCATAAAAAAATACTAGGAATTCCAGTTTCTCAGTAAAATTTTAGTAACTTTACAGATTTTGTTTTACAGTGTACTGTCTTAGAATGTGTTTAAAAGAATTACAGTAAAGGCGAAATGAGAAAAGCAGCAAACATAGAGGCTAATTAGAAATCTACAGAGGCACAATTCAATAAACCCAGCTCGAGTGCTGAGTGTATCAATAATGGAGGCACAAAAATGCGATTCGATATGCTCCAATGCGATTTATGTATTAAATTACACCAAAGGTTAACCTACGCATACATATTCATCTCTGTACGTACTATTACAAGTGTTTAAAAGTGTGTATTTATCCCATTGTGGTTTTTTGTTTATTATTTCTGATTGTTGTAATATTATTTCTAATTGTTTATAGTTGTTCCGCGTGGTTATTCGGGCTTAATAATGAAAACATGTAATTTTTTAATATTACTTACTAAATTATTTTTTATTTTCTAATTATTATTTACTAAATATTCATCATTTATTAATTTTTATTATATATTAACTTTTATTAATTGTTCACTGTTTATTGATTTATTCATTATTAACTACTTAAAAACAGCACATTCTTATGCCAACTTAACCTACTAAAATGATATTTTTATAATACAGCACAAAAGTGTAGTTACGAAAAACACAAGATAAAATTTTGTTACATTCAGTTATTTGTTTACAAATAATTTTTTGCTTTTCCCATAATCAATTTCTACTTTGTGAAATTTCACCGCCATTGTCATTATGATTACGCGCATTTTATCTAAAATTATGATAAAATTTTAAAGTACAATTTAAAAGCAATTATCTTTTTTTTTCTACAAATTCTGAAAGTCGATTTATTAAAATCATTATCTAAAACATAAACGAATGAAACATAGTACATGCATTAACAACACATACAAAATGATACACATTACGACAATCTTAAACGATAGACATAATAACTGATAGTCTTAAACGATGGTCCTAATATGTATTAAATTTAAATGATACTCATAAAGAATAATAGTCTTTAATACAAAATTCAATGACCCATATATTGTAACCCTAGAAACAAAAGGGTTTAAATCAGTTTTTTAATGTTAATGGAGAAAAATATTTTAAATAAACAACTCGTTTAGAATTTAACAGGACGGAGTGGATTTGCTATTACTTCTTCTGTTAATTGAAATTTTACTCATTATTTCAATAAATATTTTTAATAAGGATCGACTACTTATTCTCAACTGAATTGTCGTAAATTTACTTTTACGGAAGAGTTTCACATTCATCCATATTTCCAGTTAATTGATTTAACAATAATTAGTTTTTTAATAGAATCATTTGTTGGGATTATTGTCATCCTTAATCATTTCGGGGAAAAATGAAATGCCATTACTTGTTCTATTTATTTCTCGTCTGAATCATATCAGGCTTGAAAGCTCCCAGTAATTGTGCGCGTGTTCGCTTGATAGTTCCAGCGTATTGAATTAATATTTAAGCCACAAAGAAAACAAGGAATTTTTAATACACTGGAATGGTTATTTGATATTTAAAAATAGTACGTTGTTACATTTATTTAAAATTATTGTGTGAGCTATAAGTATTGAATGGAGTATTAATGCAAGAATACTATAATTAACCAAAATTATATGCCCTAGAGAAATTTATGTGATGAGTTGTAAAAATGTTACTTTAAATATGCTATAATTAAAATTTCACAAAACTGCTCTGCTAGCAATTGGTTATTTTGCAAACAGGCCAATCGTAATTTTGTTTATCTTTTTTTCAGCATATCATTTTTTATGTCAAAACTGATATGCCTATGCTTGCATGCATGCGCGGATACACATCTATGTGTATATGCATAAGAATTTATTTATATGTCTACACACGAATACGCCTAATACAGTCAGCTAGGAAAGTTCCACAATCAAGCACCGAGCAAATTGCTGCACTTTAGAGCGCGTAATTTGGTGCATAATTAATTTCGCTGTTGTAACTCCCAACAGGTGTAAGCACATTGTTTCCACCATCGTTATCAAGTTAACGAAATTGATGATGACCTTGAGCTGTATATTATACATAATAAGACTTAATACTAATTGAAATAGCTGTGGTTGTTGAAGTTAGATGTGTTGCATGAACGATAGCAATATCATATAGCTGTAGTTGTCTTTTATTTTATAACGGGTGCATTTGTAGTTCTTAATTATATTTAAAAGTGTATCTGTATCCCACCCCCGCCACTTGCTACATTTGAATAGGGAGTATCCACCTAAAAAGTATTCACAAACGTCAAAATTTATTAATATATTAACTGTAATAAGGATAAAACAGATTGAATCCTTTCAAAGTTATAACTTTCGTATACTGTAATTAAAAAAAAAGTTTTAATTTAAGTTCAAAGATTCAGTGTCTGTAAGAGAGCTAAAACTAAGTAAAAAACTTCAAAACACAAACCTTTTATTTCTTCTTTCAACCACTAAATGAAGAGTAAAGGCTGAGTAATCCGTGACTCGGATATATAGTTACTTTTAATATTTTTAGATGCTAACACAGCAAAGACACAGCAAAGACAGCAAATATTGACGAATATTTGATTTTTTTTATAAAATTACTTTACACGAAGTTTATTATTTTCCTTACAAACATGTTACTTACTTGCTCTTTACATTTATTATAATCAATGAATTAATGAATTTTAAAGCTTCAGTGTCCTTTTATCGAACATCCTGTACGTGAAACGACAGAATAAACATAAACAACTAAACATACGCCCAAAATTATAACTACAGGGTGTATCAGGAAGGATTGTTCAAATTTGGTGGAGATGTAGAAAATAGCAAAAGACGCACTGTAAAAAAAACAAAAAAAAAAGGACTAAAAAACGTAGATTCTACAGGCAATCAAGCCGCCAGTACTATTTCCGTATTTCTGTGGAAATTTTCCCACATAAGTTAGAGGAAATTTTCTGTTTTTCTGTAATTTATGGGGGGAAATTTTTCGTTAAAATGCGGAAATGGTACTGGCGTCTCAATTGCCAGTAGAATCTCTGATTTTTAGTCCGTTTTTTTTTAGCGTGCACATAAGAAAGTATGGGCGTAACCGAACGCATTACGTTGTAGAAGCCATTGTGTATCCACAATTTCCGCTCCGTTCAAAACTCTCTGACAAGTCCAGCCGGTTGTCATTCTACAAGGTCACTTTGCAGAAGTAACATGAATCATTATACGTCAAATGAATATGCATACATGCATCTAACGTACGGTGAGGCGGGGGACGGCACTCGGAGAGTTGCGCAAATGTACGCAGAGAGCTAATCCAACTGGCGCAAACCTCAGGATAAAATGTATTGCATATGTTCATAAACAACTGTGCGAAACTGGAATGGTTACCAGTACATGTCATGATAGAAGAGGTAACCGATTGACATGGAGAGTTTCAATCGAGGAAGCTATCTTACAGCGTTATGCACACATTTGCGCAAATTTCTGACCACTTTCCCTGTCACACCGTAAATTAGATGCATATCTGCATATTCATTTACATATGGCTCACGTTACTTCTGCAAAGTTTTCTTGTCGAATGACCAGCGGCTGGACATCAGAGAGCTTTGAAAGTGAGCAGAAATTGTAGCTACACAGTGACCTCTTCAACGTCATGCGTTCGTTTGTGTCCATACCTTCCTATGTGAAATTGCCTTCTTTTGCTGTTTTCTACCTCCCCAACCAATATGTACGATTCCTCCCGATACACCTTATTGATCTACATTATAAAACAGATCTAAAATCAATATAAATAAAAACAAAAAATTAAAAAAAAATTAACTATCGTACTTAAAAAGTGAATAAATCCGAAAGATTCAGAAAAAATTAAAAAGGAACATAAAAAAAATCATTCCTACCTTGTTTTATGTATTTTTAAATAAATGGCAGTTTTATTAAAAGTGAAGAATGGAACTGCATATCAAAAATAACTTTTCAGGAATCGAATCATAACTGTTCTTAAGAAGCTACAAGGGATTAGGAAGCTACTTTGCAAATGTCAATGATACAAGGGATTAAAAAACACTTTAACGTTTGTGTTTTCAATGGGGGTAAAATTCAATATTTTATTTCTCGCGGTATATATTGATTTAAGGAAAAGACTGTTTTACAGATAAAGACTATTTTATTTTCTCTCTATAAAATGGATTTTGGATAATGCGAAACGAAAATCAAATTTTTATACACTTAAAATAAACTTTTGCCTTTAAATTTTTATCATCTAATAAGAAAAGTTTTCATGATTTTCATATATCTCTATACATATATTTCACTATTTGGTTAAAGTCACCAGACAATTTCGATTTTAGACGTTTTGTCGAATATCTAGAGAAATACGTGACAAATTCTTTTGGAACTTCAGGAATATAAAGAAATGTTTGACCTCATATTTTTCAGGGAAGCTTTTATCGCGAGTATAAATGGGGGACCAACAATAAATCTAGTAATAAAAATAATATTTGCGATCCTCTGTAAAATAAAACTCTCGAAATTAGATGCTGCTGCAGCATACGATAATATGGATCGTGTGCAACTTGTTCATTTATGTAAGAATAGCGCGTATATTCATGGATTAAATAAATGTATATTGTAAAAATTAAAGAAATTTCAGCATTTGCTTATAATATGCAGGGTTATCAACGAAATTTAACACCACTTTTATGGAAGTTGACCAAGTTCAGTAGAAATAACATACAAAAAATAGAAAAAAGAAATATTGATGAAATGTGAGCATTTGTATGAAACAATTTTTAACTGCGTATGCTGAAATTTTTTGCATAATTTAGTAGTCATTTTTTGCATAATTTAGTAGTCATTTTTTGCATAATTTAGTAGTCTACTATACAAGGCAACTATGAAATAGCAGTGTCGAATGTCTTTAAAATTCAGAAACTCGTAGATAACGGTGATAGCGGTAATATAGTAAGGTGAATTTTAGTTCTTTTCTAAATGTAGCTAGATAATAATAATTTTTACACAAATGGTCATATTTTATTAAGTGACTTCCAACTAAGAGTACTGACATGTGTCTAATCGGTTTTAGGACAAATGCATCTTTTTCGCCAATTCTTTTCTTGTTGTTGTTGTCGTTGTTGTTAGTATTAGTTGTTGGTTCTTATTATTCTTCCAAGTAGAACAAAAGCATCAGTGAAAATGAAAATATTAAAAAGTGAAAAAAGAAAATTTGTGGAAAATTCCTTATCATTCAGATACTTTGCGAAACCAACTGTAATTCAGCTTACTATATCGCCGAAATCGTTCTGCATTTCATTATATTTGACTAGCCTTTTATACGCGTTGCACTATATACAGTCGAACTAAGTTAATACGAGAAATAAGGGAATTATAAATATCCTCACATTAACCGTTACTTCTGATATCGGTGAAGGTAATAAAAACCTTAAAAACTCACACATAATTAAACTGATTACTACTATTGATTGCGCATATAAATGATAAAATTAACAAAATATCCTAAAATTAAGATAAAACAGTCTTCCTTTGTAAGTATTATTTTCTTTAGACGGATCTTTTTTAGACAAACAGTACTGAACTAACAGCCTCTAAACAACTAGTGATTATATAGGAGATGAACGACGTGACGTAGATTAATACAAGTGATCATTTCTCTTTATCCTGGAAAAAATCCACCAACAATACAATAATCACTGCAATTTTCAAGCTATTTAATTCACATTTAGATGTAAGAAATCTATGGATTTCAAAGTATTTCCTAATAGTTGATTTGGAATAATTCTCTTTGGTAAGAACACAAGATCAATATTACATCCATGGTTTCTAAATATGCCATGCTGCATGTACAAAAAAATTCCGGTATTAAATAATAACTTATACTTTAAAAAAAACACTATTTCTTTGAAAAGAAATTTTTATAAGAAGTCGATATTTTTTTACTGCAAAACAAAACCGTTGATAAAAAATGCATGAGTATCCTCTATATTTATGGTTCCCAAGTAAAGAAAACTTTGGCTGGTTGGCAGAAATCTTATTTTTTCTCTCTTAAAATCTGTATCAGCTCAAACATTCGAAAGAGCATGTGTTTTTATGACGTTTTTTCAGTGGGTATTATTTAAACTTAAATTACTTTATTTTACTTCTGTATGAAAATATTTATTTTTACGGGTAGTTGTTTTTGTGCTGAGTCTTTTCCATCCTTCTAAATTTTAATCTCATTTTATGAATACTGTACAATTGACTGTACAATTCCCATGCTTCCGAACGAGTTTGGTTAGCAGTATAAGTGTACCAATTGAACTCATGTGACAACGATCCGTAATCATAGAAACTGCTTAATCTTATCTTATCTCATGAAATAAAATCATTTTTAAGGAGGTACGATACCTTTAAACATGTCGAAAAGTAAAAAAATATCACTATGTTCCTAGCTTCAAAACTTTCATAATAAGTTAAAAATAAAAATCAAACTTAATTTAAATATAAAGCTCATATTTAAATTTGTATTTAAAGAAGTATATATAGTTGTAAATTCATAAATAATATTGAAATGATAAATTTAAAAATATATGATAATAAGAAAAAAAAAAACATCTTGCGCGCATCGTAAAATCTGAAAATATGCATATATTGAGGAAATTTTTTGTGAAAATAAATACATAATAGTGCTACATTTATATTAAAACCAGAATATTTGTAAAAAAATTTTGCCTAAATTAAAAAATTAACAAAAATTAAAAATTTTCAAACAAATATATATATATATATATATATATATCCAAAGTACAAAAACAGAAAAAAATAAAATCTAACCTTTTTCTGGTTTTAAGTTGTAGATGATACAGAAATGAATATGTGGTGAAAATTTCTTTTGATTGCCATTCATAGTTTTTTAATAACACTGCGCGCAGTATCGAAATTCATCGTTTTGAATAAATACAACGCAAAGTTTAATTGTTATATCTAGTCTTAATATGTAATCTTAATAAAACTGCCATAATTAGTAAACTAATGGGAATTTTTTAATGCGGTATTTTGCATATTGTTCAGACATGATTGCGAAATCAAAATATGTTTAAAAGAAATTCGAAAATTTTGAATATTTGAATGTATCCTAACCCTTAACAGATAGGAAAATTTTAAAAAGTTCTTTTTCATTTGAGGAGAAATTGCTCTTGATGATATGCTGAGGATAAGGAGGATAAAATTTTAAATTCAATTCGCACAGCATCCCATGATTTTAAAATCAATTATCGCACATTACCTAGATCTGTACAAAAAACAGAAAAAAACTAGAAAGCAGGAATTCTCATTTTCATAATTTAGTGTCACCCCCGATGGGAAAAACGAAATATAATTTTTATTACGAGGTGGAACCCGTCAAATTTCGACGAAAGAGAAGGTTTAAGATGGAACTGTTTCATTAATTTATAATAAATCTGCAATATTAGTTAAAATAAAAAATGCATATTATATTGGCTAATTTAACTCTCTAACAAATATTACTTTAACCCAAAGGTCACTGCTCTTCTATAAAGACGCTGTAAATTTTTGTAAAACTTTACGTTTTATCAGTGTGTGATTTCAATTGTTATTTTCAAAAGTGAAACACTTCCACCTGTGTCGAATTTCAAAGCCGCTCGAGTGAAAATTATGCTTTCTTACAAAACATATTTCAGTTTTCAGACTTTTACACGCTTTTATTTTATATAAAATAACGTCATTTGCATAAAGAATTCGACAGTTACGATTTGTCGTCAAAAACATTTATAGAAAAGTATGCATATGGCGGACTATCGCTGATAAATACAAAAATCCTGCAAAAAGCGATGTCGTAAACTAAAAAGAGAACAAATCGGCTATTTAATAATTCATATGCCGTAATTTGTTTGTCATATTAATATGGATACTTCAAATTAAATAGTTAAATATAGTTTGTAATAGCTACACGTTTTATTAGTAATCATTCATTCATATTTTTTCAAAATAGCACGTATTTTAATTACATTTTTTTTCAGTTGTTATGGTACAGATATAGTAATCTACTACTTTCCAACTATTTTCCCTTTAATTTCTACAGAAATGGAGTACTTCAATTGCCACCATTACAGAAATGGCATTAAAAACTACAAAAATAAATTGGTATGCAGTTTTCAAACAAATTACAGATAAAAGTACACGGTGAAAAATTTTCAAAAACGTTTCTGGAAGTAATGGAGACCCCTGCTGCACGATACTAACAGAAAGGTGTCTGATTCGAGTAGAAAAATGTTTCGGCTATAATACGGAACCTTTTCGATTCGTAATGAAAAGTTTCTGAATATATCGGAAACCTTTTATTACGGATCGGAAAGGTTTCTAGATATATATATGAAATCCTTCTGAAGACTAGGGCTATTTTAAAATTCCTATAAAAAATCACAAATAACTGTACTAAAATTACTTGCAGGTGCATACATATCCTTCTATATATAAAAAAAAGTTTTGATTTGGAAATGGACCAATGAATATCTGCGTAGATATTCCGGGTAGATCGGTATCCAATTTGAATGCTTAAGCATGGCCTTTCATCTTTAATATTAAAACAACTGTTGCATACAAAAACATGAAAATCGGTGGTATTATAGAGAAATGTTTGATAAACACGCTGATGCAGACAGTTTTCAAATCGAAGAATTATTTTAAGAGATATTTAATGCTGAAGTTGGAAAAAATCGTTCCACTAAAAAAGTTTTATTGGAGCAAAAACTATACATGAGAATTTAATCATTTTTAGATCATTTTATACGTTATAAGTTCCCGGTGTGCAGATTGTATTTATTTTTCTTATTTGACTCATTTTTTGAGGTTTTATTTCAATTTTAAATTCAAATTTTCAGCATTTCGAGAGATATTTTTTACAAATTTTAGAAATGCTATTAATTTAAACTGTTGCCAGTTGTATAAACAGCGCAAACAATAATGTTTACTTCAAATTAAAAATTTATTTACACGTGACTATTACAAACAGAAAAAACGCCTTAAAATTAGAATTAAATGATTACATGTTAAAAGCAGGAAAATTACGTCATAAGAACCATAGGCACAAATGTCATATACGTCATATACATATTGGCGCAATTTTTTTTTCGACGCCAATTTGGCGAAAACATCAATAACATAAACAACAACATCCGGGTTACACATATCAAGCAAAATAACGACACTTTAGCACCAGTTAAGTACCCGTTGCGCAAAAATACCGGGAAACAATGACACTGTTTACTTAATTCATTTTACATTAGCTTATTTTCAAATGTTTAACTAATTTTTTAAATTAAATACGAAAACAACCATTGTATCTCTTAACAGCAGCAGATTTAGCATTACAAATCTCCAATCCAAGGAAAACGAATGGAAACTCATTTACAGAGAGATCGCTATTGGGTTTTTTTTTTTTTTAATTTTAATTCAATATTTTAAAAGCCCATCAAATTAGCGTGCTTTTTGGATTTTGGTGTGCCTGAAAGGGGGTTGGCGAGCGTAGCTCGTAGGGGGCAGAGCCCCCTAGTAATATAAAATTATTTAAAATACATTAGAAATATCTTTAAAATATATTAAAAAAATTTTAATGGTTTTTAATGTATTTTAAAGATATTTCTAATATATTTTAAATAATTTTATGTTATATGTAATGCACCTGCAAGTAGTTTTAGTACATTCATTTGTGCTTTTTATAGGAATTTTAATTATATACGCAAGGTGAATTTAGCATTAGTATTTTAACTTTCATTTATTGAAGATTATTTTGTGAAGGGGGCTTAGTTTGGTAAAATGGATTTTGTGAAGTAGCCAGTTTTATTAAAGGAATTTTTATGAAGGAGTCAGTTTTTTTCCCTTTTTTTTTATAACGTAAAGCGAGGAGAGTTCGCGCGGTAGGAGAGATTGCGCACAAAGAGATTCGACGGGAAGGAGTAGAGCGCGCGCGCAGCGACTCCAGGTAGTTGTACAACAGCATTAGTGCAGTGTCTGCAGGAATGTGCATATTGATTATTCCAAGCGTCTTGGATAAAGCAGTGCTATTTTGTTTTGTTTTTCCAAAGTAAGTGAATGAATTTTCATAACTGTTCGTCAAAATTTTTATAGAACGTCAGTTATACAAAATATTTTGAACTTAAATGATTTCTTATAAACTACTAACCTGGACTAAGCATGCGAACACCAACAATTCATTTTAGAAGTAGCCATATTTAAATAAAAGGTAGCGCAATCTCTCCTACCAAAATAGGAGAGTTTGCGCATCTGCTACTTAGGAGAGATGGCGCATTTCTCATAAGTTTAAGTGCTAGGAGAGATTACGCAGCTTATTGATAAATTTGTATGAATTGCAAATTACGTGTAAAACATATGAACGCATCAATTTTGAAATAATTTATTAAAAACACATAATTATCAAAACTAAATTTGGCAACAAATTAATTTGCAAAAAAATACTTTTGCAGATAAAAATTTTATTAAAAAATTAATAATACAGTTGTTATTAAATTAATTTTATGTAATTATTTTTTTAATAAATTAATAATATATTTGTTAATAATTTAATTAAGTATTTATATATATTTTTTTTAATTTATGAACAATTAATTTGCTAATAAATTAATTTTGTTAACTAAAATAAATTTTCTAATACAATGTTTTGGAAAAGCTTTTACCCATTCCAAGTAGTGTAATGCCATCGAAATCAAAAGGAAACAGAGTGCAACTAATGTTACTGATCCACAAAATATACATGAAAAAAGACTTAAGAAGGATGACGCTACAAAATAAAAACAGCTGAAGATAAGGTGCTTCCACAAAAAGTGGGATAAAAAAAACACAAGGAAAAAAAACCGAAGGTCAATGAGGATGAGAGCACTGAATGTCTGGAACTGTACCAGGAGATAACTTCTACAACTGCCTGGATTCAATATATTGCTTGTTGCAGGTGATTGCACGAAAGGTGCACGATTTTCAACAATAAGTGCATCGATTGTGGACGATGACAACTTCGGTTAGCAAAATGAAACTGTGGAAATGGAAATGAAGTAATTTTCAAGTTAAACATGTTATCAACTAGATTAATGTTATTTTGTAATCTTAGTATGGCTTGCTTTTTCTGATATTTTAATCTTCTTAAATTAAAATTTTTAACTGCTGTTAAAATTCTTTCATTTATTTATTATTTAAAGATTTGGTTGAAATATTCATTTCTAATACAATAATATTTACTCACAAAAATTTTTCAACAATGTCGATTAAGTGTAATTATTATTGTTAGCAATTTAATTATAGTTTTTATTAATAACAATCTCTTCTACCTATGTGCGCAATCTCTCCTACCCATGTGCGCATTCTCTCCTACCCTGATAGGAGAGATTACGCAAAATAGTTTTCTTGGTTTTATTACTGCTGCTCTATTAAATTACAGCATAACAACAAAATAACAATGCGAATGCCTAAAAAACAAATGAAGTCAAAATTATTCATGCATAGTTTAGCAAAATATTAATAATTAGATTTTTATCATTATTCTTTTGAAATGTGCGCAGGCTCTCCTCGCTTTACGTTATCTGTTTGATTTTATTCTGAAAAAAAATCAATATTTTTATACCTTTTTCATAATGTAGATAAAATTTATTGGGTTTTAACATCTTGCAGTAATAATTTTTTAACCATGTGCATTAACAGGTAACATTAAAGTTCTTGAACTGTATTATTATTGAAAATGAAACGATAAATTCTTTCGAAAAGTAGTTTTTTTTTAATTATAGCATTATTTTTACTTATTATTTTAGTTCTTCCTTAGCCTTTCTTTGCTGCACAGCCATTTTAATACATAACATCTTATTATTATTATTATTTGTGCATGTAAATAAGATATGAATGCAATTGATGACAATGTTGAGTCAATTTCGTATTATTCTTTTCACAGTATAATATTAATAAATTAAAATGCCTTATAACTTAAAACAAGAAATTTTGTGTACCCTATTTTCATAAAACAAGCTGAGGGTTAATAATCTAGAGATTTTCAAATTCGTTTATTGTAAAGTGCATAAGTTAAATAACAACAATAGTATTTATTTTTTTTTCACAATTCTGTCTTGCAAAATCAGAAGAAAGCATTTTTCTTTTCAAGTAAAGAACATTTAGATGAACAAGTGAAATTCAAATCGCAAAAAATGCAAAGTAATATTTTCGAAGCAATGAAAAAAAAAAGTGTGTGTGTGTGGGGGGGGGGGGGGGGGTTACATATCTGGAAATGAGTACTGAACAAATTAATTAACTTAAAACAATTCTTTTTAATTTTCTATGAAAATTTCAGGATAAAAAATGTTAATATTAAAAAAAAAATCAGATTAACAGAATATATTTAAACATTATTCGATACATTTATAATGCACTCATCGTAACGTAACTTAATTTATAAACCAAAATATACTGAAATGTTTAATTGAAGGTAAAATATTATTACACTAAAAATGTACACATAATTAAATTATTGGTATTTTTATTGTGTATTGTAACTGACATATAAACGCTATTTCAAATTTGTGAAAGTTTTTTAAGAAACAGCATAACAAATGAATCAATTTTATTAACTATAATGATTCATAAAAATAAATCCTATAATTGAAAGAATAGTTTACTGTTTATTTTTACCCACAATACTGTATTTTTTACATAAAAGCAATCAATAATAAAGAAGTAAAATGTCAATGAACCTTCAGCTTATTTGATAAAAATATAATACATAAATTTTCTTTTAATTTATAAAGTTTTTAATAATTTATTAAGAGCAAGCTGCCTACCGGAATCAGTATTAACATCAAAGTTAACTTTATTATCTTATTTACTTGCACACATAGAAACAGAAGCAAGGTGTGATATATTCTAAAAATAAATAGATTATAAATTTCTTTCCGTGTATTGTAACAAAGAAAGCTAATAAAGAAGTAATTAATAATAAAGAATAGTAAGTAAATGTAATACTGTAGATAATTAAAAAAAATAAATAAACAGTTACGCAAAGTTGTAATCGTTCCGTCTTCAATAATAATGATTTTCCGAAACTTTAAAATAGTTCATTGATAATATACAAGGTTAACATTTCTTGTATAATTTTGAAACACAATAAAAATTACCCACAAAATATAAAAAATATTATAGTATTGTTTTTTTTTTAATTTCTAAATGAAGCCGAATTGAAATCCACGTGCTATATAAGTTCTCACGCCGCATTACTCATACAGACGAGTTGATGTTGACATTAGACATTCGGGTATTCCGGTTTCAGCGCATGGAAGAAACACTGGGAGTGCGCATGCGTTATCGAGAAAACCTAAACATTAGCAAGGTTTCTAGATGTTTCAGAAAACGAAAATAGCTCTCACATATCCGATACTATCGGAAATATTCCTGTTAGAATACTAAACGTTCCAACTATTTTTTACAGTGTACTTTTTTTTCTCTATACGAAGGTGTAAAAATTGAAAATGTGTTATACATAGAAGTTAAAAAACAATGCAGTAGAAATTATCAGTATTTATCGTACATCTGCTTCGTTTTACGTGTGGCTTATCTAAGGTAATTCTTTAGAGACGATACTTTAATTGTTGCCTGATGAAACGGCATATCGGGGACTAAAACACCGAAAAAAATATCATCAAGCATATGAAACACTTTCCAACACATTTAGAATGCTGTAGGAAAACTTAATGTGAAAGATAGATGAATACCCTTTGAGATGAATACCCTTAATGTGAAAGATTATAACTATTTGAAGAAGTTGGAAAATGCGTAACACATTTGAAAACCCAATTGAACAATTATTATCTGTAGCCGGTTAAGTTACAGAATTCTTTTGCGCAGCCCTCTGACTAGATTCGTACGTATAGTACGAAATGTGCAAAAATTTAATTGTGTAAGGGAACGCATAACATAGTTGAAAATTCTCTTTGAGCCATTTCCATTATGTTTAACCAATTCTTTGAAATTTACATGATGTGCATAAATTCTATATATAGATCATATACAGGTTTGCGCAAAAGAATTCTAAGCATTATTGTGTATGAGCATGAATTGCTTAAAGGTGTTTATTAATCATTTTATAAATTTTCCAGCTGAATTCTATTTAGTATACTAAAACTTGTTTGTAGAATTTGAAAAAAAGATATACAGTGAGCAAAAAAAGTGTTTGCACACCAGGTATATTTGTTGTCGCATATGTATAAATACATAAAAAGCAACTAAGAATTAAAAATACCAACACTTTTACAAAACAAATAAACATAGTTAATATCTGACTTAATAATTATATTTAAAATATGAAAACATAAAAAAAATAGCATTTGTACTGCCAAAAAAAAAAAAAAAAAAAAAAAAAAAATTGCACACTAGCAATAAAAATAGAACTAGAAGAATTATTTATAAGTTAAAATCAGTGCTAATATTTAGTGTGCATGCCCTTTGATTCAATTACAGCTTCTAGTCGTCTGGGCATTGATTCTATTAATTTGTGGCATGTTTCACTGCTGATTTGTAGCCATTCTTCCCTAAGAGCTTGCTTAAGTTCTAATTTGTTAGAAATTTTCTTTTTCCTTATTTTCGCATCCAAAATATGCCATAAATTTTCAATAGGATTGAGGTCTGGTGATTGTGGCGGCGTTTTCAATTGATTTTTTACATTATAATGCAACCATAACCTCGTAGTATATGCAGTGTGTTTCGGATCGTTATCCTGTTGGAAATAATATGAATTAGGAATTCCTAATTTCAGAGCACTATTAGATAAATGATCTCGCAATATATTAATATATTGTTTAGCATTCATATTGTCTTCAATAAATGTTATTTCGCTAACTCCGTTAAAAGACATGCATCCCCAAATCATTACATGACCACTTCCATGTTTTACAGTTGGTTTCAAGTTTTTAATTTGAAGAGAAGTATTTGGCTTTCGCCATACAGTTTTCTTATCATCTGAGCCAAAAATATTGAACTTGCTTTCATCGGAAAAAATAACAGTTTTCCAAAACTCTAGTGATTTGCTGACATAAGCTTTTGCAAATTCAAGTCTTTTCACCCTATTTGTTTCACTAATAAATAGTTTTTTCGAGGGGCTCTTCCTCGAATCATGACTACATCATGAAGAGTATTTCTAATTGATTGTGGTGTAACTATTGTTCCCGACGTTGAAGCGACATCAACAGCCAATTCTCGAGCACTTAGAAAAGGGTTTTTTGCAGATTCTTTTATGATGGCTCTCCTTTGCCTGGTATTTAGCTTTCATGGATGCCCAGTTCGCGGCTTATTTATTGTCGAACCAGTTTCTTTTTTCTTCTGAATTACATAACGAACACTAGAAAAATTTAGATTTAATTTTTTACCTATTCCTCGGTAACTTAATCCAGAATTGTGAAGAAATATAATCTTCTCACGGGTAGCAACAGACAGTTCACACGTTTTCGCCGCCATTAGAACAAAAACTCCCCAGAATCCCTGCTCCAGTTAATATATTACGTGATTTTAAAGTGCGGGGCTAATGTACTGCGGGACTAATATGCTAAACATTTGCATAATGTTCACATTTAATGCCTTTTTTAACAGTCAATGCTTCTTGTGCAAATACTTTTTAGGTAAGAGAAAACATTAATTTATTTTTTAAAATGTGTAATATTACTGTTTAAGGAAAATGGGTAATTATTTTTATTTTCTTCTTATCTAAATAAATGAATAATTAAGAGAATAGTATCAAATTTGCTTTCTGTGGTTACTTATGCAAAAAATCGTCTGCGTGCAAATACTTTTTTTGCTCACTGTATAAAACTGCGCAATTCATATATTCATATATATGAGTGCTAATTTCTGAATGTATGTTTTCAGTTGTGTTATGTGTCTTCTCCTGAATAAAGTTTAATTTAATATGCGGTACATATAAAAAATTGCAGATAATCTACAGGGCTGTACAAAATTATTCCAGTGCATATCCGTCTATTGGTGAAAATTGTTGAAGGTGAATTTTTGATTCTGTTGCGCGTTTGATAACTAGCTAAAATTTAGCACACCATGCATATTGAGATCTATAGATCATGCACAGGGATGCACAAAATGATTGGAGTACCTTTTCGGATATGGACGGTAATTTTTAGAAACCTGCTTTTCAAATGTGTTTTGCGTTTTCGAAATTGATTATTTAGGTATCTTTTTAAAAGGCGAAGTTTCGTTATAGTTTTTTGGAAGTATTAGAAAGTGTTTCATAATCCACGCATGGCGCATGATTTTTTTGCACTTGTTTATGTCAAATTGACTCTTTATCTTTCATCTTTCCAGTAAAAAACTTTACAGATATAGACAACCAACCCACGAATGGAGTCAATGTAAAATATTCCTAAACATTTAATACTATTTCTACCGGTGTCAAGTGACACTTTTTTAAACTCTTCATTAATGTTTATTTTGTTCGTAGTTTTTAATGTAATAAGCATAAAAATGTCTTCAATGTATTAAAAATATTACAATGTAAAAATTACAATGAGAAAATAAAAATCGAAGTCTTTTAAAAGCTGTCATTTGATGCCGGTAGAAATAGTGTTAAATTTAACTTTCTACTGAAAAACTTTATAATCTGCAAAACTGAAATTTAAACTAAATATAATACCTTTGACTAAATTAATATGTTTTACAAAATTGATTGTCTAAACATTTAAAATTCAAAAGGTTAAAAAGCTTTATTTTTATGACAATTATACCTGGTTTGATTAAATACAAACTAACTTAATTTAAGGATATAATTATTAAAATAAATCTCTTTCAACAATAAAAATCATTTCAAAAAATTACAGGATTTAAAAATAAACATTTCTTAAAGGATAAATTTTAAAGTTTGAAATTCAATAAAAATATTTTATTAGAAAGAAATTTAATAAAAGATTATGTAAAACACTTTTTCCGGAAGGTCTTAAGATATCATGTTGAATATCTGGATTCGTAGTTAATCAACAAAAGTTCCTCTAAAATAAAATAAAAAGTTAAAAAAAACATTTATTCAATTCTGTTCTGGGCGTAATTGGTTTTATATATTTTCCATTTTAGTAAAAGAAAAGAATATTAATTTCCGCATGCATAATCCAAAAGAATGCAGAAAATCTTTCGCTTCATATGTTTGCTTTATTTTAAAGTATTTCTTTTTATGTTCCCTAATATGTTGCTTTCTCTTTTTAATAACTTTTTGTAAATGTAAGACATAATACCCATTAATATTATTGAAGTATCCTTTTTAAATTACTCTTTAAACTTGAAACAAGAAAAAAATATTTGGAGTAGGAGAGACTAGGGAGGGTTGACCCAATTTTTTCAAAATGGTTTTTTTTTTAATATTGAACGTAGAATAAAGTTTTATATATTATTTTATTCATTATACAATCAGTTATCAAAATAAAATTGCTACATAAGTGTAATATATAAGAAATTAGAAAAATTATTGATTTTAATCATGAGAAAATAATGGGTCGAGGCTCCCACATATGGGAGGGTTGACCACTTTGTTTTATATTGAAATATTTGTGAAGAGAATTAAAATCAGTTTAAAAGAAAGCAAAGTAACTTTATGCTACATGCTTTAATTATTATAAAAAATATTTTTGGAAATATGATATCGGAAATATGAAAAACAATCTTGTTTAGGCGCAATCGCATGTCAGAGGAGAAAATTTTTGTTTTAAACAGGATTTTGTCTGCGCAGGTGTAATTGTACAGAAAGGAAAAGGAAATTTTAACATTTAAGATAATATTCTGCTTAATTCCGTTTTAATAGGGTTTCATGCATTATAATGTCTGAATTTTGAAGCCACTGCCCCCCCCCCTCTTTTTTTGCCTCATTGTCCTACATTTTATCACATTCGACCCGACTCTAGTTGTCACATAGTTTGGCTTCATCTCACTCTATCCATCATGTTGAAATTTGTCTCCATACGTTCCTAAAGTTTTTCGATCAATGCTGTGGTCTTTTTCCGCAGCATGAGTACTTAACTTATCATTAACATCTTTTAGCGCTTTCAGGGGCAAAGTACTTTCAGTACTAAAATGTTGAAATAAATGACTGGCTTCGGAATATACGAACAAATTTATTTGGAAATATGAAAAAGGCTATATGTCACATACATATTAAATGGAAAAGATTTTAGAAAAATTCTGGAGCCATTGTGGCGTTTGGGAATTAAAATTAAGTCGTTTCATAAACATACCACTGCTCCTTAAACGGTTAAGACTGCTGCTTTCGTAATTTCTAGTCCTTCGTAATCTTTTCCACTGTTTCTATTTACCTATTGTAAGTAATATTTAAATGAAAAAAAGTTCCTATAAACTTTCCTGTTTATATTTAACCTCTTGAGGGGCAGTGGGATAAAATATATCCCACCTAATTTAAACAAGATTCTCACCAGAAATTTTTAACAAAATTCTACCTTTTTAACTTTAGAAGAAAATCTTTGAAAAATTGCTTTTCCTTATTTAAAAATAAAACTTTTTCTATTATTCCGGTGAGAATTCAACATTTAAAGACTTTTTGCTTGCCCCTCAAGGGGTTAATTATTTTTTTGTGCAGTGGATGCTATAGCAATTTTTTACATCTTTCTTTAATCAGTTTTAAACGTTTTCTTTTCCATCGCCCAGTTTTACTGTAGCTTTGCAGAATAAATTTACATTTATTTTTATAAATAACCATTATCTTTCATTATACACAATGTATAATGAAAAGTTTTCAAAACCACCTTAATTAGCCCATTGCCGACGGCCAATTTTTATCAAATCTGAATTTTAAAACAGTAGAAGCTCTCCCTATTCTGAAAGTCTTTTGTAAATTGGTGTTCCAGATAGGTTTCCCAAGTTTATATATCGGTAAATATCTTTCAATGCACGAATTTAATATAAAATGTCTTACAATCTAAAAAAATAAGGACAACATAATATGAATGCATTTTCTGCTAGGTAGAAGCCACGCCCTTAGTCAATGATGTTTTTGTGAATGAAAACGAGAATTCTCGTTTCCCGTCGTGAATGTGTTAATGGAGCCTTAAACATCTGGTCAACCCTTCCTCACATTGACTGGGTCAAGCCTCTCCACATAGCCCTTTTCTAAAAAAATAGCACATTATTATGTTAATCCTAACCTACTGTATAATCTTTATACCTGGAATGAAAGCTCGGTATTTCTGCATTACTTAAAACCTACTTACTTAAATTTCTATGACATATTTTATGTGAAAAAAGCTTACAAAATATTTCTAAAAAACACAACTTTTAGGTTGAAAACGCCTTACAACTGATTTTTTCCACACCTATTTTGATTTATCTGTATGAAACTGAGACTATTGTTTGAGCATTCCAGTAGCTTTGGTTGACACCTATTGATAAAACTCTGAAATTCTTTTAAATAGGAAAAGTGATGGGTGGGTCAAGCCTCCCGTATGCTCAACCCTCCCTAGTCTCCGCTATCTGGCAAATAAATAAAAAAAAAAGATTAATAATTGAGAAATCTTAAAAAAAATAATGTGTATAACGTTCATAAAAAAAAATCCGTTATCTATATTAATAAAAGAATGTTTCGCTCTGTGTGTCTGTCGATCTGTGTGTGTGTGTGCGATGGTTAGCGAAATCTACGGGACGTACGAGGTCATTATACGCCCGGAAAACGCGGGAAATTTTTGTGAAGGTAGTCAAAGGCCTCTTCTAATGCACCTGAGACTCAGAATTTTAAATTTCTAATAATTAGCTGGGATATTAATTAAAAACTCATCAAGCGGAACATAAAAAAAGTATTTATTTCTTCAAAACCACAAACAGCTGACTAAAACTGCATTCTGGTGCGAGGGTAGCACACGACTGTCCAATCAACATGCTCCCCTTGAAATCGCATCGAGGTTAGCGGTTTGCGGAAGGAGAAAGCATATATTTTAATGTGGCCGCAAAGAAAATTATTTCTTAATTTCTTCTTTAAGAGGGGAAGGATTTATCAGAATTTGTAATTCGCCAGGTTGTCAGATGTCAAAGTACATTAGGAATTTTTAAGGGACATTATATATATATATATTTTTTAATATTGATTTTATCGATTTGAAATCAACACACCTATGCGTATTTTTTAACGACAAATCCAAATATCAAATTTCTTTTAATCCAACCTCAATTAACGAGTATGCGTTAATTAACAAT
The DNA here is from genome assembly GCA_963932465.1 of Maratus speciosus. Taxonomy (NCBI): domain Eukaryota; kingdom Metazoa; phylum Arthropoda; class Arachnida; order Araneae; family Salticidae; genus Maratus; species Maratus speciosus. Next base: position 243,298,284 of record OZ010788.1, on the reverse strand, counting down.
TTTAATTTTTCGAGCGTGTTTTATCTGGCAGCAATAAATTATTTGAGCAGCACGTGCACAGCAGATATAAAATCATAAATATTTAAAGTTTATTTTTAGAATATCATTATGGGCCCGGTAACGCATTGCGAGCCAGCTAATATTTTATATGAGTATGAATAAAACAAATCTATTTTATATAGGGTAAGGTGCCCTATTATCGTCCCCCAGTCAGTTTTAGGCCCTTGAAAGTTGTAATTTTCAGTGAAAATATATCAAATTTGGATTTTACATTGACTAACTATCCACGCACATAGAAACATAGGTAAATGTCGCACAAAAAATATTTAACAATGCGAAAAATTGTTTTCTCAAAAGTATCTAAAAAATGCAAAAGAAAAAAAATGGTTCCAATTTCGTCCCTCAAAAAATCCAATACGCCGAGGCTTAACTTATAACTAAATCAAAATTTATTTCTAAATGAGTAATTTAATTTACATTAAAGTAAGGCACAAATAAATGTACTAATTATCAGTGAAAGACTAACGTAACGAAACATTAGCCATTTAAACATGATTAAAAAATCGAAAAAAAAATGTCATGAAAAAGCATTCCTAATTTCGTCCCCGGGACGAAAATAAGAACTGCAAGGGGGACGAAATTGGAATCACGCCACTTCCTAATATGACGGAGCTTCAGTTCCCGTAAGATGAACTGAGCGACCTAAAACACACTGTATGCTACTGTCAGGATCTTACCAACGTAAAATACATGCAATGAATAAGAAATAAATACTTACAGTACAGTAAATAACGTTCTACATATGAGAACTCGGGTCTTCTATAAATAGGAAATTCGGCGTCTTTAATTTAAGTATGCATCTTGGCGTACAAAACTTTCAACACTGACCCCTTTTACCTCTCGACCACTGAGCCTTGCGTCATAAGTGGCGCCACTTTCGCAGAAGCGGAGAAGTTAAGGAGGGCGTAATTAGGAGAAGGAACGAAATATGGGCACTTTATCCTACATGTTCATACTTCCAAATGTAGTATTCAAGCAAGGGACCAGACGAGAAAAAACTATAACTTGTTCAGACTGACAAAATATTCAATTACTCACTTCTTGACTATTAATTAAAAGTACAAACACTTAATAATTATTGACTTAAACGATTATAAAATATATACAGTAAAACAACATTTAAAATATCATTAAAGGTGAAAATCGAATCTAACGGATCCCATCGTGAATAAAAGAGGGACAACACCTCAATCATAAAAAAAACGGTCAGAAGAGACACTCTTTCTCTGGCCAACGCTAAAACACCACTGTCGTGTGTGCCCAGATATCTGGGTGCTCATCCTTGAATTTTTGTTAAGCTTTCCCTCCTTTGCCTAGGATTCGGATCTTGATCCGTGAACGCGGTTCCCAAGGCATCTGGTGTGCGGCATTATCTCGCCACTACACTCGTCCATCATGACCCTTCTGTGTCCTCACAGAGGTCACCTAGCAATGGTGCTGTTCGAATTTCATGGAACCTGAAAAATACTAGAAAAACACACAAAAAATCAAGCGATATGACAAATAATTGCAATATCAAATCACTAAATCCAGACGAACGCAATCTTTCTATATAAAAATAAAACATTGAATGCCGTTCCAGTTCTTTATTTTTAAAAAATGAGTAATGTGCAGGTGAGTCTGTCACTCGGATGTAGTTCTTTGAACAATATAAAAAGTTTTTTCCTTATGTAAAATAATTACTAGAAATGCTCGAATGGATAGAGAGTTCACACACACACTTGTAAAACACAATAAAAAAAGATGACATGAACCCCCCCCCCCCAAAAAAAAAAAAACACCAACTTGAACTAACACTATGTTTAAATTAGATTGGAGAAGTACTTGGGCTTCATGTGATCAGCTGCAGCAGATGTCACTCTTAGACCCTCTTGAAAGCCCACTTTTTCAACATCGTATCGATCATTGTTTTTCAATTTAATCACTTTGTACGGACCAAGGAATTTTGGTCATGTCTTCATACCGACTTAAAAATTAGGTTCTTTGGATCGCAACTAAATCACCACTTCTATAACATTTTGCTTTTTTGCGTTTACGGTTGAAAGTTTTGCGATTTTCCTCTTGTATTTTTAATATATGTTGTTTTGCGATATTTCTGCTGTTCTGTCCTCGACAAACGCGTTTTCATGTTACTCATCAAGAATTTGTTTCATTCTTAAATCACATTCATTTCTAATTTTTACTCCGGTTAAAATCTCAAAAGGTGTGTATGGAGTGCTTCGGGAAATCGTACAATTCATTATTCGCTGAACAGTCGGTACATATTTATACCACTTCGACAGGATCGTCGATACTTAATTTAGCAAGGATTGATATGAGAGTCTCCTGTTGTCGTTCTACCTGTCCGTTTCCACAGGGTATTCCCGTTGTAATTAGAACATGCTTAATAATTTCATCTTCGAGGTACTCTTTAAACTCACTAGAAGCGAAGTCGGCACCTCGTTGACTAACTATTCGCTCTGGATTTCCAAATGTAGCCTGTTGAATTTTTAATTTAGAGATTACTTCTTTAGCGGATGTCGTCTTAACGGGATAAAACCATACAAATTTTGTAAAAGCGTCCACTACAAAGAAGATAAATGTATAGTTTTTGTTGGTCGAAGGCATTGGACCTAAGTGTGGTCGACATGATAAGTTTGGAGGGGGGGAATCCTGTTTACGGATGGGATTTAGCAATCATTCACCTTTCCCTCGCTTTCTGTTGTATAGGATGCATTCTACACAATTTCCTATGACACTTTCGATTTGTTTCCGAAGATTAGGGATATAATAAACCTGCTTTATTATTGCTTCGGTCTTGGCTACAGCATAATGTCTTTTATTATGAATTTTGCGAAGAATTTCATTTTGCATGATTTCCGGTATTATAATTGTCTGAGCGAAGCGAAGGCTAATACTCAGCGAAATATTACTGTCCGGACACATTACTACTACGATGGATATTAACGCCATGTCCTACTTAAAAAAAAGCCTAATAAAAACCTTTCGTCAAGCATAACTCAAAAAATATTTGTCGGATTTCTTTTCTGATTGCACCAGAAGGTACCTATGAGGGCCACCTACTGAATGCGCCTACTATGAAAAATATATTCCAAATCGTTTAAAAATTATATTAAAAAAACTGATAAAAAAGCACAAGATATCTGCATACGTCACAGAAATTTGGTGTGCGTCACTTTCACCGGTGGATGTTTTCGTAGACAACTGGTTTGAACACATGGAGCAAATAAAAAAAAAAAATATGCACGCAGTAATATTGAATAGATCAGTTTCAACCACGTAATCACAAACCTTACAACAACCCGTGGCAACCAGTTTTGGTGGGCAAACAATTAATAATACAGTACGGGCTAAATCCGGCTAAAAATTCAGGTTAAATGATAGTTGTCAGTCTATCGACTGGAAATTAACAGATTTTTTTAATACGCGTATAACGAAATTTAGAAACGATTGTGGATGATTAAAACAAATGACATGAGTGTTTATTGCTCCGGGAGGTTATCTTTCTCTGGATGTCTGTCTGTGTATCATACAGCATGTACTTTTCTTGTAAAGGATGATATTATTATGCAGTAAAACCTCCATAACGGACACACCCGATTAGTGGACACCTCTATTTAGCGGGCATTATTTTCGATTACCAACCCTTAAATAACTGTACATTTTTTAATCTCAGTAGCCGACACCTCCAAATAGAGGACAAATTCTGCCCTCCCGAGGTGTTCGCTATTCAGAGGTTTTACTGGTAAAACCTCCATAACGGACACACCCGATTAGCGGATACCTCTATTTAGCGGACATTTTTTCGATTACCAACACTTAATTAACTGTACATGTTCTACTCTCAGTAGCGGACACCTCCAAATAGAGGACAAATTCTGCATTCTCGAGGTGTCCGCTATTCAGAGGTTTTACTGTATGTATATATTATTGATAGTTATTTTACAGGGCCGCACAAAAGAATAAGAATATATGAAACGAATATAAACTAAATTCGGGATTGGTAGATCGCTGATGGTAACGTAATTTTAGGATGTTGTTACAGTCATCCGCAGCATGTTTTCAGAGTTTCGTTCATCTAACGAAACACTACCTGTCTCACTCCTTTATCTGTCCGTCTGTCACAGAGCCCGTTCTCAGAAACTATATATGTCGGAGACTTGAAAATTTGCATGCTTATAGCTGAACACCACACATCAAACGGAAAATAATAAAATTTTGAAAAAGTCTAATATTTAACCCTCTGGGTTCTAACTTGTGTATTTTAAACAATTATTCTAACTCAGCCCCTAATTAAGTTGGAGACATGAAATTTTGCATACTTATAGCTGAACACCTCACATCAAACGACAATCTATAAAATTTTGAAAAATATCTAGCATTTAACCCTCTGGGCTCTAACTTATGTATTTTAAGCAATTTTTCTAACTCATCCCCTAATTAAGTTGGAGACATGAAATTTTGCATACTTATAGCTGAACACCTCACATCAAACGACAATCTATAAAATTTTGAAAAATATCTAGCATTTAACCCTCTGGGCTCTAACTTATGTATTTTAAGCAATTTTTCTAACTCATCCCCTAATTAAGTTGGAGACTTGAAAGTTTGCATACTTATAGCTGAACACTTGCGATAACACGATAAATCATAAAATTTTGAAAAAGTCATATTTAACCCTCCAGTCTCTAACTTCTGTATTTTAAGCAATTTTTCTAACTCAGCCACTAATTAAGTTGGAGACATGAAATTTTGCATACTTATAGCTAAACACATCACCTCAAACGACAAATAATAAATTTTGAAAATGTCTATTATTTAACCTTCTGGGCTCTAATTTGTGTAATTTAAGCAATTTTTCTAACTCAGTCCCTGAATAAGTTGGAGACATGAAAGTTTGCATACTTATAGCTGAACACTTGCGATAACACGATAAATCATAAAATTTTGAAAAAGTCATATTTAACCCTCCGGTTTCTAACTTCTGTATTTTAAGCATTTTTTCTAACTCAGCCCCTAATTAAGTTGGAGACACAAAATTTTGCATACTTATATCTGAACACCTCACATCAAACGAAGAATAATAAAATTTTGAAAAAGTCTAATATTTAACCCTCTGGTCTCTAACTTGCGTATTTTAAGCAATTTTTCTAACTCAGCCCCTAATTAAGTTAGAGACATGAAATTTTGCATACTTATAGCTGAACACCTCACATCAAACGGCAAATAATAAAATTTTGAAAAATGTCTAATATTTAACCCTCTGGGCTCTAACTTGCGTATTTTAAGCAATTTTTCTAACTCAGCCCCTAATTAATATGGAGACGTGAAATTTTGCATACTTATAGCTGAACACCTCACATCAAACAACAAATAATAAAATTTTGAAAAAGTCTAATATTTAACCTCTAATATTTTGTCTAGCGCAATTTTTAAATTTAAACTGTTTTGCAGTATTATTTTTTGTTCATTTTGATAATAAGTGTAATGTGACGTAATTTCTTCTATTTAAGACTTCTAACACATGTTAATGAATTTATTTTACAATATACTTTCTCTTTTAAAATTAACATGTAAATATAGTTTTTATGGCGTAATTTCCAATAAGTGCCTGCTTTTTATACCTAATTATTTAATTCTAATTTGAAGGTTTTTTTTCTGTTTATAATAGTAACGTGTAAATAATTTTTTTTTATTTGATGCAAACATTATTGTTTGCGCTGTTTATACAGTTGGCAACAGTTTAAATTAATACCATTTTCTAAAATATGTAAAAAAAATATCTGTCAAAATGCTGAATATTTGAATTTAAAATAGAAATAAAACCTCAAAAAATGAGTCAAATTAAAAAAAAAATTAATGGAATCTGCACACCGGGATCTTCTCTTGAATAAAATGATATAAAAATGATTAAATTCCCATGTATAGTTTTTGCTCCTATAAAACTTTTTTTAATGGAACGATTTTGTCCAAATTTAGCATTAAATATCTCTTAACATAATTCTTCTTTTTGAAAACTGTATACATCAGCGTGTTGACAAAACATTTCTCTATAATACCACCGATTTTCATATTTTTGTATGCAATAGTTTTCTTAATATTAACGAAAAAAGACCTCCGGTCACAAAAAATTCAAAACCGGCAGCGGCGGTGACAGCGTTAGTTACTTTTTTTAGAATAGAGAGATATATAAAAATGAAAACTTGTCTATCTGTCTGTTTGTAATTCTATAAAAATCCACAATTTGGAAGCCAAAATTGTGAAAAGTGGGTACAATGTGTACATGTGTATTAAAACATAGCCGAGTCAACTAAAGTATTCCAGAATCGAAATAATTTATAGTTAATTTTTAATTAATAAAAAAACCACCAATTTAACAGCAATTTCTTATCAAATTTAAACATTTTTCGTTATAGCAGTTGCCAACAATTAAAATACACAATAAAATTATTACTACAACAATTAATTTTCTACTGCAAGATTTCCACGTGAAAAATGAAAATGAAATAGTTTGCCGAATTAAAAAAAAAAGTGAATATAACTTCATAACTTTTCTATTTCAAGGTTTCCACGTGAAAGAGGAAAATATTTCGTCATATTGGAAATATAAAGGACGTGGTGGGTATAGTATAACGTCATATGAGTGTGAAAAATGTATTGAAGCATGATAAAAACCCGATTAGGGCAGTGCCATCGCTAAGACTTTTTATTGGTGGGGGAGAGAACCTTAAATTGCCAAGTCAAATTTCAGCATTTGCCAACTCGTTTTATAATTTTGCCAACTTACCATAGTTAGAAAATGTAATATAGTTCTTATTTGTTAAAAGTTTAATAATATTCCCAATTAGTTTTGTAATTTTTGCCAAGTCTATCAGAAATAGAAAATATATTATAGTTTTTATTAAAATTTTAAACAAATTTGCCAACTAAGTTTGTAAATTTGCCAAGTGTAATAACATTCGCAAATGTCTGGAGGGGAGGCTCCCCCCCCCCCCCCCGCCCTTACCGAGGCCTTTGGATTAGGGAAATACTGGCGTATTTTAACATTATTGCTCCAAATATAAATTGAAATAAGTTCATTTATAGCTGTCTTCTTTTGCGTCTGTTATATACATGTATACATTTTTATGTAGCGTTTTCATATGATTCATTCATACAACATTTCGACTGCTTTTTTTAATGTTTGTTTTGTGTTGTATGTTATATTTTGAAATTGATTTTTCAGAACAAACATCCTTCAAATTCTGGGCAACGCCGTGCACTTTAGCTTGTAACAGATAAATGGCTTTTGTATCTGTACATCTAATGCTAATATTATAAAGTGTATAATATTATTAATGCTTGTACGTTTGCGAGGTGTTATCCCTGAAACTACATAGCCAACATTAAAAAAATGTTGGTGGCCATCTCTGCTCCGAAAAAAAGACTGTATTTTATGTCAGTGCAAGAACCTACACCGCTGCAGGAGCAAAAAAGTTCTAAAATTGCGATTTCTGCGATATTGATTGGGTTTTAAATTTTTTGGGGCTTTAAATTTGGTGTGGTAGTTACTTTTAAGATGTAAATACTCGTAATGAACGCTCTCTAAAATGTTCAATTTGACGGATAAACGTAAAAATTTCTAGAAAGGTTCTAAACTATCATTTATTTGGAATACTGAAATTTTTGGGATGCTGTTGGGGTTAGAAACTAGAACTTTGGCATGGTAGTAATTTATAAGATGTAAATGCTCTTTGTAGAACGAACCCTAAAAAATCGAAAGACTATACAAAGCGCAAAAAGATCTAAAGATGATCTAAGTAACGAAGTACATGGAATTGTTAGGAATATAAACATGAAAATTTACATGGCTGTATTTATCATGACGTAAATTCTCGCAATAGAACAATTTCTGAAAATGTCGCTATATAAAACAGTGCAGAAACAAAAAACTTTCGAAAATTTTCTATTTCTGTGTTACTGCTGAGCCCAAAATCTTGAAATTTTGCTTCGGGTTAGTTTTAAAATATACAATTGTCCCTATGAATGGTTTCTAAAAAATTTAAAATTTAAAAAGATGAAATTAACGGAAAGCGATCTCAATTACCATTAATTTGGAATTATTAGGTATAGCAACTCTAAATATTTCATAATGCTGCATTTCCTCCGCAAAACTTGCAATTTAAATGCAACAAAATTGATAGATACTCACCTAGCATTAAATAAATTGTGTAAATATTAAATAAAGACCTGTATGAAACAGTGAGTAGGTTGCCCGAAAGTACTTGTTAAAGTGTTCCTTCTCTAGGCTTTTCTCTCGCTCTCCAAGGCCACTAACAGAGGGAAGGGCCGTTTTAAATGTGATATGAATTTTTTATCTGATTCATTTTTCTAGACATTATATCATAAGGTCATATTCTCAATTATCATTAGTAGATTTTTTATATATTAATTTATTCTGGTGAAATTTCATAATTGGGTTCATATTGGCGTATGTTAGCTTGCATGATTTGCTGAATAAATATGTATGGATTTGTAAATTACTTCAAATGACACTTTGACAGCTCAGAGGTTATGCAGACGATATATTCAGATCTTGTGTCATACTTTATGTTGCCGTATAAAGTATAGTCCATCTTTATAAACATTATATATTTGTCATTTAAAGTTATTCAAATTGGTGCGGAGCGTCTGATTATGCTCTTGACATCATTTTATACAGTTAAAATTCCGATATAAGATAATTTAGTGTTTCATTTTCTATTTTACTTTTAATATATTGCGTACTTTCAATTTTATATCCATGCATGGCTGTCTTGCATGGTTTGATTTCCCATTTTTTTAAACAGTGTATACGAATTTATATATAAAATTTTGTAATTCTACCATTCGTTTATTTTCATCATTTCAATTTATCGCAGTATATGGACAATTAAAGATAACATCTCATTTTCTTTGCTTCCACATGTTATTATTAAATCTATGTTCTGAGCAATATCGCTCAGACTAATCCCTCTGAGGGAAGTCCTAGTTAATTCTTTACCATCTTCATATTTGTACACAATATTTATCCTAACAAAATAATCTTTGCTTTCATTTTTCTCAACTAGTGTTTTGATAGTTTTAATGTAATCGTCTTCGTTTTGTGCTTTGATTATTTTGTTGTAATTACATCATGCGAACGTGCTGTGACTAATAAGGTGTTACGACTTAGCGCATCGATGTGATTAATTTGATTTCCGGAGCTGTGGAGAATTTGATAATCGAATGCTTATAGAAATATTGCCCACCTTGCTACTTTCGGGGTAAGATATTTCTTCTCTAATGTTTTGTGAAAGGCGAAACAGTCAGTTATTATTTTAAATTTGTCCCCTAACAGTTAAGTCCGGGATTTCTTTAATGCTTCAATAACAGCAAGCGCTTCGAGCTCGTAACTACTATATTTGGCTTTGGCGGGGGTTGTTTACTTACTCATGAAATGAACGGGGTGTAAATTTCAATAATCGTCTTTTTTTAACATGACTTCAGCAAAACCTAAGCTGCTAGCATCCGTATGTAATTCTGTCTCTGCCCCTCGTCTAAATATGTGCAAAACCGGTTTATCACACAATTTTTTTTCAATATTTGGAAAGCTTCCTTTTGACTTGCTCCAAAATCAAATTTGTTCTCCGTTTTTAGAAGATCACTTAAGGGATTAGCGATTCTACCATAATTCGCTATATATTTTCTAAAATATCCAGTTAATCCTAGGAAACGCTGGAGTTGTTTCTTATTTTGTGGCTCAGGAATTTCTCAACGGCGAATGTTTGTGTTTCTGAAGGGCGAATCGTTCAGTTTTCCACTATGTATCCAAAAAATTCGATCCTTCTCTTCAAAAACTAATATTTAGAAAAATTAAATTCGAGACCATACTCTGATGCTATCTGAAACACACGTTTCATTTAAGAAAATGCCTCTTCTTCAGTCTGTGCAGGGACGATTATATCGTCTAAATACACCAAATCGTTTTATCTCTTATTAGCTCTTTGAGGCATGCCTATATATGTAGCGTTGAAAATTCTGAGGTGCTAAGCTGAAGACGAAAGGCATGAAATTATACTCGAACTGTGAATTATTTGTAACAAACGAGGTAAATTTTGTACAATCCTCGTGGACTTCTACGTGAAAAAAACCGTTCTTCAAATCTAATGTGCTAAAAACTTGACTTTGCCTGATATCATTTAAAATATCATCTATTACTGCAAGAGGGTAGTTATCCCTAATTATCTTTTATTAAGCTTTCTGTAATCAATAGATAACCTGAAATCGCCATTCTTCTTTTTTGGCTAAAACAATAGGCCCGGCGTAACTCGAAAAACTTTCTCGTATAATTCTTTTATCAAGCCATTCCTAGATTTCTTTATCAACAAACGCTTGCTCTGCAAATGCTAATCGCCTGGGTCGGTGCGTAATTGGTATTTCATCGTTCAATATTATTTTAACTTTCAGATTAACACTTTTTGTTTTCTCAGGCTTATAATTCTCAACTAAGTTAATTAATTCTTCTTTTAAACCACAGTCAGATATGTGAATAAGATCGATTTCATTTACATTAACGGAATTTGCTATTTCTGTTAAGTAAACAGATTTATATCTAGGAGTGTCAGCTAAGGATTCTTCAGTCATGGGAGTGCCGGTAGAATTTAACCGCAAGCTTGGGATGGTCATGGGAATGTTTGTAACGTCCAACCGTAAGACTGATTTGGCCGTGGGAATGTTTATAACATCTGAAGGAGTGTCTATCTTCGGAAATTCTAAAGGAACCACAGTTACCATATTAACAATATAATTTTTCTCCTTATTTCGCTTACTCGTAACTTTAAGGCCATTACGCGATATTTCAAAATTTAATTTATTCAAACAATTATTTCCTAAAATCATTTCATACTGTAAATCATTAACGACATAAATATCACAATTCACACTAATATTATCAATTGAAAAGTCAGTATTGAAAAAACCATTCGGACTCTCAATTTTACATCATTTTCATTTAATTTAGGGAGTTCTAAAATCTTATAAATATTATTGTTGATCATTGTCACATCGGATCCAGAATCTACCACAGAATTTACGTTTTCTCCACAATTTCACTAATTTTGAGGATTTTATCGGATGCGCAGGAATCGTTATTGGTAGTGTTTACTGATTTATAATAATTAAAGTTACTTTGGTCAGCCCTATGTTCGGTTTGACCCTATTGTTCGGGGACACTGATTTGATTTGAGGGAGGCCTATTCATTAATATAAAAGCAT